>OY751448.1:10285285-11489198 GCA_963565745.1 Phengaris arion | reverse complement strand
CACGCCTATAATCACTAACCTACGCTCCACAAGTCGACGCGGGCGTCATAAGCACCGCTGAGCATCTCAGGCGCCATGTACAGCGGCGAGCCGCGGACAGAACGCATCGTCTCTTCTGACATGTGCTGTGCAAACCTGAAATATACAGATATATTTATGTATATGTTATGTATGTAAACAGATAATAAAATGCTTTACTATTCATCACGTTTTATTTATGTATCACAATTACATATATTGTTAGTAGTATTACATTGTATTGAGAGAGCGTATAGAAGTTGTAATGTCTCCCGACAATGACGCAACGTCCGATGGGGGCGCTGAGCGCTGCACTACCATACATGTTCAGATACACTAACTGAATAATAATCTAACAGTTTGGATACTCCATCTAAATTATTATGGAACCTAACAGTATACTATACATATCCATCATATTTTTGAAGTGAAACTGGATGTAACGCCATCTATCGGAAGCTAATTATTCTTCTTACATAACAACTCAGCTTTTTAAAGTACAGCTTAGTAAGCAGATGGCGTTAGGTGTACAAATTTTAATTTTTCTAAATTATTTTTAAAGTGATGTGCTTTAGGCACGATGAGTGTATTTTTGGATTTTAAATGATGAATGAAGTTTCACTTCTGCCACGTGTTCTCTGTCTGTACACATAATGTTTTTTTCATTATAAGGGACACCTAATGGATATAACATTGATAGTAATCTTTACTCTCACCCAAAGTCAGCAACTTTCAGCATGTATTTTCCATCACTGTTTTTGTGTAACAGTAGATTATGAGGTTTGAGATCCATGTGCACCACACCTAAAATAATGGCAATAAAATTCAATGTTGAAAAAAAATCTATAAAACTTATTTAAACTACTGTAATTTAGTTTACCTTTTTCTCTAAGAAATTTCAATGCAGAGGCGAGTTGTTGAAGAAAATAAAGAACCTGAAAAGTGTAATAATAATTGATGATTTTTATTTACAATTGACAGAGCTTTTTATAAACCTAAGGGTCTGTTTCACGATTTTTCAATAAGTGTCAGATAGCTATTTAGGAATTTTTGTTGCTGCTTAATTTATATTAAGTGACAGACACGAAATATGCAATTATGCTATCTGACACTTATCAGTAAATTGTGAAAGCCCTAAATATAATGATGGTTCCTATATTATAAATAAATTTATCTAGTGTGATAAGTTACCTAATTCTCAGTGTATGTATATGACAAATTACATAGTAAGTGATAAGATTAAAGATATTAGTATTAATGAACTATCTAAGGCTCAACTCACACTGGCGCAGTCTTCGCGACGCGACGCGTCATGTATTTCACATGGCCAATAATCATTCATCTCTATTTTTCCATTATAAAGGTATAAATTTGTATTATGGAAATATAGTAGTGCACGAATGCGCGCGTTGGCGTGCGTCGTCTGTTTGTCTGGAGTAGTGCAGTTTGGGCTTTGACATGCGTCGCAGCTATTTAATCGGGCGCGGTGACGTGTCAGACGCCGGCCACAACAGACGGATTGCATGGCTCAAGGTGCGTCATTGCAGGTGATGCGCAATATTGTTGAAAAATTTGACCCTTTGACTCTGGGCCAATGTGAGATGAGCCTAACAATGTTTAAAACTAGATTAAGTCACCTGTTTTTCTGGAATCCTACCGTATTTCTTGATGTACTTTGAGAGATCACCACCACAGCAGAACTCCATTATAATGTAAATATTCCTTAAAAGAAGAATAGAATATTTAAAATGAATTACATGGCATTTTAAAAGATAACAGAGACAAAGCAAAACCCCTGCCTTGGATCTTTTGACTTAAACGTAGCTTTGCCCAGAAATAGTCTTGAAATTTGAGGCAGACAAATTGACATAGGCTAGGTACTGTTTACGTGAAAAAATGTACAGTTCCCATAGCATGGATACTATTTCAATTTAGTTAAACAAAGTTCTCGCTGTAGCTAGTAATTTATATGAATAAGTTTTTACCGATCATCCCACGTAAACTCCTTCATATTGACAATGTGAGGATGCCGCAAAGTCTTCAGGAGCCTAATCTCAGTGATGAGATTGTCAATCGCTGCTCCGGAATGTTTCACCCTCGACTTGTCTACACATTTTATTGCAACTATTGACTTAGCACCCACCTGCAAATATAATAAAATTAAATTTACAGTTTGATTTATACTTTTATTTTTATCGGTGCAAGTACTTTCTTTTGGAAATAATATTTGAAACTATAACAATCTTAATACATTTCTAATCAGCCTTAATTTTCGAGAAGTGAGGTAGTTAGATTTTGATAAGTATCTAAGTAATACTATTCCCGTGCCTTGCAAATTACTTGTTATATTATGACAGTACAAAGGTACAACTGACTATATTATTTTAATCAGAAATCAGTCCTTAGGTAAATATTGATGAACAATAAAGACGTCCTTTAACTATTACCTTGTTATAAGCTTTGTATACAGTGGAATAGCTTCCTGAACCTATCTTTTCAGTTACGACATACCCTTCAATCTTTGGAAATGACATTGTTACTGTTACATTCGCACATTTAAATTTAATAAATAGTTAGTTATTTAAATATTCATTTCATCGAGAACCTATATTTTTGTTCATTGTTTTTGACATTTGAGTATCACAGACTAGGGGATACATGTTTGAGTATTGAGAATTATTTAATCTTTTTTAAATATATGGTGTCGGCTTAAAACTATTTGCCAGTGTCAAGTTAAAAAGGCGAATAGATTTTTCGTTTCAATTTTCAACACCGTATTCCTAAATCGTCAAGTCTAAAGTCTAGTCAAAGTCCGAATAGATATGTAGATAGTCCTCAGTGCAGTCAATGAGTCAAGTCAGTCGATTCAGTAAAGTGGTTAGAAGCTTTACTGAAAGCTTCTAGGGAGTTTTGGAGGAACCACAAAGTAGCACGTTTTTTGAATTTGTACCACTTGCCCACATTTGTGCACGTTAACGAATATTTAATGGTTAATATTCTACCAATACTACGAATTAAGAACATTAAGGACCAAAATAACACAAATTTATGAAGGAAATACAAAATCCACCACGTCACCCATTGAATTCCCCGGCAAAACTCAAACAGTTGACTTTTTTCAAATAAATATGTCGATAAAACGTAGTGTATTACATTATCTCTGTATGGCGATACGGCATAAAACCATTGCCAAAGAGTGTTTTCCATTTAAAGAAAACCCCCTCTGTTTTTGAAACTGTGTTGATTATTTATAAATAAGGCTGGGACTATATGCGCCAGAAACTGGAAGGCCGTAGAAAATTCTGAGCATTGGAAATAGAACTCTGCGCTAATACAAGTGTCAAATCAAATGTCACTTGACACTTTTTTTATTTTATTAAATAAGGGGGCAAACGAGCAAACGGGTTACCTGATGATAAGCAACTACCGTCGCCCATGGACACTCGCAACATCAGAAGAGCTGCAGGTGCGTTGCCGGCCTTTTAAGAGGGAATACGCTCTCTTCTTGAAGGTTTGCAGGTCGTATAGGTCCGGAAATACTGCTGGTGACAGTTCGTTCCAGAGTTTAACAGTGCGCGGCAGAAAGTTACGCGAAAAGCGCACGGTGGAAGACTGCCACTCATCAAGGTGATGAGGATGGTATGTTTTTCGCGTGGGACGATGGCGAAAAGTTGCAGGTGGTATGATTCCGAACAATTCCTCAGAACACTCCCCGTGATACAACCGATAGAGGATGCAGAGTGAAGCTACATCTCGGAGTAATTCCAAGGGGTCCAAGCTGTTTGAAACACTATGGCAGTCAACAACTCGAGCGGCCCTGCGTTGGATACGATCCAGAGGGAGCAGTTGGTATTTTGGCGCCCCTGCCCAGAGATGAGAACAATATTCCATATGAGGCCGAACCTGCGCCTTGTAGAGTTGTAGGCGTTGGTCCGGACTGAAGTACTGTCTCGCTCTGTTAAGAACACCAAGCTTCTTCGAGGCTAACTTGGCCTTACCCTCTAGATGATATCGGAACTGGACTTCGACGCCAAGTATCTCAATGCTAGGGGAGATGGTTAAAGATGTGCCCTCGAAACGAGGATATACGACCATTGGTGACTTTTTAGTGGTGAACGCGCAGACTTGTGTCTTGGCGGGGTTGAATTGGACTAAGTTACGTCTACCCCATTCAGAGACTTTCTCCAATGAATTCTCTATTTTAGACACAAGTTCGTTTCGACTCTCAATGACATTTAGCCGAGAAATATTGGGGGAGCCGGTATATACAGCATCACCTGTACTATCATCCGCATAGCAATGAATGCCGTTGGTCTGTAACATGTCATTGATATGCAGTATGAATAGGGTAGGCGATAGCACACAGCCCTGAGGGACACCAGCATCAACAGACTGAATTTCAGAGCATTCGCCGTCAACTACGACCTTTATGCTCCTATCTGCTAAGAAACTAGTGACCCACTTACATAATTTCTCGGGCAGCCCGTATGATGGAAGCTTTGATAGCAGCGCTTTATGCCAAACCCGATCAAAGGCCTTCGCAATGTCCAAACTAACAGCCAATGCCTCTCCCTTCGACTCAATTGCCTGAGCCCAACGATGAGTTAGGTACGCCAAGAGATCACCAGCCGAGCGACCCTTACGGAACCCGTATTGTTTGTCGCTTAGTAATCCCTGGCCGTCCAAGTATCGAAGAAGCTGGCTATTGATAATGGATTCCATTATCTTCGAGAAGAGAGAGGTTATAGCGATTGGTCTGTAGTTGGAAGGATTTGAGCGATCACCTTTTTTGGGGATCGGGTGCACCAAGGCTGTCTTCCAAGAAGCCGGGACGATGCCAGAAGAGTAGGAGAACCGAAAAAGACGCGTCAAGACCGGAGCCAACTCTGGAGCACACTTTTTCAACACAATAGGAGGGATTCCGTCAGGCCCACTCGACTTTTGGATATCAAGGGAACGGAGGGCTTTTCGCACTGAGCGCTGATGAAACCGTATATCCGACATGATGCTCGTGCATCGCGGTATGGTCGGTGGTTTCTGCCCCCCGTCATCCAGGGTCGAGTTTGACGCAAAGAGCTTGCCCAGAAGATCGGCTTTGTCCTTTGCGTCCTGGGCCAACGATCCATTTCCTACGTGTAGGGATGGTAGGGCTGGCTTGCAGAAATTTCCTTCAATAGCTTTGGCCAGAGACCAGAATGCACGGGTTCCCGAGGGGAGGCGCTCAAGTCTCTTACCAATTCTATTGAAGTGCTGTTTCTTTGCCCGAGTGATCTCTTTCTTGAGGGACCTAGAGGCAAGGTTGTACTCCTTTTTATATGTGCTGGTATTTAAATCCCGAGCAGACACTGCATTGACCCAGGATTGGTAAGCCTCCTGCTTCCGGCGAGAAGCTTTTTTGGGGGATGAACCAAACCAGGGACGAAATCTGCCGCCAGTTGGCACTACAGAGGACAGAATGAAAAGTTCCATCCCTTGCATTACCACATCGGCAACAGATTTGGCAGTGTTGTCGGGATCATCCGGCGAGAAGCACACGTTCCCCCAAGGATAGGATGCAAAAAACGACCGCATCCCATCCCAGTTTGCTGACTTGTAGTGCCACACACGACGGTATTTAACAGCACGCTGTCGTAACCCCGTCGTAAGTGGCACAGAACTCCTAACAAGGCAGTGATCCGATGTACCAAGTGGTGCGATTACGGATATTTGGTAGCCGTCAGGTTTTGAAGTCAGCAGAAGCTCCAACAAGGAAGGATTCTGACCATCCACATCTGGGATTCGCGTAGGCGTAGTGACCAGTTGTGTCAAGTCGTTCGCAAGGGCAAAGTTGCAGACAGATCTCCCCGCATGATCAGTTTTACTGGAATTGAGCCAGTCGGCGTGGTGGGCATTAAAGTCGCCAAGTATTATGATCTCTGCGGATGGGATCTGCCGCTGCACAAAATCTGAAGCAGCTTGCAGGTGTTCCAAGAGTCGGTCCGTCTCGGGGTCACCACTATGGGACCTATATAGGCACGCATAGACGCGAGGGTGGTCGTCGCAATCTATGCGGAGCCATAATGTTGACAGGTCCCTGTCCTCAAGATTGCTGAGGCGGCGAGAGCTGATATCATCTCTGACATACACACACACTCCAGCTTTGGGTAGAAAGGAGTGCTCGAGAGAATACCCTGGGTGGGAAAGGTATGATGTGTCACTCGGAGATGATATCTGCGTCTCGGTTAAAAAGAGCAAAGCCGGCTTTGCCGTCTCAAGGTGGTAATGGACGGCATTAAGGTTGGAGTGTAATCCCCTGATATTACAAAAGTCCATGTTTAATATCGAGGGGGGTGCCTTTGTGCGTTTGCTCTTGCCCCGAGCAGATTGGAGCGCAGTTTTGCCCTCCCCAGAATACGAGGGGCAGCCTGGACGTCCACGTTCAGTCCCAGGGGTTCCTGAGCATGGACGTCCAGAGAGGGATTCTCCAACGCAGTTGGTACCCTCCTGGGGTAACAAATTGCTTTTCAACTGCGGCATTTCTAGGGGGGTAGGGGATTGGGCCTCCGGTAAACTCACTCACTCGGCGAAACACAGCGCAAGCGCTGTTTCACGCCGGTTTTCTGTGAGCCCGTGGTATTTCTCCGGTCGAGCCGGCCCATTCGTGCCGAAGCATGGATCTCCCACGGTAAACTCAACTTCAATTTTCAACTTTTTATATTAGCCCAGAGTTCTATTTTCATTGTTTCCGGATTCCGGAGCTCAATGAAAATTCAGAGCCCTGAAAATAGAACTCTGCGCTAGTATATTAGAGTTGAAAGTCAAACACATGAGTGTCGAGGCAAATGCCAATGTCATATTATATGACAGCTCGACACCCTGACACTTCGATTTTCAACTCTATTGTATTAGCGCAAAATTCTATTTTTAATGCTCAAGATTTTCTACGGCCCTCCGGATTCCGGTGCATATAGTCCCCGCCTTAGGAACACCAACTAATGTGGACTGTGTTGCACTGTGAAAAAATGTAACACGTAAAACATTTTTTCACAGTGCAACACAGTCGACAATTTTTTTCCAAATGGAAAACGCTCATATACAAGTTGAAAATTGAAAAATAATATGAATAAAAATGGAATATTATGAAAAAAGAAAGAACTTTTTTTCTTTTTTCTAAGAAGAAGAGGTTTTAAGATAAGCCGACCTATTATATATATATATATATATATATATATATATATATATATATATATATATATATATATATATATATATATATATATATATATATATATATATATATTAGGTCTTTACCTATGAAATTGCTGTTCTGCAGTACTGGCCATTTCAAATCAAAATTACTTTTGTTTGGCTAAGAATTCTAATTTAAAATTAATTTTATTTTAAAAACATGGAATTCTTTTTCCAAAAGTAGTCATTTGTTTATTGATTAGTGTTACATTTTCATCGCATTTCAATCTTTTTCGTCATACGATACGTTAAAAATTCGAGTATGTATGGAATATGAATACCGTCGTGGCAGCAACGTGGCCCAAGCGGCACGCAACATCAACGACGCTTACGGACTACTACAAACCAACGCACCACCTGTTATTTGTTTGCTCGCTTCCGTTCTGGAAATTTCGACCTGAAAAATTAACCTCGCGTTCGTCCGAAGACTTTGCTCGACAATGACGAATTAAAGGCGACTGGAAGCTGATGATACACAATCTACAGCTGAATTAGCAGCAGCTTTCAACGTTAGCGTCACAAACAATATTGGTCCATTTGCGTCAAATTGGCAAGGTAAAAAAGCTTGTTCTCTCTTACTCTCATGCAAAGGATGCGGAAAGAAATTGATGAATCCTGGCGAATTTAATCAGGATAATCGGATATTTTAATCAAATTATTGCATTGTCATCGGTCTTTGACAGGTGTACAAAGTTTGAATTAAATCTGATCGTTCAAAGTAGGACAAAATCGAGCCCAAAGGAGTCGGGTACAAACAAGCAAGCAAGCAAACATACAGGTGAAACTAATAAAAGGAAAATGTGTTAAAATAGCTTAATTTGTATCTACAAAACATAGTAAAAGTTGCTTATATTCAAGAGTATATTCACTCCTGAAAGTTTGGACACTGACTGGAAAAACACCCGGTATAACTGACCTCAGTTCTCAGATATTTTATATTGGACTCAACTAAATAGTTTGGTCCGTCTTGCCTAAAATTATATTAGATAAAATATCTGAGAATTGAGGTAAGTTATACCGGGCGTTTTTCCAGTCAGTGTCCAAACTTTCAGGAGTGAATATACTCTTGAATATAAGCAACTTTTACTATGGAATCAACTTTCCTACTTAAAAAAAATCTGTTGTTTTCTACAAAAGGGCTACGGCATAGATAACATTTTGTAGGAAACAGCTGATTTTTTAATAGTATATAGTTTTCAATATACTATTCAAGTAGGATAGTTGATTTCATAGCAAATTTTGCTTATATTCAAGAGTATATTCACTCCTGAAAGTTTGGACAAAGACTGAAAAACCACTCTCTATAAATACAGCATACATAATATATTGCTTTATATTTTTAATGTTAAAGTACCTGGGTAACCGAGCTTTGCTCGGAGTTCTGATAAATTTAAAACAATAAAAAGACATTACTAAAATGTTCAGCTGACTGGGATTCCAACCCACCACATTCCGAAGTTTCAAACAAAGCAAAAATTATACATGCGCCACCTCTTTTAATACATATAATACATGTATGCAAACATGCATACGCATACCAAACTGCAAATCGGACTGACATAATAGAGTCGAAATTATTGATATGTAGACACGACGAAAGAAAAAACATAAAATATATCTTAAAAATGCTCAGTTTCTCAGAGATAAGACCTAGCTTGATCGATTAAACTCCCCCCAAAACTCCCTGTATACTAAACTTTATGCCAATACTTATAGCCATTTTCGAGAAACCGATTATATTTATATACAAGATTGTCTGGTTTACAGTATTAGATAAGTTCCTATGAAGGTCACCAGACATTTAAATCGTAAGTACCTACTTTAAGCTGGAGCTTCTTTGAGGCCTACTAAACATATCTATATTTTTTCATGATTCAATTTTGATACAATTTTGATACTAACTAAGCAAGTAAACGGATTTTAATACCTGGATCAGTGGCGTAGCGAGCCTCACGGAGGCCCCATATCAAAAATGGTTTTTACATCGGCCCAAGGGTAAAAATTCACACAAAAATTGCTTGCATTTAATTTAAATTAAAGTCAGTAATAGCAAACGAGTGAAGGGAGCGAGAGGATTTTTTTGTATAATTTTTGTATCTGAGAACTCGTCACTTTGAAAAAAACTGGTCAAAAAACAGGAGCGGAGTTCACTCAAGTAAATTTTAGATTATGCTTCTATTGAAGAGTATTCGCACGTTGTAAAAATTTGTACTAAAATTATCAGCAAATCGGAGCGGGCCAGACATTATTTTAAATATTTTACTGGTTCTAATTTTATAAAACACTATAAAGTAACTGCAAACTGTACAATAAAAATATATTTATATATAAACAATGGCGAGCGAGCCCAAATTTTTATTCGAATATTTTGTTTCTGAAAGGCTCGAAACTTTGAAATAGCTGGGCCGTGAAATTAGTAGCGGCGGTAAAATTACAATTTTTTTTATGCTGTCCGTGTATAATAGTTTTCACACGTTGAAAAACACGAGCTGATTCTAATCTTTGATTAAAATCATAAAAAAAAACTGAGCGCAGCGGGGTAGTTTTAAAAATTTAATTCTGAATTTTTCGAAATTATTAAAACATTATAATAGTAGTATTAAGTAATCTGCAAAACTTTTGGGTATTTTTTAGTCCAGGAAACCTCGAAGTTTTTTAAAAAAATGCATACAATCAACAACAGAGTAGAGAGAGAGAGAGAGAGAGTTTAAAATAAAAGATAATAGATATAATTTAAAATTTAAGATTGTGTCCATATCTGAAAGACTAACGGCCGAATACTGAAACGCTAATCAAAATTAAGAGCCCTCTTATTCACAGGCTGTCGCTGTCATTCGAAATGACAAGGACAGCGTGTGACTTGAGCGTCACATAACGTCAATATCGGTAGTACTGTTCGTTACTGTTCTGTACCTACTGTACAATAGTACTGTTCGGTAGTTACATAACTATGTAACTACCGAACACTACTTAGAAATCATTACTTGCACGGGCCTGATAATTTTTTTTTTACCTTAGACACACAATATGATAATCCATAAGTTTTCTACGAGTTTCTAAAGTTTCTGTGTTCATGGACTTTATAATGATATTATGGTTTATCGGGAAGTTAGGGCTAAGAGTGAAACTGTGTAATGTGTAGATAATGCACGTATGTAAAATAAGATGTTTTTGTGACACACGCCCCTGTAGCCCGGGGGCCCCATATAATTGATACGCCTGATACATCGGTAGCTATGCTCCTGGCCTGGATTACCATATAGATATGTGGAAACATCTTTACTATCATAAACTGACGCACTTGTCAGCAGTGGTGTAAAGACTATTATAATTAAATAGTAAAAATAATAACATTTTGTAAAGAAAACAATTTTATTGAAATATATTAAGTAAAATCAATTTACTAATCAGTTTAAACTATAGGCTGCTATGATCTATAGCAATAATCCATTAATTTAAATAATGTAAATAACATAAATAGAAGTTAATTTAAAATATAAGCAACTTAAGTTAAGTACTTATCTTATAGTATCCTTTTATCCGACGAATTGGTACTCAGAATCAGATATTACTGATGGGAGGCAGAGTAGTAGTGCTCAAGACGGCGCTCCAACCGTAAAAGTTCCCGCCCATGGGTCAGCTCGCCTTTAAAAAGCAACATGTAAACACCCCCCACTCTGCCCCACCTCTGACTGCCAGAAATATTAAAACAAAATATCAAAATAAGTTGTAAATTCATAATTAATTAATAATAAAATTATCACATCACATTTGTTTTTTAATTAAGCTATTTACTATACTAAAAATATCTTAACAGGAACATGTGTTTTTATTTGTAAGCAGAATGACGACTTTTAAGTATTAATAATAGAATATTAGTTTATACAGTCACTATAAATCATTATTTAATTAATAATACGATTTACATACAATTTCTTAGTATAAACTTACATGTGTTGATTTGTAAACAAAATGATAACACTTTAAAATTAATCATATAAATAGATTGATATTATCACTATAAATCATACATTAATTTTATAATGTCATTTAAATAATTATTTGTACTTAAATCAATCAATTGATTATCCGAGATCTCACACACTCAAGTTACTTTACAAATCCTAGGTTTTGCTCTTCTACTGTTGTTTCCATTTTAATAAAACAACAAGATTAAAGGCTATACAAACCCTGACTCAAGTCTGCATATTATATTATATTACCTAGCTCATTCATTATTTATACCTAATGTGAAAAGTGTTTTAATAATACACTCCGTTGAAAATATTATAATTAAGGGAGAAGGTGGGATTTAATTAATTTTGCGTTTTACGAGAATTGCAAAAAGTTTCACGATACGACACACGAGGGAAAGCACAAAATATAGCAGCAATTAACTTCCAGACTTGCGAGGGAATAAAGTTTCTGAACGTCGTACGAGTGTACTTAATTCAGGGGCTTTAGTCAACATGCTTTCTTTAGGAGTTCGAAAATCAAAAATAAATGGGATTGACATGCCTAACCTCAGTCATGAGATTGTCAGTCATGGCTACTCCGATATATTATATTCTTTAAAAACTGCGTTATCGTCCTAATGTTGCACTGTGTATAAGGCCCTAAGGTATTATTTCGTATAAACTAGAATGATATAGGGCCAACAATGGGGTACCTAATGTACTAAAATTAATTAATTAATCATTATTCAGTGCCGGATTAAGGTAATTTGATGCCCTTAGGCCTAACAATCTTTCATATAATCCTTAAATGAGCTGCAAATATAATAATAATTATTTAAGCTATCCTGTTGTGTCCCACTGCTGGGCAAAGGCCTCCCCTCTTTTCCTCCATAAATCGCGATCCTTCGCTATTGTCGGCTAGTCCTAAATACTGTAAGTCAAAGCTTGCTGTATTTACTGTAAAAAGGAGGAGTTACATGAAGTAGACCATAACGCGTTCAGCGCATAATGCCCGGTCCAACGAAAGTGGGACGCCATGGCGCGTGCAACGGTAGCGTATGGAACAGATCAGCTCAGCAACAGCAAGCATCAGATCAGCAACAAAAGTCCACAAATAAATTGATATGTTATTAAACTGAGTTGTAATATATACCAATAAAGCAGGGAGTAGGCAGACTAGTCGCGTGTGCCTTGTGCGACATGCGGAGAAAAAAAAAACACTGACAACTGACTTTGCATATAATATATGAATATGTTAAACCATAACTCAGCATATATAGCATAAGTATTTAAGAATGAAATTAGACACATGCAAATGCACAAGGTACCACGCACTACCTACATAGAAACACCACTTCCTACATATAAAATTGTAAACTGGCACTGATCTCACACAACGCGCTATGGAGAACACATTGCAAAGGAACTATAGTTTATAATTTTTATGCAAAATTCCGGAGCGGGCGTTCCGGGCTGAACGCGAATAAATAACTAATTACTTATTTTCTAAAAATAAAATAAAATTCTTCATTTAAAATAGTAAAATATAAATATGATAAAATAGTTAATAAATAAAAACAACCAATGTACAGATACGCATCTAGCCTCAACCATAATATAATAAACTAAAAAAGAGAGATGCAAAGGTAAAAGAGAAATTTAACGTAAAGCAAAAGAAGTGAAATGAATGTATACAAATAAAAGTTAAAATAAATAAGAAATGTAAACAAAAATGTAATACGCAAGGATGTAGTGTGAAGGAATGTTAAAAATAGATTCAAATATAAGTCAACACGGAAATGTGAAGATGTTAAAAGATATAAACCTATAGATAGAAAAGATAAGATGCCACAGATAAGTATAATATATAGAAATAATATAATAATTAGTATAAAAGAAAAATGTAATGTAAAGCAAAAGAAATGATATGAATATATACAAATAAAAGTTACAATAAATAAGAAATGTAAACAGAAATGTAATACGCAAGGATGTAGTGTAAAGGAATGTTAAAAATAGACTAAATATACTTAAGAAAATGAAAAGAACATGTAACACAGAATAAATGTATAAGTAGAGTATAGACTAAAAAAGAAATTGAAAGAAATGAAATGTGTATGATTGTGTAGTGTAGTGAGTAATATTTATATTTTATGTTAAGTATATAATGCTTTAGGTAGTATAATTACCTTTATAACTTCTAAGGTCAGTATTTTGTGTATTTGTGCAACTGTTTCGGTTCATGAGTGTTCATAATGGATATGTAAGTATTTTTGATTATTAATAAATTGGATTCTGTATCGACTTGAAGTTTCTATCAACCCAGAACTCTTTAAAATAATAAATCAAAGAATATATTATATTACTTTACGTAAAGAACAGTCATTCGATAGACTTACACGATTGACAGCTCGCAGCCATGTGTGTGTGGCTACTGGCTAGACATATGCCGGGTGTGCGCGCGGCGAGCGGGGCGGAGTTTTTTCCAGCCAGGATTTTCGTTCACGGGGCGGCCACTGGTCGTTTCGTGCTTTGACATAATTGACAGTATAATTTCATAATATAATATATGATAGATTTATCTGATGCGACGTTTAAAATTATTTTGGTGTCAACCTTAGGCTTGCGTCAACACAGCTGACTCTCGCCGGTGCTCGAGCTGTCATTTGTAGAGAGTGTCGCCCCTGTGGCAATGTGGCCTCACTAAGACACATCTCAAAGTGTCTACTCCTAGACACATCGCAATTGACACTATTGACACTAATGACGGCAATATTAGTACAACGGTTAGACGGTAATATTTGTACCGGTGCTGGATTTGCAGGCTGGACGGTGAGTAAGGCCTTGTAGAACCATTTTTATTAAAAATACTTTGAAAAGAAAACCGCATTTGGGGGTCTAGTTATATTTTTTAGTAGAGTTTATTGAATGAAGTTTTCAGTTGTGACTTTTAATAAAGTGTAAGTATAGGGAAACAATACTATACTGATACTTACATATTCAGGTAATATAAGGTAATTTAGCTTTTAAAGGTTAAGCAGTCACGTCTTCTAAAGTGCGGTCGCGGAGCACGCAGAACTTCGTACATTGGCTTATCGCTACTTGTCTCTTACACTCGCGGACGAATATATTGCTATCGCGCTCCTATCGCGTATTTGTTTAAACGCGATAGCAATATAATCATGCGCGAGTGAAAGAGACATGAAGCGATGGCCGATGAGTCAATGTTCGTACATTTTCGTAATTGTACGTGCTCTTCGACCGCACTTTATTAAGAGGTGAGCCTTGAGTCCTGTGCTTCAGCCCTAGTACTGAATGAATGAAATATATATATATATATATATATATATATATATATATATATATATATTTCATTCATTCAGTACTAGGGCTGAAGCAAACTGAAGCACTGACAAATATCTCTTTCACCTTTTTACGCCCATGGACATCTAAGTGGTACTTTTGAAGTTAAAGTGGTATAACTGGATCTAGTTTTGCGTAAAGTTTAATAAAATACATTATAAAGTCTTTGTCTACAAAGTGGCGAGGAGGAGTAGAGGAGTCGCTACATATCTGAACACACCCTTATTTGACATAACTTTTGAAACTTAGGGGTTTTTTTGTAAAACTAACAATGTAAATAGTGAACATACCCCCAACTTGTTAAGCTAATTACACCCGATATAAATTTCGAGTGTTTTTCGCACAATACCAACGCAAACTACCGTAACTAGATCTCCGATTTCGTCGCGCGTGCTCTTTATAGCAAACTGCGAGAGGCTATTGTAGCACATGTCCTGTGTCTCATAAAATAGTCCACAATACTGCATAGTAAGTTGACGGTGTGGTCGGGTTGGAAATTTGCACAAAATCAGGGATACACTTTGCACTATGAAAGTTTAGATTTGATGTGTGTGTTGTGTGTACCTACCAAGTAAAATTTTGTGGATATATACTAGAGACCTTCGTCTTAGGTAAACGAAGCGAAGACTCTATGAGCTTATGTTTAGTAATTATTATGTTACTGCGGACAAATCTACAAAACTTTATATCTTAGTCGTATTTGGCTAAAAGTACATCACCCAGGTTTATTATAATTATTATCCTTCGGCAAGTATTTCACAACAAATAAGGCAAAAGCTGGCAACCCCGGTGTCACGCATCAGTACAAAGGCGGTGTTCACCGGGAAAGCGCGCCAAAAGCGCGGTCGTTTTCGCGCCAATATCGCTCGAGCTACACCGCAATGTAATTAATTAGACACTCGAATTTGGCCTAAACATTTCGGCACAGAGTGCAATTCTCTTAAATGGGTTTATGTCCTGCGAATTTCTAATACAACGAATGTTTACTTTAAAAAAAACTTTCCTAGAGTAGAGAGCTTTTTTCCAAAAACAAAAAGAAAACTTACCTGTAATCCACATTATGACGAGTATGACACCTTTACGTATGTTATTGGTAAAATATTGGTATTTTCATGTAGTTTTTAAAGTCAAAGAAGTAATTGCAGTTGCTTATTTTTGACAAAAGTTCCCGTCGAGTAGGAAAATAAGTTTTTCATAAAAAATATTCGTACCTTGAATTAGATGTTAGTCTATGGGACATAGAGCGTTGAGTAAAAACAAGCTTATTGAGAGGAACTAGGAATGTATGTGACTGTTCTAAAAAAAACGAGCTAAGTGCATGCTCAAGTTCAGAACCCTAATTATCGTTTTTAACTCACGACCGAGTACTCGAACGATAGTTAAATTGAGTGACGCTCAAATCATGCTGTCCTTGTCATTTTGGCTAGCAGAGACAGCGACAGACAACCGTAAGACTTTCAATATTTCAACGTTAAACTTACGTAGGAACTATTTATTAATCTGTGGAAAAACATTGGTTAGACGTAAATGAGAATACCATTTTGCTATTTTAACATATTGAGACGGCATAAAAACTGTATTATTGAAAGATTTAATTAGCAGAATCGAATAGCAGTTAAAATTACAATAGGAAATGTATAATCCATATTCTAGAAAGATACGCAACCTTTTATCCTTTTTTATCTCCTTATTTTTTGGTAAGCTTAAGTAAAGTAATCCTTTACACTTTGATTAGATTAATTAAAAAAAAAAACAATTTATTGAATTCAAAATAATTGAAACTAAAATGTAGAGCATTTTTTTCTAGTTTTAGTAAGTTTTGGACAGCACTAAGTCTGTATTCTCCGCACGTAGATAATCTCATTCCACGTGGAGGTTAACTTTGTTTGCACCGCGTCTGCACAGCATTGAAACTATTGGATACTGATATAAATGTTGCTCGCGACTTCGCGCGCGCCAAAGGAAATCCCGCGTGTCCTTCCTGTGGTCTAGTTAATTGACAAATTTCATCAAAATTGATCCATTACTTTTGGAGCCTCGTCAATGCAAACCAACGAACAAATAAAAAATCTTTCCTCTTTATAATATGTATATTAGTTTACAATTAAAAATATATAAAAATTGTTTTTTTTGTATGCATAAATACAATTTAGCATTGATGTGACGATGCATTAAGACGCTACGCTACCAGCCACTGAAGTTCACCAAGAGTTGCTCTACTGTTTAGTTCTAACAAGTTTATCTAATTTTTTTTAGAGGTAAAGAAAAAGTAGTTTTATATTATGTTTTATTATTTCAAAAGTTTTAAGACGCATCTAACAATGAAGCTATTGTAACAATCTCCTATATCAAGCTTAATTTTGGCTTCTGTCCAAAAACCGACAGCGCTAAACGTCGTTCCACCAGTGAATATTGCATATGCTCCTTTATTTATGTCTTAATTTACTTTTTATACAAGTTTTGAATATAAAAATTTGGATAAAATATATTATTTTTCCCACAAGGCCCATATAAGTTTTTGGGGTTTTCATATAATGGACGCAATAGTAACTTGACTTTTTAGGATGTTGGCTACGTATCCACCAACTACCTTATTAGTGGGGTGTCTAAAGAGTTTGACCTCGGAATCCAATTACTTTGAATGAATTAACGTAAAGCGTAAAAAACGTAGGACTTTGATTTTAGCGACGTTCACATTTGTTTAGGTAATAAAGTTTTTATTTTTACCTTTACTAGAAATTCAAAAGTTTTAAAGTAATAATTCTTTTCTTTTACTTGTTTAGTGTTAAATTGGTGCAAATATTTTTTATAAAAAATAGCGATTGCCCTATCGTAGCTACGCCCCTGAGCAGTGACTGAACAATGTACGGCGTAATCTCCAGGAAGAACAAGCAAAAGGAACAGGTGAGGGCATACCGCAGTCTTTTTATTATTGTTAAAATTGTGTATTAAAGTTACATTCAGATTTATTTTCTTTAAATAAGTATTCTAGGATGCGCCTCCCTAATTTAGATATCAAGTTTGAAGTTCAAACAGTTTCTTTAGCTTCAGTTCACACCAAAACAAGACATTACGCGATGTGGCGTTGCATTTTTAAGATATACGTATTTTCCTCGTTAGTTTACAGAATATAAAATATCCCTTATCAGTGACACAATTTTTCAGAGAAGATAAGAGCTCAGAGTAACACTTTCTTGCTTTAATAATAATAGTTTAGCATAATAATCTAATATAATATAAAAATTCTTGTCATAAGTGTTCAGTGGCACGGCTTGACCGATTCTTATGATTTTTTTGCATATTCATCTGAGTCTGAGAAGTCGGTAGTAGGTAATCTATTTTTTTAAACCACTAAATATATTATTTTTTTCAACAATTTTTTTGTATTTGTATATGTGGCATTAAGTTAATACATACAACCTAAATTTTCACCCTTCTATCACCAATTTTTATTTTTTAATAGCGATTTTAATATTTTTTCTTTTGATCCACATATCAGGAATACGGTTGCAAGATGGCAATCGAAAATAATAATTGTCGCACGATACATTTATAAGTAGGTATAGCTTTAATCTCAATTTACTTCAATTATATATTTTTTTAAATATATATGGCAAAACGTTTGCATATGGTATATCTATGTATCTATACTTAAATTAAAAAAAAAAATAGTCAACGAACGTTTGTGTGCTAAAGCTCATTATAAAGTAAATGATTTTTTTTAACGATTGCACACCTTGGGAATGAGATGCTCCCCTGCAATACGTTTGACTTTTGTTATATTTAACATAGATTTAAGTTTACAATGTACAATATATATTTCTTTCAAAATAACAATTTTCCATCTTTTTGCTAAAAGATGGCCCGTGCGAGTTTCTTACGCCGGTTCTTCTCTGCGGGTTAGGGTTGAACCGGTGGCAGCTTTTTCTGTTGACTTTCCGAAAAAAGCTTGTTAAGTTACATTTAGAAATAAAAAAAAAACAATTCACTTCATTTCAGTTATTATTTATTATAAAGAGGTAAAGTTTGTGAGTTTGTGAGGTTGTATTATTATTATTATTATTATTATTATTATTATTATTATTATTATTATTATTATTATTATTATTATTATTATTATTATTATTATTATTGTTTAACATATATTTGTCTCGGCTTAACCGGTAGAATGAAGCAGGTACGGGCGATTGCCAAGTATCCTGTTCATGTAGCGTGACAGAAGTTTAATTGGTGTGAGTTGTAGGGAAGGATGAAGATGAATTAAGGAAGCGGCGGACTATAGAGCAGGTATCTATAACGATTGACTTTTGTAACTGTATATATGTGTTTTTGTGAAGGTTAAGGGATTTAAGTGCAACGGCAAGCGTTTTTGGAATAACGCCCGTTGAGGAGATGACTATCGGGATTATTTTTACTGTGTTTTGATGCCACATTTGTTTGATCTCATCTTGTCTCTGGATCTACTGAACCGATTTTGAAAATTCTTTTACCAATAGAAGGCGACGTTATTTGTGAATGACATAGGCTATATATTAACCTGAAAAATGAAAAGACTTTTTCGTGGTAGCTGGATTTGGGTAGATGGATTAAGTCCTAGAGAAAAGTTGTAGAGCTTTATAATGCCTACAAAAAAGTAAGCTACAAAATAATATATCTAATTTATTATATATAATAAGTCTAAAAGTAGTTTATTTATATTTAAAAAATTATTTAAATCGTTAGGTCATGTTTATTGGTCAATATTATCAATAATTATGAATTTTTATCAAAATAAGTGAATTTATAGTCTCAAGTGTTAAAACAAAATATTTTTTCCTTTTACTGCATATAATTTGGACGAATGGTTAAAGAGATAATACGACATAGGGATGGAACCGCGACCGGCGACCGTGCCGTATTCTATCGAGTGATATTTCTATTAGAAGCTTTTTTATTTTATTTAGAAATAAATAGCATTATCAACAAGAAATTCTATTTAGATTCAATGTTTTCTTATTTCGGGTTGGAACTGGAAACATTACATCTAATATAGTATACACAGAAGTTTTGAACAATTAAAATAAACATAATTTATTTAATTTTAATGATTTCATTGACTAATTTCAAACCCGTCAATATAGCCTAATGGCATGCATGCAAATAAACACATAAATAAGAAGTTAAAATATAGCCCTCCTTATGGCAGTCAGAAAATAAACCATAGCACTCAGTATTAACCGAACCACAATCATAATCTCATCACAAGTAAAAATGTGTACCGCCCAACGAAGTTGGCACGGGTCAGCTAGTTAATAATAATATAATAGCTTCCCACACCGGTTTCGATGACCGCGGTCGGTTTCATTGAAACCCGGCCAGATAAGCAGTAGTTATTTTATAGTGCCCAAGTATGAGCGCAGTACACAAGAGCTCTCTCTTCCTTTACTCTCGGAAACCCGTGGGACATATAACCGACACGACTGGCGAGAGATCAGGCGCAGGTCCGACTTTTTACATGCCCATCCAACGCATGGATCATCTTTCTTGTCAGACAATCAGGGATCAGCCTGCATTGTCCTAACCAAACTTGAAAACGTTTTTGTTGTTCCAACGCGAGAATCGTACTCACGACCTCCGAGTCGAGAGCCAAGCTCTAACCACTAGATCACGGAGGCTGTTAATTCTTAAATATATGTATAGTATAAAAGTATTAAATATACTTCCCGTTGTCTGGTCCCCGTAACACAAGTTCTTCGGGTAAGTTGAGACCCGTTAGCACGAGGCCAGATTGACGTGGTGTGAAGCGGCCATAGATATTATTGTAATTATTATTGTACTTCATAAATATAACTCTTTTTTTCTACATAGCAAAAATGGATAAAACTACGTAGAATCAGCTAAAATAAAACTACGGCCTACGTGTAAAAGCTTACAATAAAAAAAAAAACAAGCTTACAATATTTTTTTCATATAAGTACATATCTAAAGATCAAAATTCTCGGTGACTTTCATTCAGAGATTGAGTGGAGTCACCCTCGCAAACCCTTAGGAATAAACTTAAAGACTTCACACACCACACAGACAACACCCAAGTCATATGCAACTTAAAATTAGTCATACATAGCCATAAATATTTCATATCGCGCGGTCGCTTGCTGCTACAGGGGAGTTTGACCCTTTCGCCTTCCGCGATAGCTGGTATAATCGCCTGCACTCAATTATGGACCTCCTGGGGATTGTCCAAGTGTCACGGAGAATGGAATTATAAATGACGGGGGCCTGTCAATTTGTCTGACAGCGCCATCTGCCGATTGCGTTTGTCATTAATTTTCAGGCGGGAAATTGTTGAGTATGTCATACATTCACAGCAAGTAGATAAAAGAGAGTTAAAAATTATAAAACATTTTATATGTTACGAAATATTTTAAAGTAAAAGTCTTCCAAATTAACGTTCTTGCTTACGGCAAAGTTTTACGGAAATCCTTTACTCATAAATCTCGATAAAAATAGGCTTTTAAAAATACACACGACGACACAATACAATAGGTATGGCATAGAAAACTAGAAAAGGCTAAAAAATGAGAGGGTAGTGTGGAAAACATCTTTGTTCTCTTGACCTTGAACTATAGAGCATAGAAACAGATCATCTTGTTGTTAGTGGTTTGTACTTTATAGACCGAATGTTACGTCCTACTGTTTTAGGTTTTAAGAACAAATGTAAGTGAAACTTATAAGGGAAAATACATGTTCCAGTAAGGACCTTTTCACAAGAGCTCAATATTTCATCTGTCAAGTGCACGAGAACTTATGCCGGGTCATTACCTCAGGAATTAGGGTTTTTGCTGTGATTTTGTAAGAAAAAGTATAAAATTAGTCGAGCGTGAAAGGACTCACGCAAGTCTCATTAATCTTAAGTGTTATAAAGCTTACCGAGTCTTGATTTCTAATTTAATATTTGTATTTAAATACGTTTAAGTGATTTTGAAAGTAACTGTGAACAGACATCCTAAAGCTTAGATTAAAATTGAATTTCCGAATCATTATGCCTCCTCTTTACACATCATCATAATATACGTGGGCGGGTCAATAAGTCCGTGACTTTTGGAATAAAACACAGATTTTTTGATAAATAAATCATTTTATTTTTCAACGTAGTCCCCCTTGAGCTCTATACACTTTGTCCAACGCTTCTCCAATTTTTTTATCCCTTCCAAAAAATATGATTTATCGAGGTCCTCAAAATAGGCCTTTGTTTGCGAGATGACTTCATCATTGGAGTCAAATCTTTTTCCACCGAGCCATTTTTTCAGGTTTGGGAACAAGAAGTAGTCACTCGGAGCCAAATCTTGAGAATAGGGTGTATGTGGGAGCAATTCATAGCCCAATTCATGGATTTTTGCCATGGCAACTGCACATGTGTGCACCCTTGCATTGTCTTAGTGAAAAAGAACTTTTTTCTTGGCCCAATGAGGTCGTTTTTTCTTCAAATCCTCATTGAAGCGGTCCAATAAGTTGGCATAATATTCCCCATTAATTGTTCTTCCCTTTTGAAGATAGTCAATGTGGATTATCCCACGTGCATCCCAAAAAACAGTCGCCATAACTTTATTGGCTGACAAACCCACCTTGGCCTTCTTTGGCGCCGATTCACCCTTAGAAACACACTGTTTTGACTGTTGTTTGGTCTCTGGTGTATTGTGATGGATCCATGTTTCGTCGACGGTTAAAAAACTCTTCCATATTGTGATTAAACAACGCCAAACCTTCCTGTGAAGTTGTTACACGATTGTGTTTGTGGTCGACTGTGAGCAAACGCGGCACCCATCTTGCGGAAAGCTTTCTCATGCCCAAGTGATCATTCAAAATTGAAACCACTGAGCCATGCGAGATGCCTATGGCTTCCACAATCTTTTGCACTTTCAATCTTCGGTCGGCCAACACCATATCGTGAATTTTTTCGATTGTTTCGGGTGTAGAGACCTCAACTGGGCGTCCAGGACGTTCGGCATCTTCAGTGCTTGTAAGGCCACAACGAAATTCAGTAAACCACTTTTTTACCATTGAAATCGATGGTGCAGAGTCCCCATAGTATTTATCAAGCTTAGCCTTGGTCTCGGTAATGGTTTTTTTTCGCAAAAAATAATGCTTAATAAGCACACGAAATTCACTTTTTTCCATTGTTTCCTTAAGTTACTGGCTAGTCTGATAAAGATAGCTGTAAAACACAAACTAACTGACGCAGCAAGTTCAAATTTTGATAGGAGTCAACTGATAGATGCCTGTTGACAGGAGTAGTGTTGCTTTTTCAGTAAGGAGGTTAGAAATTCAAAAAGTCACGGACTTATTGACCCGCCTTAGTATTATATTAATAGCCAATATTTTTTAAATAATGCTTAGAAATACGTCAAATTAATAAAAATAACAACAATACACACTTTTATTCTGTATCAATTTGATAGATGCATAGAGGTAAAGATGATATGGCAAATAGATGAATTAAATTTTGTTACGCGCGCACAAGCTTAGAAGTTTGTCAATCAAGGAGGCAAAATAAAGTTCAAACTAAAAAATTATATGAATTATTATGGACGAACTTCGACCACGGGGCGACCACTATTTCTTTCTTATAAATATCCATTCTTGTCCTCTTATTTAAACTAAAAATAATATTATGATATTAATATTAGAGCAATGTCACATAAAAGTCACAGATTTTTCGATGTTTTACGAAAATTATTGTAAGAAACTCATATTATATAGTGGGGTGAGAAACTATAGTTACAAAAACGGCTTTTGTATAGTAGGGCAGAGTTGCGAGCACTCTCTATAGTAAAAGCTCGGTACTTTGGATATTGAGAATGTCCTTTGTGTAAATCAAACGTTTTTCAATAGCATTCATTATACGGCGATAATTTATAAACAACAGAAATAAATCATTAAATATATTTTCATGTTCATATGCTGTGAAGTAGTTAAATATGTATTTTAAATTTTTTGCAGAACGAAGCGAAACAAACGCAAAAATCGGAACCAAAAAAAAGTATAAGTGAAACACTTATGCGATACTTCAAGAACCGCTTCAGTCAACAAACAGGTGAGTAACATTTAATCTACTAAAGTAAAATTAAAATAAAAAGTAATCACGATCAAAAACACAGATGGAAGCAAAATAGGTAAATTAATGTTACCGAAACATTGAGTAACACATATTTTAATTTTAAGTAAATTAATCGTTTATTCTTTTCTTTCGATACAATTAGTCAATAATACAACCGTATATTATGTACAATGCGAGGAAAAAAACACAATAACAAAGAAAAATATAAAACAAAACAGTTACATAAACAAAAAAAAAGAAAAAAAAAAATAAACCGATGATATAGTAGATTAAAAAAATAAAAAGAATCACTAAAATATTTTACCGGGGTTCGAGCCCACCACATTCCGAATTTCCGAACAAATTATTAACAAAAAATTAACCAATCTGCCAATGGGACTAACATCAGAAAATCGAAATTTTTTGATATATTGTTGCATGACGTAAGAAAAAATATATATAACTTAAAATTGCGCGGTTTCCAGGGATAAACCCTAGCTAGACCAATTTTTTTTCCCGAAAACTAAATTTCATGTAAATACTTGGAGCCGTTCCCGATAGTACGATACGATTTATAGGTATACAAGATTGTCTCGTTTAAAGTATGAGATTCATGGTTCGTATTCGTTTTGGTGCTCAATAATATTCGATATTTTTAATTTTTCGTGTAACAACGCCATCTTGTAAAAAACATAAGAACTATATCTTCGCTTGAATTTTAAAGAGAACCTTAATTTGGTTCACGCATCTCTTTCTCTGCTGGTTCTTGTTTCTATATTCATTGGACTTTTTTATTTTCTGCTGCTTAATAATATTATTTTATTTATTATTCTGTTACATTTTATAACACACTTTTTAACGACGGACTTTATTTAACTTGACGGATTATTTTCAGCCTAAAAATGTTCAACGCCATCTATCAGAAACAGTAATAACGAAAGACATTTGACGAAGTTTACAATTTTTTGTAAAGATGGCGCTCTATTGTACTTTCTAAAAATACTCGAGGCAAATAATTTATTTTCATTTTGCAATGCAAGATTTATTGCTCATTGCTAAATCACAAATTATATCATCTAATAAATAAAATCACTATCCAATTCATAAATGAATTAAAGCGCTTTTAACAGTCCATAAATTTCAAAAGTATCCTCAGGATAAAATATTGTGTAGTTTGTCGAAGGTGGAATATAAAATACATGCTGGGGGTCAGTAAATCAAATCGGGCCATTGGCTGGTCCCGAAAATATGAACCCCACGTCGCCGCCATGCCTCGTAATTCATAAATGGAACAAAGGTTTATTAACTGAATAATTTATATTAAGATATTAAAACTTTTTGGACGATCGCTAATGGCGATTGCCTTTTACAATCATTGAAATTTTTAAATGTTGTGTATTTAAGGAAATTGAAATTAAATGTGTCATAATTTTTAAGTGCTTTTAGCGAGTGTTTATTTGAATTTTCATAGTTCACAATTCTGTATCAATGTACTTATTTTTTCTTTTTATAAGAGAGAGAGAAAGAAATTAAGAGTAACCTGTTTATATATGGTTGTCCATAGCTTAAGCATAGATGCTTAAATGCCGAAAAATAAACTAGTATATTGATTTCTTATGTTGACGCGAATATTATTCATTGTCTTAAACACTTACGGAAGGTGCCCGATCCATTTAAGACATTAACTCTCGCGCGGATAGGAACACAAATAATAATTGAAGTATCTTCGGGTAGTTTGAACAACTTCAACAAATAGGTCAACTGCCACCTCAGTCCTCCCGTGACCACGGCCGCTGGAAAGTAGTTGAAACGTCGGAAAAAAGGAAAGTGCACCGCGACACAATACGTGAGTGTTTTTTTAATCGGGCAATTGGCCCCCACACATATCCACCACTGCAACTCCTGTGTTGCCAGGATCTACAGTAGTAATCAACCAGTAGCAAAAAACCCTTTGATATGATCTCAGGGGTGTCCGAAATTAATTAGAAGATAGAGGTGGAGTAGGAAGTGTTTAGGACAAAGTCTTATTTGGTACAAAAACATAGACTTACTTAACTTTAAAACAGAAAGGGACTTGTCTAAAACGAATTGTAATCTAATTCTATTGATACCTACTCTCCAACAAAAAACAAAAATGTTCTCCAATAGGTCATGCACGGTCCGCCGAGCCCCGGCGCAGTGGATCGGAACTAGAAATTAATAGCTCTACGAAACGACAGGAACAAAGCGCTTAGCCATGATGCTATCGTTAATTACACGACATTCTACGAAATTGAAAATATATGGAATTTACATATTTTATCGTTCGCTAAGTGACTCAGCGCGCGATACATCAATACCATACATCTTTGATTTCTAACTTCGTCATTTGGGGAAGAAAAATCGATGTAGATTCTATCGAGAAGAGAGAAGTCTATTACTTGGAAACTGCGCATTTTTAAGTACTATATGTTTTTTATTTCGTCGTGCAATAATATATGAATAATTTAGTTTCTCATACGTCAGTCTAAATGGCAGCTCGGTATGCGTACCTACGTATAACTATTATATTGTTTGGAAATTCGGAATGTGGTGGGTTCGAATCCCGGTAAAATAAATATTTTTGTGATTCTTATTATTCCTTTTATATATTTTTTAATTATTATTTTATCGTTCTACTAAAACACCGAGCGTAGCTGGGTCTCCCAGGTACTTGTAATTAACGATGGCAACGAGGGCCTGATTCTCAAGTATAGGTACACTTACGCGCTACAGCCACTCAAACGGTTCTTAAATTATTTAAGACCTACTTAAATTGAGACTACTTGATTGACTTGAACAAATTATGCTGGAGTTTGAGCGGCGACAAAATCCTAAAAGTAGGTAAGTACAAGCACCACCTGAGCCGTTTCAAATAAAATGGATGAGATTCAATTGCTGATTAATTACAAATCTTAATTAATATTGGAGGATTTGAAAACGATATTCTCAAGAAGTCTTTTTTGAAAAAGGTTCGGGAAATGAAGTCAAATTGCTCAGCTATTCCACACTTTTACTTTTACTTTTACTATTCCATCTATTACTGGATGTTGCCTGTAACTTACATACATTTTACATCGATAAAAAGTAGCCTATGTGTTAATCCAGAGCCTTACACCTACTACATGGTGGTAGATATAGACCAAATTTCATCAAAATCCATTCAGTAGTTATCGCGTGACAGAGTAACAAAAATCCATACTTACAAACTTTCGCGTTTGTAATATCAATACCACAGATGGATAAATAGATTTTTTATTTGCAAAAAAAAAAAAACAGCTACCAGCATTAGAATAAATAAAAAAAACATACTTTGATTACGTTCTGCACAAACCTTACTGCTTACCATTATCCTTAGTGAATATGACATCCCCATGACTCTCGTTGAATGATTACTCCATTATATTATATGGTTTCTTCTCAATATTCATATTTTGTGATAAAAAGAACTCATCTCGGCGGAATTCATCGTTATGTACGTAATTATGAGTAATATTAGCGGGGGAATGATAAATTGTAAAACCTTCGTGACTAGTTACATTTCGGAGCAGACAGCTTCCAAGGTTTTAGGTGCTGTTACAATATCGATATATTATTTTATCCTATCGAAAGAGATTTTATAATACTCAAGATGGAGTCCTTCATAATTTTGATTCTAATGACAGATAGGGAGATAGAATTTGCACATGCGTGACGTGATTCTCAGTACATTAACCCCTTTACTAATAATATGCACCTATGCCGCCCGAAATAGACGTTATTTAATTTTAATAAAAATATTTACACAATGGATAAGCTATAGAATTTTTTGTTCTTGTCTGATACGTTGGAAAAGTACCGCTTGTAAGTCAAGGACAAAATATTGTATGGCTTATCCATTGTGTGTAGACACGCTGTCTGCGTGCGTAAAAAATCGAAAAAGGTTCTTAGTTTTATTTCTCGGTTTTACGAAGCTTTATGTGGGGGTCTTATGAGAATATGGTCTAGGCCTGCTAGGGTTCCGAAAATACATACAATACATAGGCTGCAATATAATATATAATATATTAAATTAAGTGCAAATGTAAGACATAAAATAATGTTTATATATTGTAAGATAGCGTTGTGTTACGTCACGTCTCGTCGAAAAATAAACGGACATTCTGAACTACCACACTTCTATAGTGACAAACAAACACATTAGATTTAAATATAGCCAGAGAAATAAGGATCGCATATTCATGAAAGCTAATGTGAGTGATTTCAGCGCTTAGTATGAGGGCACAACTAAAACGATAATCATTAATTTTTGCATTGCTCACCTATAAGTATAATCTGCTTTAGTAGGTGCCAGTGGCGAAGGCTGGTTCTCCTTCATAGGGAAGCCCCAGTCTGTATAATTGATGGAAAAGCAGGATTAATATGGAGAGAAGGTAAGGGACAAGTGAAGCCGATAGAAATGGAGTTAAAGGAACCCCACGCTACTGGTAAGGTACAGTAGTGTGTTGTCGACTATAAATATTATCACAATGTAGGTTTATTAATGAAAATCCATAGCAAAAAGCATGAAAACGCATGAAAAATTAAGAGAAGTTACAAAAAAAAAATGCTTATTTCTACACTAATATTCTAAAGAGGCTAGCTTTAGTTGTTCGTTTGTTTGCATTGAATAGATTCCGAAACTACTGGACTGGTTTTGATGAAGTTTATCACACATATAGTGTAGACCACAGGGAAGGATATAGGTCGCTTTTATTCGCGGCAAAATGTTCGTTTCCCGCGGGATTTCCTTTCATTCGTAACATCTAGTTTTGTACAACTTTGTTATTCACAGAAATTACAACCTCCATATGAATTATATCAATGCAAACATTCATATTTTAATAAAGTTAAAAGTTTAGTAAAATTGTATGAAGCCTCTTTCAAATGGGTTGAGCTTTCGCGGCTTTATTAAGTTTTACAGGCACCTTGTTAAAAATTAAATACCTTCTGCAGAGTTTGGAATTGAATTTAGTTGTAATTTTGTTAGCATTTTAATTTTAAAACATATATTTGTAAATAAGTCACAATAAGTGACGAAAAATCAAAACGATCACGCAAAGTTATCACAGGTATGGGGCTAACAAAACTTCATTGAATGTTTTTGTAACGGGCTACGACCTCTTGATTTGTATCTCCTTCTTGCGCTCGAGTGGTGATGATAATAATACAGCAACAATTCTTATACTCTCCTTTATTGGTGCTTACCACAGATACGTATTACATATTATGAGATATGCTTAACATAAAATATACGTCTACACTATGTATAGCCTTTTGGCCAACTAAAATAAACTTTACTTCATGACATCTGTCAATGTCAATAATGACATTGACAGTTACATCTTACTGTTGACATATGTAACAGTTTTATCGAAAACAAAACATCGATGACGTCCCCACACTATTGTTGTATAATTAATATTATACAGTGACCGGGCAAGTTTCCTCACTTTGTCTGCTAGTCAGTTAATAACTTCAGCGCGCATTCCATTCAAAATACTTCGAATAACTTGAAACTTTAACACTTAACATTTATGACATCTAAACTTTATTGGTACAAAAGCAGATTGTAGTTCAAATGTTTCTCGGAACTAGACGCAAGGTATAGGTAAAAGTCAGTGACGTGGGGTTCCTATAACTCCATTCCTATCGGCTTCACTTACCACTTACCTTTTGGAGACGCTCATCCAAATCCCTACCTATTACACAGGCAAGGGCTGCCCTATGAAGGAGATCCAGCCTTCGCACCTGGTAGAAGTACAATAAATTCACTAATGGGTGAAGTCCTGTTGCCCTTGACAGTAAGTCCCTTTCCCTCTAGTTATTACAAATGGAAGAAATTTTTTCTTTACAACCTTTTGTAACTTACTTCAAAAATAATCTTCTGATATTAAAGGAGAAGTTACATTGTTAACATTTTCGAATGCTCATAATTACGGCTAAAATAACATGAGGTTACTATGGAATTTCATTTGAAAAATTTTTACTTACATTCACCGCGAAAAAAGCTTTACGAAACCGACATAAAATAAAGGTAACAAAATTAGTTGCGTATTTATATTATATTTAATTCTTAAATCTATTTTAAGGATAAATTTTCAATTTATTGATGAATTAAGTAACTTTAGCCCAATTTCGTACAAGAAACGAGTTTATGCATTGTACCTACTCCACAATGCATAAAGTCGTTTCTTGTACGAAATTCTCATCGTAAGCTCTAAACGTAATCTTTATTAAATGATTAAGATCTGCACTAAATTAGTCTGAGCGAAGCGGTCTGAATAGGTACAATCTTATAAATAACGACCCAGAGAGTTATAGTTTCGCTCCGTCTGTCTGACATGTCTGTCCGACCTTCTAGCTTCTGTAATTATGCATATGAATGAACTAGCTGTTGCCCGCGGCTCCGTCCGCGAAAATATACTTACGCGGGTATCCCACGGGAACACTGTACTTTTTCGGGATAAAAAGTAGCCTGTTTTAATTCAGAGCCTAAACTACGACCATACCAAATTTAATCGAAATCCGTTCTGTAGTTTTTGCGTGAAAGAGTAACAAACATCCACCCATCCATCCATCCATCCATCCAGCCATCCATCCCCACAAAATTTCACATTTATCATATTAGTAGGATGAAATTTGTTATAGTTATTGTATAAAGTGTATAGATCTCAGTTTTGGCATCATTAAATAATAATAATTTTATATTTTCTGGGAGGCTCTCCATACGTGTGAAGTGGGGATGAAAAATATTTTTTCATTCAACCCCATCATGTGGGGTATCGTTAAATAAGTTTTTTTTAAATAATGTCATGGTTTCATACAATATGACTTTTTTATAAAGTCGACCATTTTCGAGTAACCGGCCCCCAAAGTGGTTAAAAAGTTCTTTTACCCCCTGGCATTTCTACAGATTGGTACAGATTTCTTTCTACTTGGAGATAGGAACATGTAAGTTTCCATGCTGGATAGATCATGCTAAAAACTCTTTAGGAAAATTATTTTGAGCGAAACAGGACTATAAATTTTGAAATAACTGTTCATAAACTCTAGATAAACTTTAGTTAAATTATACGTAAACTCTTGTCAAAATCCACATAAACTATAGATTCATTATACATAAACTCTATATAAAGTGTAGATTAACTACAGGGGTATAGGTTAAAGTCGATGTTGATCCTTCAATGGGTTGTAGTCCTCATCATTACACACATTACATACATTTTCCACAAGATCAACAGCAAGTTTTCTTCACAGTCGCGTGTTTACATTCTACTGTTAAAGGTGCCCGCATCGCACATTTGGTTTGAGTCGCTTGATTTCTATATCACAAGTTTACTAGCTTTTGCCTAAAAGAAATAGACCTTACGGCTCTGATATAAGGTTGAAATTTGTCGTAATAGGTGCCAGGAACAACCAAGAAACATGAACAGACAAACAATAATAAACCTAATTACTTAGTAGTAACGTGAAAATATTATGAAAATGTTTTCGATGTGATTTTATGCGAATACAGATTACATATTTAAATAGTTAACGATAAAATAAACGTTATCAAAATTTTGTAATAAACCAAAGATTATTTTGTAATAAACCAACGGAGGTACATTAGACAGAACAAATCTTCATAGAAGAAAAAGTTACGCCATCTGGGTTTTCACCATACATCAAATGTCAGTCATCTTGATTTCACCAATACCTCAAATGTCAAAATGGCCCCAAAAACTCCAAAAGTCGGGCCATTTAAGTGGGGACAGTTTTGCCTCAACATGCCTCGTCTATAATATATACGTCTATGTAATAAACAGTCAAAAAACAACACAGTCGTTTCAAAATGTCTGGTAGCGCACTCACTCATAGCCATAGGCCATGGCAGCTGTGAAACAATCGAAATTTAAAACAAATTACTTCGACTGAAACGGTTTATCGCAATTTTTTAACCTCTGACGAAAATAGAGGGGTTATACGATTGACGTGTCTGTGTGTGTGAGTATCTGTGCCTGTCCCTGTCCGTGGCATCGTCACAGAGTAAAAATAATATTAGATCATTACATACGAAATTGGCGTTTTGTAAAGGAGGAACATAATGTCGTTTTTTTTTAAACATAACAGATTTATTTAATCAAAGTATATACCGTATATATTATATCATTGCTATCTATGTACTTTTGCCATCTCATAGGTAGTTCATTGATTCCATTACAAAAAAAATCCATTCGGATAGGATTCAATAAAATCTTTGAAGGAGCTTTGGACTGCCCCATCGGAGTTGAATTTTCCATGGGGCTTGTTCTGCAGGTCGAAATTTCCAGAACGAAAACGTTGTAACCAAAAACGCACTGTGTTTTCTTTAACACCGCCGCCATAAACATCATTAATCCTGTTGTGAATTTGAAAATTTAGACGTCCCTTCGAGGGGACACAATTTTAACCGGATTTTTATACTATTACCATGTACGCGATAGGAGAATTGTGCACACGTCGTATGCTTGTAGTAGTGCAATCTAATCGATAGTTCACTATGTATCTGTCTATCTGGTCATATTTCTTTATTCAGTGGCATCGTAGCGCCCAAACGGATGAACCTATTTTGATTTTTTTTGTTTGTAAGCTGACATAATCGAGAGTGCTCTTAGCTATAATTGATCATCACCAGTGCGCTCACTGCTTGACATTTCAGTCAAGTAAAATGTAGTAAATACCTAATTAACTAATAATGAATTAATTACTTGGCCAATGAAAAAATTATTTAGTCTACTAGAGTCAATTTTAAAATTAAGAGTCTCTTCCATATTTAAATGTATACAGGAGCGGGAGGGAAGCGGTTGAATAAATGTTTCCCGACAGTTAGCGAGCGACCTGCAGCACGGTCACCCATTACTCTTGTTTGCATTGCAACCCTAGTGATGTGCGATATAACACATCGACAAGTGTATCGATAGAGGTTATAAATGTTGGTAGGTTTACACCAAAACGGACTAAAAGGGATAAAGAGCGTATAGGCATTACGTTAATAAATCATAACGATCTTCGTTGATCGATGACACCCCACACTACATTATTGCTTGTGTGGTGGTGTTTGCACGATCTTGATTCTGAGTGTACGCATAAGCAGTGTGGGAGGAGGAAGGTGCTTTACGCATGCTTATGCGTGCACTCACACAATTGCTTGCAGGTTGTGGGTATTTTTTCGCGGGATATTATTAGATATAATATTAATAAAAGTTTTATACATTGGTAAAATTAAAAAAGCGTTTGATTAGCTAATCAATGTGACCCATACAGAAGGTGATGTCACTTACCTAATCCGTTTAGATATTTTGAATAACGAGTTAAGTTCGAGAAAAAAATCAAACGCCACAAAATATGATAAGTGATACTTTCCGGTAATTAATAAGCTAATATTCCCTATTTCTACAAGACTGGGACTTTATGATAATAAAGTGCAAAGCCCGTGAAAATTCTAAGCACTGAAAATAGAACTCTGCGCTAATACAATGGAGCTGAAAATCGAACACACAAGTGTCGAGACAAATGTCAATGACATATTATATGACAGCTCGACACAAGACACTTCGATTTTCAACTCTATTGTATTCGCGCAGAGTTCTATTTTCAGTGCTCTGAATTTTCTCTGGTCCGCCGGTTTCCGGATTATAATATAGTCCTGGCCAAACTGGTTAGAATTCTGTGCACATCCCTAGCGCAGGTCAAGTGCGACGCTGCCGGTGTTAAGTTTAATTTTTAAGCGCCCCGTCAAAGGCTCGGCCACTTATGCCAGTCGTTAGAACCGACTTGGCGATTTCCTTAACTACTTAACTTTTACTGCCTAAAGAACCCCTTTACTGCCTGAAATGTTAGTAACATTTACTGTATTTTATTTAATGACTACATTTTTTATATAAACCTACCAACAACGTAAATGATATTATAGCCTACGTAACCCGGGCTATTATTACAAATCTATTAACATCTAAGTATCTCATTAAAATCGGATCAGTAATTTAAACGCTACTGTGGAACAAACATACATACATATGTTTCCCCTTTAGTTCTTTGACTTTTTGTTCATTGCAACTTTGTGCTGTCTCACGCTTTGCTTGGGGAGGGAATACGGAATTCTTCCTACTCCTCCAACCTTTCCTCTGATTAATTTGGTTGCGGTTCCCAAGACAGATTTAGCACCTTGGGCACCCCATAATAGACTGCCAAAATCATTACCCTTTTATTTAGCTTCGCCGTAGTCGGGTAAAATGCGAGATAATGTTTTTAGGGATGTTTGTTTTCCATAGAATGTCGTATACTCCGTTCAGACTTCACTAAACCGAAACGTAAAAAAAATACAAAAACATTACGTCATTTCGGCGCAATATAAAATTGTAAAGTTTTACCATACGCCGTTCAGTACTTACCAGAGGCGAAGGAGATTCATAGGGAAGTCCGCTAGGACTATTATACAGGCTACTGTATAATAGGGATTTGGATGAGGGTCTTCAAACAGCAAGTGGTAAGTGAAGCCGGTAGGAATGGAGTTATAGGAACCTCACGCCACTGGTACTTACATCACTAAACTTGTACAAGTTTTACCATACGTGTATCGCGTGTCGCCATATTTAAAAGCATAGGTACGTACATGCATGCTTTTATATATGGCTCTCCTGTAAAGGCTTGAGTGTTAAATCTTAACTAAATCAATTAGTACAAATGTTACATAATATGCTCCCTGCGGATAATATTAAATACAAGATGTTGCACACGACTTTGTGCGCGCAAAAGGAAACATGGGGGGGATAGTACACTTTGCCGCGATAAAAGGTGGTTTGCTCTATGTCTGTGCCGAATTTCATCAGAATCGGTCCAGTACTTTCGGAGCCTATTCAATGCAAACAAACAAACTTTTCCTTTTTATAATATTAGTATAGAATATAGATGATCGTTCAAAGCAACTTTGGTACCTACTATAATTTCTATTTCACGAAAAAAAAAATACATTTAAACATACTCTTGAAAAATTCTTTAAACACACTTCAATAAGGCACAGACGCGATCTTATTAAAATTAATTGAAGGTCTCATTCCATCTCGAAGTTTTGAGAACTTTTGACGAACAAGCGCGGGACTTCAAACAGGTGCTTAATCTGTTTTTCTTTTTCTGTCTTTTATCTCTGTTTCAATTGCAATTTGAATATGTGATTAAAATATTAAATGTGGAACCATGTCTACAGACTCAACGATATCTTTTCTGACGTCATAATATACATTTAATGAATGTACGTATTGAGATTTCAAAAACTCCTTTCAAATTTTATATCGAAATAAAGAAGCTCATGGGCCACATATAATAATAATATTAATTATTAGAGGTGATGACGACCTCTGTGACTCACTGATGCGCTCAGCCAGAGCGCATCAGTGCTCAAGCCGGAGGTGGCGGGTTCGAACCCCGCTAAAGGAACATAAAAGTAATCTATGTTTCTGGGTCACGGATGTGTAATGTGTATATTTCCGTTGTCTTGTACCCGTAACACCAAGTTCTTCGAGAACTTACAACAGGACCAGATTGACGTGGTGTGAATGCGTCCATACATATTATAATTGTTGGATTTATATTGTAAAAAAAAAACATTTAGGTACTTAATTAAAACTCAGTTGGTCATTTTACGAACACGAATTTTCAACAAAGTTAAAACGAAATGAAACAAAATATTTTAATTTGCTTTTAAAACATTTTCCTTAAACACGGCAAATATAAATATTCAAATCCGGTTTCAAAAGGAATTAATTTATTGGGTCAATTGCTAACAAAACGCTGCAAGTGAAAAAGGAAAAATAAAGAAAAACCTTTTGATATTTTCGCTCGGCACTAGACTTGTGTGTTACTAACACTTTTCGCACAAAATAAAAGGATTTCAAAAATGCGGGTTTTCCATGTTCCTATTAAATGTTGACTAGAGGACTTTTAATTTTACGCTAATAAAAAAAATAAACTAATTTAAATCTCTATTTAGTTCTGTTTAATTAAATTTGTGGAGGATAGAGAAAAGTTGCGGAAGCTCCAGCGACAAGGGCCCTGCCCTTAAGTTAAAGAATAATTTTGGAGATTGACCATTCTTGTATGGACCTTGGGCTAAGTGCTGCCCAGGATTGCCACATAGTGCATAATGTACCTTAGGCTACTACTATACTTTACACCAAAACGCATTGAAATCTATCCGAGAGGTTTTGAGAAAAAAATATTTTTGTAGAGGGTTATTACAAAGTATTTGGACTACACTTTTTTTTTTTCTGACTCAATCCATATCATGTTTGGTATTAAAGTAAAGATCTTAAAAAGACAATTCCGAAAATATATAACAAGTATGGCAAAATGGTCAAGTACGAGTAAAAACCTAAAAATACTACTCAACCAATCATACCAACAGCCTATTTTTTAAAATAAAAGACGGTGTAATATTAAATAAGTTATTTATTATCATTGTAACAATTGTCTAAGACACAATTTCGAAATTCGGATGCGCGCTTTGGCGCGTACAACAATTGCTATCATATAATTGTTCGTCATCTTCATCGTCGTCTATGATAATACTATCTAAAAAAAAGCAGGGCGCGTTAAAGCGTCTTGGTGCCTAGCCCACCCCAAAAACCAAACAAGGCACACAACGTGGGCACAGCTGCCGATCGTCCTTCGTCCAGAAGAACATGAGCAGCAGTAGTCGGTGATTTTATCTAGACCATGATTGTTCTCATCTTTTGAAATGTAGCATCGGTATACTTTTGAAGATGTATGCCTGCTCTTTAGGTGCGCACGAATAAGTACAACATTGTCTGTGGGCATAGAAAAGTTTGATAGGTCGGTAAATTGGCCGTTATATATCTGGACAATGAATGTTTCTGTGTTTCGTATGTGCTCGCTGTAATAACTCGGAGCGAGTTTGATTTGATAAGTCCCTACAGCAAAGAGAGTCAACTCTTCCGGTGTTAAGCTGGGAAATGCAGCAAGGTTCTCTGCATCCGCCGTAATATTTATGAAGTTGGCTCTATTACGGTTTAACCTTCTCTCGTCAACATAATCAGCTAAGTGATTGGCAACATTCAGCCGGTCTCTGGCTATATTAATGAATTGGGATGCATTGGAACTGTCAATAATGTCGACGTGAAACGCATTAGTTAAAGCTGCTGCGATCCTAAAATCTGTAAAAAAGTGACTCATAGCCACATTACAGAATTCATGGCGGAAAATCTTGAAATCTCTTTTTAGGCGTCCGTTTACCACTTCAACAGGCCACCGGCAAATGGTACACAACCGAGATTTATTAGCGTCGAGTGTACTAAGTTGGGAGCCTCGCAACATAGCGTCGCAACCAAGATTACTTGGTGCGCTGTTACAAAAAAAAACTTACCTAGCGAGGATCGCACGCGCGCGGTCGCGGATTTACCGGGCTCGGGCGGTACAATAAGTAAGGTTGTAACGTAAATGATAAAAAAATTTGTTATTCCAATGCTTAATTTTAAAATTATGACTGTGATTCAGTTAATCCGACCAACAGCCTCCGTGGTCTAGTATTTAGAGCTTGGCTCTCGACTCGGATGTCGTGGGTTCGATTCCCGCGTTGAAACAAAAAACAATGTTGTATCCAAGTTTGGTTAGGACACTGCAGGCTGATTACCTGATGGTCTGACAAGAAAGATGATCCATGCGTCGGATGGTCATGTAAAAAGTCGGACCTACGCCCGATCTCTCGCCAATCGTGTTGGTTATTCGTCCCACTGGGTTATGAGAGTAAAAGAAGAGAGAGTGCTCTTGTGTACTGCGCACACACTTGTACACTATAAAATTACTCCTGCGTAACTGGCCTTCTGGTTCCAATGAAACCGGCCACCATCACCGAAATCGGTGTGGGGAGTTTATTTTTATCCGACCGAGTGAAATTGTTACTTAGTTTCAAATGACACATAGGTTACTATGATGTAATGGAACTTAGGAATTATTCATTTTGATAGAATATGTTCATTGTTTACAAAAATTATCTGTTCTCCTGGTTTTTACTATTTTAAATTTATGTTCTAGCTTTTATTGAATGTTCGTTGCCTAATGACTCCTTAAGCACATAAATGGGTTGACCTTTCTTTTTAACCGGAGGTGAGTCATAATTTAAACCTGTCGTCACTAAGTGGATCTATTGTGATTCCATCGCATCACTATGACCGTCCCCAGTCCTATGCTACTCATAAACTGAACTAGGTATATTGGTGTTGGTGCTATGAATTTCCTCTGCAATAATGTGCTATACGACTGATTTTTTTATTGCATAAATAAAAAGTACACTTAAAATATATTAGTTACTTCTCAGAAGAAACAGTATACTAAAAATTAATATATATTCATAGCTACAGCGATTAAACCTAACTGTGACCTCACTGTCAGATAAAAGTGAAAAAAAAATTGTAAATATCACCGAAAGGAGACCGGCAAGTCGCGAAACATTTACTGCCTGGTAATTAAAATACGTGGCCACAAAAAAATATTAATTGTAAGTTGTACTTTATGAACATAAGAACAAAAAAAAAACAACAATATTATACATCAAACATGGGGGATAAAAGATAATTGATTTCATATAACCTAACCTATTGTTCAATAAATTGCCCTAGTAGCGGTTTGGGGAAAAGCGACATCTATAAGTTGTGATATCATTTACGTAATGAAATTAATAACTAGTTTGTTTGGAAACGCAATATGCTAACAGATAAATGATAGACGTCGCTTTAACGTTATGAACACCAAAAACATTATTATTTTTCTTAGTGTAAATATAAAATATAGTATAGAGGGATCTATTTCACACCCTAAGTAACATTTTTTTTTTCAAAAAACTAGTACTAAACTGTTGAACTATAGAAAAAGAAAATAACTTTAGAGTCCAATAAAAAATAAATCTATCAATTGAGCCACTAGATGGAGCTTTTACGCCTCAAATTGACAATTTACAGAATGTCCTAAAAAGACAATATATTATATTTTTTATATAATATTTTTTAAAGTACTATAAAACCACATATGTTCAAAACTTGGCCGCTCTTGATGGAAAATCGGGCAGGATTCCCCAGTATCCATTGTGCGTTTAAGTTTATACTAAACATAATGAATGTTTTTGTATAAACTAATGATGTAGGCATTTTTTATTAATTTAGCAAAAATAATATATTTTTTTTAGATACTAATTCCTAAACTACAAATAAAATATTATATTTTTTTACGTTTATCAAGTGGTAATACCTCAATATTTCTGATTATATAACTTAACCTAAGTATTCTACATGTAGTCGTCTCCCCAATGCGTGCTGCCCATGATAATATGGATTGACCGAGCGGCGTGCACCTTGTTGCAAAAATCTCAATGATTGCAAACATTTAATATGTACCGTATTATTTTTGTTGTACCAAACGCTCCGTTTCAGCTTGCAATAGTAAACAGTTTTCTCCACAATCTGCAGTTTGCTACAAAGTAGTCGGTAACAAGGCGAGTGTCGTCGATTTGCCGCTCGTTAGAGCTGCTGAAACAAATGTATCGAATGTGTGGGCCGTTATTTTGCCGCGAAATATAAGTACTGGGTGAATTTTTATTCCGTCTGATTAAAATCGGGTATAATATGTAGGTACCGTCGAACATGTTGCCGCTCGCCCAGGCATGCGATAAAAATCGCTCAACAGCGCCGTTGAATCTTGAGAACGCACACATACTCACGTGTAAATACGTAGTTCAACCATGTCTGTAGTTGTTGCGGTCACTTTATTTGTGTTAAAATATTTTGAGGCATCCTAGTGCAAAGGAAAATGCTGTAAGGTCGTGTCAACGGAGATATCGAACAGATTGATCCATTAGAATATGATTTATTACTGAACCATCAATATAAGACATTACACACTTTATATACTTACTCATACACACTTACATTACTATACATAGTACTCACACACCACAATGCTTAGAAACTTGTCGAGAAGGAACTTTGTCGGTGTTGTACATGAAATAGAGTACTGTGGCACGCTAAGGCCCATTTGCGCAGATGTGGGTTAAATATTCTGCTCTTTCATAAATACGAACGAGAGAGATAATATGATATTTAAACAAGGGTTAATTTTAACCCAGATCTGCTCAACTGGGACTTAGTTTACTTTTTCTTTTTTATAAATTGGTAATAATTTACAACATCGCACTACCTACTAACTTAAAATCATTATTTACTAATTTATAGATTTAAAAAGTATTTCATAAAAATTATCTAAATATTGAAAATGCAAATTGATGTCACCCAATTGAGCCCTATGACCTAGCGAATGATTGGAGCGTTCAACGGCGCGCGGCACCAAACGCGGCGCCCCGTCGTCCGCGCAGTAGGGTGACCTAAATTTGTGATAAGATTTTCCAACTTTAAAATACTTATAGATTCTATTGTGGATACATAGGCTGCCATTTTTCAAATAAGACGGAATAAAGAGTCACCCGGTATGAATCGAAGCTGGCTATTGTTAAAATGTACGTGAAATGAAAATGTAATATTTGTAGCAAACGAACGAAACGAACGCTTTATAGCAATATTTGATTGATGTGGTACAAGGTTTTCCTATTGCATCCAGCATTTACAATATTATATTATACAGTATTGATACAGAAATAGTTTGCCTAATTACCACAGGGCCATGCTTTATTTTCCGTACCGGATCAAAAGGAACACACTCTTTACATGGCACTGGCCATCTTTACCCGTATATACTGTTTGTCTTCTTTTCTAAATCCTATCATAATAAAATATCTTATTATTATTATCTTGTTCCTAGTGAATACCTACTTAAACTATGGCGTATAGTCAAAGAGTATTTGTCAGTCTGTCGCAACATTAAACTTTTTTTCTATCTTGTATTGCAAAAGATCCCTTAAAGTTCAAACTTTAAAAAAATCATTAATTATTATATGCGAATTTCGACCACCTCCTAGCATAGATGTATTAAATTATAAAGAGCCTCTTAGTGAGCTTCACCTCACCTTCACCTTAGAATGACTTGTATTTCGTTATTGATGTTGATGACTGTGCAGGCCGATTGTATGGCGTAGGTTTTGTTAAAAGCCGTATAAGTTTTCATCGAAATGAGTTTTTCAATTATGGTGCCTAATATAAAGCTATATTTTGTAGATCAACAATCAAAATCCGTTCAGTAGTTGTTGCGTAAAAGAGTACCAAACATCCATCCATTTATCCATCCATCCCCACAAAGTTTCACATTTACAATATAACTTTTATACAGATTTGCTATGCTGTAACTTGTAAGTTCATCATTAGGGTCGTCATCTCTAAGGACTCTAGAACTAAGTGTCAGATGTCGTTGGCACCTCTTAACAAGCTACAATGTTTGCACGAACATAACATCTAACTATCTCACTAATGCGAAACTTTGTAATAGTCTTTTAGCCCTTTTCGTAAAAGCCGCTAAAATTGTTTTCAATGGGCACACATATATTTGTATCTGGAGGTCGATCCCGCTAATTAAATCCTGCATTACTAAAGTTGCAATCCAGTACCGATATGTTAGAACTGCAAAATGTTATTCTCAGAAACGTCAAACCCGTTTTGATTGGCGCGGAATCCAAAAATCTGTGTATCAAGACGATTCATTTATAATTCAATAAAAGTAAAATTAAAGTGTGAGTTAAATACGAGAATTGGGATTCAGAATACTTATTGATGTTTGTCTATAGTCGAGATCATCTCTAGTAGATATCATATACAAAAAGGTAAACAAACATTTAGGGGTTCGCAACCTTTGGATTATATTGATGAAAAAAGTTTCGTCGTAGACTTGAATAACACATCTGTAAAATTTACTTAAAAAACCTGCCAAGTACGAGTCGGACTCGCGCACGAAGGTTTCCCTACAAAACGGCAAAAAAATCACGTTTGTTGTATGGGAGCCCCATAAATATTTATTTTACTCTGTTTTAAGTATTTTTGTCACAACGGCAACAGAAATACACCTTCTGTGAGAATTTCAACTATCTAGCTATCACGGTTAAGAAGATACAGATTGGTAACAGACAGACAAAAGGACAGACAGCGAAGTCTCAGTAAAAGGATCCCGATTTTACCCTTCGGGTACGGAACCATAAAAACTAATTATAACAAAATCGGCGAAGGCAGTTTGGTGTAGAAGCCATAAAATAAAACCACTAGATATGAGAAAGAGCATGTGTTTATTACGCTAAGTGAGGCCGAGACAAATTCATTGAAATTATTTTATTATAGCTTTAAACTAAATGTAATAGAAGCTAGTTTCTCAGTAAATAATAGCACAAACATGCATAATAATGTATTGTTTTGCTTCGCTAGACAAAATTATAAATTCTAGTCTATTTGAAACGGACTATCACAGGCCTACAACTCAGCGCGCCCAAACATCTCTATGTACCTAAATCCACTATAGTCATATGGAAATCCACTGTGCAGAGAAATTGTTTGGTGAAACTGGGAACTAGCGAAGAACATTTTGCGACGTCATCGTTTACAAATTATTCCTATGTAATAAAAGCTATCTGAGATCAAGATTTCAATACATTTCAATGATCCTAGGATTAACTTTACGTCAATTTTTGTTTGAGAATCTAAGATTGAAGTCAATCTAAGATTTTAGATACGTTATTAATTTCGGGCGTAAGACAATATCTTATACCAATACTCCAGACATAAGGATTGAGGACTGATATACTTACTGATTAAATTAATTAAGTACCTGAGTAACTGAGATTTGCTCGGAGTTCTGATAAATAAAAAAAATAATCTAATTTCGAACTCGCCATATTCCGAATTTTCAAACAAAGCATAGCAAGCATACCAAACTGCAAACTTAATAGAGTCAAATTATTAATATACATATAGTTGAACGAAAAAAAAAACATATTATACTTATAGCTTAAAATGCGCAGTTTCCCAGTATAAGACCTATATAGATCGACTTTTCTCCACCAAAACTCCCTGCATACTAAATTTCATAGAGATACTTGCAGCCGATTCCGCGGTTCCGATTATATATACGCAAGATTGGCTCGTTTAAAGTATATGATAGTTATAAGATATCAATACTCTTGACATAAGGGTGGGTGACTTCAATACAGATCTTTTAGACTCGTCTTCATCTCGATCACTAAAACTCTCCCACATAGTTGAACCAGCCAGTCTTCAACTTTTACCGCTTTCTGCTACACACCATAACATCAACGGTGATGATACCTGGTTTGATTTAATACTTACCTCTAATCCCTCTCTGGTCCAATCCTATGGTCAACTCCCTGCTCCCAGCTTTTCTCATCAGGACCTCATATTCATTTCCTATATCTTAAAACCCCCTAAACCTCGTCTTAGAATGATATAATATAAGCGATGTTTCAATAAGATTAATATGGAACGGCTAAGAAACGACGCAGCAACTATTAATTGGGAACCATTACTTAGTGCATTAACTGTTAATGACAAAATCAACATTTTTAATGAGACAAATTAAAGCATCAACCTGGCTGTCTGAAGAACTTCGGGTGGCTATGAGGCGCAGGTATCGTACCTTTATTAAATTTAAACGAGACTGCTGCGTGATTAATAAGGAAGCATTTAATGTTGATAGGAATCGTTTCAACTAGATGATACGTAATGCCAAACACCGCCATAGTATTGAGATTGTAGCTTCTTCATCCCCTTCCAATATTTGGAAGTTCCTTCAAACTATTGGCGTAGGCAAGTCACATGATCTTGATCTGCCTAGTACTATTAGTCCTGACGATATTAATCTCCATTTTTCTACCACGATAGCACTAGATGGTCGTACTAAATTACAATCCATCAGGTATTTAAACTGCTTACCTCTTCCCAATCTATATTAGTGCCACTTCAGTTGTCTCCTGTTGCTTCGGACGAAATCGACAAAACAATCAAGTATATTGTTTCTAAAGCTACGAGATGTAATGACATTAGTCGTCGTATGATTACTTCCATTCAAGTCCAACTTTTGCCTGCTATCGCCCATATTATTAATTTTTCCCTCAAATCATCTGAATTCCCAACCTTGTGGCGCAAAGCTTTTGTACTTCTGCTTCCGAAAATTATCAACCACAGTCATCCTCCACATTTCCGCCCTATATCCATCCTTCCCTACCTATCGAAGGTTCTTGAAGCCTGCGTCCATAAGCAGTTGTCCTGATTTGTCTACCAAAACGATTTACTTTCTTCACTTCAATCCAGTTTCAGACCTGGACATATTACAACCTTAGCACTGTTAAAAGTGACATGTGATATTAGAACAGGCTTCGAAAACTCTAAGATTACAGTCCTAGTGTTGGTAGATTTCTCGAACGCATGTAATCATGTTAATCATGACATCCTACTGGCAGCACTCTCATGTCTTTGGATCTCGTCTGAAGCACTAAATTGGATTTCTTCCTATCTAAGAGGGCGTCAGCAGTCTGTCTGTACGTACAGATAAGTCGTCCTCCAATTGGCAATATCTTGACTCTGGCGTCCCCCAAGGCGGTATTCTCTCTCCCCTTCTCTTCTAAATTTTCATAAATCTTGTTACTAGAATACTTCGCAGTGCGTATCATCTGTATGCTGATGACCTACAACTCTATAGCCAGGCAGAACTAGAATACCTATCAACTGCCATCGAAGTTGTAAATCGAGATCTTAATGCTATTAAAGATTGGTGTAATAACTTTAGACTAACCGTGAATCCCGCTAAGTGTCAGGCCATTTTATTGCGTAATCCTAGATGCTTAAGCAAAGTGGACCTAGGAACCCTTTCACCCGTTATCTATAACGGCTCTGTTATTCCTTTTAGTCCAAGCGTCAAGGATATTGGTTTACGCATCGATTCGAGTCTTACTTGGCAAACTCATATTACAAATGTTTCTTGTACAGTCACTGGCATCTTGCGGTCCCTCTATCGTATTAAAAATTTCCTTCCTCTCCCGTTCAAGACAATGCTTGTCCAGTCACTTATTTTTCCCATCATAGACTTTGGTGATGTGTGCTATTTCGATCTCAATGCCGACAAACTGATAAACTTGATCGCCTTCTCAATTTTTGTTTAAGATTTATTTTCAATATGCGAAAATTTGATCATGTTTCCGCCTATCGCTGTAAGCTGCACTGATTACTTATACGACAGCGCCGTATCACTACATTTACATCATTAAAATACTCCCAAATATCTAACTTCATCATTCCAGTCTCTTTGCAGTAGTCACGACAAGATCCTTCGATCCTCCAACAACGCACTTCTTCTTTGCCCTTCCCATAGATCCGGTATCGTTCACTCGTCTTTCAACATACAGGCTATTCTTCTCTGGAATGCTCTTCCTCTAGAAATCACGATGTCCAAAACCAGAAACACGTTTAAGCGCAGAGTCTGCTATATTATTATTATTTATATATTATATAGTTTGGTATTTATATTTTTAGTATTTTATGGCATATTATTTATATTTGTTAGTTATATATTTAGTTATACATATATTTTGTGTATGTATATTATACTACTTTATGTATGTGTTTTAGCTACATCTTATTATTTTATTAAGAGCTAGATTATTGACTTCGTTTTTATTCTTAATTCATATTACTCTATTATTTTTAATTTTTAATAATTTTTATTTTAATAACTTTATTAGCACCTGCACAATTTTGCTTTTGTACGCCTAAAGGTTGACTGGTAGAGAATGCCATATGGCATTAAGTCCGTCTATGTACCTGTTTTTGTGCATTAACTGTAAATAAATAAATAAATAAATAAGGATAATAAGGTTAGTTGGGGAAAAGATGGCATACTTCATTTTTCTTTCTGGGTTTTTTGTATGCCACTTGCCATCGTTATCCAATATCATGAACCTTCTGACATCACTTAATGTCATACGGCCAAGATGTACCTAGTACAGGTGAAAAATAAATAAAAACTTTGTTGCTATCCAAATTAAGACAACTTAAAAACCTTAAAAATTATACGAAAAGTAATTTCAGAGTATTTTGCTATTCCAACTTTCGCAAGATAAAAAAAAAACACGGAATAAAAATATTTATCTTCATGTAACTATGTTTTTCGTTTAAATTTTTTTACTCCATTTTATTTGCGGCGGTAGGTGAGAGCTGAGTAAGCGTTTAGTGATTTTTAGAGCAAGTCAGGTGGAAGCTAACGGGTTTCCGAGAGGTCGCACACGTCTATTAATCAAGGTTCTGTGTAGTGGGAAATGGGAATAATAATAATTATTGGTAAAAACAAATGTAAATAAAGTTTACATTGCGTGAGCCACGCGTTGATTAATAGGCTGACTCGACTAGACACATACCAAGCCCTTACAGAAAACCGGAGTCAAATTAAGCGCTTGTGTTGTATTTAGCCGAAAGCCTAGAGAGTAGGGTTTGAAAAGATTGGCAGAGTACCTATTAACTCCTCCGGCATGGGAATCGAATCTCTTTCTTAAATCGATAATCACTTTCTCTTAGGCGATCCGTTTGCTTGTTTGCCGGTCTCATCCATAAACATATTTTACCATAATTTACCTGCCTTTTATTTCGAGGTAAGGCAGATAATAAATATAAAACTAGCAATAAAAGATGCCTTACGACGGCAAACATTCTAAAACCAGAAGCAGCATCTAGGCTGAAATATAAAAGGCTTCTGGAAATATTACAGTCGAATATTCTAGCACAATATATAACTTTGAAACTAAAAATATGATTTCAAAATGGCCGTCTGCATCTGCCGCACACTGCTCTAACTTTTATTCGGTTAAATATTTCGTTTTGGATTTTAGGCTTAAAATTTTGTTCGGCCGAGCGTGAATTAAATTTATTATAGTGTATTTTAGCTAGATATTGGTAAATACCATAAAATATAAAGATTTTTAGAAAATATTAGGGCTTTGACAACATTTTAGACTATTAATAATAAACTTACAATGGTAACCCTTTCAGAGAGACCATGAAATTCTTGGCGAGCCAGACAGATGTGAAATATCGATTTTATTTTGTACAAATCATCGTGCATTAAGTTGAAGACGCACTATTCATCACTATCGCCACGTCAAGACTAAACTGACAGAAGATAAAAAGTTTTACGTCAAAAACATAATAAATTATGATAAGTACCTAAAAGGTTTTAAAAATCCTATACGAGGAATAAACAAATCCTTAAACACTAACCATCTACTAAAATATATTTACACAACTGATTAGCATTCAATGTTCCTGTCTTTGTCTGATACGTTGGAAATGTTACTTCACAGAAAAGGACGAGGATTCTCAATAACTAATCAATGGTTTGTATATTTTTATTGGTAATTGTGTTTAAAGATTCGGGAGGTTTTCACACTTTTTAGTCTGAATATTTTTTGGATGTAATGTATTTTGTACTTAGCAGGTACTTACTAACGTTAACTGCTCAACAAAGATTTCAAAACTCAACATAGGCTATGACGTACATTTGACAGACCTTCATACAGTAAAAAGTTACGCCATCTTGGTTTTCACCGTACTTCAAATTTCAAAATGGCCCCAAAAAACTCAAAAGTGGGGCCGTTTAACTGGAGACACTTTTTGTCTCAACATGCCTCGTCCATAATACTGGGTGTCCCAAAAATACCGTCTCATAGTGACATGGGAGATAGATTAGCCTTATATCTCTCGGATAAAATAAAAATGACCTTAGTAAAAGTTGCTTAGTTTTCGAGATATTTGGATTTTTTTGGTTTTATTCAAAATCTCCATTTTTAGTTAGTTTTTATTTCCGCATTAGTACAAATTCCTTTAATTTATTCATTTTAATTTTTTTTAAGTATCTCGAATAGTTGTTTGATGCATACAAAATAAACTTTTGTCAAATAGTAGTGTATTTTTTAAGAAAAAAATATTTTTGTGTTGCGTTTTAGCTCTCCCAAAATTTCGACCCAAATTTTGACAATCTGCCGTAGAAAAAAAATGTACTAAAGTAATCTGGCAAATTATTTTAAAAATTACTCAATTTATTGCAGATTTAGAAATGGTATAACACTTACATGAAAAATTTACAGAAACTTAGAAATTGCCATTTTTATCATTAAAGTCTAATTCAAGCCGGACTCAACTATGAAGTGAATATTCAATATTCAAACACAATGAAAAGGCCACATGTTGTCCTTTGTGTTCGGCGTTTGTGATCCTGTTCTTAGGTTAAAAACTGAGTGAGATAGCTGTCAATGATCAACGGTAATGTTTGTTAAAGGCCTAATAAGTGCAAGGGAGCGCGCAATATGCGCTACTCTCTTCCCACATTTTACAACACCGTGTTCCACGAACGATCTCGTGGACTTTAGTACGTTCTCTTCCGTTTTGTGCGATACACGTGCTATTTTGTACTGCTCTCGTTTCTCTCATTTTTTTTATTACTAGGCGTTATTTTTGGACTCTGATTTGCTTTTGATTTGGACTATTGTTGAACTGATTTGGTGACAACAACGACGGTTTGCGCTCTTACAGACAGCTGGCTGGTTTTACTGTGCTAAGAATGGAAAATCCACGAGGTGCTGCTACTCAATTTACTCATCGTGAGTACGCCGACATGTACTTAATTTATGGGGAAACCAGGCGTGTTTCTAATCGAGGCGTAGTAACTTTAAATTCAAGATTAGCTGCAAGATTGTACGCGGAACGTTATCCAAACCGTACACCGCCATCGTATCATGTGATTGAACGATTGGATTCTGCCTACAGAGAGGGTAGAGTCCCAGGAACTCGAGGTGGTGAAGGGAGACCGCAAACAACCGACGAAGATGTCGTGTTACAGCAAGTTACCGAAGATCCGTCAACTTCGGTTCGTTTGATTCAAAGTCGGACTGGAATACCGAAATCATCTGCTCATCGCGTTTTAAAAAGGAACAGGTATCATCCGTACCACATACAAAGAGTGCAAACTCTCCTTACGAGTGACTATGCCAGACGGGTACAATTTTGTCAACGAATGTTGGAAAAAAATAGGGAAGATCCCGACTTTTTTCATAAAGTACTGTGGAGTGACGAGTCGCAATGTAGAAGAGATGGTTATTTAAACCTTCATAATATTCATAGCTGGCAGCTAGAAAACCCACACGAGAATAGAGAAGATCGGTCGCAACACATGTTTAAAATAAATTTATGGACCGGAATCTACAACGGTACAATAGTAGGACCAGTGGAGCTGCCTCCAATATTAAATGGTCACACCTATTTGGAATTTTTAGAAAACCAATTGCCAACGCTCCTCGGGAATGTGCCACTGGAATCATTACGAACGATGTGGTTTCAAAACGACGGCTGCCCAGCACATTACGCTCGAGACGTTCGAGCACACCTGGACCGCAGGTTCCCGGGAAGGTGGATTGGGCGACTGGGGCCAATCTTATGGCCACCACGATCCCCTGATCTTAATCCCCTGGATTTTTTTTATTGGGGATGTCTTAAAGACAAAGTTTATGGTAAACCAATACGCAACGAAAGGGGACTACGCGACAGAGTCACCGCAGCGGCTCAAGAAATATCTCAAATAAGTTTGAGAAGATTAAAGAATAATTTTATCAGAAGATGTCGATTGTGCATTCGTGTTGGAGGTCGACAGTTCGAGCATTTACTGTAATAAATCTAAGTTCTAAAGTTTTTTTCTAATTTTATTTATTATCACAGTGCCCCATAACAGCGAAGGAAAGAACGAAAAAACAAATTAGGGTTGCAATAGTACATTCAGTTTTACAAGTCTACAGATACAAAAGATAATAAAGGTCGATAGATAATAAGATTGCGATGAACATTCCTGGTACTTTTTCATCTTCTTTACTACATAAGAGTCTGGCTTGAATCAGACTTTAATGATAAAAATGGCAATTTCTAAGTTTCTGTAAATTTTTCATGTAAGTGTTATACCATTTCTAAATCTGCAATAAATTGAGTAATTTTTAAAATAATTTGCCAGATTACTTTAGTACATTTTTTTTCTACGGCAGATTGTCAAAATTTGGGTCGAAATTTTGGGAGAGCTAAAACGCAACACAAAAATATTTTTTTCTTAAAAAATACACTACTATTTGACAAAAGTTTATTTTGTATGCATCAAACAACTATTCGAGATACTTAAAAAAAATTAAAATGAATAAATTAAAGGAATTTGTACTAATGCGGAAATAAAAACTAACTAAAAATGGAGATTTTGAATAAAACCAAAAAAATCCAAATATCTCGAAAACTAAGCAACTTTTACTAAGGTCATTTTTATTTTATCCGAGAGATATAAGGCTAATCTATCTCCCATGTCACTATGAGACGGTATTTTTGGGACACCCAGTATATACGTCTATGCTGCTAAATTCGAAAACATAGTATCAACTGCAGGAAAGTTATTCGATCGTTTGCTACAGGAGACCGATACTAATAATAATAATAATAATAATAATAATAATAATAATAATAATAATAATAATAATAATAATAATAATAATAATAATAATAATAATAATAATAATAATAATAATAATAATAATAATAATAATAATAATAATAATAATAATAATAATAATAATAATAATAATAATAATAATAATAATAATAATAATAATAATAATAATAATAATAATAATAATAATAATAATAATAATAATAATAATAATAATAATAATAATAATAATAATAATAATAATAATAATAATAATAATAATAATAATAATAATAATAATAATAATAATAATAATAATAATAATAATAATAATAATAATAATAATAATAATAATAATAATAATAATAATAATAATAATAATAATAATAATAATAATAATAATAATAATAATAATAATAATAATAATAATAATAATAATAATAATAATAATAATAATAATAATAATAATAATAATAATAATAATAATAATAATAATAATAATAAAAAAATGTTGTGCAGCAATCGGACTTCCAAAAAAAAGTCGAAATTTTATTATAAATTTATTATTTAATTATTACAATATAAAAAAAGTACTAATTCTAATGACGACTATTACATTCAACGATTGAACATAAAGTACATTTCTAACACAATGCAAAATAAATGAAAACTGAGGAACTGCTGACGCTGCGCCTCGTGCCGCTGCCGCGTGACGTGGTTGAAGTGCTGCATCGGCGATCTCCTTAGGGTACCGTAGCATAACACCTCCCCCCGAAGATCAGCAACTATTTTCCCAAAATCGTTGCTGGGATGTTGGACGAATCAACCCTTACTTTTCTTGGAGTTGGGATGTTTCTCTGCTCCATTGATGGCTGCAACTTCGTATAATGCTGGTACAGGAACATAGTCATGCCGATAGTGATAGTGATGATTAGTATCAAATAGACGGGAATAGTAGTATGATAGATATATGAGTCTTGATGGTTTTTTAAATCAATTTGTGGTTGCGCCATAATTTCTGAATTGATCTTATGGAGTTTTTCTAAATTTATAGATTTCAAATTTAAAATATGTTCTGAGGGTTGATTTTCTTTTACAGGTACGATGTCTGAGATTCTGAGAGGTTGTCCTTTTATAATATCATTTGTATTTGATATAGTGAATTCTGGAGTTTTAATAGAACAGCCTTGAGGTACAATAGCGAGATAACTTCCATTAAGAGTTTTATACTGCAATTTTCCACAGGATGTTTGAATTTTAGTTGACTTTGGAAAACTTAGAACATAGTGCTTTTGATCGAGTTGCTCAAATGCAGCTTCTTGGGATATAGAGGTAAATTTACAGGATGGCAAGAGCTGCTGCTTCGTTATAAGAGTGTGGATACATTCGTCGTGATTATTGAAGGTATGTGCAGGATTTTCTTCGCAGATATAATATTCCGAATTAGTTTCTAAGCATTCAGTTTCTATGTACCTAGAATCTCGTTCCTGAATTGCTATATAGGGTGATATGGGTATAAGGATTTGATGATTTCGGTTAGGAACTGCAGAGAGTTTGAAAAGGTCAAAAGGCTTAGGAAGGACAATCGGCACTTTATATACTAAAACTATCTGATTATCTAAATAATAATGACCAAATTTCATAACTCTAAAATATTCTCTTAATTCTATATCTAAAGTAAAATCATTTGAATATAAAATTCTTATTTTAGAAATCATACTTCTTAACATAGCTACATTAATAATTGAATGAGCTGTGCTCGATGCATAACTCAAATTTAACATATTTCCTAAATTAACTAACTCGATTGTTAGACTATCTATATTATCACCTAAAATTAAGAGATATTGAGATAAATGAGCATATTTTATTAACTCAGTTTCTCTATTAATATCGCTTTGCATAATAAGACTAAGGGTTTTATTAATTTTATCTTGATTTTCAACAATTATATTTAATATTTTAGTGTGATGCTGTAACCATTCTCTAGTTAAACTTATGTGATTATTATATTCTGATTCCAATTTAAATTCGTTTTCTTTTAAAGTTTTTAAAGCATTTTCATATTTAATTGCATCAGTATAGTCAAGATTACCTGATATACTTTTTATAATAGATCCTAATCCATTGATCAAACCTCTTTTAACACGCGAAATTTTAAACGTTTGCAATATTTCTGAAATTTTACTTAATTTGCCTGAGAGATATTCTAAGTGTGGTTCGTATAAAGATAGGGTTTTATTATTAAGCTGAGGGCGAAAATCTTGCAACTGGGAATATACAATATTAATTTTAGAATCTATGTCTTCTAGGTTTATATGCTGCAAAAAGGAATGATACTGGTGAATAATCCTGGTCTGTCCGAGTTTGAAAGGTAAGAGTCCTGGTCCGTCGTCAAGTGTCTCAAGTTGAATTTCTTGGGTTCGGCTTAGATGTAGAGTCGTCAGTATTTTCAGTATTGTCCTGTAACAATTGTGCGCTTTTAGGCACTCTTTTGAGGCGGGATTTTGCAATAGGTAATTTTTTCTTTTTAGTATAAATATGGATTGGGAGATTAGCCATTACTTTATCATGGGTATATCTGGATGCTAATTTTTGTCTGGATGCTAAAGGATTTTTAACAAATACTGGTTGTTCAGGAAGGTATTCTTTTTCAGGTTCTCTATTCTTATTTCTATTGTCCATTATTTCTCTACGTGTTTCAGTGGTCATTTCCTGTATCAAAGAATAAGCTACTTTTAAACGTTCTTTATAATCTATCATGTATTGCTGTAAAAGATGTGACGTAAGGTCTACATTAAAAGGATCTCTAGGATCAAAATGTCCTGTTATTAAATCTATTGGTTTGCATTTTGTAAAGCTATGGATAGAACTGTTATAACCTAAAAGTGCATATGGCATTAAAAGAACTACAGAATCATGTTTTTTCTCTAATCTAAGTATACGTAAGTGTTCTAATATAGTTGAATGAAATCTTTCAACTATTCCATTTTCATTCGGAGTATTCGGTGCAACTTTATGATGTTGAATCTTGTGTAACCTAATAAATTCACTAAATAATTGATTAGAAAATTCGGGTCCGTTAACTGTTGTAATTGTTATGGGTAATCCATGGTGGGTACTATATTGAAGTAAGGCCTGAATTACACTAATGGCTGTACCATCTTTAAGATAATAAGCTTGAGCATACTTTGAAAAGGAATCTACTATGGTAAGGAACTTTTCACTTTGAGCGGTAAATAAATCTAAATGAACTAATTCAAATGGTCTACTTGCTGGTGGAACTACTTTGAACTGCTGTTTTATGGGGTTTCTATCATACTTAGCTTGTCCGCAAACTATACATTCATTGATAAATCTTGTAATTTGTTCTCTCATATGGGGCCAATAATACTTATTAGAAAGAGCGAGATAACATTCGTTTATACCACGATGGTTTGTTTTACCGTCATGGTACTTATTAATTATTTCCTGCTGCTTTAAATATTCCTTAACATTTTCTAATTCCTTCTTTGCAGCTACCAAATTCATAGCGGAACTTTTAAACATTCTTTGTAAGATAGGGATTACCGTATACATTGCTGTAGGAGGATTAAAAAGTAAAGCTGTTTTAATATTAGGGCTGACATATTCTTTTATAGCGTTAACTACATCTTCTTCTAAGTTTGACTCGGATAATTGGATAGAAATTCTAGTATGTGTATCGAAAGGTTTTGTTAAAATGGGTTTTCTTTTAATATCGCCAACTAAGCTAAAAATTATTTGTCTTTTAAATTTATTCAAAGGTTCATCTGTAATTGGAATTTCTAAAATCGGATTCTCCTCAGAAGTATGAGCGGTAAGTGTTCTGGAATCATCTAATAATTCTGCTATTTCAGGTGCTGTTGCGGTACGACTATCGTGGGACATTTGAGCTATAATAGATTCTAATTCTAAACCTGGATCTTCATGAACATTTATTTCAATGCGTGACAAAGCATCTGCATTAGTGTTAGCTTTTCCTTGCTTATAAATTATTTTAAAATCATATTCGCTAAGCTTCAAGCGCCATCTCGTTAAGCGAGAGTTAGGCTCTTTTAAATTCATTATCCATTGCAAAGGTTTGTGATCGGTGATAATTATAAATTTACGGCCAAATAAATACGGTCTGAAATACTTCGTTGCCCACACTATTGCTAATAATTCCTTTTCTATGGTACTGTAATTAATTTCACTTGAATTTAAAGTTCTGGATGCGTACGCAATGGGTTTATCTGAACCTATAACACCTTGGGATAACACTGCTCCTATTGCTACATTAGATGCATCTGTCGTTAAAATAAATTCTTTTGAAAAGTCCGGATATTGTAGCACGGGGTCATTTAATAAAAGGGTTTTACAATGATTAAAACATTTTATATAATTTTCATCTAAAGTTATTTTACTATCTTTCTTTAAACATTGGGTCATGGGCTTAGTAATTCTGGCAAAATCTGGAATAAATTTTCTATAATATCCTAACAATCCGAGAAAACGTTTAATTTCTATAGAGGTTTTTGGTATGGGGTAATTTTCAATAGCTTTAATTTTGTTGGGATTAGGTTTAACTCCTTCTCTACTAATAACGTGTCCTAAAAACTCTGTCTCTAATTTTAAAAATTCCGATTTATCCATTTGTATTTTAAAGTTTGACTCTCTTAATCTCTGAAATACTTTTTCAAGGTTTACCATATGTTCCTGAAGGGAAGTACTGAAAACTATTATATCGTCAAGGTAAACTAAACATATTTCATTCTGAAGGCCCTTAAGAACGTTGTCCATTACTCTTTGAAAAGTAGCTGGAGAATTCTTAAGTCCCATTGGCATTCTTAAAAATTCGTAATGACCGTTTTCTACGTTAAATGCTGTTTTGTGAATATCTGCTTCATCCATTTCTACCTGATAAAATCCGCTTGCTAAATCTAATGTAGTAAAATATTGACATCGGCCTAATTTATCTAGAACATCTGTAATATTTGGTATTGGATATTTGTCATCGATAGTTTTTTCATTTAGTTTCCTGAAATCAACTACGAGACGCCATTTAGTTTTTCCAGACGCATCAGCCTTCTTTGGTACTATCCATATAGGAGAACTCCATGCAGAGTCTGAAGGTCTTATTATATTTTGATCTAACATTTTATTAATTTGATTTCGAACTTCTTCTCTGTGAATGTATGGATAACGATAATTTTTAGCATGTACAGGGGATTCATCAGTGGTTCTAATTTTGTGTTTAATTTTATTCGTAAATGTAAGGGGTTCACCTTCAAGATAGAACACATCTGCATAACGGGCACACAGGGTTTCTATATTTTTAATTTCTTCGGCATTAAGATGAGATGTACGTAGTCGTGATAGAACTGCTTTTGCTCTATTGCTTAAAGTATTATAATTATTGCATTCTACATTATACGATTCTGCGCTAATAGGTTGATTCAAAGAAAATATTATATCATTTGGGCTATCATTAAATACTTCTATATATCCTCTATTATTTTTAACACTAGTTATACAATCTCCTATTTTGCAATGACACACAATTTGTTCGTTAACCATAGCATCTCCATCATGAACATTTATAGGTACTCGAATTATTCTAGAACTTTGAGCGGGAATTATATCTTCATACAAATTACAACTTTTAGAGTCATACATTAAAATTGGATTAGTAGCAAGGGTGGTAATTAAATTTCTATTTTTTAAATCAATTTTATCAATTTTAGCTTCCCATTTATCTAATAAATCAAGTCCGATTAATCCATCAAAATAATCATGGAATTTATAAATGAATAAAGTTATGTCGTTACTATCATTAAATTCTAAAAAGCATGGTATGGTAATAGAATAATCGTTACGGGTTGTAGCATGTACATTGGTTACTTCAAATGGCTCATAATTACAGGGAAAATTAGGGAAATATCTACTAACTGCGTTAGGACTTATAAACGATTGATTGGCTCCAGTATCTATTAAAAGTTTAATTGGAGGATTTTTAATTTGAATGTACGGTAGCTGTCTCTGAGTCTGTAAGTTAATTTCTATCGTGGTTTGTCTGATTTCGGAGTTTTTCGAAAATTTTGTTTGCTTTCAGTGTCTTGATTGTCAGAATTTTCATAAGCATTGTCATCAGTCATTGGTAACGCGGGTTGGTCATAGTAACATTCATAGGGATAATCAACGGGTTCTGTATAATATTCATTAGGGTCATAGTACATGTACGGTTCACAGTAAGTCTGGTCATAGCACTCATTTAAATTAAGTTGTCGGGATTTAAAATAATTTGATGGGGGTGGATTTCCATGTTTAGTCCAGTCATGTCCTCTTGGGGGTGCTGGCCTAGTAGTAAAGTGACTAACTCCACTCATAGGAACGGGCTTATTCGAATTATTGTTATTATAATTATTAAAATTATTATTACTATGATTATTCTGTGCAAAATTATTTCTATTAGGAATTCTAAAGACATTACTCTGTGAATTATAATTAGGTGGTAATGCACGGAAAATTTGTTGAGTACGCGACGGTCCTTGATTTTGATTTAAGTTAAACATAGGTTTAGGTTGCCACATATTTTGTGGTCGTTGCTGCCAAAACTGCGTTTGGCCCATAGTTACGGGTGGGTGAAAAGAACGCGATGGTCCGGGTAAATTAAAATTATTGTTACTTTTAGGATGGTTATTACGTCTGTCAGTATGTGAGTCATTTCTATCCTGCATATAAATTATATTCATTTCATCGTGAACAAATTCAAGGGCTTTTTCGATGGTCTCAGGGCGCATACAGCGTATCCTGGATCCTAGGGGATCTTTTAAACCACGTAGGAAAGCTTGCAAAGTTAATTTCTTATATAAATCACGTTTCGCTTCGATGGTAGTCGGAATGGTCTCATGCAAACTAATGTAAGTCATTAATGTACTAAAAATATTCTGGCATTTATCGTAATATTCTTGAGGGGTAGAAGACCCTTGTGTCAGAAGTGCAAGGTCATTATATAAAGAGGTTTCATCACGTTGGTCTGAAAAATTATTCACTAAAGCTGTCCTAATGCCTAACCAACTATCGGGTATGCCGTTCGAATTTATTAACCTAGCGGCAGGCCCAGTAATTTTATTTAATATTCCATTTATTAAAGCTAAATTAATTAAATTATTATCCGGCGTTACAAAATTTTGAACGAGCTGATCACACAATTTAATAAATCTTGTAAGAACATTAGAATTTCCGTCAAAATCGGGCACTAATCTTAATGCTTTAAAAATATCGTCCATTGTAGCCATATTTAAATCTAAACTTTCGTCACTAATTTCTCTAACCGTATCTAACAATTTAAATTTACTACTAATTCTAGAAGTCCTCGATTGTCGCGGATGGAAAATCTTGGATATAAAATTATGAAACTTATAGGATAAAAGAAAGGAGCAAATTCAGAGTGATTCTAAAAGTACTCACATATGCATTTCGGCTCTTCTCTGGGGTATCGATGGCTGGATACAGTCTGCTGCTGCACGAAGGTTCTTCAGAATTCGGTGAAGACTTTTGGAAGTCAAGTAGCGATCGCACGCGCACGATTGCGATTTCCTATACGAGGGCTACTCCGAATTATCCGTACGACTGCGCCAAAAATGTTGTGCAGCAATCGGACTTCCAAAAAAAAGTCGAAATTTTATTATAAATTTATTATTTAATTATTACAATATAAAAAAAGTACTAATTCTAATGACGACTATTACATTCAACGATTGAACATAAAGTACATTTCTAACACAATGCAAAATAAATGAAAACTGAGGAACTGCTGACGCTGCGCCTCGTGCCGCTGCCGCGTGACGTGGTTGAAGTGCTGCATCGGCGATCTCCTTAGGGTACCGTAGCATAACAATAATAATAATAATAATAATAATAATAATAATAATAATAATAATAATAATAATAATAATAATAATAATAATAATAATAATAATAATAATAATAATAATAATAATAATAATAATAATAATAATAATAATAATAATAATAATAATAATAATAATAATAATAATAATAATAATAATAATAATAATAATAATAATAATAATAATAATAATAAGGGGGTGAAGCTGGTCCCTCCTAGTTGGTGTCCCCGGGCAACACTTGGGTGCGCCACCCCACTCTCTTCGGGGTGAGGTACTCACGTGGCTGATCATCGGCTCTTTCTTTCTTTCTTTCTCGTCACTATCTTTTCATCAACTTTTTATTAATCACCCCTTGTTTTTGCATCTTTTTTTGGTTTGGTTTGGTTTTGGTTTGTCTAATTTTCACCACCTTTATTTCTTCTCTTCCTATATTTCCTTTTTCGTAAACTCTTCCTATTTTTGTTCTAATATATTAAAAGAAATATGCGACTACGTAATAGAAATATACTACCCCAGGCGGGTACCGGCGCGAAAAGCAATGGAGAATCCCGCCCCGGGCTTTCGGGCCCGGGCTGTCCCTCGTATTCTGGGGGGGGCACCGTATCGCATCCTACTGCCCAGTCTAGTACTGCTGCAGAGAATACTAATATCCAAACAATAAGCAACACATACTCATATCCTTCATCACCTACCTCATCCGTCAGCTTGTTTCCATCGCTTCACTCTTCACCGCAGTCATTCATACTCAATAACTCATTCTCATCACGATCCACCACATTATCACCATTGTCAGACGATGTTACACAGGAAGCAATAGCTACTAATCCGGTGCCCATTCCTGACACCAGTCCGTCTACGAGAAATTCTGAATACATTAATCCGAATATCGTAGATCATAATACTCATACGCAGCCTCATCTCACAAACACTCTAGTAAGAAGTGTTTTGCAGGAAATGCTTCCTCCAACCACTCTCTCTGGAAAAAGTAGACAACGGATGAAATGGACTGATCAAATAAACAGAGAACTTCTCCGTTGCTACTACATTATAACATCATGCGAATCTAACCTCACAGCATTCAGACCATCACTCCATAAAAAATTCACAGAGTCCTACCCTGAACTAAGCCACATATCTGAGCAACGATTAGCAGATCAAATCCGAGTTATACATCGCAATAACAGAATACCAAGTCATGAAAGAGACAAGATAAAAAATACAGTAGCGCATACGTTTGATTATTCCAACGACCAGAACAATACAATATGTAGCATAGACACACAGTTTAGCCCCTGCGATATTCTTACCATCCCACATAATGCAACGAACGACCCGAATCTACAACATTCTACAATTCAACCCACAAATAATAATCAACCCATAACTCTATCAAACTCTTCTGAAACTGTAGAAAATCGAATAGCACCAGAGACAAACAACGCTGAAATACTCACAACTGATGCCGATCAAACACAGAATCACAAAATTAGACAAGTATTTACAGAAATGTTAATCAAATACGCTGATACAGATCCAACACTTAGACCGGTAATACCAAAACTCCAGATTACACGCAACATAATAAAGACGGTAAATTCACTTAACAAGTTAATAGGAGAACATCTCGAAGCGAAAGAAACGCCAGATTTAACGGAAATCCACAGTGCTATTTATTGCGCTGCAATATCAACTACAACTCTACACACTAAACTAAATAACCCCCCTGAAAAAGATATATCAAATAAAACAGGAGACCCGAAAATGCCAAAATGGCAACTACGAATTGAAAATAGAGTCAAGAAACTACGAAAAGAAATTGGACAACTTACACAGTACCTTAAAGGAAATCTTAGCCACACAAAACAACGAAAATTAAACCCCAACAATCTCACTGAAAATCAAATAGTAGAATTATTAGATACTCTGAAACAAAAACTACAAGCACAATCAAAAAGACTCCGCCGACTTAAAATCAGTAACTCTAGAAGAACGGATAATTTATTTTTTACTAACAATCAAAAGCTCTTTTATCAAAATTTAAACTCCGAAAATATTAAAATCATACAACCGCCTAGTACAGATACAATTAAGGACTATTGGGAAAACCTATGGTCCAAACCAGCCCATCACAACGTACACGCTTCATGGCTTGATACCGAAATAAGTGAATGTCACAATATTAATCCAATGCCTGCAGTTATAATAGATGATAACGATGTCACATACGCCATAAAGAAGACTTTGAACTGGAAGGCACCAGGGCCAGATAAAATTCAAAATTATTGGATAAAATATTTTACTTCAACACATCACTACATCGCCAAAGCATTCAATTCAGCCCTTAAGGATCCCAAATTAGTGCCGCTATTTATGATGCAAGGAATAACATATCTAAAGCCTAAAGATAAAAACGATACTAAAAATCCGACTAAATACCGTCCAATCACCTGCCTTCCAACTCTTTACAAACTACTTACGTCAATAATCACACAAAAACTAAATACTCACATTACTGATAATAAAATAATCCCTGAAGAACAAAAAGGCTGCGCTAAAGGATCAATGGGCTGTAAAGAACAACTCATCATCGACGCCCAAATACATAATCAAACTAAAAAAGATCATAAGAACCTTTATTACGCATACATAGATTACCAAAAAGCCTTTGATAGTGTCCCGCATTCTTGGTTGATACATGTACTAAAAATATATAAGATTCATAATACTTTAACTCACTTTCTACAATATATAATGCATAACTGGTCTACTAAACTCAATCTAAGAACAGTCAGTACCACCGTCAGTACCTCACCAATCAAAATTAAGCGTGGCATTTTCCAAGGCGACTCACTTAGCCCCTTATGGTTTTGCTTAGCTTTAAACCCTCTATCTAAAACTCTTAATAGGTCAAACTTAGGATATATTATAGATAAAGTCAATAAAATCAAAATCACTCACCTTCTTTACATGGACGACATAAAACTCTTCGCACCTGACAGGCAACAACTGGAACAACTATTAAAATTAACGGAAAAATTTAGCGCTGATATTTACATGACATTCGGAACTGATAAATGTAAAATTAATTGCATTCTTAAGGGCAAACATACACATACAGAACCACTCAACTTAGAACTACAAGAAGGAACAATAGACAGCATGCAAGCGAAAGACACATATAAGTACCTAGGTTATATACAAAATACAGCTATAGATCATAAAGAAATAAAAAATACATTAAAAAATAAATACAAACAGAGACTAAATACAATTTTAAAAACGCAATTGTCAGGCCGAAACAAAATTAAAGCTGTAAATACCTATGCAATCCCTATATTAACGTATTCATTTGGAATTATCAGGTGGTCTGACACTGATTTGGAAACCCTCAACACCGCAACCAGAACCGCTTGTTACAAACACAATATTCACCACATCCATTCAGCAGTTGAAAGATTTACAATAAAGAGGAAGCAGGGAGGGCGTGGTTTTATAGACATAAAAAATCTACATTACACCCAAATAGATAACCTCCGAAATTATTTCAAGACAAAAGCTAACACAAGCCCACTTCATAAAGCCATTGTAAATTTACCTCATTCTGGAACACCGCTACAGTTAAATAATGACAAATTTAACCCTAAAAATAAAATAATTAATGATGAAAACAAAATAGAAAAATGGAAAAGTAAGGCTCTACATGGTAAATTTCCGTACCAGTTAAGTCAGGACCATATCGATCAAGCCGCGTCATTCAGTTGGTTAACTAAGGGCAACATTTATAGTGAAACAGAAGGGTTCTTAATAGCTATACAGGACCAAATTATCAAAACTCGCAATTACTCAAAATTTATCCTCAAAGAAGCCATAGAAACTGATAAGTGTAGATTATGCCACCAAACCACTGAGACAATAGACCATATTACCGGAGGATGCAGTGCACTAGCAAATAAAGAATATACTCACCGTCACGATAACGTAGCCAAACATATACATCAATTAATAGCAATCAAGTTTAACCTTATAGATACACATACACCGTACTACAAATACAAACCATCTAACGTTCTAGAAAATGACTCCGTAAAACTCTACTGGGATCGCGATATCGTCACAGACCGTACCATCCTAAGCAATAGACCAGACATAACCCTCACAATTAAATCTGAAAAAACCACTTACCTTATAGACATCGCCGTTCCAAACACCAACAACCTGAAACAGAAACACACAGAAAAAATCCAAAAATACATACCGCTTGCAGATGAGATCAAACAAATGTGGCATCAAAACACAGTAAAAATAATCCCGATAGTCATCTCCTCAACGGGCGTTATTCCAAAAACGCTTGCCGTTGCACTTAAATCCCTTAACCTTCACAAAAACACATATATACAGTTACAAAAGTCAATCGTTATAGATACCTGCTCTATAGTTCGCCGCTTCCTTAATTCATCTTCATCCTTCCCTACAACTCACACCAATTAAACTTCTTTCACACTACATGAACAGGATACTTGGCAATCGCCCGTACCTGCTTCATTCTACCGGTTAAGCCGAGAAATATATGTTTAATAATAATAATAATAATAATAATAATAATAATAATAATAATAATAATAATAATAATAATAATAATAATAATAATAATAATAATAATAATAATAATAATAATAATAATAATAATAATAATAATAATAATAATAATAATAATAATAATAATAATAATAATAATAATAATAATAATAATAATAATAATAATAATAATAATGATAATAATAATGATAATAATAATAATAATAATAATAATAATAATAATAATAATAATAATAATAATAATAATAATAATAATAATAATAATAATAATAATAATAATAATAATAATAATAATAATAATAATAATAATAATAATAATAATAATAATAATAATAATAATAATAATAATAATAATAATAATAATAATAATAATAATAATAATAATAATAATAATAATAATAATAATAATAATAATAATAATAATAATAATAATAATAATAATAATAATAATAATAATAATAATAATAATAATAATAATAATAATAATAATAATAATAATAATAATAATAATAATAATAATAATAATAATAATAATATTCTTTATTTCCGAGAATTTGGTGTACAGTGTTCTTAAGTTTAATTAGTTTCACAATTTCTACCTCTTAGAGGTGTGGAAATATTCAGATTATTGAGTTCTTATAATGCATAATATATAAATTATTTTAAATCATTTAAAAGTAACATATTAGAATTCAGAGTAACTTATATTGATAAAATATTTACATTCCAAAACTGGAATGTAAATAATGTACACCAAATTGCCGAATTATATTATTTTGGTGGTGTTTAACGTAGTTTTACAACAATGTGTTGCCTCTGCATGCGCCATAATCAGCCATTTATTAAATACTATTCACATATTAAATTGCTTACAGCAAAATTATTTGCACCAAAAGCGCATACTTTATATTGCGGTTTATATGTGAACTGACTAACATAATAATTGGGTGAAATACTCAAATTTTTGAAAGCTGCACAGAAAAGGTTATTATTTAATCTACTCTGAATACAAAATAATTACTCTCCTGCCAAAATTTTACCTTTCATTCATATTGGCATTTGAGTATAAGGTTAGTATTTTTAAAGGTGATGGTCCAAAATTGACCCAGAGTCGACAGCAATGAAACGGTAGCCAATAAATTATATTTATTGTCATCAAAAGGGCTATCTCGAGTAACGCCGGGTATAAAAGTTGTGAGAAAGAATAATATCAGTTTTTCTATGGAAATGACAGACTAGAGACGACTACCGCACTCTAATATACCACCACCTACCCACCTACAAGAGCAACCTAACATACTACTATACTTCATACACCTACGTATCCACCTAGTATGATTTTGGATTTTATTCTTACTCACAACTTTCATACCCGGCGTATTTCAGGGCTGCCCCTGGTGACATAAAATATTATTTAAATTGAACGCATTGCAAACATTTCATTGCTATCAACTCTGGGGTTTTTAGTATGAGTTTTTGGACCATGGTCCTTGCGATTAAGCATTTTTGAAGACTTGCTTCTTATTTATACAATCAATTAGTCTGAATAATGGACTCCGTGCGGCACCAAGATTTCAATCAGAACACATATATTCATCGGAAACTACGGTTAATAACGTCCAAGTCCAAATTACTTTCGATGTACAACTTTTCAAAGATCATTTTCATTTCTGTTTGCATTTCTTGAGAGGTTTCAGGACTTTAATTGTACAACTGTCTACTTCAGAGTAGCCAAGGAAGTGAGACGAGAAGTTGAAAGCTTAGATCTGTCTTTGTGCTTTTAAATCTGAGTGATATTTTACATGAAAGTAAGGAACATTTCAGTACAATTTCTTTGTAAACTCAAGAAGATAATCTTTAATATGCACTATATTTTAGAGTCTATTTTAGTTAGAGATTTTGTGGTGGCGAGTTAAGTGGCTACTGCATATTATGGACCCGACCACGAAAATCTTTAAGCCTGCAATCTTAATGAATCTGGTTTATAAAGTTTTAGTACAAGTAACAAGGTTAGTTTTAGTATATATTTTATTTTTTATTACTAGATTATTTCGAAGTAGTTATTATAGTAGTTAGCGCTGAAGCCGAAGTCGCGGGCTCGAATCCCGCCGAGGTAACAAAAGATAACCTAACCAAGAGCAAGTCAGGACATGTCGAACGTTTATAGTAACGGAACCCTCCGTTCCGTTATTATAAACGCGTAATAGATTTTAAATTACTTCAAAAGTTACTGTCCGATTTCGTTCAAAATAAATTTTCCTAAAGAGTATTTAGCATAATCTATCATCATGAAGAACTGCAATTTTCTAAGTCTCATAGTTTAGAAATGCCAGGGACCAACTCGACAATGGTTGACTTTGTAAAAAAGTCATGTACTAACCCTCGCCATTATTTTAAAGGACCTATTCAACGATACCCGACACAATGGGGTAGAAGGAAAAAATATTTTTCATCCCCACTTCACATGTATGGAGAGCCACCCCATAAATGTAAAATCATTATTATTTTATGATGCTAAAACCAAGATCTATACACATTCTTTAAATATACCAAATTTCATCCATTTATATGTATAATTAAAGAAGCTAGAGGCGTGGACTGACAGACAGACAGACAGACATACGGACGGACAGAGCGAAACTATAAGGGTTCCTTGAACATTACGGAATCCTAAAAAGTTTCAATGTTTCTGGGTCATGGATGTGTCTTAAATGTGTTTATAATATAATATAAAATATAATATGTATTATGTATTGCATAAAGTTTTAGACATACATCCCGTTGTCTGGTTCCCGTAACACAAGTTCATCGGATGCTTATCACGGTGCCAGACTGACGTGGTATGAAACGTCCGTATATAATATATATTATTATATTATACAAAGCTAATAAATGTCTGAGCAAAGCCTTTAGCTAAGTTGCCTTCGCTAATTACGACGACGAAATTCGAAAACAAAAATGTATGGGATTTGACATAAGCATCGATAAGTGACATAAACATCCGCTGTTTCCTAACGATGCTTAAACATTTTCACATTCAACTTTTTAACACATTTTCGAACTTCGTTCTCGTTCGAACTTGAGCGAAGTTGGTTACCATCGCTTATTACGACAATAAGCGATGGTAACCAACTTGGCTAAACGCTATGTTCATTTCTAGTAACTTTTAAATTAATGTTATAAAAAGTAAATTCTTATTTTTTTTTTTATTCTTCTATCCTTTTTTTACAAAAATAAACCGCGAGTGCAATGTATTTAATTAAATCCACCAGTGTAGTTCCACTAGTTCCGCTCTGCTTCCCCCGAGCGGGAACAGTCCCCAGTGTACCGGGTAGCCCGGGTCTAGTTAATTCATATATTGGAGCATTCAAAATATTAAATCATCAATCACATAGAAAGAATAAACCAACTGAACTGATACCATCATACCATACAGTGATACCATCATCTAGCAAGTAGCAGAAACGCAGCGTGAAGTTGTTACGGGAAATGAGGGTATTTGATATTTTCTCTGCCGTTAGGGGGCAGACCCAACGCACACAAAGCGTCATCTGGTGGCGTAAGTGGTGTCACAAACGGTCAATAAGAATTTTGGATTCTTTTTCGCGGTTGCGCTTGGTAGCCCGACGGTCCTTGTCGTTTAAAAAAGCGGTCAGATGTCGCGATTTTAAAAATCCTCATTATTAACATAGGAACATTATTTTGAGAAATAATTATGTGCACTTAAAATCACTCGTTTTGTCTATCAGTTTAATTTCCTTTTTAATCACCGACGAAAACAGAAGGGTGTTATAAGTTTCACGTGTCTGTCAGTCCGTGGCATCGTAGCTCCCAAATGCAATTTTTAATCTAGTTTCTTTTGTTTGAAAGCTGACATTTTCGAGAGTTTTCTTAGCTACAACTCATCATCATCAGCTCGCTCACTGCTTGACAATTCGGGGGTTACTAAAAACATAGCCTATATCAGTCAGTAGGAACAAGGTTTTGGAGTAGGTATTTTCATCATAAATCAGTCTAGTTCTTCTAGTTATCTAGAGATTACTATCCATCTTCTACAAACAAAAGTGAGTTACCAAAATATTGTTGGTTTTGGTGAAACTGTTGGTGAATTTGTTCGCGGCGGAAAATATTTATTATATTGTTTTAGAAAATAATAATAATAAATGATTATAAATAAACATTATTATATTGACGCGTGAAGCAAAAACTTTCAGTAAGTTTTGCGAGAATAGGCTATTCTACATTTTTTTCAAATATATTTTAAAATGTTCGTATCGAATCGATACTCAACTAGTATTTTTATTTTTTGGAAATAATATCTCTTTATGCAAAGAAAAAATGATTAAAATTTGTGTCGACATAGAACAGAAACAAATAAATGTCATATGTGCGTGTGTAGTAAATCAACTTTAGATTTAACTTTCGCTGTTGTTTATTCGACATGATTAAGTTCTTATGACATCACGTGCAAGAAAAATATGGCGGCTGGCGTTTTAGGTCACGTGACATACTTACAGATAGTAAAACTACATATAATATATACAAAATAGTGTTGTATTCGTATTTCTTACGATAGAAATTATTTATATAATTTGATTTTGATAGATGAAACTAACTTATTGTGCAACCGGGGTGTATGAAATTTGGACCGTAAATTAGAGTTCATACGGAGGAAGCTGAGCAGAAAGTTAATATATTTTTTAAATACTGCTTAGCGGTACCTGAAATTAATAAAAATAACAACAACACCGATCACACACTACCTCAGATTATCAACACACACTACCGTGCACTACCGCGCTATTGATAGATACGATTTTGTTACACGTTGAAGTTTGTCAATCTGTCACAAAATTTACATTTTTTTCTATATGTAACAGGCAAAATAACTTCAAACTTAAAGATTATATGAATTATTATGGGCGAATTTCGACCACAGGGCGGCGACCTCTAGTTAATATTAAACCCCTAAAATATTAATTTTGAATGCGAGTTAGCATAGCAAGTTACACTTTGACCCGGTCTAAATTTATTATGTATCTATTCGTAAGTGTCGGTCATACAATAACTGAATCAACAGCTTTGAAATCTTCCTCTAGGGGCGGTTCGCTCTTCATCGTGTAGGGTGTAGATATGCCGATGGGAAGTAGCGATTTATTTTTATTATATTAAACAAAATTAAAAAAGTAATAAAGTGACCCCCGAATTATCAAGCAGTGAGCGAGCTGATGATGACGAACTGTAGCTAAGAACCATCTCGATCGCAACCATAAAAGCGCGTCTAATGCCCGTATTAATAAACCGTTCTCAAACTCGTTCTCAAGACCTTTCTTGGCTGAGTATGTCTCAAGTAACAAATAGCTTCTCCAGATGGTCTTTAATTCATAGTACGATCTCAAGACCGTATCAGCTGATAACGATATTGAGATCACTTACTCAATTTAAGCGTCATCTACACGACAAAGAACGAATAAAATAACGTTTCGTTTACACTTAGCTACAAAGAACGGATTTATTGATTATACATTCCTTCAGTATTTCTGCTTAAAATTGTAATATTTAATAATATAAATACCAAAAAAAGTTTAGTCTGTATTTTTATATTGAAAAAAAAAAACTGATTTCTGATTTATATTGAAAAAAAAACTGATTTCATTAATTTTCACGAAGATATTAATATTTATTATTGTCTAGCATGTTAATATCCATATTTTTTTAAACAACTACGTAAAACGGAATGCGGGTCATTGCCATTCGAAAAAAAGTTCTTCTTCTTCTTATTCTTTAAAGTGGCTCCTTAGTGATTCGCCAATGTGTTGTGTTGACGAAAACTCTGCCTTATGAGTGAGTTTTATGAATAAACAAGGGCACGGTGTACAGGAGGAAGTCTGTTGTATAATCTAAAACCTAGAACAAACAAAAACATTTAGGGTCAGTACCACAGTTTTCTTTTGTTAATAGGTATGTACTTAAAGTTTCAGTTTCAGTTTCAGGTTGATAGGGCGAGGAATTGTAGGATCATAATATAATGAGTATTGTTTTTAGGGCAGCGAAAAAAAAGTTGTCAAGTGTCAAATCAAGTCACTTTTGTTTTAACTTTTATCTTTGGTATTGAGTGCAATAGCACTATACCTATTTGATTTATATTTATAAATATAAATCAAATAGGTAATTGTAAATAAATTAATAAAATCGTTTAATGTAAATAAATAAATAAAATCGAAAATATTTCTATAAATACTCGACACTGGCAGAGTTATGCAAAACCTTTTTTGCAACGGCGATTTCCAAAAAAGAAGAAGAAGAACAAGGATAAACAAGCGTTTTTTTATAACTTTATTTTGTGTTGAGTATGTAGTGTAAATTCTGAGTTTGTTTAATCATAAGTATTTAGATTTTAATTTACATAATTGTAACGCAACCAAAAATACAACAAATAATATTGTACTGTATCCCAAGCCGTACTCAAGTCAAGGTTTGACTGCACTCACGAAACCGCGTCTCAAGTAACAGTTTGACAGCAATGACAGCGTACTTAAGTAACGAGTTTCGTTAACGTTCGCACTCACTTGATATGCCGTACCTACAGCTGCACTTAAGTACGGTCTATTAACTAAAACAACATCTTAAGTACTTTCTTGAGAATTGTCTTAGAGATAAGAACGCTTTATTAACACGGGCCTAAGTATCCGAACACACCGTAACATTTCGATTAGGATCTACGATGCCACGGACATACACACACACAGATAAACAGACACATGAAACTTATAACACCCCTCTTTTTGCATCGGGGAATAAAAATAATGAGTTAGGTACATATCATTTGAATTAAATCATTTATGTTAAATCTTAATAATATTGGGTACATTATTATTTGGCAAGCGATATTGTGTAAAACTCGGTAACTTCAACGTGTTATTATATAGTAGGTACAGTCGCCGACAGTCGCAGACACTTTTGAACCCTATAGCCAAGTAATGAGGTTAAAAAGTGGAATACCAGGATCTGTCAGCGATTGTACATCTCTCAAAAAACAGTAATCCTTTTGCATATAAACTTCCTGTTGTATATAGGTACACATATTCCCCCTTACATATAAAAATATTTACATAGCGAATAAGGTATTCAATGTTGCTGCCTTTGTCTATCAAGTGACTTTTCCAATGTATCAGACAAAGGCAACAACATTGAAAATCTTATCCGTTGTGTAAATCCTACTTACTTATTATAAACGTGAAAGTTTATATGGATGAATGGATGGATGTTTGTTACTCTTTTACGCTAAAACTACTAAGCCGATTTTGATGAAATTCAGTATGGTAGTAGTTTTGGCTCTGGATTTCAGCATTATATCCAGAAAAAGTACAGTATTCCCGCCCGCGCAAGTACAGTGAACACTGTACTTGCGCGGGCGGAGCCGTCTGTATCCAGCAGGATACACCATATACCTACACACATAAAATAAAGGTTTGATATCAGTATCATATAAGGTTGCTGGCTGGTTTATACGTCATTTAATTTAAAAAGAAATAATTTCAAATTAAGAAAACCATTGAACATCACATTTTATGCAATTGTTTTAATTTTATTCAAATACACCTTATCTGGAGCGAACTTCGAGTATTTCTTCCTTCTGAGTTTGATTTAAAATTTCATTGAAATACTGTTTTTTGTTAGTTTTTTTTAATCGCGTATCTTTTTGGAGTTGAGGACTAAATTATGCCTGACTTAGCCCCAACGGAGATTGCCAGGGCACTCGAAATGAGAAGAAATGGTCAAACCTACAGAGTGATATCCAGAGATCTTCGTCGACCAGTTTCAACGATCCATCGCAGTATCCAACGGTTCAGGGAGACCGGTACTTATGTGAGAAGAGAAGGAAAAAGGCAGAAAAAGACGCACTTCGAGTAAGGATGATCGTTTCATTCGGCTTCGTGTACGTAGGAACCCCCGTTTGACGGCCGTCCAAGCCCGACATGAGTTAGAAGCAGTGCGGGGTGTAACCGTAAGTGAGCGTACGGTACGAAGAAGGTTCGAAGAAGCTGGTTTGGGTTCATTTGTGCCCGCCAAGGCTCCAAGGCTCGAGGTAAATCATCGTAGAAACAGGTTAACTTTTGCTCAGGAACATCGACTTTGGAACGCGGACCAATGGAGTAAGGTATTGTTTAGTGATAAGTGCAGAATTCTCTTAAATCAAATTGACGGCAGGCAAAGAATATACATACGCAAAGGAGAACGATACATTCAGACGAACATTCAGAGAAATTTTGAAACTACAGTTGCATACGGTGGTGGATCAATAATGGTTTGGGCGGGCATTTGTTTGGGAGCTCGCACAGACTTGGTAGTGATAGACAGAGGGAGTCTGACTGCAGACCGCTATATCAGAGAAGTTTTTGAAGAAAATGTCGCACCGTTTGCCCCATATATCGGTGACAATTTTGTTTTTATGCAGGATAATGCTCGGCCGCATACCGCTCGGGTAACTCAAGCTTATCTTAATGATATGAATATCACTGTTATGGAGTGGCCGGCGAGATCACCGGATATGAACCCAATAGAGCACGTTTGAGACTTGCTGAAAAGAAAAGTTAAGTCCAGAATTCCAGCTCCTGCCAACGTGGGTGAACTGCGAATCGCCGTAGTTGAGGAATGGCAGAGACTATCCCAGGAGACCATCGATAACATCATTCTCAGTATGCCTAGACGGGTGAAACTTTAATAAGAGCACGTGGAGGAAATACGCGATATTATTCACCATTTTTCTAATTTAATTAGTTGTTATTTTAATATTAATTTTCACTTTTCCCGGTTACATGAAAAGTTCAAAATGTACCATTTTTCACAAATAGCCTTTACTCGCAAAATCTGTTCTTAATGTGATCTCATTTTAAGTAAAACAAATGAAACTTTAAATAACAAAAGAAGTGTAGTAAGTAGATTTTAAAATAAAACCATATTTTTTTAATTATGGACCTTTTTTTTGTGTTCCGCTAAATATGCCGGTGTGTTTATATTATGTGCAATGATGTCTTTTGTCTCTATAAAATGTTGTGTCCGAAACATCGAAGTTTCTACGATTGTAAAGTTTATATGTGTAAATAATAAATAATGGTCAAAATTCGACCATAAATTGTGTTCAATACGGTTTCACTTGTGAATATGCTAACATCTGTTTTGCAACATTTTTAAAAGTAAAATTTTGCAAAACATTCGTGTTACTCAAAGTGTATTTAGGCTTTTGTGAAAAATAACATTATCCTGGAAGATAAGTCACCGTACGGGTAAACCAGCACTTAGGGTTTTATGGAAAGCTGCTTTAAAAGCAGATTAATTAAACGCTATGAGCTAAAACTAATGATCGTTTAATGTTTCGCTTCATTTATTTCCCAAAAATTTGTTGTTACAGTAAACCTCCCGACGTATACCTATTACCTACGCCACTTTCATACTGTTTGACAATGAAATCAGAACCTTTTCTCTTTGGGGTAGGGTTTAGTATGCATTGTTAACGGCCTGTCACTCTTTACTTCGATCAATCATTCTGGGAACACAGTTTCTTTTGTTTTCGCTGGATTGCTTGAAGCGTTATGTGAGTAAAGATAAAGATACTTAATGCCTCTGATAGACTTACGCCCGAAATTAAGAATCAATCTTAATCTCATTTTAGCTATCTGAGATCAAGATTTCAAAACATTTCAAGGTTCCTTGGATTAACTTCACATCAATTTATGTTTGAGATTCTGAGATTTAAGTCAATCTAAGTTTTTCATACGTAATTAATTTCGGGCGATAGTTATAAGCTTCTAAAGCCTTAAATATACAAAAATCTAGACTAAGAGAGAAAGGAGTAATTAACTTATAAATGTAGTACATGACTTTATCGTATATTTATTCTGAGACTATAAATGTGTTTAAAACATACCGATTGTCTGTAAAGTCGGTTTACTGACGATAGTTAAACGTCACAAGGTCAACAACAACAACAATAACAACAACAATAATAATGAGGTAAAGGCAATGCGAGGTTACGCTGGTACTTGGTAACAGTACTTGGTAATGGTACTTGGTAACGATAACGGGTAACAGGTAACGCATGAGTCATGTTTTTTCGTGCGTGCAGCCGGCTCCATCGATTTATAAGACGTTATTACGTCAATAAAACTAATTTATAGTTCCAGAATATCTTAGCTACCAACCTACATAAATACGGTTTGTATCGTCTCGAGATTAAGAGATTTTAACAGCAGATAATAAGCTTAATTTTATCTACAAATAAAGTATGAAATCTTGACTTTAATTAAAATTACCTATTCGTCGATGGGGGAGAATATGTATGTATTGTGATATATTAAAATATATAATGTAATAATGTAATGTAATAATAATTAATGGATATATTAAAATCCATCCAGCTGTTTGGAAGATACGTGCGAATAAAGGAATTTACAAACATACATAAGTATGTTTGTAAATTCCTTTATTCGCACGTATCTTCCAAACAGCTGGATGGATTTTGACAATTAAGGTATCGTTAGATTTGTCTCAAAAACCCAAGTGTCCTTAGATAGCTAGGTTTAAGAAAAAAAACCACAAAATTGCGGATTTTGGCGCCAAATTGTAAGTAGTTCAAAAATATTTTTTAACCAAACCTATCGAGTAGGATATAAAAATAAAGGAAATTTAAAGGTAATGAGCATCGCAATCAAGCGAGAAAACTCTCTAAGCCTTCTAGGCACTCTGCCTGGTGGGGACGACCTGGAGATTACTTTTTTTGTTAGCTTTTTAAGTTTAGTATTATTAATTTTCTATTTAGTACTTTTATCGATTGTACATATTTTAAATAGTTAGCTATAGATTAACATTATAATTTATTCTATTGTATATTAATAAACTTTGAAAAGCAAAAAAAAAAGAAAATTTCAAATATATGCATGTACGTCATGTATTGAAATCTAATCAGGAATAATTACAACCATTTTAATTAAACCATTCGAATAAATTTGTAATCATTCAAACGGTCGTATTTTTGCTTTAAATCGACAAAGTGTGTGTTGGTTAAATAAAAAAAATCTCAAATAAAATAAATAATAAAAAAATAAGAAAACCCGACTGCAAAAAAAGACAGATACCTAAGCAACGCACTAAAAAGACTGAAACAAGATTTAGAACAGACTACAATATGAGCTGAAAGCCCAAGTGAAATAATTGACGTTATGTTTGATAGCAGACGGAACCCATTTGGAAATTATAAATCCTAAAAAAATAAATGGTTTCCGCCTGCTACCAAACATAACGTTTATGGTTTAGGTATGTTTCTTTTTTTGCAGTCGGGGTTTTTTTAAATTAGCTATTACTTTTATCAAGTTGTAATACCTAATTATTTCTTAATTTATAAAAAAAAAACTAAATTCCTACATGTAGGAAAATACCAAATTAAGGATGCTAGAAGGGCGGACTAACAGACAGACGGACGGACAAAGCGAAACTTCATACTTCCTTGCATACTACGGGACCCTAAAATACGCACTTTTGATATTGATTTGCTGCATTCCATAAGTCTCGCAAGACTGATGGTGGTCCCTGGGTGGTGGGTGGTGGTTACCTAATTCCGGGACTTTAAAGAATAAATGATTCTTTTCACTTCTCTCCCGTTTACATTTTCAGCATTCATATCGAAACATTGTATCGTTGTATAGCCTTTGAGCGGTCTGCCGAGCTAATATAAACCTTGTGCCGTCAGTAATAGAGACTGCGATGTGACCTAATATTTGGATTTCCAGAATTTAAAAGCGCACATATTTTGTTGAATGTCTTACTATTTGTTACGGAGTAACTCGTTATTTATAATAGGAAGGTTTCCATTTTACATATCATAAAGCGTAGTCTTCTCTATATCCTATGTCGACTCGCAAAATACTACTAGCTTCAGTGCTGAAATAATAAAATATTTCCGTCTGTTTCTTGGTACTATTATGTAGCTTTAATATGGTATAAAATACAATAATTCTAAAAATGGTATATTTTTTTCGTTTATACTTATTTTAATAAAACTATGCAATCAATTTATTTTAAAGACAAAATAAAATAAATAAGAACCTAGTTTTTTTAATTAAAAATATAACATTTTGGCCTTCGGTCGTTTTAAACTATACATTGCAATATAATGAACTAACCCTGAACTTAAGACTAATATTTGTCGTTGTAATAGGCTAGGGGTCTAAACAGACACAAACACTACTCACCGCAGACATACACTATAGACCACACACCAAACTGGGATCCGCGCTCCGGTATCCAATTACATAATACTTATGAACCTTTAGGTTTATTTTTAACTAAATGTATGTATATATAATACTTAAAAGAAAAAGACTGAATAAATAGTTCTGAATAAATAAATTAAATGTATATAATACCTGGCATTTCTATAGAGAAGCAGAATATTTCGAAAAAAAATCTATATAAACATTTAAAAACTGAAATAAAAAATGTGGAATATTTTAAAAGTTGCACAGTGGTAAGGGCTACCTCACGGAAACGTAAGAACACAAAGAGATTGGGGTAGTCATCATGAAAAGTTCACGTGATGGAGAGTTCTACAGCCTAAATTTGTGCCCAAATACACGCGACTGTACCCATATGAATGCACTCTGAATTTAAAATATACAACACAACTGTACCTATACGAATATGTCCGTATAATTTTGCACACGATCAGCCATTCTTAAATGCGATATTCACTTAAATTTATTCATTAAAAAGGTATTTACTTATTTTAAGAGTTATTTTGATGATTTTATTATTTTGAGGTTTTGGGTGCCCCATCAGTTTGGGTTTTGGTAATTCTAAAATCTGTAGCTTATAATTTACATTGAATATTAATATCGTTGCTTTGAATAAGAAATTGAAGGTATTTAAAGGCCAGTGTCATATAAAATACACTAACGGTAAGCTCCATTAAGCCGATATCGGATTATGCAAATTGGACTTAGCTGAAATCCTCTAACGCCTTAAATATTTACCATAACGAATATTTTGACGAGGGATATTGTAAATTGTAGGCAATTAATAAATATGATATTGTCAGTTAATAAATACATCTTATAACTGCTTTATTTTAGAAAAAAAAACACATGGTTTATTTTGAATTTTATACATTTTTAAGAAGTTGTAACACAAGTAAACCCAACGCGTATTAATAGCGAATGTCTTTTCAGAATCAGGTTATTTGTTATGTGCCTGTACTAACGGTCCAGTCCATAGACTTATAATATACTTATAGGTATATTATAAGTTTATGGGCTGTGCTGGATATGGCCGGTGCTGGATTTGCAGGCTGGACCCTATGGTCCAATGGCCGTCATTAGTATCAAAAGTGTCAATCCTACTGCTATTATAAATGAGAAAGTTTGTGAGGAATGGATGTATGGATGAATGAATGGATGGATAGGTGGATGAATGGTGTGTTTTCCTTTTTCGCGCAAAAAATACTGAACAGTTTTTCATGAAATTTGTATGGTAGTAGTTTAGGCTCTGGATTAAAACATAGGCTACTTTTTGTCCAAAAAAAGTAAAGTGTTTCCGTGGAATACTGACTACTGTATTTACGCGGGTGGAGCCGCGGACAAAAGCTAGTGGATAACTAAGGTAGTTAAATCTGAGGTAGTGTGTGATGTTGTTATTTTTATCACTTTTATGTGTTTCTAAGCATTATATAAAATATTATATTAGTTTTCTACACACATTCCGTCACACAAACTTTAACTGTGCCAAATATCATACTCCTCCGTTCACAATTCGCGTAAACCTGTACTGAAACTTTTTACTTCACGTATTAAAACATGATTACTAGCATTTGCCCCCGTCTTCGCCCGCGTAAAATTACTTTTTAAATGATATATTTATAATAATTTAAAATATACTTCCCCTATTTTACCCTGTTAAGGATTGAATATTAGAAAACACTAAAATGCGTAAGTCATTTTTTTCCGTACTCAATTCATACGAAATATAATGTTCATACGAAGTATCAAGTTTCATATAAACTTTTATCCCTTTTTTACCCCCATAGTTTTGATTTTTTAAAATTCAAACCGAATTTTAAAAAAATCCTTCCGTAGTGGATGCCTTCATCATATGGGAAATACGTGTGCAAAATTTCAAATTTCTAGCCTTAAGGGTTTGGCCTGTGCGTTGATACATCAATCAGTCAAGAAGATACAAGTTTCATTGCAATAGTTCGCAAGGGAAATCTTATTGTGCAGTGAATGAAGTTCAATTTCGAATATCTTAAAAATGCTGGCGGCGTCGCGTATTGTCACGGTGTGAACTGACCCCAAATCCTAGTTGTAGGCAAAGAAAGTAAGGAAGAGATCAGATCCACGAGTCGCAAGGTCGTATTTATCGTATCAACATTTTAGACGCACTGCATGCATAATGAATAAATAAAGGATATCGCATCATAAAATATGTTGTATATTAGATCATAGTCCTTATGAAAACACTTTTGTTTGCGTCTCACGAACCTTATACACACTCGGTGACACAGATACCTACTGCCCTGATAAATTATGAAAATGTACGGAAAACTAGACAATATTAAATTATTCCTGATATAAAATCACGTGCTGTGCGTAAAAATGTCTTGAAAATAAGCATTCCTTGCGTATTAAACGTCTTACAATAAGAGCACAAAACGAAAGGAAGTAGAATATTTTGATAATTTTCATAACATAGAAAATGTTTATCTTACAATTTTTCAGAGCATATCTCATGTTTTAATTTAATATCAAACAAGTATCGCTTTTTCATGCATCTTATACTTTTAATGTATGTATTATCAGAATCTTGGAAAAGGCTGCAAGTATTTCCATGAAATTTAGTATGTAGGCTTCCGGGGCGAAAAATCGATCTAGCTAAGTCTTATCCCTGAAACCACGCATTTCATTAATATTTTTGTCTCTTTTAATGTAATCTAAAGGGCAGTTTGGTATGCGTATGTATGATTTTTGCATTGCTGGCAAATTGTTGTCTAAATCCCGGTCGGATGATTTTTTTGTTTCTTTCTTTCAAATCTACTAGAACTCCGAACCCAGGTACATATCTGTAAATACGTTCAAGCAATCCTTCAAAATTCAGGCACAATATTGTATATTAATAAGAATATTGTTCATAATAGTTTTCTGTCATATTAGCACACTCGTTTAGATGTTAATGATTAATTGAATCGTATATCGTATCGGCCTCTGCCACGAGCAGTCTCTAAATGATTATTTTGTTTTGTTCCTGATTGGCGCCACCGCGTCTCCTCACAAATGCCTAACAGTACAAGTAAGTTTCCCTCCATTCAAAATTGAAACCAAATACATTGCCATGGGATTTTATTTAGCTTGTTACGGAGCCTATCCTTAACAATCCAGAAAAGGAATTTTGAAATTCTATTTCTAGAAGGCTCATAGGTACATTCAATTTGCCAAAAGAAAATCGCAGGGAAAATGTATTTGTTTCTATGTTTTTTGGCATTTCGAATTTCTGAGCAACCTTTGACTATTGTAATAATTATTAAGTATTGAGTACAAATTGGGTTGTGCGTTGATATCGATATTTGGAATAATTGCCAATTGCTAATTCGCCGTTAGTGTTAAGCTCTTAATTTAAAAGTATAATTATAATGATAGCTTAATTTAAACGTAATCCTCGCTAACTCCCATTTCCTAACCGAAACCAAAGCGGGATTTTTGAAATAAATTAATAAATATATTGGTGACGTACCTGAAAATTTATTAATCCTATTGAATATTATAAATGTGAAAGTTAGTGAGGACGGATGGATGGATGTATGGATGAATGGATGTTTGTTACTCTTTCACGCAAAAACTACTACGGTATTCCCGCGGGATAATTGATAGAATATTTAGATGAATTAATAAATAAGACATTTATTCAACAATTGTTTTACAGCTACAGATTTTTAAAACTGTATAAATGATATAAATCTATTATCGTGGTGAAAACTCTTTAACATCACACTGCTGTGCTATGCAACATGATAAAACGAAAAATCTACAGTAATAAATTAAATAAATAAAACAAAACAAATTTCAATTTTTTAAGTGAATGATGATGAATTATATTTAAGAATACTCTCATGTCAGCTTTCAAACATAGAAAAATAAATCAAAATCGGTTCATCCGTTTGGGAGCTACGATGCCACGGATAGACACACATACAGACAGACACTTCAAACACTGTTGTCGTCGGGAGTTAAAAAGAGATAATGTCATGGATCTAGAACATTAATATACTTGTAGGTTTTACTTCTGCCGCGTTTGAACTTCACACATGTATTCTTTTCTCTTGTTCTTTGTAAAATATTCAGGATATTTTATGCCGGTGACAGATTTTCCTATCCACTTAAGTAATTGGCTTTTGACCTTTTCCGGGACACAGATATTGACGGTGCCTTGAGCGTTTTGCCCTTTCAACGTGGAATAATCTTGTTATTGTTATTTTTACTGAAAGTATTCTTGGTATACATAATCCTTTTTGTAAAATAAGATATTGAATAAGTACAAGATGTCTTGTACTTATTCAATATCATATTTATGTATATATATCAATATTTATGTTAGACAAGTACAGAGTTAGAAGATACTTAGGAATGCAATATTATATACGTCCCTCACATGTTGGCCATTAATGTACATATACATTTGATATTATGGACTCCCATAATATCAAATCACCTCTGAAATTAACGTGTCTGGGAAAATTGGTCAAAAAGTTGAGCACACCTGGGCTATCAGTCCATTAAGCGCCTTTCAGACTATGCTATAATATAATAGTATATAGCTTATAGCACAACAATATCGAGCACCATACATTGTTATGGACACGTTCACACTGTACTGTACTATATATTATTGGCTTCTATACGCTAGAAAATGATGCGATACGCCGAATTCATGCTGTGCTATATCGCGCGCCGTCCTCTTCCTCCTCCCTCACCCCCGGACGTCCTGCAAGCGAAACGAACAACACAACCATAATGAGCTTGCTATATACTAAAAATGCTTGCGATAATATCGCGTTATGTGATCGCCATGCTATATAAGTAGTATAGTATTAGGTCCTTCTTTGCTATACTATATAACAAAGTAGTATAGAGTAGTCTGTAGTGTAGAGCTTAAGAATTGTAAAACAACAGCTGTCTACTATGTTATAAACAAAGCATAAAACGTGGCCATCCCTCATCAAATGTATACCAACAGTACAATACAGGAGTTCCTTGGACTGGCGCATGCGTGCAGGCCAGGCTGAGCTTAGGCTAGGCCTGGTCCTGTCAGTCTCCCGCGAGCCGTGGTCGCGAGAGGTCGCGTGGCCTGGCCTCATCCGCCAACCACCTGTTCCGGACAAAAATAAACACAGGCCAGTCCTTTCAATTACAATTTATCATTTATAAATTATTTATTGGGTCTGAGTTGTTTTGTTATGTTTTGTTTTTTTCTTATATCTTATTATTAGGTTTCTAATTTTAGGTTTTTATTGATTTTATGCATTATATAAAGTTATAAAATGCGCTACATAATATTCACCTAGAAAGCATACATTTCAAAATTTCCTTTAAAGTAATAAGCTAGAAAATATTTTTATGAGGCACTTTTCACAAATTGTATAAAGGAATCTTTGGACAACTGTACGTAACTAGTCCTTAGTAACTATTATTAACTATATATTAGTTATATTATTACTATATAACTTTTTGTAATTTTAATATATTATAATTTACATTAGAGAATAAGTTGCAAAAGTCTAACAAAAATGACATCACGTCGGAATAAAATAACTAAACTGAGTAAATACATAACATTTTAAGCTTTATTTATGACTTTACTAAATTTTACAAATCCCACCATCGAAATAGCACTAGTAAAATACTGATCACTTTCAAATACAGAAATTTCACAAGGATTATGAATAGATGTTTCGACTTCAATCCCGCGTGAATGTAGTACATTTTCCCGCAAAAAAGTAGCTTATAACCGTGATCCGTGCCAAATTTTATCAAAATCGGTCCAGTAGTTACGACCCTATTCAATGAAAACAAACAAACATAGAAACTTATAATATTAGTGCAGAAGTAATAGCTCCGTGGCCTAGTGGGTAGACCGTTTGATTCGCACTCGAGAGAGTGCAGGTTCGATTCCCAGGTTGTGGCGTGTACCAATGAGACTTTTTACGAGACGTATAATGTACTGGAGTTCTCAAGTACATTATACGGGCGCTCTCATGGTGAAGGAAAACATCGTGAGGAAACCCGCACATGGTTGGCCCCAGACGTTTGTTTTTGACCAGTCATTCCTCTGGACTAGACTGACTGTGTTGTGAGAACGCCGTATGTGCTTGGGCAACCATACGACATTTAAAAACCGACTGTCCCAGGCACTACAGAATACTGTGTCTTGAAATATCAAGAGTGGTTACTTCGCTCGGAGAATACTGTATAAATCATCCAATAATGGATGAAAAGGCCTAAGTTTTTTTATTGCAAAAGTGTAGATAGCAAAAAATTTGAGACATGATTTATAGATTTTCTAAATAACACTACTATTTTTATCCCGGTATATTATGTGTAGCTTCATTGCATATATTTACGTTCTACCCAAACGAAAAATATATAGTTATCCATATATTTCTGTTTTCATTTGAATAAAATTGGCTTTACATTTTTCCCGAAATTTGATATACAGACGTTAGATTTGTATCCATTGTTCAAACCGCAACATGCACAGAAGTAGGCTGCACCGGATTACTCCAAGAGGATTTGGTCCTGATACAATCAAATATTGATGATGATTTTTATTGTAGAATAAGTAAACACCGTCAAAAGCCTAAAAAGATAGATTCATGTACTTGCAGGAAAAAAAAAATCGTTTTATGTCATTAATAGCTTTTTCCCACGGCCGCGTTAATATAATATGCAACGGGAATACTGTACTTTTTTGGAAATAAAATTTAGCCTATGTTTTAATCCAGAGCCTAAACTACTACTATACTAAATTTCATCGAAATCCACTCAGTAGTTTTCGCGTGAAGGTAAACAAACATCCATCTATCCATACATCCATTCATCCTCACATCACGTTTTTAATAGTAGTAGGATTTTCGCGGTATTTAGTTACATCAATGAAAAATTCTCGCCGTCTTTTTATTTCTAAAATAAGAAAACAACTTGTTTTTTGCTTTAACATTTGTACTTCGAAAAAGGTTTTAAAGGACAAAGTGAAAAGGGACGAATGCCTACGTACGTAGCTCGTAGCTACGCTCGTAGAGGAATTCGTAGCACGCGTAGCACTGCTATGTAACCGTCAGTAGTAACGTCGAGACTAGATTATGACTACTCTCTCTTTGTCATGTCATCCAGTTGTGACACACAGCATTTTTGAAATGTCACATATATTTATGTGGCACCATAATAATTTTATGGCATCGCGCGTTTTGCGTTTCTTCAATTTACTTTAATAATAATCTAATATTAAACAATACTTACGCCACATTAACTAGCAAGTTATATAGTAATATTACAATCTCTGTGATACCACAATTTGATCGAGAATATATTACCCACATTCCAGTAGATATAGCATGAATAAAATTGCTACTCAACATTTTCACTAATTATACTCTTACCCCCTTACTAATAAAAATATTAACACAATGGATAACTTAAACAACGTTGCTGTCTTTGTCTTGATGCGTTGGAAAAGTCACTTGACAGACAAAGATAGCAAAGTTGTTTAAGTTATCTGTTGTGTAAATCTTTTTATTAGTAAGGGGGTCAACTTTAAAATGATAAGTCATATAAGTTAGCCTCGAAGAAGCTTGGTGTTCTTAACAGAGCGAGACAGTACTTCAGTCCGGACCAACGCCTACAACTCTACAAGGCGCAGGTTCGGCCTCATATGGAATATTGTTCTCATCTCTTGGCAGGGGCTCAAAAATACCAACTGCTCCCTCTGGATCGTATCCGACGTAGGGCCGCTTGAATTGTTGACTGCCATAGTGTTTCAAACAGCTTGGACCCCTTGGAATTACGCCGAGATGTAGCTACACTCTGCATCCTCTATCGGTTGTATCGCGGGGAGTGCTCTGAGGAATTGTTCGGAATCATACCACCTGCAACTTTTCGCCATCGTCCCACGCGTGATGAGCCTCACCAATCACCTTGATGAGTGGTAGTCTTCCACCGTGTGCTTTTCGCGTAACTTTCTGCCGCGCACTGTAAAACTCTGGAACGAACTGTCACCAGCAGTATTTCCGGACCTATACGACCTGCAAACCTTTAAGAAGAGAGCTTATTCCCTCTTAAAAGGCCGGCAACGCACCTGCAGCTCTTCTGATGTTGCGAGTGTCCATGGGCGACGGTAATTGCTTACCATCAGGTGACCCGTTTGCTCGTTTGCCCCCTTATTTAATAAAAAAAAAAAAACTTACTTTATCCAATCATCTTAAAATTTTCAAAACTTAAAAACATAAATATTGCCTTCAAATGGGTAATTACACTGAGTTATCTAATGATTTTAACTGAATAAATTTTAAACACTATTTATTAAAACGGTACATATGGCACATCCAGAATGTAGATAACCGAGACGTGACATATGATGTACGTAGATAACCGAGACGTGACATATGATGCACGTAGATAACCGAGATGTGACATATGATGTACGTAGATAACCGAGACGTGACATATGATGCACGTAGATAACCGAGACGTGACATATGATGCACGTAGATAACCGAGATGTGACATATGATGTACGTAGATAACCGAGACGTGACATATGATGCACGTAGATAACCGAGATGTGACATATGATGTACGTAGATAACCGAGACGTGACATATGATGCACGTAGATAACCGAGATGTGACATATGATGTACGTAGATAACCGAGACGTGACAAATGATGCACGTAGATAACCGAGATGTGACATATGATGTACATAGATAACCGAGACGTGACATATGATGTACGTAGATAACCGAGACGTGACATATGATATAGTAGATAAGTGAGACGTGACATATGATGTACGTAGATAACCGAGACGTGACATATGATGTACGTAGATAACCGAGACGTGATATATGATATAGTAGATAAGTGAGACGTGACATATAATGTATGTAGATAACCGAGACGTGACATATGATGTACGTAGATAACCGAGACGTGACATATGATGTACGTAGATAACCGAGACGTGACATATGATATAGTAGATAAGTGAGACGTGACATATGATGTACGTAGATAACCGAGACGTGACATATGATATAGTAGATAAGTGAGACGTGACATATGATATAGTAGATAAGTGAGACGTGACATATGATGTACGTAGATAACCGAGACGTGACATATGATGCACGTAGATAACCGAGATGTGACATATGATGTACGTAGATAACCGAGACGTGACATATGATGCACGTAGATAACCGAGACGTGACATATGATATTGTAGATAAGTGAGACGTTACATATGATGTACGTAGATAACCGAGACGTGACATATGATATAGTAGATAAGTGAGACGTGATATATGATATAGTAGATAAGTGAGACGTGACATATGATGTACTTAGATAACCGAGACGTGACATATGATGTACGTAGATAACCGCAAGGTACTTTAGATTGATCAAAAATTACGGCAAGTTCAAATTTATGTCGTTGTTATAATATGCAATAGATTTCGCTTATCATGATCATCACTTTATTTATATTACTGACACTATAGTTAACTCTTAATGATTAATAGTTCTATAAATGTAAAACTTTAGTAAAATTTTATTTTGTGTCACTTTTTCGCACTTGTTAACATATTAATGGTTTTGATAAAAATTTGGCACAAATAAAGTTTGTAACCTAGATTAATACATGGTGTTTTATATATCTACACCATAGCACTATTAGGAAACAGCTGATTTTTTTTTCAAGTAGGAAAATTGATTCTGAATGGATGAATTTGAAAAAATACATCATATCATACCATTTTTTTTTCTCACAGGGGAAAGGTCATTACGCCTTCCCCGGGTTGGGTGTCCCGGGGATATGTGGGACTCCCGGCGCTGACGTCGGTTAACCCACTTAAACTATACCTGCGGATTGCCATCAGCCGCTATGAAAGTGTCCCGGACCTGTCTAACACAGCAAACTCCTCACGACCGGCCGGTCTTCCTCATGCGGGACCGGACTTCCAACCAGTACCTTAGATTATTCTACTTTAGCCTTATAACATGCTGTAATATATTATATTAATCTCGCGTTCAAACGTATCGTACACGAGTAACAACTACGTCCATTTGTTAACGGCCACTAAAACCATACCTGCGGATTGCCATCAGCCGCTATGAAAGTGTCCCGGACCTGTCTAACACAGCACACTCCCCACGACCGGCCGGTCTTCCTCATGAGGGACCGGACTTCCAACCGGTACCTTAGATTATTCTACTTTAGCCGTATAACATGCTGTAATATATTATATTAATCTCGCGTTCAAACGTATCTTACACGAGTTACAACTACGTCCATTTGTTAACGGCCACTAAAACCATACCTGCGGATTGCCATCAGCCGCTATGAAAGTGTCCCGGACCTGTCTAACACAGCACACTCCCCACGACCGGCCGGTCTTCCTCATGAGGGACCGGACTTCCAACCGGTACCTTAGATTATTCTACTTTAGCCGTATAACATGCTGTAATATATTATATTAATCTCGCGTTAAAACGTATGTTACACGAGTTACAACTACGTCCATTTGTTAACGGCTACTAAAACCATACCTGCGGATTGCCATCAGCCGCTATGAAAGTGTCCCGGACCTGTCTAACACAGCACACTCCCCACGACCGGCCGGTCTTCCTCATGAGGGACCGGACTTCCAACCGGTACCTTAGATTATTCTACTTTAGCCGTATAACATGCTGTAATATATTATATTAATCTCGCGTTCAAACGTATCGTACACGAGTTACAACTACGTCCATTTGTTAACGGCCACTAAAACCATACCTGCGGATTGCCATCAGCCGCTATGAAAGTGTCCCGGACCTGTCTAACACAGCACACTCCCCACGACCGGCCGGTCTTCCTCATGAGGGACCGGACTTCCAACCGGTACCTTAGATTATTCTACTTTAGCCGTATAACATGCTGTAATATAATATATTAATCTCGCGTTCAAACGTATCTTACACGAGTTACAACTACGTCCATTTGTTAACGGCCACTAAAACCATACCTGCGGATTGCCATCAGCCGCTATGAAAGTGTCCCGGACCTGTCTAACACAGCACACTCCCCACGACCGGCCGGTCTTCCTCATGAGGGACCGGACTTCCAACCGGTACCTTAGATTATTCTACTTTAGCCGTATAACATGCTGTAATATATTATATTAATCTCGCGTTCAAACGTATCGTACACGAGTTACAACTACGTCCATTTGTTAACGGCCACTAAAACCATACCTGCGGATTGCCATCAGCCGCTATGAAAGTGTCCCGGACCTGTCTAACACAGCACACTCCCCACGACCGGCCGGTCTTCCTCATGAGGGACCGGACTTCCAACCGGTACCTTAGATTATTCTACTTTAGCCGTATAACATGCTGTAATATATTATATTAATCTCGCGTTCAAACGTATCGTACACGAGTAACAACTACGTCCATTTGTTAACGGCCACTAAAACCATACCTGCGGATTGCCATCAGCCGCTATGAAAGTGTCCCGGACCTGTCTAACACAGCACACTCCCCACGACCGGCCGGTCTTCCTCATGAGGGACCGGACTTCCAACCGGTACCTTAGATTATTCTACTTTAGCCGTATAACATGCTGTAATATATTATATTAATCTCGCGTTCAAACGTATCGTACACGAGTTACAACTACGTCCATTTGTTAACGGCCACTAAAACCATACCTGCGGATTGCCATCAGCCGCTATGAAAGTGTCCCGGACCTGTCTAACACAGCACACTCCCCACGACCGGCCGGTCTTCCTCATGAGGGACCGGACTTCCAACCGGTACCTTAGATTATTCTACTTTAGCCGTATAACATGCTGTAATATATTATATTAATCTCGCGTTCAAACGTATCTTACACGAGTTACAACTACGTCCATTTGTTAACGGCCACGAAAACCATACCTGCGGATTGCCATCAGCCGCTATGAAAGTGTCCCGGACCTGTCTAACACAGCACACTCCCCACGACCGGCCGGTCTTCCTCATGAGGGACCGGACTTCCAACCGGTACCTTAGATTATTCTACTTTAGCCGTATAACATGCTGTAATATATTATATTAATCTCGCGTTCAAACATATCGTACACGAGTTACAACTACGTCCATTTGTTAACGGCCACTAAAACCATACCTGCGGATTGCCATCAGCCGCTATGAAAGTGTCCCGGACCTGTCTAACACAGCACACTCCCCACGACCGGCCGGTCTTCCTCATGAGGGACCGGACTTCCAACCGGTACCTTAGATTATTCTACTTTAGCCGTATAACATGCTGTAATATATTATATTAATCTCGCGTTCAAACGTATCTTACACGAGTTACAACTACGTCCATTTGTTAACGGCCACTAAAACCATACCTGCGGATTGCCATCAGCCGCTATGAAAGTGTCCCGGACCTGTCTAACACAGCACACTCCCCACGACCGGCCGGTCTTCCTCATGAGGGACCGGACTTCCAACCGGTACCTTAGATTATTCTACTTTAGCCGTATAACATGCTGTAATATATTATATTAATCTCGCGTTCAAACGTATCGTACACGAGTAACAACTACGTCCATTTGTTAACGGCCACTAAAACCATACCTGCGGATTGCCATCAGCCGCTATGAAAGTGTCCCGGACCTGTCTAACACAGCACACTCCCCACGACCGGCCGGTCTTCCTCATGAGGGACCGGACTTCCAACCGGTACCTTAGATTATTCTACTTTAGCCGTATAACATGCTGTAATATATTATATTAATCTCGCGTTCAAACGTATCGTACACGAGTTACAACTACGTCCATTTGTTAACGGCCACTAAAACCATACCTGCGGATTGCCATCAGCCGCTATGAAAGTGTCCCGGACCTGTCTAACACAGCACACTCCCCACGACCGGCCGGTCTTCCTCATGAGGGACCGGACTTCCAACCGGTACCTTAGATTATTCTACTTTAGCCGTATAACATGCTGTAATATATTATATTAATCTCGCGTTCAAACGTATCGTACACGAGTTACAACTACGTCCATTTGTTAACGGCCACTAAAACCATACCTGCGGATTGCCATCAGCCGCTATGAAAGTGTCCCGGACCTGTCTAACACAGCACACTCCCCACGACCGGCCGGTCTTCCTCATGAGGGACCGGACTTCCAACCGGTACCTTAGATTATTCTACTTTAGCCGTATAACATGCTGTAATATATTATATTAATCTCGCGTACAAACGTATCGTACACGAGTTACAACTACGTCCATTTGTTAACGGCCACTAAAACCATACCTGCGGATTGCCATCAGCCGCTATGAAAGTGTCCCGGACCTGTCTAACACAGCACACTCCCCACGACCGGCCGGTCTTCCTCATGAGGGACCGGACTTCCAACCGGTACCTTAGATTATTCTACTTTAGCCGTATAACATGCTGTAATATATTATATTAATCTCGCGTTCAAACGTATCGTACACGAGTTACAACTACGTCCATTTGCCGTTAACAAATGGACGTAGTTAGTAGTACCGAACTTTGGCGTTAGCTTCAAAATTGACCCTAAGCTATTAATCATTGGACACACATTTATACTAGTTAGGATTATTCTAAATTACATTCCGATTTAGAAATTCGTTTCAACGTTTCTAATCTAATGTAACTACTATGAATTTCTTTGATGTCGCCATAAGGCCAACCCCGAAATACGCTGGATTGGTTGATTTTAGATTTTGTTTTTGCTCGGCAGCCAGGGATGTTTAGAGCTTGTGGCGGACCAATTAGCGGCACAATCCTGTATTGCGCTGTCGAAATTTTCTAAGATTGGCGGTATATATACAACATTTTAAATGCATACAAGTGGGCTTCGGCCTGACCGAGTATAGCACCTCGCTCGGTAGGAGATCTCCCTTTGAGGCTTGCCACCACATTCCCACATTGGTGACCCCGACGTGATGACAAGCTTACCAATTGGGTCATTCAACAATCTGCATTTTTCATCCCTTGGAACTTTTTGTTTCGGAATAAACTAGTGGTAAAAATCAGGCATTCTATTTTTCTCAAGTTTTAATGTAACTAAGATTAGCGCTTTTATTTGTTACCTATATCTATGTTTTAACGTTTTTTTTTGGAAGTAAGTAAAAAATGATAATATAATATAATATGATATATATATATATATATATATATATATATATATATATATATATCCGCGGCTCCACCCGCGTAAATATAGTATCAGGGTATTCCGCGGGAATATTGTACTTTTTCGGGATAAAAGTAGCCTATGTATATATATTTTATTGTACCTATGTATTTCTGGATTTCTATTTGAATTAATATAATCTTCTTTCGGCCTTTTTAGACCCCTTCTTTAAGTAGTCGGGTTATAGTTTTTAACCTGCTACAACATACAACATTTTGTACGACAATTTATGTTTTAACTGGCTATCAAGTAAAATGATTATTAAGTCGATAGAAATGAATATCAAAATATTACGTTGGAACTTGACAAACAAAAGACGGAAGTTTGAAGGACTTTGCTCTAGTTTATTTGACTCGAATATGTTTTTCTTTGTAGTTATCGGCTGATTCTACATTTTCTTTGCTTACTATTATTTTCTGGTTATATTCATATTATTGTTTAATAAAAATACTAGCCGTTTAAAACGTCTCCAACATCACTTCTTTTCATGATATAAAAAACCCTTTACTATCCTGTGACTATTTATAACATAATGTGACCTACACCTTATAAAAGTATAGTTTTTTTTATCTTCAATTATATGTTGTTTTTGACGTGATAACGTCTTATAATTCGATGGAGCCGGCTGCACGCACGAAAAAACATGACTCATGCGTTACCAAGTACTGTTACCAAGTACCGTTACCTGTTACCGTTACCAAGTACCAGAGTTACCTCGCATATTATTATTATTATTATTATGTTGTTGTTGTTGTTGACGTTGTCACGTTCAACTATCGTCAGTAAACCGACTTTACAGACAACCGATATTTTTATTTCAAACTACGTGTAGTAGGAGTTTTTTTTTGTACTTATGACTAGGTTTCGTTCTAAAATAATGTCCTTGGCCACAAAAAAACTTTCGCAAAAACCCTGTATCTTCAAACAAATATCACTGTCGTTTTTATGTCGTGAAATCGCTAACTACATATTAGGTGATATAAGGGATCCCGGCATCACAGGGTTTATGAGGGTAGAGCCCTGGGGCCCGTTTAAGTCCCTGTGAGCTCTTATAAATCTTTAGGGACTATTAGAGTTCTTTATAAATCTATATATTTATAACTTGCGAAGAATACATAACTAAAATTTTTATAAAAAACTATAACCGACTACGTAAATAGTATAGCCTATGTTACCCGGGCTATTATTACGATATTGACACCGGATTTTTTAAAATCAGACCATAAGCTTAGGCGCTATGGCAGAACAAACAGACATACATACATACTTCCTTCTGGCTTTGCCGTAGTCGGGTTAAAAGTAAGAAGAAATGCGGAATATTATGAGGATATTATTTTTTTAAAGTAGTAAAACATTTAGTTCTTTTTTACTCATGTACCTTGTATTCCATTATTTTTTTATTTCAATTGAATCTTTGCTTTTCATATTCAAAGAAACGGTATGTTCAAAATCTTTCACTTATTTAAATTAAATGAAACGGCCTCTATATTATTTTTTTGCTCTCATATCATCAAAGAGCACATCATCCAAATGGACCAGGAAACGAGTAGCCAGATCGCCTGATGGGAAGCGATTACCGCCGCCTTTGGACACTCACAACACCAGAGGAGTAACACTTGTAATTCCTCTGGTGTTGCGATATGCGTTCCCAGTCCTTAAAATCCCCAACCCCCCTTGTGCCTCCGGTAACCTCACTCACTCGGTGAAACACAACGCAAGCGTTATTTCACGCCAGTTTTCTGCGAGGTCGTGGAGAAGCATGGCTCTTTCACGTTTTCAGGCTAGTGTCATCGAGGCATAAGGCTATAAAATCAAGAAAAACATTGGATACAAATAAAAAATGGAATATATTCAATAATCAGAGCTGGGTTTGGCAGAGCCCACCAATCTCCATAGGCCAATAGACTTAATGGCAAACACTTGGCAGAGACCCAACGGCTTATCTGAGTTTATATCTGAATAACTTTCCCGAAAGAACTAGCGATATTTTGTTTACTTTATACAAATATATGATACGTAGAGTAACCTAACCAAGAGCATGTCAGGACATGTCTCAGGAGGGTTCCGTATCTACCAACGTGCAACAGGTTTTCTTTAAATTAATTCAAAGTGCAGTAGGTTTTCTTTAAATTACCTATTTCAAAAGTTATTATCTGATGTTTAAAATTCTTTTCTTAACGAGTTTTTAACATGACATAGCGGTAAAGAAATTTACAAGTAAAGTTTAGAAATGCCAAGAGAGGGAGACCAACTTATAAACCACTTTGAAGTCCGATTACTCAAAAATGGTTGACTTTGTAAAAAAAGTCATGTATGAAACCTGGGGGTATTTTTAAATAGTCATTATTTAAAAATACCTATTCAACGATACCCGACACGATGGGGGTAGAATGATAAAATATTTATCATCACATGTATAGAGAGCCAGCCCTAAATATGAAGAATATATATTTTATGAAGCCAAAACCGAAATCTGTACACAATCTATACCCAATTTCATCGATTAGGCAATATTCATAATTACAGAAGCTAGAAGGGCGGACAGACAGCCAGACAGAGAGACGGATAGAGCAAAACTATAAGAGTTCCTTCAGTTAGTACTACGGAAACCTTAAAATCTTAGCAAAATGAGGTGTAGTTTTAAAATTTTCTTCCAAACTCAATACACGTACTAGCTAAATTATTAGGTTAGGTTAGGTAGGTCTTGGTTACTTGTTCTTTTGGCTAAGCTATTGCATTAGCTCAGCTATCAAAAGCCCGGTAACGCACTTGCAACTTCTCTTGTGTCGCGTGTTCGTGGACGACGGTAACTTACATTCAGGCGACCATTAACTCTTTTTTTTTTAATAACTTACGATATAAAGAGCATTTGAAACCACTGAGGTTTGTCCAATGCTGCATACGGTCTTATTAGCTCCCCACATCTGTTTTGGTGACGGTGGCCGTATCATTGAAATGAGACCAGCTACGCATGAGTTGTTTTACAATGCCCAAGTGTGTGCACAGTAAACAAGAATGGGACGGATAACCAACACGACTGGTGAGAGATCAGGCGCAGGTCCGACTTTTTACATTCCCATCCGACGTATGGATCATCTTTCTTATCAGACATTCAGGTGATCGATCAACCTGCATGGTCCTAACCAAACTTGGAAACAACATTTTTTTTTGTTATCCCAACATGGGAATCGAAGCCACCTCCGAGTCGTACATATTTTATACACTTTAACCTTAGATTTAAAATAAAAATTATAAAAGAACAAGAAAGAATATATTATAATAATAAATTAAAAAAAATCGTCTGACCGGGATTCGAACTCGAAACCAATTGGTCATCAACGCAAAAAGCCAATGGCCTACGTAACAATCACTTATATTTTTTTCTTTGCCTTGTTTTATACTCTACACTTAAATTTACAACAACTTAGAGAAACTAATAGTAAAATTACATTTTTGAGAATATTAAATAAAAACATTGTTTAATATTCTCACTTGTTTGCCTCTTTACCTAAATTATAAATGGGCATTTTTTAAAAATGTGAACAAAATATTTGTCCCACATACGTAAATACTAATGTTCACAATATTTTAAGGCCACAGTAACAAAGACACAGAGGGTACATAATATACACAACCTACATAACCACAAGCTTACCGCCATGACACTTTTCTTTTGAATGTATGTCAGTTCCGTTGATGGTAGGTAGTAGGTATAATTTTTTCACTTATTCATAATATACGTAAGTAAAACCTACCATGATATTAATTATGTTTTGAAAAATATTCAAAGTTTCAAGCTCTTTTTGTTTATGTGAAGAAGTATACTGTTGTTTTCAACGCAAAGTAATTCAAGGGAGCATACCGATCGCGATTGTGACTCGCGACCACGACCTGCGACCGCGACGGGTCGCGCTTTCCTTAGTAGGCATAATTTTTCGAATTAATATAGATTTATTTGCGATAGCAAATCTGATGGAACATCGAGGCAAAAAGTGCCTCCACTTAAACTGCCCCACTTTTGGGGTTGTTTGGTACAGTCGAATTTTGACATTTGTCATCTTGACATTTTGATATTTGCTTTCCGCAGTATAAGTCAGTCCGAATTGAATTGATTTAAAAGGACCAAAACCTTCTGAAATCGAGATGGCGTTACTTTTTCATGTATAAAGATTTTTTGATGTGTAACAGAGGAGAGATCCTCTCGCTTTCTTGCAATTTGTGGGAGTGATTTCGTGAAATGGGACGGAAATGTGTAACAGGAAGTCGCGGAAGCGCGCGATTTTTGAATTGACGAATGAGCGCGCCGTGGTAGAGTTGGCCGTCAGATTCGAATAAAATATTTCCATATTTAGCTTTTTAAAATTTTGACGTTGATTTCGGTCACTGCTTAATGGAAAGAATGTTTTTTTTATCATATTATAAAATCGTATTAAGCATTGTGTTTTTTTTAAATATTTTCATAAAATGTTACACATCTTAAGCGACTACTGTAAGGGTCGCTCGTTTGTCAAATGTACGTCATAGCCCATCCTGAATTTTGAAATCATTGCTTTAAATACCCAAGTTTGGCTTAAACTATTTACAAAACTAATAAGTGTAGGGTAGGCTGTATCTTATACTGTATACGGAGCTCGGTCGGATTTCTTACATGCTTTTATTAGATTTTTATTTCCTCTCGGGTAAGATAATTGGATAATAAATAGGGACGGGACACTATAAAGTGGATATCTCGATTATCGATACAATATTAAGTTTATAATCATGTTAAAATCCGTTAATCGGTTTACGCTCAAAGTCGCAATTATTAAAAAGTAGTGGTCGAAATTCGCCAAAGAGTCAAATAATTTTTAAGTTTTAGCTATAAGGGTTCTTTTTCTTTTAGATAGATAGATGTACAAAATTAAAAGTAATAAACATTTAAATGTTTGTGAAATACAGATTGACAAACGTCAACGTGTTAAAGAGTTGTATCAAACGCATAGTAGTGAGAGTTATTAATCTGAGGTAATGTGTAAAACTGTGTAACGTTATTTTTATTGATTTAATGTATTTTTTGGCACTATTATAAAATAATATAAGTTGCAGTTCACTCCTCCATGTATACTTTCACTGTGCCGAATTTCGTAATCTTGCGTTTTGCATAATTTTCGTAAAAGGGGGCAAAAACTTTTAAATGATCATAACAATTATTACTACAATATTACATAATTTGCAATATTTACCATTTTATAAGTTTGGAAACCCAATTTAATTTGTCTTAAAAGCATTGTGAGCACGAGCGTTTCCGTGTACCACTTTTGAACTTTATTGCTGAGTTACAAGGTCGAAAATTGGTACACCGTGTCTGTTGCCGATCGTACATTTGTCAATTTAATCAAATGTTTTTGTAATTTTGCGACTGTTCATTTATTAATACTCTTACGACATTTGTACTTCCAACATAATTTTACTCTTGCATGTTTACTGGTACAGTGTTTAACATAAATATCAGGTTTTTTTTGTTATACTACGTACATAGGCTGCACTTAAAGTATCGGGAATGAAATATTTCCACTGTTCCTGTCATATTAAAATCTTTTTAATTTAAAACTCCTTGGTTTTAAAAATCGAATACCGTTTATTTATTTAAAAAAAGATTCTCGGTCTTGTCACAAGGTCTTGTCAAACTTGTTTAGTCGTCTAGAAAATGGAATTGACTCGAGAAAATTCTAGAGCGATGATTTATTATGACTTTCGAAGTGGTTTAACACAAAAACAGTGTGTTGACCGGATGATTTCTGCATTTGGTGATGAAGCCCCATCCAAAACCACAATTTATGGCTGGTTTGCTGAATTTCAACGTGGACGTGTCAAGCTCAGTGATGATCCCCGTCAAGGTCGTCCAAAAACTGCAGTCACCCAAGAAAACGTTGATGCTGTGCGTAAGCTGATTGAGAAAGATCGACATGTGACATACCGCGAAATTCAGGCATCTTTAGACATTGGCATGAGTGAAATACAAATAATCTTGCATGAACAATTAGGTGTAAAAAAGTTGTTTTCCCGATGGATACCGCTTTGCTGTGTGAAGAGCAAAAAGCGGCTCGCGTTACTTGGTGCGTCAGAACTCTCGAAAGATTCCACGCAGGATCCTCAAATGCTGTATACAACATCGTATCAGGTGACGAATCCTGGATATACGCGTACGAACCCGAAACAAAAAACCAGTCACGAGTTTGGGTGTCCGAAAATGAGTTAAAGCCAACAAAAATTGTTCGTTCACGGAGTGTTGCAAAAAAAAAAGGTAGCCACGTTTGTCTCCAAAACCGGCCATGTTGCGACTATTCCTCTTGAGGGACAAAGAACGGTTAATGCAGAATGGTATGCTAACATTTGTTTGCAGGTCGTTTCTGAACTCCGTAAAGAGAACTGCAACCGCCGCATCATCCTCCATCACGACAATGCGAGTTCTCACACCGCGCACAGAACAAAAGAGTTTTTAGAGCAAGAAATCATAGAATTATTAGATCATCCGCCGTACAGCCCCGACCTAAGCCCTAATGATTTCTATACTTTCCCTAAAATAAAGAATAAATTGCGTGGTCAGAGATTTTCATCACCTGAAGAAGCTGTGGACGCCTACAAAACGGCCATTTTGGAGACCCCAACTTCCGAATGGAATGGTAGCTTCAATGATTGGTTCCATCGTATGGAAAAATGTGTCAAATTACGCGGAGAATACTTCGAAAAGCAATAAATACATTTTTAAATTTTGTTGTGTCACTTCCTTGATTCCCAAAATTTTCAGTGCCGCCCTTATTTAATTTTATTACTATTATTTTAGTGGTTAGACTAAAATGCTTACTATAAAGTTATATAAAAAAAAATACGTTTTTATGAAAAACTATAACCCGACTGAAACGTAAATTAAATTATATCGTATTGACACCTCGTTTATTAAAATCCGATCAATAGTTTAGGCGCTACGGTGGAACAGACATACATACATACATAATATATTATGTATGTAACATAGATTGCCAAAATCATTACGCTTCCTTTTGGCTTCGCCGTAGTCGGGTAAAAAGTGATAAAACATTAAACAACACAGTCGACCTCAAAATAAAATTTTTAATTATAAATATAGCAACATCCGACCTGAATGAAATCCATTGTTTAGAACATAATAGATATCATTTGTTTTCAATTTCATATTTTCTCCATTAATTTGATACAATTTTACACAGCCGGAGAGCTTATACAAACGGAGACCCGAAATTTAATTTCTTTAGTAGGATTTCATCACTTGTAATTTAAAAGCTTCTATCTAATATCATTTTGTCTGAAAATAGAACACAATATTATGTAGGATGAAATTGTAATTGTTAATACTATTTATTATGTTGCATTTTTACCTTTTTAGTTAATAGAAAAGCGTAAATATTTTATCGATGCCGCGTTCGAATGCATGTGTTTTTGAAAATTGAGGCATTAATCGATAAAATTAAGCGCGTCACTATCGTTAAAATACCTATTCGATGCTATAAATCAAATTTGTTTACCTTGTCGATAATTTTATCGGCAGGAGCAGCACTAGCGGGCGAGTTATGCACGTAAGAGGATTTTAACTGTTATCTCGTCCAGGCGGAACCCTAGGTTGCCTAAGTTACTTCACTTTTATATTGCAATAGCCTAAGTCTAGGAGTATTAAGCTGTTATATTATACTTTAAACCATGTCTGGTTATACATATAATTATACATATAATCGAAATCTTATCTAAACATATATTTGTAATTAGTCGCCCCGTCACGGCTGTGTAATCTCGACGGTGGTATACCTAGTCTTGCTATAAATACTGAAATAAAGAAAAAAAAAATCTATTGCAAATTACATTTATTACTTTTACAGTTAGTTTAATACATAAATATAAAACAATTTAAAATATAAAAAGCTTATTCGAAGTGGTCTCCATTGGCTGCAATACAGTCCTTTAAACGTTGAGGCCAGTTATCAAAAGAAGCACGCACTCTTTCCATGGGAAAATTGGTCACTGCCAATCGTACGGATTGTTTTAGGGACTCCAAATTATCATGGCGTTTAGAGCAAGCCGTACTCTCTAAAACTGACCATAAATCATAATCCAGCGGATTAAGATAGGGACTAGACGACTTTATGCTTTATGACCCGGCGCCGAGTCTTGCTTGGTTATTGAACATGGTGTTGTTAAGGGGCTTCACTACCTTCTCCAGAATGGTATCTTGATACACTTGTGCCGATGTTTTGATACCTTTTTCACAAAAGTATGTATCAGTCACTCCTTCATAGCTAATACCCCACCAAACCATCACTGAAGTCGGATAGTGCCCACGTTGCCCTCTGTCGACTAATTGGGAAGCTTCCTTAGAGCTTTGAGTAAAAATACGGTCATTTTTTTTGTTAAAATGTTGCTCAATTTTAAAATTTTCTCATCCGTAAACAACATTTTTCTGTCATTTAAGAAAAGACCAGTACGTCCCTTATAGGATGCAAGTTTTAAGTCATCTTTTAAAATACGCGACATGGTTCTAGGTGCTATCTTCATCTCCCGAAATAAAATCTTTTGCTTTCGGACTGGATTTCTTCGAATTCTTTCCCTTACTGCTTTGACCACCTTTTTCGTACGAACACTACTTGGACGGCCAGATCTTTGTCTGTCACAAACAGAGGAGGTCTCATTGTACCTATTAATAGCCCGGTACACAAACATTTTACTAATACCAAGCGTATGGAGAGTTTTAAAAATTGCATTTGGCTCTATACCTACTTTGTGTAATGCAATCACAGCGATTCGGTTCTCTTTATCACCCCACTCCATTTTAATATCGCAAAATATTGCACAATGTATTAACGCCAAAATGAGAAAATTCAATGAACAATCATATTAAAATGACAGATTCCAAATTCAAATGTAATATTTTGTTTACTTTTAATTGTAACAGTATTTATGGCCAGACTAAGTATATACTCAGCGCGCAAAAAAACTGCGATAGCGCGATTCAGGGGCCACGTTAGTACGCGCTAATCTCAGAATCTACAGAACGGATTTTGATGAAATTTGGTATGGTAGTAGTTTAGACTCTGGAGTAACACATAGGCTACTTTTTATTGTGGAAAGATGTACGGTTCCCGTGATATTTGTTTTGCACGTACGAAGTCAACGGCTTAACCGATTTGAATGCAGTTTTCACTAATGCGTTTGGGTTTGTTCTACTAAAAATTTTGTGTTTGTTTAATTTAAATCGGCTCATAAATATAAAAGTTGTGTCAGTCTAAATATATAACATATAAAAATCTATAGAATAACTGATTAGTTGAACTGGCTGAAACTTTACGTAGGTATTACTTAATCATTGATGTATATTATGATTATGTAATACCTACGTAATGTGTAATGTTAATACATTAATATACCAGGTATCAATATACCAGGAGTAATAAGCAAGAAGTTCTATTATGGTCGTAGCGCTAACTCATGTTAAGCAACGCCGGTCCTGGATACAACTACGATGGGTGACCATTTAGTCTTTTCCATGGTAGTCGGATTTGCAAAATAAATCGAAAATAAAAACGAGCGAACGAAATCGTTTTTGAGAAACGATGAGAGATGAGAGATGAACTCAATAGAGTTCTAGAGAATAATAGTTTTAGAGTTTGATAGTGCCTGTAAAAAATATAAATAACATTTGCCCGCGACTTCGCCCGCGTGAAATTGGGTTTTAAGCGATATATTTATAATAATTTAAAACTTTCATTTATTTTACTTTCTTAGGGGTTGAATATTGAAAAACGCTAAAATCCGTAACTCATTATTTTCCGTCCTCAATTCATACGTAATTTCATACTAATATGTCCAAGGAATAAAAAAAACCATACAAACTTTTATCCCCTATTTCACCACCTTGGGGGTTGAATTTTGAAAAAACCTTCCTCAGTGGATGCATTCGTCAAATGAGAAATATAGCACAATTTTTGGAAAGGTTACAGAGACAAGGCTGGAACTATATGGTTCCGGAATCCGGAAGGCCGGAGAAAATTCAGAACGCTAAAAATAGAACTGGAAATCGAACACACAAGTGTCGAGTCAAATGTCAATGTCATATATTATGACAGTTTGACACTCGACACTTTGATTTTCAGCTTATTAGCGCAGAGTTCTGTTGTCAATGCTCTGAATTTTTCCCGGCCTACCGGATTCCGGATAATATAGTCCCAACTAGCGTAGGCGGGTCAAAACGCACACTTTCCACTTTTTTCTAAAATTTACTATAAATTTAAGTCCCCCGCCGAGTCTGTCGGTCTGTATGTTCGCGATAATCTCAAATACTACTGAAAGGGTTTTCATGCAGTTTACATTTACTGACAGAGGAACCATCCTTAGGAAGGTTTAGGTCGATAATAATAATTATTTAAGGTTTTGTGGAAATTGTTAGATTTATGACGATAACTGTTGACGGTGTCGAAAATAATTCCGCTTTTAAATTCGGCTACAATTTTAACTATTTCTATACTCAATCTTCATTATTTTGAAGTCGGTAGGTACCAGCATGACATGACATATGCTTGCAGTTCTTAAGACAACACCGATATCCCCAAATATGTATCTATAAGAACTCAAGAGTTCTGTTCAGTACTTTTTGATCCAGGGTTATACCTTGGTGAAAAATCTTACTTTTTGGTAGCATATGCTTGGGTATCTTCAGAAAAAGTCGAAATCACTATATGTGTTCAATTGTTCATGTAAATTTTGAGGAGTTCCTTCGATTCCTAATGGATCCCACCATCAGGTCACCACCAAAATTAGAAATATACACACATATATATACACACACACACACACACACATATATATATATATATATATATATATATATATATATATATATATATATATATATATATATATATATATATATATATATATTTATATAAGCCGTACGTAGCAGCGTCTTTTTGTATGCGTCGTTTCGTGTGCGTCGTCTGGGCTGTAGCTTTAAGACTCGCGACCGCATAATACCTACAATATTGTGTCTATCTTTTAAGGTCACTATACCCATTCTAAATTGAAAGAAATTCACAAAATATAATCTGGTATTTAGACGAAAAGCTATTCAGACGGATACAATATGAATCCTTATCTAGGAGTTTATATCTAGGGGCTATATATCTTACCCAGTCCTATTACTATATTGCAGGTATATTTGCAGAAGTTTTTTGCCACGAACACTCTCCCACGCGGGCGAAGCTGCGGGCAAAAGCTAGTTTTGTATGTATATAATCGGTTTCTCGAAAACAGCCGCAAGTATTACTATGAAATTTAGTATGCCGGGTGTTTTGGGGGAAAAATCGATCTAGCTAGGTCTTAACCCTGGAAAACAGCGCCTTTTTAAACTATATACCTAATATGTTTTTTCTTTCGTCGTGCAACAATATATCAGTAATTTCGACTCTATTTTGTCAGTCCGATTGGCAGTTTGGTATGCGTATTTATAGTTTTTGCTTTGTTCGAAAATTCGGAGTATGGTGGGTTGGAATCCCGGTCAGATAAATATATTTGTGATTTTTTTTATTATTTATTCGAACTCTGAGCAGAGGTCGGTTACCCAGGTACTCTTTGTTAATATATTTTTAGGAATCAGAAGCAGAAGCAGAACTAAAAAAAACAACAATCTATTACACACGATTTCATTTATTTATTATGGAACACATTTAACACAGTCTTTAACAAAGTTAAAATAGAACTCACGATTCTTACAAATCACACCGACAATCAAACGAGCAGAGCTTCCACACGGCAATAGGATCGGACGCAAAAGTGGTCCTTACACGCTGACGCTCTGTTATATATCCTGATGGGAGGGGGTAGGGCCTCTCTCCCACCACCTATATAGAAATCCCTACCAAACTGCTAACAATATTATTATAGGGTCGTTACGTTACAACTTTGGTTACGAAATATTAATTCGTAAGTATCTAGACATATATTTTTTGACGACCTCTGTGGCTCAGTGGTTAGCGCATTGGCGCTCCAGCCGGAGGTTCCGCGTTCGAATCCCACCGGGGAACGAAATTTTTCTGTGTACCTGTGTCATGGATGTGTAATTTTTTGCGTGACGTAACAAACATCCATCCATCCATCCTCTCAAACTTTCACATTTATAATAGTAGTAGAATAAATATTTCATTACATAACTACAAATAAATTGGATACTGAAGAACATATATTCAATACAAACCGCGTATACGGTCAGGTTGTGGTTTTGCAATTTAGGGGCGACCCGCGACAATAGTAACTCTAGTTAGTTCTAGGAAATGTTCTACTGTATTAGCTTAGTTTATTGACTACGATTGAAAATGCCACATTAAAGTTGGTGTTTAAGTTCTAATTTATTCCTCATTTATACTAAAACCAGTTGTCCCGACACACGTTGTTCTGTTTTAGCTATGAACAGGAATAAACAAATAGTAACACCTACAACCGAAACCAACATACGCTATGGAAACATTCAATCGTTATTTCTAGTATTAATTTCAATATATCGCACCGTATAAATCTTCCCTGAACGTCCACAATTATTTCAATACCAGAATTTGCCTTATCGGTCCAGCCGTTCTCGGGTTTTAGCGAGACATTGGAATTACAATCCATTTTTATATAACAGAAGATATAAGAAGTTAAGTGAGGGATCGTGCGCTTATTCGGACGCTTATTGCGTAAAAATTTACAGCAATAAAAACTAATGTTTGAAGAGAGAAATTGTGAGTAAATTAACTTAAATAACTAACTAAATTAAAATTGGACGACCTCTGTGGCTCAGTGGTTCAGCGCGTTGGTGCTCAAGCCGGGGGTCGCGGGTTCGAATCGCGGGTCATGGATGTGTATTAAATATGTGTATAATATAATAAAAATCTTAAATATATGTATAGTATAAAAGTATTAAATATACATCCAGTTGTCTGGTCCCCGTAGCACGGGGCCAGATTGATGTGATATGAAGCGTCCATAGATATTTCTTTATTACTAGCTGTTTCCCGCGGTTCCGCCCGCGTAAATATACTATCGAGTATCCCGCGGGAACACTTGACTTTTCCGGGATGAAAAGTAGCCTACGTTTTAATCCAGAGCCTAAACTACTACTATACTAAATTTCCTCAAAATCCGTTCAGTAGTTTTTGCGTGAAAGAGTAACAAACAAACTTACATTCACATTTATAATATTAGTAGGGACTTACTAAGCTGATCAAATTGGCTTCCTAGCATAAATCGCCGCAATAATATAGAAATAGTTAATTCCACAAAGTAAGATATACAATTATAATTATTAATATAGTACACAATTTTACTCCATAGCTCAACACACCGCGCCGTGAAAAGCAAAAGGAGCCGAGAAGGAGTAATCGACACTTATCAACACTGTTTAGGTACTAACTATAATAGGGTAAAACCGGGATAGATGCCCCACTTTTAAAATATCCTTGTAATTTAAAAAAATATCGGTTGTCTGTTAAGTCGGTTTACTGACGATAGTTGAACGTGACAACGTCAACAACAACAACAATAATAATAATAATAATAATAAAATGCGAGGTAACGCTGGTACTTGGTAACGGTAACAGGTAACGGTACTTGGTAACAGTACTTGGTAACGCATGAGTCATGTTTTTTCGTGCGTGCAGCCGGCTCCATCGAATTATAAGACGTTATCACGTCAAAAATATTGTAATATTCTATGAATATAGGTAGCGTAGCGTAATCGTTTATGTTCAATTATTCTTTTTTTTTCCACCTATAAATTACGGACTATACAAAATTTAGTGTTTGTTGAACACTTTTTTTGAGGATAGATGCATGTAGACATAGGTATGGATAATTACCCCATCATGAAAATACTAAGAAGCATAGATGCTCTTTAAGTGTACCTAAACAAAAATCCAACCAAATTTGATGAGGTCTTTATACTCCTGAAACAGCAATGGTCTCCAAGAAATATGAGAGTAGATAATAGACAAAACATTTTGCATTTTTGTAAATATTTTGTCCTACTGCGGCATCTATCCCGGTTTTATCCTGACCAAAGATGCTTAGGCAGCGTTCACATTCACCATATTTTAAACTAATTCTATCACTACGAAGCACAAATAACTCGCCCACAAAGCTCATTTGTGAAAGAAAGTTATTTTAAGTAATAAATCTAATTATTACCCTGATAAAATGCAGTGTTCCCTTGGTATAGGTTTTCTCTCTCTGGGAACAAAAACATAGGCAAATGCTAGCGAGGAGACCGTTATTTTACCATGAGATTATACGCGAGTGAATCATTAATAAGCCATAAATATTGTTACCATTATTATGTTTATGTGTGATTAATGAAAAAACTGCGACGCGAATTGCTGCGGTGCGATTTCGTGCAAGGCATTTCATTTTTTCGAAGATGTGCAACCATATTGAAGGTATTATGTAAACTAGGTACTTAGAATATGGATCATTATAAGAGTTGCGTACATATTTCGTATATTAATATCTACATATTTTTAATTTTATGTATATCTAAGCATTATTATAAAAAATATAAACTTTTTACACACCTTTCTCCACATAAACGTTAATTGTGCCAAATTTCACACTCCATTTGCATAATTTTCGTAAAAAGGGATAAAAAGTTTTCGCTACACGTATCAATAATTAATAACATGATAAGGAAATGTAGGAAAATCAGGCATAGAAGATTTTGGAATAGCAGCAATTTTTTGCGTTGCGAATTTGGATCGCGACGCATTGCGGTTTTGTTTTACTAGCACTACTAGCCCATAAAGACTTTATCGCTTTTTGACACCTTCACGACTCTGGCCCTTTTCACATCGAATCGTACTAGCGCGGAAAGAAAAAAAGTTCACACAAAGACACTGCAAGGTAGGTATTTAAAAATTACACATTGCAACAAAAACAATAACTAAGACACAAAAAATTGTCTCTTCATGAACCCAAAAGAAGGTCCAGTTCGACTGAGACCACGTGTCGCATATATGACATCGGTTCTCAACTAATCCGAGAAAGTTCGTAAAATATTTTTGATTTGTCTAACTACAATACTATATTGGTACAGACGAGCGACAAGCGATCGTGACGCGACAACCTGTTGACAGGCTTTTTGACGTGATAACGTCTTATAATTTGATGGAGCCGGCTGCACGCACGAAAAAACATGACTCATGCGTTACATGTTACTAGCGTTACCTCGCTAAATATGACGCATTGCCGTTACCTCAGCTAGCCGCGCCTTAGGTATGTGAGCGGTGGGATGTGTCGCTTGATGTTATTACTCAGTTCGGCGCCGGACTTCGCGGCGGCAACACGCCTACCTAAGGCGCGGCCAATTAGTTCCGCGCGCACTATACACATGACGTTGTCACGTTCAACTATCGTCAGTAAACCGACTTTCCAGACAACCGATTTTTTTTTGTACATTTTATATAACGCCTACATTACTCTCCCTCCCTACTCCCTACGTTTAGGGAGAAAAATAACTGTCTACTACTCTAAAATAAAGTCGTGTTTTATATAGGCTAGTTTGTGTTGCAAAAAATCACCCCTTATTGTTATTTTCAATTAGAAAAATTATATTTCTGATTAATCGTCTTTACATAAGCAGCTTGCTAAATGCGAGTTTTTGTCACTCGCCGTGAAGAAGTTAACTACAATTTGTAAGGCATTGAATTAGTTTCTATCGTTTGCCACTAGGGGCGTAATTACTTTTTGAAAATGCTATAAAATGTACTCGCCGCACTCTTGTTGCCGGTCGCGGACGCCACAAGATAAAATGTATGACGTTTGTTTAATGTTTTGACAGGGTGACCGGTCGCGAATGCTTATTGCCCGTCTGCGCTGACCCGCAATGTTCATTAAAAGTGTAATGCAAAAGGTATTTTAAGTCGGTTCAACTTTTTTAATTACTCCTTCTTTGCCTCATTAAAAACTTACGTCTCAATTTATTTATAACACTTTTACTAAGTTCGAGGTTTAGTTTGAATAAGTTTTATAATTAAAATAAAAAATAAACATCAAAGAAAACAACCTAAAGTGTTAAAAACCGAACCTTGCAGTAGGTATACCTACAATTGAGATTTAATCATAACATCAAATATCAAGCTACAATATTTTACAAGTTATAAATCATATATACTCGTATATCGAGTGGCGGGAAAATGAAAAAAAAAAACAATTTGTCGTTGGCAATCGGAGGTGCCGTTGGCGAACAATTTCCGTTGGCGTTGTCGCCGCCACATTGCCAAGTGTTTGTGGACCCAAAATCTGTTACTACTTCAGATTATTACTTTTTATTTGTATGAAACATACGGCCATCCAGTGACCTAGACCATTAACTACATGTACCTACTTCATGACATAATATGAAATTACGTAAAACGGAAAAAAAAAAAAATCCTTCTTCTATTAGGTCCTTACATATGAAATTAGCGTTTTGTCGTACTGGCTGGCCACTTTAATCTCAAATATATCTTCTTTGGTTAGGAATTCCAATTTCGAATTTATACCGCTATTTACTCATGCATTTGTGTTTCGAAAACCGTAATTCATTTGTTTTTTCCTCTTTTGGTTTTTTCTTTGCGTCACTCTGTTTACAAAATGTTACTTGAAATATCGTATTATGCGATATTTGAGTTCGTGATCTCGGCTTTCCTACACGCGTGTGGCCACATGGCCAGTCTATGTCAGTATGAAAAAACCGACCAAGTGCAAGTCGGACTCGCGCACGAAGGGTTCCGTACCATTATGCCAATATTTTACATGTTTAGGTACTTATTATTTCGTTATTTTTGTATGAAGTTTTCCATGTAAGCGCATTTTACAAGCTAGGCCTCTATAACTCATGAACTAACAAACTTATATATTATGCCGTTATAGTTTTCCTTCAAAGTTCATCACATGGTCATTTTTCTGATTTTTCGAGCTAGCCGTTTAGCTTTTAGATGGCGGCGGGGGACGCCCTATTTTAACAAAAAAAAAACGCTTTAAAGTTGAGTACCTCACTAACGGATATCTAAAGTTGAGTACCTCACTAACGGATATCTAAAGTTGAGCACCTCACTAACGGATATCTAAATCAAAAAATCGTCTTAGCAACCTCTCAATATTTTTAAGTGTAGGTACTAAATTGATCGACCTGTCCGTGGCTGTGGCGTGGCGTGGGCTCCGAAGGTCGTGGGTTCGATCGCCGTGTTGATAAAACAAAAATTTTTGTTTTCGAGTCTCGTTAGGACTATGCAGGCATTTACCTGATTGTCTGATAAGAAAGAAGATCCATGCTTCGGAGGGGTATGTGAAAAGTCCGTCCTGCACCTGATCTCTCGATAGTCGAGTCGGTCATCGGTCCCACTGGGTTAGGAGAGTAAAGAAAGAGAGAGTGCTCTTGTGTATTACATACTAGGGAATACCTTAAAATAACTTCTGCGTATCTAGTCCAGACCACCAGTGAAACCAGTTCCAGGTCACTGAAATCAGAGTGGGAGTAATTAAATTAGATTACAAAAAAAATTTCTAAGAATAGCTGAAATTACCACAAAGTCGGTACGGTCGGGCTATATTTGTACAGATCAATAGACGCCGCTTGAATAATATATCGCTTATAACGCGACGAAAATACTTAATGACCCAATTAATTATTAGTTTTAAGGTTATGTGGGCTTTGAGCTCCGTCAAAAATTACATGGGTAAAGATTTTCAGGTCTTGGGTTGACATCAGATTTTTCTAATGCCACGGTATTCCTCCGGGTTCCACCCTTCCAATTTTGCCAAATAACGGCATCTTTTACATGTGACAAAGTAAAATGAATTATTTTCCAATATAATTTCTGGTTTCTACTAAATCGCATACCTACCATTCCAATTAGTTTAAAATAATAGTTTTATGAACACGAATATGTACTAGATACGAATTGTAGCCAATTTGAATTCGAAGTAACAAGTTGAAAAAGTACCAGGGGTGTATGATTGTTGAAGAGCTATTCGCTACTTGACGTAGCGCGGGAACTCCGGCGAGTGGTGTTGCCTTTTATTTTTCAGAATTTCCCCATATTAATGCATGAAATGGCGCACTTTAACTAATTTTGCCTGTTCGCGCGGAAAAATGGAAGTGCACTCAAATGTACTTCTTTACGCTTATATTTTTCTAGCATAGAGAAAGCAAATTATAATAATTTTCCAAGAACGTTTGAATGTAAAAATATATGAGCGTCTCGGAATATATGTAATAAAAGCATTGCTGATTGTACTGTAGCGCTACAAGCTATTATAAAAACATTAAGGATCGCTTCGAAAAACTCTCGAAAATGCTTCCTGAAAATGTTTATTTCAATATCGGAACTAGCTGTAATGGAGTTTACCTTATTGTTAATTCACACCAAAACGAAACGATACGCGACACGGCGCTGCATTTTTTAAGATAGCTCTATTCAAAATTAAACTTTACACAAGAAGAAATAAGTTTCATTGTAATAGTTCAAATGTCAGAAGAAGATGATATAAGGGGAGTCTGGCGGGGCTGGGATCTCAGTCCATAACCAATAATGTCGATCAAGAAAGAGAAAATACGAGAAAAACTTTAATTTAAACTAGTGTGAAATTAAGAAAACGTTCTAAATTTCCTTTACTTTTGTTCTGTTGAATTTCTGAATATTATGATTTTTAAGGGTTCTTTTTTTCAACTTTTATTTTAGTTGTGTGAAAAGAGTGTACATAGCCCGAAAGCGGCGAGGTGGAATATACACAAAGAAGTTAAATAAAGGCAGAAAACTGGCGGAGTCGTACGAAATGGGTAAGGTTTTTAATTTAAATACTTATTAAGTCTTAATTTCTATCAGAGTTAAGAAAGTGTGTTGTTTGTTTGGTTGTTTCTTTTTCACGTAAAAACTACTCAACTGATCGTCATGCAATTGGCGCAGATATAAGCAAGCCACGGAAAAGAACATATGCTACTTTATTGCGGTAAAATGTAGGGTTCCTGTGTGGGCATCATCTAGATTCTATAGTATAATGTAAACAAGCATTTAGAAATCACAATATTTTGATAAGAAGCTGCTTGAGCACAACTGTTCAAAAACCAAATCTCAAAAAAACGGAAGTAGATTAGTTTCACTAGTTACTAGTTTAGTTTCACTAGTTACTAGTTTAGTTTCACTAGTTACTAGTTTAGTTTCACTAGTTACTAGTTTAGTTTCACTAGTTACTAGTTTAGTTTTACTAGTTTTAATAGTAGTTTAGTTTGACTATCATTACAGGGCGTAAGGTGAGAAAAATATTTATTTCGTACTACATGTCCCGACACAGGTTGCTCTATCTTAACTATGAACTGGAATAAATAATTAACGGCATCTACCTACCACATATACCATAGGTGTAGGCACCTATATCCAAACCTACCAACAGTTAAGAATATTTTATTTGCAAAAATATTTAAAATTTCCCAAACTGTGTGGGAAATTAAATTTAATATATCTAATAATAATGATTAACATCAGATTAAGGGCAAATTAATGGCAAATTATTGTAAAGTTAAGATTAAATTATAATGATCACTTTTTATGAACGATTAATTAATTAAATTAAATTAAAAATAGTTAAATAAATATTATTAAATAAAATGTCAGTATCCGTCAAAAGTTTGACAACGATAGCTTACAACTAAAGTTACTTACCCACCAACATACAAACCTAACTAATAGCCTAAGCCTAAACCTAAATAATAACTACTGCCTAACGATTTTTCTGAAATAGAACTGTTTTGCAATTTCACCAAACAGATAAACTGCATGCACCTATAAATATTTGACAGTCAAGTGACACCGGAGACCCGAATTTACGCTACAGAACAGTTAGTATGGGGAAATTTAATTATCGGTTTTAGTATATTCAAAATTCTTGCAACTCCTCTGGTGTTGCAACTTGCGTTCCCAGTCCTTAAAATCCCCAACCCCCCTCGGGCCTCCGGAAACCTCACTCACTCGGCGAAACACAACGCAAGCGTAATTTCACGCCGGATTTCTGTGAGACCGTGGTAATTACCCGGTCGAGCCGGCACATTTATGCCAAAGCGTGGCTCTCCCACAGTTATTTCATAATTTTATATTATATTTAAGATTTTTTAAATTTTATTATACACATATTTATTACACATACATGACCCAGGAATGAAGAAAACTTTTTGTTCCTTTGGCGGGATTCGAACCCGGGACCTTCGGCGTGAGCACTGATGCGCTCAACCAATGAGCCACAGAGGTTGTCTCTTACACAATTCCGTTGTTATATTTGTTGCCGAATGCAACAAACTAAATTGTTAAATTTAGTTTCGAAACAGGTTCACTTGTAGAACTATAGATAGTGATGACCGAACGAACATCCGCCGGAAACCAGTGCAATCTGGTTTTGTGACGTCAAATTGGATTGGTCCAGAATTAAGTTTTGCTGCGAATAGTTCGGTCTACCTCGTTATTGACTTGTTTTGTAATTGGATGGAAATCTTACTATAGAGCTGTTAACAACTGTTTATGAATAATCAAGGAATTGTAATCGTGAAACTTGGGTTGACAAAGTATCAAACTTTTTCTTCTTCGGTAAGTAAAATTATGTTCCATGCATTTTATAGGTATAAATTTTTTTGAATAGATTTCAAACAAATAATTTTATTAAACTTTAGTTTCGAATAGCACTATATTTTTCTTTCGGGGTCAAGAGGACCGTTTGTTACGTGATACCTCTGATGATGATGATGACGAGGTAGCCATACAAGCGTAGGGAGTTTAGAGGACAGCAACCAATCACAGCAGCTTAAATCACGTCATACTTACTAACCAATGATATTGTGCCAACCTTACCCCTTCCAAATGTGTTGCTCTCTCCTAGAAGCATGTACATTTTTTTACTACTAACCGCAAAACGCATTAAGAAATTAAAATTTACGAAGAGTCACAGTCGGTTTTTTAATCACATATTTGCAAATCCATGTTAGGGAATTTTAGTTAGTTTCCCAACATATTTTGATCCTTCTTCGACGGATACTATACAAGCGGAACCAGTCAGGAGGGGCGTTGGCATTTTTGGAGGGCGCGTATGCAGAGTGTATCTCAAGGTCATACCAATTTGCGTAAGAGAGGACATAAAGAATTCAGTAATCGCTAAGGATTTCATGTCTGTCATAAATTATCAGCTGTGTGCCGACGCAAGCATAAGCTGTGGTGGTAGACTCATATTTTGCATTCACGTAAGTACTCCTTCTTTCTTTGACTACTAGAATGAGCGTAGAAGGTTTCAATAAACGCGATAAATCTCCATATAGGGGAATAGACGATGAGAAAACGGAGCTTTTACTTCGCGAGCTCATAAAAAAACGTGGCATTATCAAGGCTAGGCTTACAAAGTTCGCCAATTATCTATCTATATGTACTTCTGACCAGCCTACTAATTTACACATAGACATTAAATTGCGAACTCAGGGCGCGGTCAGTTTATTTAACGAATTTAATGCTGTCCAAAGTAGAATCGAAGAAATTGTTCCCGATTGTAACCTCGAAGAACAGTTAATGCAACGCGAGCAATTCGAGGATAGTTATTATAGTGCACAGGCTCGCGCTGAGTCCCTGACAAATGTAAAGGTAACCCCTACAGGCTCTCAAGGTCATGGCTATAATCATAACGCATTTCAATCTGTTAGATTACCTACCATCACCTTGCCTGAATTTGATGGTTTGTATGAAAATTGGCTGGAATTTAGAGATACTTACCTTTCATTAGTTCATAATACGTCAGAACTTAACGACATTCAAAAATTTTATTATCTAAGATCTTCGTTAAAAGGCAGTGCATTATTAGTTATAAATTCATTAGAACTAACTTCTGATAATTATTTAGTTGCATGGGAGCTTTTACAAAATCGATATAGCAACAATAGATTATTAATTCAAAATCACATAAAGGCAATATTTTATATACAATCATTAACAAAGGAATCGCACGTATTAATCAGAAATTTAATTGACAGCACATTAAAAAATTTACGAGCTTTAAAATTGTTAGGCGAGCCTACCGAGGCTTGGGACACTCTAATCATTTATATTATTGTTTCAAAATTAGATAAAACTACAGAACGCGAATGGGAACAGCACAAAGGTAACTTATTTACAAACAACAATAATTTGAAATTAACTCTAAAATGTTTACTAGATTTTTTAAAGGGTCGAGCTGATTTGTTAGAAACATTGCAAGCGTCACTCACAAAATGTACATCGAACGAAATCAAAAAACAAAATAATAATAATTTACATCAAAGGTCACACTGCAATGTTTCTACCAATAAGGCGCACGATCGACCACACGTTAAGATCTATAAGCCGTGTTTAATGTGTAAATTAAATCATCCACTTTATTCGTGCACTAAGTTTTTAGAGGCTAATTTTAACTCTAAATTAAAACTAATACGCGATAATAAGTTATGTTCTAACTGTTTACGTTCAGGGCATACGGTAAATCAATGTAGATTTGGAACTTGTAAAAAATGCGACCAAAGGCATAATACAATAATTCATCCCAATTCTAATTCCATGCACTTGTCATCACAATATACTGATGGATCGAGTACTGCGGACCTGGACGCACCCTCCGCGACCGCCCACACCGCAGGACCCTTATCTGTTAGTCACGCGCACGCGCAAACTTCGTCAATTGAAACAAACCTACGTATGTCTCATTCCTACGCATTACAACCTGTTTTGTTATCGACTGCGCTCATCGAAGTAGCCGATAATAACAATAAATATCATATCGCACGCGCCTTACTCGACAGTGGGAGTCAGCGCTGTTTTATCAAAAAATCGTTTTGTGACTTATTAGGTGCACAAGTAATACAGTCCACTCATGAAATACGAGGTAATTCAGTTACCCAATCTAGTACTACGAGGCGTAGGTAATTCAGTTACCCAATCTAGTCAACTTTGCGAAGTGATAATTAAATCGCGCATTAATACTTTCACTACGAAAATAAAATGTTTTGTTTTACCGCAAATTACATCAAAAATGTCTGTATACAATCTCACACACAAAAACTTCTGCATTCCAGATAATATTGAGCTGGCGGATCCCCTTTTTCTCGAGTCTCAGGATATAGATATTTTGCTTGGTGCAGAGATGTTCTGGGACCTACTCACGCATGGAAAAATAAGGTTACCTAATGGACCCTACTTACATAACACTTTATTAGGCTGGATAATATCAGGTTCTATATATTATTATACAACGCATAATGATTTTGAAAATATCCAGTGTAATTATACACAAACAACAGATGCGTTATTGCGGAAATTCTGGGAACTCGAAGAGCTACCCAGGCGTCAGGACGCGCAGACTGATGAGGATCAGGCATGTGAGAGTCACTTCGTCACTACAACTACGCGCAACAGTGACGGTAGGTTTTGCGTTTCTATTCCTTTTAAACAGTCGCCTGAGGTTTTAGGAGATACGTTTCCTCAAGCAGAACGACGTTTTTTAGCGTTAGAAAAGCGACTTCAACGCTCTGAAACATATAAACAAATGTATACAGATTTTATTCACGAATACGAAAGTTTGGGCCATATGACTAAGATCTCCGCTTATGGCAACCCACACTATTTTATGCCACACCATGGCGTTCTTCGTGAAGCTAGCTTAACTACAAAGCTACGTGTAGTATTCGACGCTAGCACAGCTTCCAGTTCCGGACTATCTCTTAACGATATACAACGGGTAGGACCGCCCATACAAGGTGACTTATTAGCCATTCTTTTACGCTTCAGGCTGCATCGGTATGTGGCGTGTGCTGATGTTGAGAAGATGTACCGCCAGGTCCTGGTTGCGGAACAGCAGCGCCACCTACAGTTGATTCTCTGGCGAGACATTCCATCGGAGCCGCTAAGCATTTTTCGCCTAAACACGATCACTTATGGTACGGCGTCTGCACCGTTTATGAGTGTACGATGTTTAAAGCAGCTGGGCTCTGAAAATACTGATCCCGACGTCCAGAGAATTATCCGGGAAGATATGTTCGTTGACGATCTAATAACAGGTGATGATGATAAGTCTAAATTGTTGTATTTGTGTAATGAAACCGCCAAGACATTACAGTCGGGATGTTTTCCACTTCGAAAGTGGACATTCAATTTTACGCACAGCGATTCATTAACACATTACGATTCTCTAAAACATTTATCTTTAAATAACAACAGTAGTTGTAAAACGTTAGGCATTGGGTGGCTTAATATGTTAGACGAATTTTATTTTAATACACAATACGATTTTAATAATACTAATTTTCAAGTTATAACCAAGCGTGATATTTTATCACATATTTCACAAATATTCGATCCCATTGGATTAATTAGTCCTAGTATCATGCAGGCTAAAATTATCTTACAACGTCTGTGGCTGTTAAAAATGGACTGGAACGATGCAGTTCCTAACGACATCACTCACGTATGGAACCGGTTTGTGTCGTCACTAAGCGTACTTAATAATATACGAGTGCCGCGCTATGTACTAGGCGATAGTTGTAATTATACGCGTACTGAACTACACATCTTTACAGATGCTTCACAATTAGCGTACGGTGCTTGTATTTATATTCGCACTGTAAGCGATGATTTCAACATTTCTGTGCGTTTATTATGCGCTAAAGGTAAAGTAGCACCTCTAAAACCGGTAAGCATACCGCGCTTAGAATTGTGTGGTGCTATTTTAGGGGCTAGATTATACGACAAGGTAATTTCAACTATTCGTCGTAAATTCGATGCTATTGTTTTCTGGTCGGACTCAACGATAGTATTGGGATGGTTACGAATGTCTCCCAATTTATTACAAACGTTTGTCCAAAACAGAGTAGCAGAAATACACGAACTAACGGGAATATTGCCATGGTGTCATGTTAGCGGGAAACACAACCCAGCCGATCTAGTCTCACGCGGTATAACACTAGATGAGCTCGCTAAATCTAATTTATGGTGGACAGGGCCGGACTTTCTTTACGATAAGGATTTTATCAGCACTAATATATCTCAGCCACTTCATGTCCCACCTGAAGACTTGCCGGAAACGAAACGCAACTGCCAACTGTCATTTGTAGCAACAAATACACAATTAATTAATTTTGAACGGTTTTCAAATTTTATGCGCATGATACGCGCTGTATCTTACGTGTTGCGTTTTTTACACAATGTTCGTAATAAGAACAATAAGCGTAGCGGTATTTTCGATGAGATTGGAGACTCTCAAATTTTATTAGCCAAAATATCACAGTTAGAATCATTTCCAGAGGAATATAATTTATTTATTAAACAAATCAAAGTTAAAAATACTCACTATTTAGCCAAACTTAATATTTTTCTAGATAAGGATAAAATATTGCGCGTAGGAGGCCGATTAAGTAATTCGCATTCATTTTCTTATAGTAAAAAGCATCCTATTTTATTAAGTAATAATCATAATTTTACTAAATTGTTGTTCCGTTATGAGCATATTAAGTTATTACACGCAGGTCCGCAATCGCTGTTGTTTAACATACGTGAAGCCTGGTGGCCTGTGGGAGGTAGGAATTTGGCTCGAAAGGTGGTACATCAATGTATTATTTGTACACGCTTGCGAGGGAAAACTCTTACTCCTCAGATGGGAAATTTACCAACTGAGCGGATTAGTCCTACTTATCCATTTTTCAAATGCGGCGTTGATTACGCTGGGCCAATTTTCATGCTTAATCACAAAGGCAGAGGGGCTCGCAAGGTTAAATGCTATGTTTGTCTATTCGTATGTTTTGTCACGAGAGCTATACACTTGGAGCTTGTAACGGATCTGACATCTGATGCTTACTTATTAGCCCTAAAACGCTTTATTTCTCGCCGCGGAAAACCAGACGAGATATTTTCAGACAACGGGCGGAATTTCGTAGGTCTAATGAATGATTTTGCCAAATTTTTGTCTAAATGTAGTTCTGATATTAGTGAGTACGCGTCTAAAGAACAAATTAAATTTCGCTTTATTGTACCTTATGCTGCTCATTTTGGTGGTCTCTGGGAGGCCGGAGTACGTTCATGCAAACACCACCTTCGTCGAGTAGTCGGAAATGCGCATCTTACATATGAAGAGTTGAGTACTGTACTAGCGCAAATTGAGGCTGTTCTCAACTCTCGTCCACTGTCGCCTATGTCAGCTGATCCTAATGATTATCTTCCACTCAGTCCAGCTCATTTTCTCATTGGTCGCACCTTAACTTCACCAGCATGCGAAGATTTGAACGAGGCGAACACGCTGCGGCTTACGCGGTATCAAAGAGTGGAGCAGATGAGACAACATTTTTGGTCGCGGTGGATGAAGGAGTATATCTCGGAGCTTCAACTTCGCACAAAGTGGAAGGCGGCAAACGACAACCTTCTACCAAACACTCTAGTTGTTATTAAAGACGACAATCTTCCTCCACTTAAATGGCATTTGGGCCGCGTTGTTAACTTGATTACAGGAAAGGACAACATTACCAGAGTGGCCGATATTCGTACAGCATCCGGTATCGTCAGGCGATCGTGTACTAAAATTTGCCCTTTATTCACACCAGAAGAATCTCATTGAAAGTCACAACTTCCAAGGCCGGGGCCATGTTACGTGATACCTCTGATGATGATGATGACGAGGTAGCCATACAAGCGTAGGGAGTTTAGAGGACAGCAACCAATCACAGCAGCTTAAATCACGTCATACTTACTAACCAATGATATTGTGCCAACCTTACCCCTTCCAAATGTGTTGCTCTCTCCTAGAAGCATGTACATTTTTTTACTACTAACCGCAAAACGCATTAAGAAATTAAAATTTACGAAGAGTCACAGTCGGTTTTTTAATCACATATTTGCAAATCCATGTTAGGGAATTTTAGTTAGTTTCCCAACACCGTTATATATTTTTTGTAATGCTGGTCATTTTTACTTCAACTTAATAACTTTTACATAAACAATATTGCCATCACCAGAAGGTTGATTCTGCTAATTAAGTCTTGCAATAATACAGTTACAATCCAGTCCCGATATTGTTAAAACTGCAAATGTAACTTATGATATCAAGACGATTCAATTCAATAAAAGTATGATGAAAATGTTTGTTATTTACGAGAATTGGGGGGTTCTTACAGTTAATACTTTCAATATAACTCGGTATGAGTATGACTTTTTATAACTTACCTACATAAGCTTCAAAATTATCCCACACACATAAATCTGAATGTTTGTGATAACGACAATCGATGGATGGATGGATGTTTTTGACTCCGTCACTCAAAAACTGCTGAACGGACTTTGATGTTGCAATTGGTTCAGAAAAGGAATTTTTGCTTTTCTAAAATACACATATTTTACTCTAAAGACATTCGAAAAAAAAACCGCCATGTTATAAAAAAAACACGAGACAAAAGTTTTAAAACTTTTGGATACTTTTTATAGGTATAAATTTTTTATACTTATTATAAAATGATAAAGTTTTTAAATGAATTTTTTACTCTGTCATTGGTAAACTTACAAAAGGATTTCCCCTTTTTTTTTGCGGTATATATATTAGTAATATTTAACAATATATTTAGTAAATATATGATTTAATATAAAACATAAGAAAAAAATACGTGTGGCACTCGGGGAGTGCCGCGGTAAAGCTATTGCATAGTAAGTCTACACGCATACGTCTAGTCGCACGCACACAACGCCGTGTCGAAGACTGCCGAACTGAAACGACGTTAGACGATGCACGGCCTTCAAGCCACACCTCCGTGCCCGTTGGAGTGGGGAGCGTGAGGTTTTTTCTTTACGGAATTTCTGGATTCGGTCCTCGCGCTCAAGGCCCGCGATAGAAGCTATGCAATAGCTTAAAAAAAAAAAACTATAGTTTTCCCTTCTCTACTTTGACATAATTAGTATCCTACTATAAATGTGAAAATTTGTGAAGATGGATGGATGTATGGATGGATGGATGTTTGTTACTCTTTCACGCAAATTACAAATTGAGTACGAGCATAGCTTGTGTACTTACACACACTGTTATTTTGATACCACTTTTAACCGCCGACGAGAACAGAGGTGTGTCGGTCCGTGGCATCGTAGCTCCCAATCGGATGTAGATTTGTTTTTTTTTTGTTTGAAAGTTGTCATGATCCAGAATGTTTTTAGCTATAATCAATCATCACCAACTCGCTCACCGCTTGCCAATTCGAGGGTTACTTACAATTTAGTTTATGGGCAGCGTTGCCAGACGTCCCGATATTGGCGGAACGTCCCGATTTTTAAATCAAAATTAAATGTCCCGCGCGGGACTGGCTCAGTTCAGCTTTTCGTGAATTTTTAATGGAAACAGAATTAATGAAGAGTTCTTCATCTTTCATCAGAGTAAAATAATACATTAAAGGAAGTTAAATCTTCACAGAAATATAATGAATAAGTAATTATTATTATCTTATTGTAAGTTGCAGTATGTAACACTCACTCCTCAGACTATTGTTTTAAAAACGCCATAATTTTTCTAATGAATAAAACTTTTTTGACTTCTTTTTTTTTATTCAGAAGACGAATAAGACTCAACTGTTTAACGATATAAATATAAATCTGATTTAAAGTAGCATATTTTTATTTAAATACATTTTTTATGACTATTTGCTATGTATTGTCACGTAAATGTAATTTGAAGTAAAAAAAAGATAAATATTCAAAAACTTTTGATTATAAACGTTTTTTTTACTATGCCCCGCTTTCGAAGTAAGAAAAAAATCTGGCAACGCTGTTTATGGGGCTTGATCTTTGCTTATTAAGCTAGGTAATCGGTTACTTTTCATCCCCATTACCTGGTACCATATTCTCGGAATTAAATTTCATTTTACTTTGTTTGAATTATAAATGAATCGTCTGGATACCATAAACTGATTTTTGAGTTCGGACCAATTAAATCGCGTTGGTTTGACGTTTATGAGAATACCGTTTTGCAGTTTGAACGTATCTGGACTGGATCGTAAGTGTATATATTGCAGGATTTAATTAGCAGAATCGACCTTCTGCTCACACTCTGGTATATACGGTTTGATTATTGTCATGTTTAATTAACGAATTCGATATAATTCAAATACCCAATCATGTAAAATGAATAATTCCGGCCATATTGTACGCGTTCCGCTAACACACAGAGACGGCATATAAATGATGACGTCAGCATTCCGTTTCCAAATCAGCGGCACACGTGATCGATCGGTGCCGTGACAGGTTACAAGTTCAAACACAGATTAGCTGAGCTTAGACACTGACAATTAATATTTACGCCTTAAGTAGAGGCATTGGAAAATTATCTTGAATGTAGAGCACATTTAAGCAAATTTTCCAATGACATGCTAATGATATAGTGCTATTATAATAATACAATAGTATTATTGGCGTTTTAATTACTTATTAATAAATAAGTAAGCAAAACGCCAATAATAATTATCATTATAGTTTCGCTCTGTTCATCCATCTGTCTGTCTTCTGTCATTATGAATATAAAAAGATGAAATTTGGTATAGTTAAAGACTGTGTATAGATCTCGGTTTTGGCGTCATGAAATAATAATAATTTTACATTTTGGGGCTGGCTCTCCATGCGTGTGAAGTGGGGATGAAAAATAGTTTTTTATTCTACCCCATCACGTGGGATATCGTCGAATAGGACTTTTTTAAATGATGGTAAGGTTTCATACATGACTTTGTTAGACAGTCAACCATTTTCGAATAATCGAAAGTGGTTTATGAGTATGTCTCCCACCCCTAGCATTTCTCAACTATAGCATGATCAATCGATCATGCTAAAAACTGTTTAGGAATATTATTTTCTGTGAAATCGGACAATACCTAACTTTCGAAGTAATTCAAAGAAAACCTATTGCGCGTTGATTGTTACGGATAGAGCTTTCTTGAGACATATCCTGACATAGGTTTTTTGAATATTCATATAAACACAACAGCACCAAGTGTTGTTTACATGTCATTAAAACAAGATATGTATTCATGCTCGCAATCGTGTCTGTGCCAAACACTGTATGCACACAGAAACTAAACACAAAAATATTTATTTCAACTTATGCATCTTGTAGTTTTTAAAACACTCTTTGTAAGGCTGAAGCACATGAACGTATACATAGTGTGGCAATAATATAAATGCCAGCAATACATTCACAAGTGCGAAAAATGTGCCTGCGGTTGTGAACAAGCGGCCCGGAAACCAGGGTTAAAATACAGATAATATGTTCGCGTTTAAAAATGGAACACGTATGTATCCTTTTTTAAAACAGAGTGTATACAAAATCTAGAAGAATATACATTTATTTACACATTAAAGAAGTATAATAACTAAACTACTTGGTTTTTGCCGGCGAGTTCAGTGGGTGACGTTGTGAATTTTGTATTTCCTCATAAATTTGTGTTATTTCGGTTCTTAATATGTAATTTTTCTAGAATATTAACCATTAAATATTCGTTAACGTGCACAAGTGTGGGCAAGTGGTACAACTTCTAAAAACGTGCTATTTTGTGTTCCCACCAAAACTCCCTATGAACTTTCAGTAAAGCTTCTACCACTTTACTGAATCGACTGACATGACTCATAGACTGTAGTGGCTATATATTTGGACTTTGACTAGACTTTAGACTTGACGATATTGGAATTATAAGCCGATGCCATATATAAATAAAAAATACCGGTTGTCTGTAAAGTCGGTTAACTGACGATAGTTGAACGTGACAACAACAACAACAACAACAATAATAATAATGAGGTAAAGGCAATGCGAGCTAACGCTGGTACTTGGTAACGGTACTTAGTAACGGGATAACGGGTAACAGGTAACGCATGAGTCATGTTTTTTCGTGCGTGCAGCCGGCTCTATCGATTTATAAGACGTTATCACGTCAAAAAAAAAACTAAACTATTTGAAGGCTAGCTCAACAGGTGTTCGTTGGTATCGCCAAATTGACAACGACCATAAAAAAAATCTGGTAATGCGACTAGAGTGTCCCAGTGTGCCAGGGGCCTAAGGGTTCAAACCGCGACTATACGCGGCGCTGCATTTTTAAAATAGCTATTCAAAATTGAACTTTATTCAATACACAGAAAGATACACTTTTCATACGATATACATACACTGCACATGCGCTGTGCAGCGCGGTGCAACCTGACATTCGAACTCATACAAAGAAACGTGTATCTTCTAGTGTAATGAATAAAGATCAACTTTGACTGTCTTAAAAATGCAGCGCCATATCGCATATAGTTTCGTTTCGGTGTGAACCTTAAGATTCGTTGGTAGCTTATAGCTAAAACTTTTGCTAAAACCACTTAACGAATAACGAATATAGCCCCAAAACAGATAGGCCATTAGGAACATTACTGAAACGTTACTTCTTACAACCTCGCTCCAAACTATAACAGTAACTGTAAACCACACGCTCCGATGGCCATCAAAACCAAGGGACTATAAGATTATTGTGGCTAATATTACTGATATATCAGAATAGTTTTATTGTCATCATCATCACCGTCATCCTCGTCGTAATCATTATCGTCTCATCTCGAATTTGGTCTCTCAACTGGCATTTAATGCTGATTACGCTATATAGCCTATTACAGAATAGCTGCAATTACAAATAAATATTTTATTTGTAATTGCATAAACGTACAGTTCTAACCGCAGGAAATAGCACGCGCCGTTTCAACCGACGCTCCGAACCGAACGTATTAATAAATGCGCGGGGCTGTCAGTCTGATCTGGCATGTCGATGACAGCGCATTTTCCACAGTTTGAACGACAGATTAAAAATGTATATAATATGGTTTAAACCGCATGTTCTGACGTATTTTGACGAGTTATGTAAGACGCCGGCTTTTCAAACCGTGATGCATTTTTAGTCGTAATTATCACGACAGTTTGATCCGCAGTCCAAACCGCACAGATCGCTCTGCGGTTTGGGACGCGGTCCGATCTGCAATCTGCACTTTAGGTGTCAAGGCGCTATTAAGTTATTTATAAGATAGTAGAATATATTTTACTTGGAGAAGAGGTCCTTAAGGTTGCGTTTATATGACCACATGAATCACAAAGCGGCTGCCGCAATTTGAACTTTATTTGTCAGGCCACAATATAAATATTCTTAACCTTACCATTGGTGATTGCCATTAAGCGTTGTGGCTTACTTACTGCCTAGTCGATTAATCTGAATTTACTATGAATGAGAACAGGTGATCGGTGATTAATTATTTTCAACATTTAAAATAATAATTATTTTCAATTTCAAAAATCGTCATTGTAATTAACGATGGCATGTTGGCTAATGTGTTTATTTTTTCTACTAAACGAGTAGATCCTCTGATCCTAAGAAAACAATGCACAACGGCACATGTACGGTACATGATAATTTATTAAATTTTAACTTTCGATGTGAACGATGAACGATCATAACGAAAATAAGAATCGATGACGTCGATAATTTGGATTTACGTAGAAACACGTTACTTACTTAATTGTAGATAGCTCTTTAACTTTGCTTAATGGTCATGACAGTTTAGTGTTCTGCTTTTCTCCATAATATCTTAATTGCTTTCAAAATCGAAACGAAAACTCCGTTATGGGGTCATAAATTTTATGAATGAAGTTTGGGATTAATAAAGTTGAAAATTTAGTAGGTAATATTTTAAGTGTGAGTGCCATACAAAAATATGTTCGTTTTGACCCAGAAAGAACTAGAAAGACCCTCTTCAGCACTTTGATGCTAAAGATAAAATTTTATTCTAAGTGTAGGATTTCAGTAGCTCACAAGTAGCAGAAGATTTAATTTGAATATAAAAAAATAGCTCCCCACACCGGTTCCTGTGACGGTGACCGGTTTCATTGAAACCAGACCAGCTAAGCAGGAGTTATTTTCTAGTGCTCAAGTGTGAGCGAAAAATACAAGAGTAGTCTCTCTTCCTTCACTCTCGTAACTCAGTGAAACGGATGACCGACACGACCGGCGAGAGATCAGGCGCAGCACCAACTTTTTACATGCCCATCGACGAATGTATCATCTTACTTGTCAGACAATCAGGTGATGAAGCCTGAATAGTCCTAATCATACTTGATAACAAAATTATTTGTTGTTCCAACGCGGGGATCGATTTCACGACCTCCGGAAACGAGAACCAAGCTCAAAATCACTGGACCACGGAGGTGGTGGATATGAATAGAGACTGAAATTACGGCAAATAACTTTGCGCTCCTTCGCTTCTTTAAATTCTTATGTACTGGATTAATAGATCTTTTGCTTGACTGAGCATCCGTTTGAATATAGAGTAATAAATCAATTTCCAAATTTTTAAAACAACATTTTATGTACAGTATGACCACGACCCCAATGTCTTTCGTCAATCGCCCTTTTTCCTACATCGTCTGTCATTTTCATAGAAAAATGAAGATTGCCGAGGGCCATCAGCAACAGCAGGTTTACTGTACAAGCGTGTGAAATAACAATTACAATGACATTTTGAAATTCGGATAAAGTCATGATTTCAAAACTAAGGATGGGCTACTTTTTCTTGTATGAGTCATATTTGACAGAACAAATCATTATGCAAGAAAAAGTAACGCCATCTTGATTTCACCATACCTCAAATGTCAAAATGGCCCCAAAACCCCCCAAAAGTTGAGCCATTTTAGTGGGGATAGTTTTTGCCTCCACATGCCTCGTGTATAATAATATATATGTCTATGGATAAAGGGCAATTATTATTCCACGCATTTTCTTTTTCCTTCTGAAGGCCTGCGATAAAACCTTTCTAGCTAATGGCTCTTTAGTGGAGTTGGAGGGAAAAGGCTGTATGTGCATAATTTATGGCTTGTATCGACGAGTGGACTTCGTTTCAAATTCGAAATGATGGATACTCGGAATTCGGCGGGAACCGACAGCTTTTAACACGTTCGGATACACATGGCGAATTTTTATTACAGCTCGATTATTGACTGTTAAAAATGTTTTTCATCGTAACTGTAAAATTTATGTATTTATTACGGGTTCATAGTTTGTATTATAATTGTTTTGAATTATTTAACCACGCGATAAGTATGTGAAAAGTTCTGCTTACTTGAATCCGATATTTCCATAAAAATGTTCCGATTACTTTTATGCAGAAAATCTGGTTAAAATTGGGTATTTACCTTCATGTAAAATTTAGTTTTTTTTAGAATAAATTAAGAAATAATTAGGTATTACAACTTGATAAAAGTAAAATGAATTTGGATTTTATGTGTAGTTTTATAATAGCATTTCGAAGTTACCAAAAGTTATAAGTCTAAAAACCTCCATAATTAGTTTACTTACATCAAATACAAAAAGATTTGTATGTATGAACATAAACGTGCAAACATCAGAGATATCAGAAACTTTATGCATATGGCCATACATTTCGTAGCAACATTAGTAGCATGTGACGTCACCTACTTGTACGATTTTTATATGGGGCGTTTTTACAAGACTCACAAAAGTGCTTCAAACAATCCGCAGATTCTTTGAAAATATTATTGATTTTTAGTATACTATTACTTTTGGTAAACAATCTTATCTATCAGAGTACTATTCATTTATGTAATAAAAAAATATAGGAAAATACCGTTTTGTGCGTTATATATGTCTTCCTTACTTTCCTTCAAAGTTAACGTTTGGTTCCTCAGTTTTTAAGTCTTTCAAAATTTATTATATGACACGTCTAGAGAATCATGTACCTTATATAATGATTATGATGATTATAAGCTCAACAATAATATTATTACAATTGGGTTTCGTAGCTCGTCTACGCCGTATCCTGCTACGAGCTACGAATTATGGCTTAAACAATAATTAAAACAAAAAACTGGCCAAGTCGGACTCGCGCCCGGAGTGTCTGTACCAAACAGCAAAATAATCACGTGGGAGCTTCATGTAAATATTTATTATTTTCTGTGTGAAAATAACAACTGTCTAGCTATCACGGTTCGTGATATATAAGCCTGGTGACAAAAACTGATAAATAATCTGTCTATTCATAAATTAAAAAAAATTGTGAAAGAACATTTGTGTGCTAAAGCTTATTATAGGGTCAATGATTTTATTGACGATCGCACACCATGGGAATAGGATGGCCAGCTGCACGGCTACTTCTATGTACTATTGTACTCTTGTTATGTAGTTTTAGTCATAACATTGTTATATACCTTTTTTTATTATTAAAGATCAATTTTCCATCTTTTTGGTAAAAAATGGCTTCGTGCGAGTTTTTCACGACGGTTGTTCTCGCCGGGCTAGTTCCCGAACCGGTGGGAGGTATCACGTATACCGACGTTCAGAAAGTGTATAATAATACCAACTTTAAATTTAAAAAATTGACTTTGACTTTGACAGACAGTCGGACAGTGGAGTCCTAGTAAAAGGCTCCCGTTGTTACCCTTTGGGTAGGAAATTTATTTTTATTTTTAATATGATATAGGAATTTATGCATTACCGTTTTTATTCATGTACTGACGACCCGCCCCGGCTTCGTACGGGCGCAATGTATTGTACATATTAGCTGTTGCTCGCATACATACATAATGTGATGTGATGTAATTCCCACGGGAACACAACAAAAAAAGTAGTCTTAATAATAATAATAAAAAATAAAAAATATCTTTATTGGCAAATAAACATCTTAATACAGTCTTAAACCCACCAAACTGCGTCACAGTTTGTCGGCAGGTATTGCGCTTGTTTTATACTTTTTTTTAGACTTTTTAATTAAACAATAATTATAGTAAACATGTTTAGCAACACTATCACTGTATATTGTATATTGTACTTAACAGTAATACTTTTACTTATTTCCTATTAAACACTGACCAGATATTTATTTGTTATCCCAGCGTTTAAACTACTAGCATACCAAATTTTATCAAAATTTTTGCTTGAAAAGGTTACAAATATCCATCCATCCATACATCCTCACAAACTTTGACATTTATAATAGTAGTAGGATAAATATTCCTTTTGAATCTACACTAAAATCCGTTAAGTATTTAAAAAGATCTAAGCGGACAGACAGCGGAAACGACTGCATCCTACTACTATTATAAATGTGGAAGTTTTCACAAACTTGACGGATGGATGTATGGATGGATGGATTTTGTTACACTTTTACGCCAAAAATACTGAAGGGATTTTGATGAAAATTGGTATGATTGTAGTTTAAGCTGTGGATTAACACGTAGGCTACTTTTCATCCTGAAAAAGTGCTGTATTCCCGTGGGATACTGTATTCACTAAAGCTAGTGTTATATTAAACTATGTAAATATGTGACATATTAAAAACGCATTAAGGATGAACAATGTAAATATAAAATATGAGAACATTTCATATTTCTGTTTGAGCGGCGTGACAGTAGGTAACGCGCTCATACATACATAATGATGCACAGAATAGTTATTTGTAGAGATTGTAATTTATTATTCAGCCAGTAAATTGACCGATTCTAAGGTTGATCGATACACGCTCTTCATACGCTTCAGATGACGGATTTAATATTTTTGACAAATAAATATTATGCTATCACATGTCTACGAAGTTCCAAGGATAAAACGATAAGAATTATATATGCCAACTACATCTATGCTTACAACTATACTTATAGCCTACACCTACAGCCTACACCTACACCTATAGCCTACACCTATACCAACTCTACTATATCTACAGTATTATTATCTACGTAATTTTTCCAATATTTCTTACCGTTTAAACCCTCCCTAAACTTCCACATTTTACCAAAGTTAGCCAAATCGGTCCTGTCGTTCTCGAGTTTTAGCTAGACATTGGAATTTAAATCCATTTTTATACATAAGAGAAGATTGAAATAAACAAAATTTAAAAATTTAAGTTACTCTCGGATTGTCAAGCAATAAGCGAGCTAATGATGATGAATTGTAGCTAAGAACACTCTCGATCATGTCAGCTTTAAAAAACAGATTACAATCGGTTCATCCGTTTGAGATTTACGATGCCACGGACAGACACACATACACACAAACAGTACTTATGTACTTTTGACTTTTGTTAAATCTAACATAGATTTAAAATAACAATTTTCCATATTTTTGCTAAAAGGTGGCCTCGTGCGAGTTTCTTACGCCGGTTCTTCTCGGCGGGTTAGGGTTAAACCGGTGGTAGCTTTTTCTGTTGACTTTCCGAAAAAAGCTTGTTATGTTACGAAAAAAACGTATCTTCTTATGTAACGAATACAGTTTAATTTTGAATAGCTATCATAAAAATGCAGCGCTTTGTCACGTATCGGTTAGTTTGGGTGTTTGTTTACAAACAATTTTTAATTTATAAAAGATGATCATGAGACAAATCAGCAAAATGTGTTTCATTAAACAAACTCATATTGCAAATATACCAAAAATGAAAGTTTTATTAAAAATATTAAAAGTAATCAGATAACTCTCATTTTTTATGTGTTTGTAATAACACGAATGGCTTCGCGAGCGTATTAAATTTCGTGCGGATTTCACATTTGGAGGCTGCGTGGGGTAAATTTTGAAATAAGGCTGAACGTTGTGATTTATTTTGTCTTCACCTCGCGCGTGCATGTGAAATAAAAGCATTTCCTCTAGAAATAAATTACCTAAAAATTAAAATTAACCTTTAACTACTGACGTAATTTTTTTACATAGTTTCTGACGTAGCCTGAGCGGCCTGCTATTTCAAATCTTTAATGTTCATATTAGGAATTTATAGAAGTATTGGTCTCAAAATTACTAATTATTTACTAACTTAAATGTATTTAAATAAAATGAGATTGATTTTGATCAGTAACTTAAAGTAGCAAATAAAAAAAATTTATAAAAATTTTAGGCAAAAACACGAGATCTTATATCAGTCTAAATTCTTAAGAAAATCAACATAAAAAAAAATTCTTATATGGATCATAGAAGTTCAGTAATATATATATTGAACTATATTTAATTAACAGTAGGTACTAATCAAGGAATATAAAATTGCAAGGCATCAAATCTTATAAAAAAGCTTCTAATTAGAAGCAGTCGGAGCAAACTGTTTTTGTCTTTTCATTTTCGACAAACGCAAATCATCTTCGTATTCATAATCTATTTCCTTTCAGATGATGAATTGAGGTTACATTTTATACTACTTATTCAGAAACTGAAAAATAAATAAAAAAATGAAACCAAAAATATTCCGAAATTGTCACGTAAATACTGAACGTGGGGTCTGGGAAGCCCGCAAAAAAATTCAAAATGAATTTACTTACAGAAATTATGTGCAACGACCATAAATAGCCTATGGGTAAGATATACGCAGCGTGCATATAACACGCTCAGAGTCCAGTACAACAACATATTCAGGATGCTGTTTGGTCTGTCACGTTACTGTAGCGCCTCACGTTCGCTGAGGCACATACAGATTGTTTTCAGACAATTATTAGAAAGAGATGTGCCTCGCTCTGGTCGCGTGTGCAAAACAGTCCAAACAGACTCCTGAATGTGTTGGGTAGCAGGTGGGATTCGACGTTGTTGAAGCACTGGGTGCAGCTCCATGCTCCGATAGCTCGGTTCCCATATATATAATTAAATTAATTAATAACGTAACTCAAATTTATTTTATATTTTTACTAACACTAGAATAAGGATCTATTGTTACTAACACTATGGATGAAAATCTGAAATAAATGAATTGAATTGAATAAATCACGACCTTCCACGGATGGGGTGTCACTAAATTCGAATCTACTTGAAGCGTGCGTCGTTGAAGATGCGTCGAGCGCAGGGGAGGGTATTAATTAGATATTATTACGAGGGCGGGTCAATAAGTCCGTGACTTTTGGAATAAAACACAGATATTTTGATAAATAAATCATTTTATTTTTCAACGTAGTCCCCCTTGAGCTCTATACACTTTGTCCAACGCTTCTCTAATTTTTTTATCCCTTCCAAAAAATATGATTTGTCGAGGTCCTCAAAATAGGCCTTTGTTTGCGAGATGACTTCATCATTGGAGTCAAATCTTTTTCCATCGAGCCATTTTTTCAGGTTTGGGAACAAGAAGTAGTCACTCGGAGCCAAATCTTGAGAATAGGGTGGATGTGGGAGCAATTCATAGCCCAATTCATGGATTTTTGCCATGGCAACTGCACATGTGTGCACCCTTGCATTGTCTTGGTGAAAAAGAACTTTTTTCTTGGCCAAATGAGGTCGGTTTTTTTTCATATCCTCATTGAAGCGGTCCAATAAGTTGGCATAATATTCCCCATTAATTGTTCTTCCCTTTTGAAGATAGTCAATGTGGATTATCCCACGTGCATCCCAAAAAACAGTCGCCATAACTTTATTGGCTGACAAACCCACCTTGGCCTTCTTTGGCGCCGATTCACCCTTAGAAACACACTGTTTTGACTGTTGTTTGGTCTCTGGTGTGCTGTGATGGATCCATGTTTCGTCCACGGTTAAAAAACTCCTCCATATTGTGATTAAACAACGCCAAACCTTCCTGTGAAGTTGTTACACGATTGCGTTTGTGGTCGACTGTGAACAAACGCGGCACCCATCTTGCGGAAAGCTTTCTCATGCCCAAGTGATCATTCAAAATTGAAACCACTGAGCCATGCGAGATGCCTATGGCTTCCACAATCTCTTGCACTTTCAATCTCCGGTCGGCCAACACCATATCGTGAAGTTTTTCGATTGTTTCGGGTGTAGAGACCTCAACTGGGCGTCCAGGACGTTCGGCATCTTCAGTGCTTGTACGGCCACAACGAAATTCAGTAAACCACTTTTTTACCATTGAAATCGATGGTGCAGAGTCCCCATAGTATTTATCAAGCTTAGCCTTGGTCTCGGTAATGTTTTTTTTTCGCAAAAAATAATGCTTAATAAGCACACGAAATTCACTTTTTTCCATTGTTTCCTTAAGTTACTGGATAGTCTGATAAAGATAGCTGTAAAACACAAACTAACTGACGCAGCAAGTTCAAATTTTGATAGGAGTCAACTGACAGATGCCTGTTGACAGGAGTAGTGTTGCTTTTTCAGTAAGGAGGTTAGAAATTCAAAAAGTCACGGACTTATTGACCCGCCTTAGTACTGTTGCTAGGCCACGTCAGCAGTTAAAGGTTAAATTCTACTTATACTTGCATACATTTTTAAATCTGTGTGTGGCACAGCACGGACAAAGGACTTGATTTCAATAATCTATGAAAATTAAGGTTAAATTTCTAATATTAGGTATGAATTATGAAAATCTATTATGACATTACATTTACGCAAAAACTCTAAAGAAATATTATATATATTAGATACAGGTATTGACTGTTGACACTAGTAGCGTGAGTTATGCGTATGTATGTATGTATGCGTAGGTCGTAGAATATTAATTTTTTAGTTCATAATATCATAAGCCATAATAATATGATCTTCCCCGACGGCCTTACAAAAATTCTATTTTCGAATTGAACCAAATATAGAACTAATTCAATCGATCGCAGCGTAAGCCTCGCACAGAGAAGCTACACGCTTATATAGAGACAACTATAATACTGATTAAATAATGAAGCTATGTATAGATGTAAGTCTGTATAGATGAGAAACAAATTGTTAGGATTTGTCCATTTGCTACTCGGGTGGATGTAGGTTTAAAGAACTTTATTTTTCAAAATGATCAAAATTATGATGACGATGAAGTCACATACATGAAAATATAACAACATAAATGGTACCATATCGTGCATACGCTGAAAATATGAAAATGAAAACAACAAACATGGTTTTATTTCATAAGGAAAGTAAAGGTGCAATATTCAGTACAGCCAAAATTATGGTATTTTTATACTATATAATTTCATCTAATTCAAAATGTAAAAGGATATATTGTAAAACATATTAAATAAATATAATAAATATAGTAATAATATAAAATATATTAATCATTAAGCTAATCCGGTAACCGAGGGCAAGTAAGCGTGTTTTCACATTATCCGAAACGATATCCAAAATCGGACCGAAAAAACTGGTATGTTTCAATATTAAACATATACCTGTCATTCTCATTATCGGTCCGATATCGGATATCTGATAATGGTAAAACGCTCTGACGCAAATTTTTTATTTATATAAAAAAGAAGATACAACGTCATTTACAACAAAATAAGTCAAGCCATGGGGGCTAGGTTTCTATAACTGTAGAGATTAGATTGAAATCAATTTGGCCGCTCCACTGAGTCGCCGGTATTCAGAAGGTTTGGATATGACAAACGAGGAATAATATTGGCAACCATTGAAATACGAGTACGAAATTGTTAGTTATACGAAAGGATGTTAAGTTTCCGCGTTTTCCGAGTCCCAAATATTCATGTTAATACAAGTTTTGCCTACAGATTTGGTATTTTCCTACTCCCCTTTATAAAAAATAAACTAGTAAATATCTTTAGCTTGCAACATTGTTTCGTTCGAGAAGCATTTGGCTCAATTTCTATTAGATTGGAGATACAACGATTCTGAAAATCTAAAAATCTAATAAAAGTATACAATTAACACAACACAAGTCACAAAATTACACATTATTATTTTACGCCACACACACATACAGACACACACATATACACACTATTTAAATAATATCCCATAGGACAGGCTTCGCCTAGTTTGGGGGACAGAATAAATACTTAATATTTGTAAAATATTGTAAATAAACGATTTATTAATTCATATATATTTTTACAATTTACTTAAATAGAAATAAAATAGAAATTCTATAGAATAAACATTTTTATTTTTTAAGCAATTTTCTTTTTAATAATATTTATTTTTAATGCTTTTATTATATACCATGGTTCCTAAAGATAATAACAGTATCAGGCGAATCTGTATAATGCATAGCTTGTATTGATTTATTTTCGATACTTTCATTCCGATAACCTTAAGGCTTAATCTTAGCGAATCTGCATAGCTTGTGTTTAAGGTACAATATCATAGCGAATCTGCATAGCTTGTATTTATGGTACAATATCGACAAGTTCCTGCTCGACCAGTTTCTCAACATTTTCTTTTGCACTAGGACGCCTCAAAATATTTAAATACAAAGAAATTACCGCAAATACTACAGACGTAGTTCAACTACGCATTTACTCGTGAGTATGTGTGCGTGCACACGATTTAACGGCGCAGTTAAGTGATTTTCATCTAATGCCTGGTCGGCAACATGTTCGATAGTACATAATATTATGTAGTACTCATGAATGCTGATGATATTGTTTAATTTTGAAAGATTAGGTTGTTTGTTGGCATTAAAAGTCTCATACCGATGTAACTTTGTTTATTAATACACATATCACACACATCTTATATGCCATAACACTATTCGTTTGTAACTAATATAGTTTTTGAGCACATGGAAAAATGTTATTTTGTGTCTTGTAGTGAAAAAGCAAGCTATACGCGGGAACTCATGGCGGGGAACGCCCAAGAAAAAATGTGACATATAGTTGTTTTTTTTTCAGATATAAACTTTATTGCAATGACTTCCAACTTTATTAGACAAGGACGATGTCACAACAATGTGCTTGTCGTAGCTTGCGGCTAAGCCAGTATTACGCTCCTGATATACTATGGTTTACGCAGCTGTAATTTACTATTGGTTACAGCGGTTGGTTAGTGGTCGAAAACCTTGTGGTCTAACTAGTAATTAAGTAATTATATATATCCAATATATTATAAGTGAGCGTCCATTCAGACTACTAATATGAAGCTCTGATTTCTTACGTCAGTCAGTAAAATTACCTGTTTATTCACTCTCTTTGTTTAATTTGTCAGTTAATAGAGATATTAGTATCATATGCCACCTAAATTCCGTAACTAGCTTTTGCTGCCGACTTCGCACTCGTAATTTATACATTATTTCACGGGAATAGTGTACCTTTTCGGGATGAAAAGTAGAATATGTGTTAATTCCACTACTACCTACTACCATACCAAATTTCATAAAAATGCGTTCATTGGTTTTTGCCGATTACACAGTAGTAAGATATAAGATTGTATCATAGCTTTATTATATATGTTTCATAGCTTTATACTTTCGTAGTGCCATCAAAACAACTCATAACTACATTTACATTCGCTTTGCTGATGACATCTAGACTCTAGTAATTAATACAATATTCCGTCAAAGCCTGGTCTACAGTCATATATCACAAACGTTAAATATGCAATATACATTATGCCGCGGGATTGCCTGTAAATGTTTAATAGCTGTAATAGCACAGATTAAAGAAGTACTAATAAATAGACACATAGTTAGCTCGCAATTTGGTTGCACTACTACACGCATACGGTGAATGTGTGCGTGTGCACAAATCTCTTACCGCGTACGCGGCAATAGTGGGAAAATTCGTGGAATGTCGAAGGGTCGTGATGAGTCAAGGGTAGAAGCTAGTTAACACGTTCGAGGACAGAACGAAATTATACGTCATAGTTCGAAATTTTGATATGGCACAACGTACGATGACGTCCAAATAACATTTGGATTTTACGGCGGAACGTTCATTTCCGATTAACGTTCAAGTTAAAATCCCATTGAATGTATCTTGTGTCACAACATGTAAAATTCCCGAAGCTCTACTGTCACGTAGAGTAAGTTTTAAACTATTTCAAATAAGTGCCGATGACAGTTGGTGGTGACCTTACTCGCACACGCACAACGTGTTTATGCGTCCCGCGCGCCTCCCGCGCTCCTACATTCAGTGCGGCTGCGTCACTGCGGAGGTGCGCTCCCGTCCGGGTAACATTTTGTGCTGTATCGTAATATTTTCCCCGACAAAACATCGTAAGTATTTAGTTTATTTTATTTATATGTTATTCCTTGGCTAGACAAAATATTATTTAACTATGAATTAATAATTTTATACTGAGAAAATGGATTATTTTATGTGTTTTAGATGAATAAGCGCAAAATAAGACTAATGAGCATTTTCGATGATTCCGACAACCGACGCGGATCCTTACCAAGATGATGATGGAGAATATGGTTCGGATAAAGATTTTGACCCACCAGGAAATACATCAGGTAGTTGAAGTTCTTATTTTATAATTTACCGACAGAAATCGTCAAATACTACTGCTAAGGGTCAATCAAATTTGGTCGGCACTTCAACTCAGAAACTTGTTACCTTTGAACCTAGTAGCGATGAAGACGACATACGATCTGTTGAGAGTGATCATTCGCTCACTGTGAACTCACCATCACCTCAAGCTCCTACCTCATCACATTTTTCAAGAGGAGGGTTATGACTCAAGTTCCTCAGAAGAAATTTTTCCTCTAGCCAAACGGTTAAAATTGGTTAAATCTCCAACAACCATCGTACCAACTGTCAATCAATGTTCCAATGAAGTAACTCTACCGGAACCTGAAACTATTATACCTCCTCAATATGTGGCTTCATTGACAAATCTGGATAACCATTCTTCACACAACAACTCTCAAAATGAGACATTGGGTTTGTAGACTTTATCCCTAATTTCTAATGTCTTGGCTGAAAACTGTGATAATACAGGTGAATTTAGACTTGACAACCTACCGCCTTTATTCAACGAATCTCAAAATGTGTTATTTATTTGTATAGAAAATACAAAATACAGTAAGAAATGTGAATTTTTACATTTTAGAGAAGATTAAATCCGAATTTAATTGGTATTAGCCATTCTCAAAGACCCGAACTTTTAGTGAAGCATTCCAAGAACGACAACAGAAGAGTTAATCGGACAGTTTACCCAGAACTGGCCTCGACACAACCCGATAATTATAGCAGTAGTGGACATTGGCCTGAAAAGATTTCACTTCCGCCTGGTTCCAAAAAATCTAAGTACTACCTGAAATGCAAAATGTGTGCAAAGAATAAACGCCGCAAAGAAACTGGATTGAGATGTGAGGGGTGCAAAGATAAGCCCGCACTTTGCGCATTATGCTTTGAAAAATGGCACAAGACGTTACTAGTTCCTAGTTGTTAGAAATGTTAGTAATTTTTTATTACTGGTTTTAGATTTTGATTGTATGATTACATTTTATTTTTATGCAGAGGTTGCTTTTTTGTGATAAATATAAATAATTATGCGAACGAATACTTGTGTAAAAAAAAATTAAGTAAAAAAGTTTCTACCTAATAATGTTACGAGTTCATATACGAAAGACTGAATTATTTTATTAGTTGTTTAAGATTTTGATTGTTGTGTTGATTACATTTTATTTTTATGCAGAAGTTGCTTTTTTATGATAAATAGATATTATAAGTAATTATGCAAGCGAGAATGATTGTGATTAAGTAAGAAAAGATTGTACCTAAGATTGAAAAATGATTCTTATAGAAATACATTGTTGATTTTCGTATTTTGACATTTATTTGCATTTATAATTTATTTATTTACACGTGCTTTATAATAAAACGTTAGATACCTAGAACATATACTGACGTTGTTATACAGGCATAATATTCCATCTCAGTATGACATGAGATACTGTTTTGAAGCGATGGTCGGCATAGGACGTTGTAACGTAATGATGTGGTTGTCTCAAGACTAAAAGTGACAGAACGTTATTTCACGTTCGACGCATACATACGTTGTGATGGTACTGCTTGTCATCAACATAATATGATGAGCCAGAACGTATATACACGTTGGACGTTATGACACGTTGTGTCCGTACACGTCTAGTTCATTTTACTTTTAATGACGTAACGTATTGATACGATGACGTGATTAAACGGTTGTGTCATGATGTTTATGAAACAATATGTTTTCATGGGACGCTACGTACTTATACGTCGTATAATTTGTATGGACATTTACTGTGTCATTTTGGTGTACAGTCTCAAGTGATAGCGTCCTCGAACGTGTTAAATAACTAAAGAGACTACGTGCCTGTTTCACAATCGTCTATAAGACTGGTTTCTACTTTGATTGTGAAACAGGTCCTTAGGGTCATCTCACACGAAAACGAGACGATAAGCGACGCGCATTTTAAATTAAATTCCGTTTATGGGCTACTAGGCTGCATAGTCCCATATTATAAATACCTTATAGACTAACATACATATTACTATATATTATAATAAACTAACACTAAAAGTAATCACGTATTGTCTGCGCCGTGGGGCGCGAAGTGTTCGGGAGTCGTCCTCTAAATCTTTTGTAGATGACTCCAATCGGCCAGAACTCCTCCTTTTCGAAGTTCGGAAAATGATGGGTTGGATCTCAAAGTAACTAAAATTCACTTTATGACGAGATTCTAAACGCTCAACCCTCAAGGCGAAGTTAGTTCTGCTCCTGATGTAGTCCACGACCTGCTCGACCGTCGTAGATCATTGCAGCCAGGACACGTACAGCGGTGTCGCGTTAGTCTCACACCTCAACAGCTGCTACAGTCCTCCAGGTGCGGTGCCGTGATGGTTTTCTTCTTCTTCCTCTCGACTTTGATGAACCCGTCTTCATCGCACGTTCGGTCTTTTTTAGAAAGAGGACGCGAGGAGACGACGGAGGAGAGGAGGGGGGACGTAAGCGGCGACACTTGCGTAACTCGGCACCGGATCCTTAGCGGGCGGGGAGCGGGCGGCAGGGACGGCAGCGACGATGTCCGTTGACCCGTCGGATAATGTTGGCGTGACAGCCTGCGCGCCTCGACGAGTGACGTTTGCTGCATCAGATGACCTACATATTGAATTAACACTTTTTATCTGTGATAATTCACTACGTAAATCACTTGTGGTAGACTCTGATGCCTGCAATCTACCTCGAACTTCGGCCAGTTCTTCCTTCAGGAACTTATTGTCCTTCAGTAGGCTGATGACGTCGACGTGGTCCAGTGTCACTGGCGGCAGCTTATGCAGTTCTTTCGCTACAAAAGCTACACTTCATCCGGATCCATCTGCTTCAGCAGGGAGATGATGTCCTGCACGCTTCCATCTCTCCGTCGCGATGGCATGTTTGCGCTCTGGCTGAGCGTCTCGTACAGCAAATGCTTGCCTCTGCAAATCTCTTTGCTGGTAAAGGAAGACTTGCAGATCTGCATTATGCTGACTATTATAAAAATAGTGATTCAAAATTGAACTTTATTCACTAGGTACGTAAGAAAATACACGTTTCATTGCAAGAGCGGCGCCGCGCTATGCAAAACAGTCTAGTTTAACATTCGAACTCTTGCAATTAAGCGTGTATCTTCTTGTGTAGTGAATAAAGTTCAATTTTGAATCGCTATCTTAAAAATGCAGCACGCACAAAGTCTCGTTTCGGTGTGTATTGACGCTTAGTGGAACATTTACGGTCGGTTACTTAATAACAGCTATTTAGTAATCTGTGATTTGGGCCCAAAATGCTTTTGGCGCGCTTAAGCCTGTGCGGTGCGGGTGTTAATTTAAAATGTCATACGTTAATCCCGGCACCACATTACAGTAGTTATCGTTGTCGGCGTTATCACTGCTGGACCCCGGCCAAATATACCATAAACTGTAATCGACTTCCAAAACTCCGGCTGGAATAAAAATTATCTGGTTACAACAAAACGCAGCGGTCTGATTGTCTTTTGTGAGGTGACGAAATTGTAGAAGGTAATTTTGATGTTTCTCCTTTGCCATAAACAAATAAAACAAAATTAATTTCGTCCCATTGTAAAGTTTTCTCTATTATTTGTTAACAGCCCGCTTAACAATCGCGAAACAAATGTAGGTAATTCTAAAGTTTTGTCCCGACTTACTTTATACTGAGCGACAGAGACAAAACATGCAAGATGATTGTGAAACAGGCCTGTTTCACATTTAAGTTTCAGATAGCTTTTTTGCATGTTTTGTCTCTGCCACTCGAAATAAAGTAAGCAGCGACAAAACTTCCGAATAAACTATCCGACTTGTTTTGAAAGCGATTGTGAAATAGGCACCAAGTATATTTAGTTATTTAACTCTTATATCTATGGGCGCTTCCACACCACGTCAAACTGGTCCTGGTCCTGGTTTCACGTAGAAATTGTGCAAATATTATTTGAATATTTTTGTATTTTTACTAATTTTGTATTTTTATAATGAGAGGGTACGTGAGGATATTTGTTCTTATGTAGTTGTAAACATGTATTTTTTACTTTTCCACGCAATAATCGCTCAACAGAATTTGTAGTCTTGATCATCGCTTACGTAACTTAGCGTCAGTTCACAACGAGACGCGACATGGCGCGGCATTTTTATGATAGCGATTAAAAATTACATCGTCTCAAACTTTTTCGTCTGTGTGTTGCATGTCGCGTGACGGTCGGCCGCGGAGTAGGGATAAAGTGAAAGGCGCTCGTCAGAGCAGCCGAGGCCAATATGGCGGCGCCTATAGTTCGCATCAGCTGACCATGTAGTGTATAGACTAGTACTCATTTGTGCCAGTGCTATAAAATTAAGATTGATGAAGCGATTTTTATACCCTTAATGGAATATTATTCCGAAAATTTTTAGTTAAATGTCTATAATGTGAAAAAAAGTTTCACTTTTACCGTGGTTTCATAAAACCACACAACCCTTTCTTATTTTCACTATACAAGAAGATACCATACCATGCTTTTCGCGGTGTGAGCTGGCCCTTATCCGTATAACCCGGAATGCAAGGTTCCTACGGGATAGTCGACAATATGTCTATCTGCGTGAATGAAGTCGCGTTATTAGTGAGTGAAAAATGATATAAAATTACAGATATACATTAGGTTTGATAGCATGCGGGTCCCATTCATTTTCTCACGATTTACAATTTGTATATTGTAATAAGTTGTAAGTTATAAACGTGTGCTTTCAGATTATAGTAAAATAGAGGTTAAATTAGGTTTTTGTAGTTTGTTTTGTCAATCTTGTTTCGGTCTTGTTAGTGCGTTGCTTATCTGTTCTTAGCAGCTGGTTTTTTCTAATTACCTATTTGATTAACTTTTTTAATCGAAGTCGACACACAATTTTTCTTTAAAAATGATGAAAAGCGGACATGTTTTTTACATCTTTGCTATATTTACTGCTCGGTCGACTGCCATCAGCCATTAGTGCATCAGACTTTAGGTCTCACGATACTTAACAGTCGTTCTCTTCCGGTGAGTTTTTTAGAAAATTAACTTTTGCCCGCAAATTTGCTCGCACTATCTCCAAAACTTTAGTACTATATACATATTTGATGACCTCTGTGGCACAGTGGTTCAGCGCGTTGATGCTCAAGCGGGGGGTCGCGTGTTCGAATCCCGCCGAAGGAACAAAAAGTTTTTCGGCGTTCCTGGGTCATGGATGTGTATTAAATACGTGTATAATATATTAAAAATCTTAAATATATGTATAGTATAAAAGTATTAAATATACTTCCCGTTTTCTGGTAGGTACCAGCTGTAACACAAGTTCTTCGGATACTTAGCACGGGGCTGGCCCCGTGCTAAGTATCTTATCTAAGTCAATCTGGATTGACGTGGTGTGAAGCGTCCATATATTTATTTACTTATTCAATAACAATACCTGTCATATTTCAGCGCAAATCTATATAGTGGTTTGATTTTGAAAATAATCATACCTGGGAAATCCAATTAACAATGGAATCCTAAATTCAGAAACATTCTGTGAACTCCAAGAAACATACAAACGGAATTCTTGCATTGGTAACATACGTAGAAATCCAGGAAACTCTCAAAATGGAATCCTAAAGTCAGAAACATACCTGGAAGTCCAAAAACACTTAACGCTAATGCGGTCCTCAAAATTGCTGACGTTACTATTCCTCGGGTCATTTATGTCCCAGTATTAGAATAATGTTAAAAAATTTTATTTTATTTTAATAAATATAGTATCAAATAAATAATTTTAATTATTTATTTGATACTTTATTTATTTTTGACCATAAAAAGTTAAAATTTAGCTGGGTTGGACGACATGTATTTCCAGAATATAATATATACCTTCTTCTTATTAGACCCCAGGACCTTATGAAGGTTAAATGGAGCTAAGGTCTTTACGTTTCCTAGAGACTTACTACCGTACTTGCAATGAGTCTTATAATCCTTTGAACATTAGTCATTTTCACCTGGATAAAGGCTTAAGAGGTAATTTCAGAACATTTAATATTCTCATCTTTTGTGATGTTTTAATTACCTATACTCTGTGCGGTCATCATTTTAAAGGTCTATTTCTATTTGAAGTTTTATTTATCTGCCGCTATAGGTCTGTCTATAGGTCTAATTTTTCAGTTTGAAGTTTTATCTATCTGCCGCTATAGGACTGTCTATAGGTCTGCTTTTTCAGTTTGAAGTTTTATCTATCTGCCGCTATAGGTCTGTCTATAGGTCTGCTTTTTTAGTTTGAAGTTAAATCTATCTGCCGCTATAGGCGTCTATAGGTCTGCATTTTCTGTTTGAAGTTTTATCTATCTGCCGCTATATACTTGCCTATAGATCTGCTTTTTCAGTTTGAAGTTTTATCTATCTGCCGCTATAGGCCTGTCTAAAGGTCTGCATTTTCTGTTTGAAGTTTTATCTATCTGCCGCTATATACCTGCCTATCGGTCTGCTTTTTTAGTTTGAAGTTAAATCTATTTGCCGCTATAAGCCTGTCTATAGCTCTGCATTTTCAGTTTGAAGTTAAATCTATCTGCCGCTATAAGCCTGTCTATAGGTCTGCATTTTCTGTTTGAAGTTTTATCTATCTGCCGCTATATACCTGCCTATAGATCTGCTTTTTCAGTTTGAAATTTTATCTATCTGCCGCTATAGGCCTGTCTATATGTCGGCCTGTCTATGAGACAGACTTAAGAGCTCCGTGGCCTAGTGGGTAGACCGTTTGATTCGCACTAGAGGGAGTACAGGTTCGATTCCCAGGTTGTGGCGTGTACCAATGAGACATTTTCAGATCTCAAGTACATTATACGGACGCTCCAACGGTGAAGGAAAACATCGTGAGGAAACCCGCACATGATTGGCCCCAGACTGACAGATGTATTGACCAGTCATTCCTCTGGACTGGGCTGACTGTGTTGTGAGAATGTGCACACACGTGCTTGGGCAACCATACGACATTTAAAAACCGACTGTCCCAGGCACTACAGTATTTCAAGAGTGGTTACTTCGCTCGGAGAATACTGTATAAATCAACCAATAACGGATGAAAAGGCCTAAGTGTATGAGACTTATATTTATCTGGGTATCTGAGCTTTGCTCGGAGTTTTGATAAATTTAAAAGAATCACAAAAATATTTATCTTCCCGGGATTCAAACCCTCAAACTGACATAATATAGTCGAAATTATTGATATATTGTTGCACGACGAAAAAAAAAAACATATATAGCTAAAATGCGCAGTTTCCTGCGTCCCTAGCTAGGTCGATTTTTTTCCCCCAAAACTTCCTGCACTTTAAATTTCATGGTAATACGCAAGTATTACCATGAAATTTAGTGTTAACGGCTGCAAAGCCGTTTTCGAGTAACCGATTATATAATATACAATATTATCTCGTTTAAAGTATAAGATTACATGCGAGAAAATTACAAAGAACGCATATTTTTGAAGTTTTCACTTTATCACGTGAGAGTTGCAAAATTATTTTTATGAATGATTAGATTTTTCCTGCGGCTCCGCCTCTGCGTGGAATAGTATTCTTCACAAAAATATTAATTCAGTTATTTGGGCATGAAAGACAGTGAAACATAAATAAATAGTAAATACAGATCCCACGGACAGAAGAAAATACTATAACAGGATAAAAGTATTGAACCGTACTAAAAATCATAAAAATCCCTTCAGTAGTTCTTGCGTAATAAGTAATAAACATCCATCCATCCATACATCCTCCCAAACTTTCACATTTATAATACTAGTAGAATGTAGGAATTATAAATGTGAAAGTAATTTTAGACGGCCGAATACTGAAACGTGAATCAAAATTAACAGCCGTCCTATTTATTCACAGGCTGTCGCTGTCTCCGCTAGCCGAAATGACAAGGACAGAATGTGACTTGAGCGGCTCTTAATCTAACTATCGTTCCAGTATTCGTCTGTTATACAGTATACTTTCCTGTTTCACAGGAAGAAAGAAGGATTGCTTCTTTCTTTTATGATGTTTAAAAATGCACTTGGGTTCAGAAAATATACGAAAATTTCTTTTATTTTGCAATTAACATATCTTTTAAATGTAAGAATTTATATCTTTAATGTAATATTTTGTATTGAAGTGTTTAATAAAGGTTGTATAGCGATCATTATTTTCCATAGAGTTAAATCCTTTGATCCGTCCATAAATATAACCAACAATTTTGTTTCAATTTATTCCGATTGAAGTGATAAATCAGGATGAATTCGATCAGTCTGTGGGAAATTCAGAATATATTACATTTTGTTTGCACAGTGAACAGACAGGTATTTTCAATATTGTAATACTATACAAATTTTATATATTAACAGGATCTGTGGGCTAAGCACGAACAATAGATATCAAGGTGTTCGTAACGTCACCAAATGAAATTTGTATGGACGCTGATGACATGACATGATGACATGATGACATGATGATGTTACTAATACGTTGCTGTCAATGAATCCGGCTAAACCCCCTGAACGGAGTACATCAACAAGTGCGGCCAGCCTAAATACTAATCAAAGACGACGCGGTTACTTTCAATTTACACTAGATAGAGGAATATTCCGCGAGGACCGTATATTTCGCAGCGAAAAAGTAACGGTCCTTCCCCGTGGTCTATTTTATATGTGTGTTAAATTTAATCGAAGTCGGTCTAGTAGTTTCTTAGCCTTAAATATTATAAGCAGTAGTTTACTTCTATATTCTATTATCGTACAGAAACTGATAGAAGGACCATAGTTGTTACAAAGTTGATCCAAATAAACTTTATAATCGTCTTATAATATATAAACATTGACGGCCTCTGTGGCTCAGTGGTTAGCGCATTGGCGCTCAAGCCGGAGGTCGCGGGTTCGAATCCCGCCAGGGAATAAAAAAAAGTTTTCTGTGTTCCTGGGTCATGGATGATTATTATAGATGTGTATAATATAATAAAAATCTTAAATATAAGTACAGTATAAAAAGTATTAAATATATTTCCGTTGTCTGGTACCCGTAACACAAGTTCTTCGGATACTTACCACGGGACCAGACTGACGTGGTGTGAAGCGTCCATAGATATTATATTATTTTATAAAGAAAAACATTGATTGCAATTCCAATGTATTGCTAAAACTCGAGAACGGCTGGACCGATTTGGCTAATTTTGGTCTTGAGATAATTGTGGAAGTTCAGGCAAAGGATAAACGGTAAGAAATATTGGAAAATTTTCGAGAAAAAGACAGAACAACGTATGTCGGGACAGCTAGTGTGGAATAAAATCCTACTAATATTATAAATGTGAAAGTTTGAGAGGATGGATGGATGTTTAGATGGATGGATGTTTGTTAATCTTTCATGGAAACACTACTGAACGGATTTCGATGGAATTTGGTATGGTAGTAGTTTAGGCTCTGGATTAAAACATAGGTTACTTTTTATCCTGAAAAAGTACAGTGTTCCCGAGGGATACTATATTTAGACGGGCGAAGCCGCGGGCAACAGCTAGTTTAACGACCTCTGTGGCTCAGTGGTTAGCGCGTCGGAGTTAAGCCGGAGGTCGGAGGAGGTTCGAATCCCGCCGAAGGTTATATTTCCGTTGTACCTGTGATAAAAGTTATTCGGATACTTAGTACAGGACCAGATTGACGTGGTGTGGAAGCGTCCATAGAGAGATATCCATAGTTTATAATAGTAGTAGGAAGGATTTTCCATGTTGTTCTTCAATATTAGTTTTTCTTTTTTTGCGTAAACCACATTTCACACATTAAACTCATAATGGGAAGGTTTAAAGGGAAAAAATATTCGCGTATTTAAACAATTATTAACATTTATAGAAGGACGGATATGAAAAATAAAATGATCAGGTGTTTGAATAAAAAATGCTATAAATGGAGTGAAGCGTGACACATCACACAGCCCAGATTACGTGTCCATACATAGATAACCGAGCACAGTGTAGCGAGACACAGATACTCGCGAACATTGCTTTAACATAGCTCATATCTCCGATTTTGTCTATATTCTGTTCAGATCCAATTCAATGTTTTTGTAAACAAAAGTACATCAGTAATATAACATTCAGCCCACTATAATGTCACTTATTTAACATGTCACTCATTTTACTGCGCAATATAGTAATACAAGGAAACAAATTAATTATCCTGGCTTTATTAATGAACGTACTTAATTGTAAACAAAAATAATAAATTGGATCATGCATGCTTAATGACCGTACCCTTTTTAATAAATTAATCAATCATTTAGACCAGTGGTTCCTAACCTTTTCAGAACTGTTACCTAGGGGTCATAGGTGACCTGTTAGATTTTGTCCCCAGTTAACGCCCATCCCCAAAAATGATTTAAAGCAAGTACCTACATATATCTTTATTTATAAAAAAATGCACATTTACAATACCAGTTTGTTACTAACGTTCTCTCACATCTAGAAGTGGCACAAAACGGTACCAACATTTTCAGAACTCTTTCAGCAATGACAGGGTATTCTGAAGCCGCTTTTCGCCTAAATGTACAAAGTTCATAATTCTCACCGCGATTTTATGAACGCGAGGGGGGGTCAAGCTGCGTACCTACTGTTATTTTATTTGAAACATTTTTTTTCTGTCTATTCATCTTTTTAGGTACCACCTGTGTTACCCCTATAGACTGGCTGTTTTACCCCCGCGGGGGTAATTACCCCCAGGTTCGGAACCAATGATTTAGACAAATAATACAATTATTATGCTCAGGACATTATAAATTTCCTACAATTATTTTATATGCATGATTTTTTACGAAGTCCATCACGGTTTTGGTAAACTAAAATCAACAGAGCTTAATTAAAATGTATGGGTCGTCGACGTATCGCGCGCTATATCACTTAGCGACAGTTACGTCAATCCCATATATTTTCAATTTCGAAGATCGTCATTACAATTAACGATGACATGGTGGCTAAGCCCTCAGATTATAAATCAGAGTGTAAGTTTTTTTGCGTATGCTTCAGAGTACCTCTAAGGTCAATTGAATGCACCATGGCGATATGCGCCATGGCACTGTATTTTTAAGATAGCTATTCAAAATTGAATTTCACTCATTACACAAGAAGATACACTGACCACAAGACTATACCTACTTTGATTGTAAAAAATCGAAGGGTTGCACTCCGAGAGTGCCGGCAGAAGTGAAAACTTGAATATTAACGTTGTGCATTTTTGATATTTTGGAATGGTTGAGAATAATTTTGTACGAATTGCTTTCAGCATCAGTATAAAAGTACTATTATTTATGTGGTGGAATACAATATTCATTTATTGCGCTATCGTACACAAACATGACAATTTATATTACATTAAAAATTTAACACTTCAGAACTATTACAATTATTTTACATAATAATAATAAATAATAAAATAAACAAAATAAATTAATAATATTAATCTCATCCATGGATGCGCGTGGCACGCTGTAACATTAACACACACGAACATTCGCGCAAGCGCCCTGCGCCGCCTGTCCTCTCTCCATCCGTCTTACGAATTTTCGATCAGGTCACGTGTCCTGACGCGAGTTTAGAAATTTTTACCCATTCCAAAAAAAAGTACACAGCGCCGCTAAAGAAGTTTTCACTTCAAAAAGTTTCTGCTTATTGCCATTTAATATCAATACGATGCGGATTAATTTTATTTTATTTAGATTAAAGAAAGAGGAACAGATAAACAGCTACATAGTTACCTTTCGATTTGATTGTACTACTACAAGCATACGGTGCGTCCACGATTGTGTGGAAAAATTGTAGCCCTTGAAGGGGACATCAAGATTTTCAAAATTGGATCGAGTTGAATCGTTCTATGAAGGCTGTATATCTTTTACGTAAGTATACTTATTTTCTACTCTGTGGTACCTTTTCACATTCTAATATTAAGTAAAGCAATAAATTTATACAAAGAGAGCGATAAATCTAAATAGAGAAAAAATTTCTTCGTAAACGGAAATGAATAAATGTAAATCTCGTATTTTCCATTACAAATCTAAGCTTCTAATTAAGATCTGGATGCGATTTTCTCGCCGTCAATAAAAGAGAAAAAGCTCTTTGCATAGCTGCACTGTATGATGGACGGGTGCCATTGCAATGTCGACCTTCCCGCGCGGGATTAGAGTGTCAATCCACGTGACAGGTGGACGGATTTACTACCTGCGCCTTCAATTACGTCGCGCGGGTATAAGGGTGCTCATTTGGACAGAGCATTAGCGGAAGCTATCGAGATATGCTAATGCCTTTGTCTGGAAAGAATAGCAATTTCGTATGCAATAAAGAGCTTTTATAGTTACGTGATTCATTGTCAGAGTATTTTTTGTTTTGCTATGTGGATTTCACAAAGTACAAAAGGAAGAATGACTTAAAACTTTTAAACTGCACTTAATGACATATAATTAAAATACACAAAATGTTTTTTCAGTCAGCGATGAAATTTTCAGGAGTACCTAAATATACTCGTGAATATCAACAACTTTTACAATTATTTTTTTTCAAGTAGGAATGTTGATCCCACAGTAAAAGTTACTTATATTCAAGAGTGTATTCACTTCTGAAACTTTGATCACTGATTGAATAAACTACTTGTATGTCGGTAGGAAGTAGGTTTAAGTGTAGTTTTTGCTGTTGAATTTCAATGTAAGGAGGTACCTCCCACGATTTTGGAGGTTCGATTTCTTGCGGAAGTTTTGCAATTGCGGAGGCGGATAAGAAGCTCCCGTTACAACTTATATCTATACCTACATCTAGCCACCTATAACAGCAGCTAAAATTGATTCTAGACCAGCTCTTTTTCTCAATTTAAGCGGTTAAAATTTGAAACCTGATGCGATTTATCTAAATAATTTATGAATTCAAAATATTCACTACTAATCATCGTTAGGGCTAATCTGTATCCATCATGTATTTTTTATTTATATTTATAATTAAAAAAAAATATTGTGATAAGTATAAAAACCAAAATAAGATCCTAACTGAGGAATTTATAATAATAATTAATGTTATATAAAGGTTAGAGTTAAAGGTTCTTGGGCGATAACGGTGTTCCTTTGCTAGTACTTGTGGCTTATCGAACCTTATGAGGGCGGCACTGAAAATTTCGGGAACCAAGGAAGTGACACAACATTACTATTTAAAAATGTATTTATTGCTTTTCGAAGTATTCTCCGCGAAATTTGACACATTTTTCCATACGATGGAACCAATTATTGAATCAACCATTCCATTCGGAAGTTGGGGTCTCCAAAATGGCCGTTTTGTAGGCGTCCACAGCTTCTTCAGGTGATGAAAATCTCTGACCACGCAATTTATTATTTATTTTAGGGAATGTATAGAAATCATTAGGGCTTAGGTCGGGGCTGTACGGCGGATGGTCTAATAATTCTATGATTTCTTGCTCTAAAAACTCTTTTGTTCTGTGCGCGGTGTGAGAACTCGCATTGTCGTGATGGAGGATGATGCGGCGGTTGCAGTTCTCTTTACGGAGTTCAGAAACGACCTGTGGCAAACAAATGTTAGCATACCATTCTGCATTAACCGTTCTTTGTCTCTCAAGAGGAATAGTCGCAACATGGCCGGTTTTGGAGACAAACGTGGCCACCATTTTTTTTGCAACACTCCGTGAACGAACAATTTTTGTTGGCTTTAACTCATTTTCGAACACCCAAACTCGTGACTGGTTTTTTGTTTCGGGTTCGTACGCATATATCCAGGATTCGTCACCTGATACGATGTTGTACACAGCATTTGAGGATCCTGCGTGAAATCTTTCGAGAGTTCTGACGCACCAAGTAACGCGAGCCGCTTTTTGCTCTTCATAGAGCAAATGTGGTATCCATCGGGAAAACAACTTTTTTACACCTAATTGTTCATGCAAGATTATTTGTATTTGACTCATGCCAATGGCTAAAGTTGCCTGAATTTCGCGGTATGTCACATGTCGATCTTCCTCAATCAGCTTACGCACAGCATCAACGTTTTCTTGGGTGACTGCAGTTTTTGGACGACCTTGACGGGGATCATCACTGAGCTTGACACGTCCACGTTGAAATTCAGCAAACCAGCGATAAATTGTGGTTTTGGATAGGGCTTCATCACCAAATGCAGAAATCATCCGGTCAACACACTGTTTTTGTGTTAAACCACTTCGAAAGTCATAATAAATCATCGCTCTAGAATTTTCTCGAGTCAATTCCATTTTCTCAACGACTAAACAAGTTTGACAAGACCTTGTGACAAGACCGTGAATCTTTTTTTAAATAAATAAACGGTATTCGATTTTTAAAACCAAGGAGTTTTAAATTAAAAAGATTTTAATATGACAGGAACATTGGAAATATTCCATTCCCGATACTTTTAGTGCAGCCTATGTATCAGGCTTAATGGCGAGGTTTATCCAGTGTGTGTTCGCAAATTGCAGATTTATTGTTGCGACGGTGTTTAACATCTGCAATGTGTTCCTTTACGCGGGTGTTGATGGATCTTTTAGTTTGCCCTATATAGGAGAGACTGCAGTCACAGTCGATCTTGTAGACTCCTGCATCTTGAAGGGGAATGTAACATTTCACTGGTGGTAAAAATAGACCTATCTTTTTGGGTGGCTTGAAATACGTTTTTATAGAAGCTTTCCTTAGAATATAGTCAACTTTATCAGTGACTCCTTTCATAAAAGGTAGAACTGCAGGTATTCGTTCGACAGTGGCTGGTTTCACTCGGTCACTGTGATGCAAGCGTAGGACTCGAAGCTTATTGTCACGTAGAACATTAAGATACAACACATTAAATATAAACATCAGTTAAGCATTCCCGCTTGTGCTCGTCGCTTTCCGCTACTCCTAAGAGCGTGTACGGAGTCCAAGGATCTCATTATTTATGTTAATAGCCGCGAACGAAATATATTTTAATTATAATTATTACACATAGGAATTTTTAATTTCACTCCGCTTTTATAAAATCGAGTCTGAGATTCTGGGAGTCTTTAAACTTAAAAGTTAGGGCCCGTCCAGACAAAACACCTTTAGAAAACATATGTTTTCTAAATGTGTTTCGTTATATACTTATTACTAAGTGCGCAAACACGCAAACCGCAGCTCCTGCGGCGCCGCTGCACTGAGATTTGCACGGATAAGATAAATGAGGTTGGATTGGCAATGTGCGCGGGACAGACGCGCCACAAGTATGATTGGACAATCATACTTTAACCGAACCACGCGTTCATACTTTTTAGTCGCTTGTTGATTGCCTCGCAGTACGGAGCAGCGCTAATATCCTTTGAAAATGCCGTGTTGTGCGATTGTTATGTGCAAATTAAAGAGTCAGACATCAATTAATATGAAACAAGGAGGAATTTCTTTTCATTGGTAAGCATAAAAACCTTAGTTTTTTAGTATTTTTTTCAAAAACTAATTCGAATTATGAAATTATAAGTAGAAACGACAATTAAGCCAAGAATCACAGAAAATATACATTGCTGGTGAAGTACGCAAATATTTCGCGAGAAGACACATCTGACGAGCAATGGGTTGCGAAGCGAGCCAAATTACGGCGCCTTTCGACTCGTTCGCGTCACGTCCGCTTCGGTCGCCTGGATAGTGCAGTCAGTGATCGATGATTTATCGACAAATTATTTTTCTTCAGAATGAGTTACTACTGTTCTCGGTAGTAAAATTTTGCTAGTCTTTTTTTTGCTACATAATATTTATAAAGACGTCGATTCTTGCACGCGAGTGACGAGTGTTTTGTTTGTTTGTTTGTTGTTATTATAAATTACTGTCAGTGATCATTTGCGTGTTGATAATTGATGAATGAATTAGAACCTAAACCAATAGGTTTTATAAATTCACTAACGCAACGATATAAATATGCAATTTTACACATATTAACGGATTAACGTTAACTTGCGTTAATTCTTCCGAAATGTAACGCTTTAACGTTTAACGAAGCTAACTTTTTTTGTAGCAGATTAACGATTAACGAAGTTAACTATTTGATTAACGGTGCCCGGCTATGCCTAAAACCTTTCCGCGATGCGGGGTTGTTGACGAATGCTGTGCAGTTTGATGCTGAAGCGAAGAAGATAATGTATTGGTTTATTACTTGTTGGTATTGCATAATAATATGTACGCTTGAGTATCTGAAAATGTAAATTATGAATATTTCGTCTACAATAAAAAAAAAATTAAAAGACTACGACTGTGCAAATGGCAGTGCTACACTGTCATCGACTTCTTTTTTTGCTTTGATTTTCTAATTATTTTTGATTACAAATAAAGATAATGCATGTTGATATTTTTTTTCATTTTCTATCCCAATACCAATTAAATTCGCCTTTGACACAATGTTTTAGTTAGTATAAAATTACTAGTGCTCCCGTTATTAAAATTTTTATTCAATTACCAATAGCTACAGGACGGATTACGATTTACGATGAGCCCTCGGCAAAAATAGTGGGGATGCACATATTGTACACGCGCAACCATACTTGCCCCGCTACTCCCCCCGCCGCATTCAAAAGTTAGGGCTCATAAATCGTAAATCTAACTGAAACTAAGATGATTTCAATATTCAAGTTTGACCATTTTCATTATCGAAAATTCCTATCGACCATAGCAAGCCCCTAGCGTGCGTGTGAATTTTGAGCATGTGGTTGTGTCGTAACGTTACCGACTCAACGTAGTGTGAGTACCAAATCGCAGCCCTCTGTTCTAGGTGTGATTTGTTAATTAGTGTGCGTAATTCGTGTATGTATTATTATTTCTTATGTAGTGGAGTGCATTGGTGGGAGATAGGCGGCGACGCTGGTTTTCAAGTAAAAGTATCACGGTTGCCAATCCAACCTCATTTATCTTATCCGTGGATTTTTGTATAGATTTTGTGCCGCAGCGCTGATGGTGAGACGTTGCAGTTCCTGCGGTGCCACCGCTGGCGATCCATACAAAATCCGACAGCGGTGCCGCGGGAGCTGCGGAGCATGTGACGTGTGTAAAGGCACTTACATTTCGTTTCAAATTTGGTGCGTATCAATGTAAAATGCTACAGTATATTGTCTGTAGATTTTACAATTCTAATGAGACTAAATTTAAAAAAGGAAGTATAAAGGAAGCAAAGAAAAAAAGAAAGACCTGACATTTCTCATTTCTGTCATTAATTTCCTGCGAAGCCTTCCACTCGGGGCGCTAAGTGTTATAATTGTGTTTCACCAGGAAAAATCTTATGCTACTTTGGAGACTAAGAAATCTTTGATATTTTTATGCTGCGGGACTTTATGTATTGTGTGTAGGTACGTACTATTAACTTTTGTATACTAATATAAGAAGGACGAAAGCTTTGTTTGTTTGTACGTTCGTTTATTTGTTTGCATTGAATAGGCTCCAAAGCTACTTAATCAATTTTGATAAAATTTTTCACTTGTATAGAATAGACCACGGGGAAGGACATAGGCTACTTTTTATAGCGCCAAATGTACATACCTCTAGCGAGATGACCTGTGCACGCACGAAGTCGCAGCCAACAATATTATACAGTGTTTGTGTCGTCTAGAGGTTTAAATAATTTATTTTATTGCTTTCATAGAAAATAAAAAAAACACAACAATCTGAAAAAAAAGAAGAACACCCTCATGTTTTGGCGATAAAATTAAACCTATTATCTGCTGTTAAAATTTTGAGACAACCCACACTTTCTAACTTACTTTTAGGCTCACCTACTATTATAAGAGTGAGACATAAAATTAAATAGAAATATATTTTTTTGTAAGAAAGTAGTTCATTACAAAGACCTTAAAAATATAAATAAAGTGTCAACACATAAATGAATTCGAGCCTGTTTACAAGAATACAGAATTACAGCTGACCGTTTAGCGAAATATGAAATTCATAGCCTAAATCTGGTTTTCTAATAGTGCTAAGTGTCTTCTCTTTTGCCACTTTCAGATAGCAGAACACACTATAGGTATAGCCAGTAGCCTGACCAGGAGAATAAAAAACCTGCCGCAAAAAAAACGAAAAGCCAGGACGTGAATGGCTAGATTTAGTTGCGTGAATTTCTGCAATGGCGAGGTTTTTTGACGTGATAACGTCTTATAATTCGATGGAGCCGGCTGCACGCACGAAAAAACATTTGTTACCTGTTACTGTTACCAGCGTTACTTGTTACCAGCGTTACGTCAGCTGGCCGCGCCTTAGGTATGGTGAGCGGTGGGACGGAGAGGCGCTTGATGTTATTACTCAGTTTGGCGCCGGACTTCGCGGCGGCAACACGCCTACCTAAGGCGCGGCCAATTAGTTCCGCGCGCACTATAAACATGACGTTGTCACGTTCAACTATCGTCAGTAAACCGACTTTACAGACAACCGATTTTTTTTGTTACCTGGTCTGGCTATACCTTTAGATACTTAGCACTATCAATCGTTACTAGCTGCGAATACGAGGCTACACACATTGTGTATTGAAAGTGTATGAATACACAAAGCTTGCACTGCACAATCAATAGGCGATTGTTGTTGGAGCTTGTTCGTTCCAAGCAAATGTTAGGTGTTGTTCGTTTAAAAGTAGTACGAATGTGGCTTAGATTGTTATAATAATGCAAAAGTTTATGAAAGGATGCGTTGTTAGGGTTAATTCACACTAGAATTCGCGACGCGACGCGATTTTTAAGATTGCTATTCAAAATTGAACATATGCACACTGCACAAAAAGATACACGTTTCATCGCAAGAGCGGCGCCTTGGCCATCTTTGATAACTTGACATTCGAACTAATTGAATTAGTGAATAAATTTAAAATTTTAATAGCTATCATAAAATGCAGCGCCTCGTCGAGTTACGTCGCGTCTCGCCATGGTGTGAACTGACCCTTCAAGTTTATAACCGCTGAAAAGAGTTCAACTCATACTTTATAGATAACCATAGATAGATAGCATATTATTATTATTATTATTTAATTCATCAAATCAAATCATTGAATATATTATTTGCATCTGTCCCTATGTAGGTATCATACGCCATCTAAGGTTAGTTGTAGGATAGAAAGTAACAGCTGATATGATTTATGAATCATATGATATTACCGGACCTTGTGTAGATAAGGTCCGGTAAAATCAATTACGGATATTTTGGGCACATGATCTACTGCTTATTTAGAGACGTTTGGCTAGAAAAATTATTGTCATACTCGAAAAAAATCTTCCTTTATATTGGCGAGTTTGAGTTGAGCGGAGAGTCACCTATACATGAGATGATTTTATTACTTTGAGTGTGACAATATTTTTTTCCCTAAACGTCTTTATATTAAGCAGTAGATCATATACCTCAAATATTCGTTATCGACTTTACCAAACCTCATATACAACAGATATAATATGAATATTAGTTATACAGATATATATTTCTTAATTTCAAAGCCGCAAGCAGTTAAACTATAAAACATTTCAACAAACGATTACGGGGATTACTTATTCAGCGTTAGCTTTATTAATGTGTTTAAACCTCCGTTAAAGCCCAGTTAAAACCAAGTTATAACTCACCAGTTACACTGTTACTTTCCTTAACCGGCAAGTTGGTTCGGTAGTCATTTATGTACATTGTGCACAATCTACGCGCCGAGTTTGTTTGCATAGATTAATGTGGAGTTGCTGTTCAGATTGTGTATCTTGATGTAGTAATACAGGACTGGAACATAATTCAATTTTGAATAGAACAAACCTTTCATAATAGTATGATGTTTTTGTAAAGGTGCTTTCACACTGAAGTAATAATTAACATTTATAAATATTATAAAGAGGTCAAGCTTGGCACATTGTGACTTTGTGAGGTTTTCGGGGGTGATCGCTGGATCTACTGAATCGATTTGTCATAGGCTATTTAATAGGTAACCCGAAATATTAAAGACTTTTCTGTGGTAGTCGGATTTGCTTGACAACTTTAGGAACGGGTGACGTCATAATTTCGGCGACTTTTGTATGGAGCGTCGAGACTTTCCGTAAACTGAAATTCTGTAAACAAATCTTTAGTATCACAACTTATTCCAAAAATGCCTTAGCGACATTGATAGATGATTTCCCTGCACTACTTTTGCAATAGGAATCTGAAATATATCAAAATAAATAGATTGTTTACTACACAGTGATATTAAAATCACATTGAAAATGTTGGACGTTGTTTAGTAACCAATTTTCTAAGCTCTAGTAGTATATTATACTAGCAATATACAGACTCAGGCTCAGTATGGGCTCCACGTCTCCCACAAATTGTTTTGTAATTTTTGGGAGAAATAAATTATTATTATTATTATAATTATTATAATAATAATAATTATTATTATTTTTAATAATAATAATAAATAGTAGTCTCGGCAATTTGCCGGATAAGACTCAGGTACGGGCTTTTGCCAAGTATCCTGATTCATGTTAAGAAGAATTATGATTGAGGTGTAGAAAAAGATGAGGATGGGTTAAGAAAACGATGAACTAATGAGCATGTATATATATATATATATATATATATATATATATATATATATATATATATATATATATATATATATATATACTGGTCCCTTTTGATTCCTCAAATACTTTCTAATTTTTAATGCTGTTAACTTTTATTTTACGATATTTGTGCAAAGTATTTGCTATGTAGATACAATCAAAATACTTTGCTCAGCTCAGTCAGTTATCCACATAAGATTAATAAATAAGATAAGATAAGTTCCTTTTGTCAAGTCAATATTCCTGCTACCGTTATAACCTCGGGCAGTTTATGTATTAGACGTTCGTGGACGAATTCTTTACGAAAGCTTTTGTATGTGAAAATAAACAAAGAATGAATTATGTATACGCATTTTATAGCTAACATTAATTCTTACTTTTATTCTTCGTAGTCTCAGGGCCAATCCATGCGTTTGGTTATTTTGGTTCCAATAATTTAAGCAGTGTTTGTTTTTCAAACTGTTGCATGTGTTTGGGCGATGAAATCTATTTTATCATCAATACAATGAAATAAAATTTTAATAATTAAATATAGTCTTAGTCATAGCCCAGCAGTAAGCGAGCTGATGATGATAAATTATTGTAGCTAAGCACATTGTTGATCACGTCAGCTTTCAAACACACACATACATATTACACACGCACACATGTACGTGCCAGACACAACAGACCACTTGTTTTTACCCGACTACGACGAAGCCAAAAGGGAGGGTAATGCACTTTGGCAGATATGTATGTATGTATTTATGTCTGTATTTTTGTTCCGCTGTAGCGCCCAAACTCCAGTAGTAGTCCGATTCTAATTAACGAGGTACCTACCAATTGCTTCGTAATAATAGCCCGGGTAACATAGGCTTTATAATTTACGTAGTCGAGTTATAGTTTTTTACAAAAATTGCAGTTGATTTGAAGACGTTTCTGGCTGTTTGTTTACAATATTATATATCGTGTACATGTCTATAACATCGCCCTTAACCTACTCGGGACTGTACATTTTTCCGACAAGACAAGAGGAAACTGTTGACGTAACACACTGTGGGCCGTACAAAGCAACTTTTAACTTGCTGAAAATTGATCAATTTACATCATAATGGCGGCGTGAGGCGGCTGCTTTGTGTGATAATGAAATTTTAGAAAACGTTCTGGGATAAAAATAGTTGCAATATAGGTGCGATCTTTAATATTGATAATAATAGTGTACGCATGTCGGTTATAATCAGGATAGATATAGTTGTGTCAAAGGTACTTTTATCACACAATAACTCGAGCTAAATCAAAACAGAATATAAACTCTACAATGGCTGAAATCGTGGGCTCATTGCGGACATGGTCCAATTATTTTTATTAATTTTTCAAGTTTAATGTTCAAATCTTCTTCATCTTTTTATACATAATGTATTGCAATTCCAATGTGTCTCGCTAAAACTCGGAAACGGCTGAACCGATTTGGCTAATTTTGGTCTTGGAATAATTGTGAGAGTTCAGTCAGCATTATTGGCAAAATTGCGGGGAAAATACTAAAAACAACCATTCAATATTCCCATACCAACTGTTCACTGTGTTCAATTTGTCACTTGACTGTCAATTATTATTATTTATAGGTGGGTTCAGTTAACCTGATTGGATTATTTAAAAAAAAAAAAACAGCCAGCCGCAGTATGTTGGTGTAGATGTAGGTTTAGCTGTTTTAGTATCTGTTACGACAGAACAACGTGACACGTGTGCCGGGATATCTAGTATTAACTATATAACACTAGCTTCTATGTATTCAATTTAAAAAATAATGTTTAACATAGCTAAGATTGCAAAACACGACGGCAGTTTTTTTTTCGTATTTACTTCTAATTGGCACAATCATGCTACGGAATTTGAAGCAAAATTCTGAGATCTAGCAAACTATTTCAGTTTTCAGTTCTATACAGCCGTTTACAGCTCACATCTGTTTATTTTCATAGCACTGTTCGCATTTCCGTGCAAGAAATTACGCACGTATGTAAAAACTTAAAAAAAATATTGAGTAGTATTTTTAAATTTTTGTACGAATTAATGGTTAAAAGTCCTGGTTTTATTTTTATCTAGTAGAAACGTTAAAAATGTTGCAATTAACAAAAACAAATATTTCTATGTATCTATTATTACAAATTTTGTACCCGTTTTTACGAAAATTATGCTAACGAAGGAGAATGCAATTTAGCACAGTGAAAATTTCTATGGAGAAGGAGTGCTCTGAACAAAAATGTATAATATAATGATGCTTAACAATACATTAAACTTAAAAAAATAACATTACACACACTACCTCAGATTAATAACACTCTACCATATGTTTGACACATGTTTTTCAATCTGTCTTTGGGTCTTTTCAAATTTAATAGAAAAAATTTACATTTTTATTTCGTGTCTAAGAGGTTTAAAGCCTTCGACAAAAGAACCCTTACGAAATTCAAACTTAAATATTAACAGGCGAACACTGGTTATGTTATCTGGTATCGTCCCAAATTATTATGAATGAAGTATTAGGCATGGCCTATTAAGAACCAATTTAAATTGTTATCTAGAATATGTAGGTAGGTACTATTAACAATAGTTCTGTCGTACAATCATACAAAAGAATTCATACAAAGGTATCTTTAGCGACGAACACTTCATTGAATATGAGAGAGTGCAGCTGGGGAAAACGAAAGTTCAGCAGTTTTATCGTCCACATAACTCGTCGTCATGAGGACATTTGCACGCCATTGTGATGGCACGAATGTTTGAACTTCATGGATGTTATAAGAAATTAGTAATATTATAGGTATTTGTACAGAATTCTTGCAATAAACGTCAATGATTGAATGATTAATTGATTCATATGAAATGGACCCTGATGGTAAGCAATTGTCGCCGCCCATGGACACGCAACACCAGAGGAGTCACAAGTGCATCAGGTAACCTCGAAATCATAACACAAGAGTTATTTCACGCCTGTTTTCTGTGAGATCGTCGTATTTATCCGGCCAAGCCGGCCCTTTCGTGAAGAACTATGGCTCTCTCACGTTAACTATCCCACATGACGCTAAACATTAAATTTCCTAGACCATACATAATCAGATCGAGCCGTCGCCAGCCCGTCTGCATTTTCAGTTTCTGCTGATTCTGAAAATCATATATTACTCTGAATGTGCTCTTACGTTATTTTATTGAAATTGTATGAAAAATATTGAAATGAATTTGAAACCTGCATGTTGATACTTTTTCTGGTTCTTTATTAGGTATAATATCTATATCTGGTTTTAATAAGATGTTATCATTATACATTTCCACATATTCTATCTATTCTTGTTTATGACACACAGAAGTTTACAATGTAATTTACATAATAGGTATCTACTAGCAACATCCCGCGAAAAAATACCAACAATCTGCAAGCAAATGTGTAAGTGACTACGTCGCCGCTCGTTAGCTTGTTTGGTGCGGGTACAAGTAGCACATAGTCAAAAATATATTTACACTTACATACAGAGCAACAGATTTTATAGAACGTATCTTCGACAAGGCACAAACTTTACCGGATTTGACCGGTTTTGCCGCGTACGCGCTAGAATATTTGTGTACACGCCTACATTCGCCGTATGCTTGTAGTAGTGCAATCAAATCGAAAGCTTACTATGTAGCAGTTTATCTGTTCCTCTTTAATCTGTGCTAGTAGCCAGTAGGGTATATACTTTATAAGGTGGCGGTTTGGCTGGTGGCATCACTTAACGAGCTTTCTTCCTGAGGAAGTCCTACTCTGGGGTTGGGGCGAAACGCGCGTTTTTTGCTTGTTTGTTTGTGTTTGCACGAAATTGTTTTTGAGTGCACGCATAAGCAGTGTGAGAGGTGGGAGGTGCTTCATGCGTGCTTATGCGTTCACTCACACATTTGTTTGAAGTTATGTGTATTTTTCACAGGATATTGCAAGATATAATATTAATTAAATTATATGCTATGGATTTCCGCAAAGAAACGCCTGAATCTATTAACTCGTGTACCAGATAACGGGAATTTATTTAAAACTTTTATATGATTTTTCAAAAGTCTTGTCTAATTTAGACGCAACTTCATTAGTGTCCTTCTCATCTCGTTCTAGATTTAGACATCTTTTCAGGTAAGACTCATTAAGAAAATGTAGATCATACTTAAAATAACTCAAAGACGGCAACTTTTATATTCTAACTGCTGCATAGTAGAATTTAAAGAGCGTTTTACCTAAGAAAAATTATAAAACAGGCTAAGTTCGAGTTGGACTCGTGCACGTAGGGTTCCGTATCATTATACTAATATTGTACATGTTTACTTATTATTTCGTTATTTTTGTATGTTTTTTTTTATGTGCATTTTACATGTTATCTATAACTCCTAAACAAAGTTATATGAGCCGTTGTAGTTTTAATTTAAAGTTCATCACATGGACTACTATCAAGATTTTTTCAGATTTTTAGAACCAGCCATTAAGCTTTAAGAGGGGGTGTCACCCACCCTATTTAAACAGATAAATGCGCTTTAAAGTTGAATATCTCGCAAATTTATACCTAAATCAAAAATTGTATTAGAACCCTCTCAACGTTTTTAAAAGAACTATCTAACGAAATGCCACACTATGGGATAGACGTGATAAAAAAAATATATATTTTAGCACTTTATCGACATAGTAAATACACATATCCATGATTTCATGTTTCATCTTTCTAACACTAACCATTTAGACGGTAGGCCGAAGGCGGTACGGACAGACATGACAAACTACAAGGGTTCTGAGACGTGAACTACGGAACCCTAAAAAGGGTTTTGAGAATTATAATGAAACATTCCATCCTAGACAGAGTTTATGAGCTAATGAGATTGATACAATATAAAATTACAGAATTGTAACACCAAACTAGCTATTGTTACAGATACTTTCTATTGAATTAAGATAAAACTACTCTTTACTTCATAGAATATATAAGCGATAGAACGGCTGATCCAATTTTTATCGAGCAGGAACAGCACAATGAACAAGCTGTCTGCTGGTTAACGATAAGCTGCAAATAGCTTCATTTTGTGACTAGATCTTTCCCGCATAAAATATCGTATGCGAAAAATGTATTCCCGTATGCGAAAAATGTATGAACCGAACATATTCCCGCCATATAAAGTATCCTGTTGTGTGCAAAATTTCATCAAAATTGTTCCCGTAGATTCGGAGCCTATTCAATGAAAACAATCAAATATTTCCTTTTTATAATGCTATTAATATTAGGAAAGACTGGGGACACTTGTCCTCCCTTTTATTTTTAACGCTAATTTCCTACATATAGGTCCTTTTTGAAAAATTATGGCACTGGAATACGTGGAATTTATCTTATTTATTAAACGCCACAAATCTTAAATTAATATTTTTGTATTCGCATTCGATCTTTTAGCATTAATTTTACCATAACATTTTTCACCACCTTTTAATAGTTTGGTACTAAGGCGGGTCAATAAGTCCGTGACTTTTTGAATTTCTAACCTCCTTACTGAAAAAGCAACACTACTCCTGTCAACAGGCATCTGTCAGTTGACTCCTATCAAAATTTGAACTTGCTGCGTCAGTTAGTTTGTGTTTTACAGCTATCTTTATTAGACTATCCAGTAACTTAAGGAAACATTGGAAAAAAGTGAATTTCGTGTGCTTATTAAGCATTATTTTTTGCGAAAAAAAACCATTACCGAGACCAAGGCTAAGCTTGATAAATACTATGGGGACTCTGCACCATCGATTTCAATGGTAAAAAAGTGGTTTACTGAATTTCGTTGTGGCCTTACAAGCACTGAAGATGCCGAACGTCCTGGACGCCCAGTTGAGGTCTCTACACCCGAAACAATCGAAAAAATTCACGATATGGTGTTGGCCGACCGAAGATTGAAAGTGCAAGAGATTGTGGAAGCCATAGGCATCTCGCATGGCTCAGTGGTTTCAATTTTGAATGATCACTTGGGCATGAGAAAGCTTTCCGCAAGATGGGTGCCGCGTTTGCTCACAGTCGACCACAAACGCAATCGTGTAACAACTTCACAGGAAGGTTTGGCGTTGTTTAATCACAATATGGAGGAGTTTTTTAACCGTGGACGAAACATGGATCCATCACAATACACCAGAGACCAAACAACAGTCAAAACAGTGTGTTTCTAAGGGTGAATCGGCGCCAAAAAAGGCCAAGGTGGGTTTGTCAGCCAATAAAGTTATGGCGACTGTTTTTTGGGATGCACGTGGGATAATCCACATTGACTATCTTCACAAGGGAAGAACAATTAATGGGGAATATTATGCCAACTTATTGGATCGCTTCAATGTGGATTTGAAAAAAAACCAACCTCATTTGGCCAAGAAAAAAGTTCTTTTTCACTAAGACAATGCAAGGGTGCACACATGTGCAGTTGCCATGGCAAAAATCCATGAATTGGGCTATGAATTGCTCCCACATCCACCCTATTCTCAAGATTTGGCTCCGAGTGACTACTTCTTGTTCCCAAACCTGAAAAAATGGCTCGGTGGAAAAAGATTTGACTCCAATGATGAAGTCATCTCGCAAACAAAGGCCTATTTTGAGGACCTAGACAAATCATATTTTTTGGAAGGGATAAAAAAATTGGAGAAGCGTTGGACAAAGTGTATAGAGCTCAAGGGGGACTACGTTGAAAAATAAAATGATTTATTTATCAAAAAATCTGTGTTTTATTCCAAAAGTCACGGACTTATTGACCCGCCCTCGTACTATTTCTTTTTTTACTAAAATATGATTATATATAGGACCAAGTCTCTCCGAAAGCCGAATAAATGTAAAAAATGTAAAAAACAGAGATTAGCCGGAACAAACACACAGACTGACAGACGGACAGAAAAATGTTAACAATTTATATTTTATTGTAAGTACCGATCACGGATAAGATAAATGAGGTTGGATTGGCAATGTGCGCGGGGCAAATGCGCCACAAGTATGATAAAACAATCATACTTCAACCGAACCACGCGTTCATACTTTTTAGTCGCTTGTTGATTGCCGCGCAGTACGGAGCAGCGCTAAAATCCTTTGAAAATGCCGTGTTGTGCGATTGTTATATGCAAATTAAAGAGTCAGACATCAAATATGAAACAAGGAGGAATTTCTTTTCATCGGTAAGCATAAAAACCTAAGTTTTTTAGTATTTTTCCCATAAAACTAGTTCGAATTATGAAATTCTAAGTAGAAACGACAATTAAACCAAGAATCACAGAAAATATACATTGCTGGTGAAGTACGCAAATATTTCGCGAGAAGACACATCTGACGCGCAATGGGTTGCGAAGCGAGCCAAATTACCGCGCCTTTTTACTCGTTCGCGTCACGTCCGCTTCGATCGCCTGGATAGTGCAGTCAGTGATCGATGATTTATCGACAAATTATTTTTCTTCAGAATGAGCTACTGTTTTCGGTAGTAAACTTTGCTAGTCTTTTTTTTGCTACATAATATTTATCGACCATCGACTTCTTTTTTTGCTTTGATTTTCTAATTATTTTTGATTACAAATAAAGGTAATACATGTTGATATTTTTTTTCATTTTCTATCCCAATACCAATTAAATTCGCCTTTGAGACAATGTTTTAGTTAGTATTAATATATAAAATTACTAGTGCTCCCGTTATTAAAATTTTTCATTCAATTACCAATAGCTACAAGACGGTTTACGATTTACGATGAGCCCTCGGCAAAAATAGTGGGGATGCACATATTGTACACGCGCAACCATACTTGCCCCGCTACGCCCTAGCCGCATTCAAAAGTTAGGGCTCATAAATCGTAAATCTAACTGAAACTAAGATGATTTCAAGATTCAAGTTTGACCATTTTCATTATCGAAAATTCCTATCGACCATAACAAGCCCTAGCGTGCATGTGAATTTTGAGCATGTGGTTGTGTCGTAACGTTACCGACTCAAAGTAGTGTGAGTACCAAATCGCAGCCCTCTGTTCTAGGTGTGATTTGTTAATTAGTGTGCGTATTTCGTGTATGTATTATTATTTCTTATGTAGTGGAGTGCATTGGTGGGAGACAGGCGGCGACGCTGGTTTTCAAGTAAAAGTATCACGGTTGCCAATCCAACCTCATTTATCTTATCCTCGGTACCGATCATACTTTTAAATGCATTAATTGAAAATAAAAGCTGTTAATTATATATTACCAACAGACACTTCAATTTTGTTTATCTGTATAGATATAATATATTATATTATACAAAACAAATAGTTGAACTAAGTATATATAGTGCGCGCGGAACTAGCGCCTTAAGTTACAGGGGTTGCTTGCTGCTCGCAGTGTTGCCGCCGCGAAGTCCGGCTCCGTACTGAGTAATCAAGCGCTCGGCTAGCTAGTCACAATATGTAACAGTCATAACAGTCACAATGTGTAATTGCAAAATTGTACATTATTGTTAAGGTGATAAGGTCGTTTTTTGTATCATTCTTAATAGTCGTTATTACATTGTGATTTCGAGTGGCAAAAAGTGTTGTGCCAATATAATCCGCCTAGCCTCAATATCGCAACGCGCCATAAGGAACTTCGTTTCAAAAGTAGATTAAAAATTTACACTGTTATTTAATAGAAACGAAATACACATAGATTAGGATAAATTTTATAATCATACAAATCTTGAATGTAGTTTTGAAATAACTGTTAAATCAGAATAAAAACTTATAAAGTACATCTATGTTGCCCGCGATTTTGTACGCGCAAAAAGAAACTCCCAGAAACCGTACATTTTGCTGCGATAAAAAGTAGCCTATATCGCCTTTGCCATTAACTATATCTATATCTATAGGTTAATACACTACACGCTGAGCGGAGATTATAGACTTATCGCGGTTCGCCGGCGAATTTGGGTTTATATTAACGTGCACAAATGAGAACGCGCACACGCGTCCACGTCAACTAAAAATTCGGGATGAGCTGAAAAACATCCGGCAGGGAAGGGGTTCAAATTACAAGTCCTACGTCACTCTCGTCAGAGCGCCTTCGAGTCGGTCGGCCATACTCGGGTGTGATTGGCCGATTTGAATGTCCTGTGTGTTCATTCAACACGTCGCGCTAGTGTTGTCGCGAACAACACATAAACAACACCGTCACTTGCTGTAATAATACAGCGTGTGTATTTTTTTCATTATCTGTCGGTTGTACCCCACTTTTTAATAATAGGTAGCCTATGAAATTGCCGTTTTGTATGAAAAAATTTAAACGAATTTTTTTCATGTATTTTTTATTTGTATTAATCGAAGTAATCACCCATGCAATCAACGCATCTTTGCCAACGCAGTGGCAGTTTATTGATGCCCTTCCTAAAGAAATCGGCTGGACGGGAGGCAACAAATTCTTCAAAAGCATTTTGTGCTGCCTCTCGGGTATTGAATTTTTTTTCCCGCCAAGAAGTTGTCCAAATTCTGGAAAAAGTAGTAGTCTGTAGGCGCAAGGTCTGGTGAGTACGGCGGATGACGGAGAGTTTCCAACCCCAGTTCTTGCAACTTGGAGACCGTCTGCTGTGCAGTATGAGGTCGCGCGTTGTCGTGCAGGAGCAGCGGAGACGACCTAATATAATACATCTATGGTTGTACCTATCCTTGGCTAGGAATAATGGACGGATACGAAAATTGCAGTCGTGTCTGCTCAATCCTTTCAGCGTTTTCGTCTTCGATTCGGATTTCGCATGTGGGCGAAAAGTTGAAAAATTCACTTTGTTTATATGTATAAATGATACATGTTATCAAAACTATCGTTAAAAGAAATAAGCGTTCAAAAACGAGATTACATATTGGTAGCAGGTGCTAGAGATTACTTCCTACAATACCTGGATAATCTCTATTGTAGCTTATTTATATTTTTCCGGAAAACTTGATTTAACTATCACGGAAAGAGTTTTCCTAAAGACTCACATTCTATAAGATTTTCGCACAAAGACTCTCTCGACGGTTTCTTATGGTGGAAGCTTACAATTCAATTTTTGTATGGAATTACGTATTATGAGGCTTTATAGAGTTACGTATAAAAGTTTATTATAACCTAGTATGTCGTTAGCTGATTTTTTTTATATCTTGTGAGCAACGCCTTCGTGAATAGCTACATAATCTATATTATATATATATACTAAAGAGAAAACTCTTATCTTAGGATTTAATTGTTAAAAATACAGTAAACCTTCTAGAATCTAGCTCAAATATTACCTGAGGTATTTGGAATGAATGAAAAAAATTGTAGGTAATTTTCACCATTCTCGAACTTAATTAATCTTTTTTAAATGTTGGCTATCCTTTTTACATAGAGGTGGCACCCGCGCAAATTTCTTACGCCAGTTCTTCTCGCCGGGTTGGGGTTCCGAACCGTTGGTAATTGTAATTTTTTTTTTCTTTTCATAACGTTCAGAAAAAAGCCTTATTTTTCACTCCGAGTTAAAATATTTTTATTTAATTTATTTATTATTATATTTATTTTATGTTTACGTAAAGGCGGGTTTCCTGCTCCTGTTTTTTCGGAACATTACACAAAAACGTCGAACCAATGGGGGGTAGCTATTACACATTAGTGTAGAAAAATACACAATGTTTTTGTCTTCCGAGACGGACGGAAAACATTCCCCGCGCGATTAGAGAGGGGAAGGAATGTTTCATTTCATAACAACTGATACACCACTCACATGACCATTATAGAATAATATTATACATACGGAAGAAATTATCAATCGCATATCGGTCTTCTATTCGTAACTCCTGATAAATATTAAATATACGGGTCAGTTAATATGGCCTAACTCAAAATCTGTATTTTCTCTCAGATACTGCATCTGCAATCGCTAAAACTGCGAGTGCTTACGTCTTCCTCATCGGAACTCATGATCTTTTCTACGCAAAATGTTTTGTTTCAATCAAAAACATTTTCTGTAACTGTAGACAGTTTGTGTATGAAAACAAATCTTTTTGTTTCATGTTTTCTGTGTCATGTTTCGAAAAAACATGAGCCGGAACGCCTAAAGGTTTGTTCACAAATCAAACTGCAGTATAAAGTAGATTATTAATGCCACCAAACCAATATCGCTTTGATCGTCGCCCTTACGACGAAGTAATAAAGTACTGTTTCCAAACAGTTGTGACCGTTGTTGTGACGTTGTAGAGTTATGACGTCACTAGAAGCCTGGGCCTAGTTGGTAGACCGTTTGATTCGCACTCGAGAGGGTGCAGGTTCGATTCCCAGGTTGTAGCGTGTACCAATGAGACTTTTCCAGATCTCAAGTACATTATACGGACGCTATAACGGTGAAGGAAAACATCGTGAGGAAACCCGCACGCACATGGTTGACCCCAGACGTATTGACCAGGCATTCCTATGGACCAGGCTGACAGTTGTGAGAATGCCGTGTGTGCTTGGGCAACCATACGACATTTAAAAACCGACTGTCCCAGTTACTTTACAGTTACAGTTACAGTTACTTCGCTCGGAGAATACTGTGTAAATCATCCAATCCGGATGAAAGGCCTAAAGAAGCCTGGGGCTATATAATCCGGAATCCGGCGGTCCCAGGAATACTCAGAGCACTGACAATAGAACTCTGCGCTGATACAATACAGTTGAAAATCGCAGTGTCGAGTGTCGAGCTGTCGTATATGACATTGACTCAGCTCTATTGTATTAGCACAGAGTTCTATTTTCAATGCTCTAAATTTTCCCCGGACCGGTTCGGTTTTCCGGTTTCGGATCATATAGTCCCACGTAATCCCATCATAGAGTAACACTCATACCACGGAAAATTGATAGGGTTATTGGACTAAACCCGTACTGTCTACAAATACTTTTTAGAGTTCCATAGTACTACAAGGTACCCTTGTAGTTTCGCTATGTCCGTCCGTCTGTCTGTCTGTCTGTCCAACCAGAAATTAGAACTTCTGTAATTAATTCATAATTGATTAAATTTGTTATTTTTAACAGACTCCCAAAAAGCTCCGCTGTGCGTGATCGATTTTCAAAATTATTTTTTTTATGTATTGGGTATAATCCGAAATTGGTCTCGATGTCACCAAAGCGGTGACCTGATGATGGCATCCATGAGGAATCAAGGTAACTGTCGACATTGTTTAAAGAACTGCAAGCATATGCCATTATGTAACTTACTTCATCAACATCTTATATACAATAGGTACCTAATGGAAGCTTGACGCGTATACATTTATACATACGATCGTTTATTTTAAACGTACTTAAAATGTATTAATAATAATTTAACAAATATCACTAAAAATGGGGAAATTATTATTATAGTATAAAACAAAAAAAAAAAAACAAATTAAAAGGGGAATTATTTAGAAAATAAGTTTTATTTCATACTTTTTTGTGCAGTTTTACTTTTGAAGTCGGTTTAATTTCTTTTTACAATACAGATTATGTTTAGATTTTAAGTTCGACATCATAAAATAATTATAATTTTATATTTTAGTAGGGTGTGATATGAAGTGGGGGTGACAGGTAGTAGTTGCAGGTGTGTATGTGTAGGTTGTAGGTGTAGTTATTTATTTATACCGTATTGTAGTTAAGACAGAACAACGTGTGTCGGGACAGCTAGTAACCTATAATTTTAAATGTTAATGTGATAAGATAGTTTAAAAGTTTTTTTAAAATATTTATCTTTGGATTCTTGTTCGAGAGAGACTTGCGTCTTAAAATATTCGTATTTGACTTGTTAGAACTTTTGTGAATATACATACTAGCAAATAAAAGCTTATGATTATGACGAATATGATGAATCGTTCTCGCCGTGGTGGACAAACACCCTATATTTTGTTTGACCCATCATTACTATATTTTTGGAAATAACTACAATGACTTTTTATTTGTTTCACAGACGATGACTGCGAGGATACGGCCAGCACGGCGTGGTGTCCGGGCGCGCGCTACCGCCCCGAGCCGCCTGCCACACTCGCCAAGGCTAGCCACTTCACCGCGCACGAGATCAAGCTCATGTACCGGGGCTTCAAGCAGGTACCGGTGCTGTCTACACCCGAGAGTCTTCGGGGCGACACAACGGATAACTTAACTGCTGTCTTTGTCTGATACATTGGAAATGTCATTTGATAGAAAAAGATGCAACGTTGTTTAATTTATCCGTTGTGTGATTTTTTTTTATTAGTTAGAGGGTAAATCTTTCAATCTTTCGATCTGTATACATGAAATTATCGATTTCATCAGACATTTACGAATCACAAAATGTATAGCATCAAAGATTGGCACGCTGATATTAGATCTGCATCTGATAAGAGAATAAAAAAAAAACTAAATTTCCTTTCTTACGACCAAATTCCAATACCTATTAATGTAATTAGATGCTAGGATACTACTGCTGAGCAATTAACTTTATTCTTGCATTTTACAGGAATGTCCTTCCGGTGTGGTAGACGAAGAATCCTTCAAAAACATCTTCTGCCAATTCTTTCCTTTGGGCGGTAAGTTACACCCTTAATTTTTACATTCTACGCCCTAGAAATATATGCAGTAATTAGTAATGTACATAAAATACTATACATTATTATTATAAACTACCAACTCAATAGATAATGTCATTGGGTGATCAGGTAATTTGCCGAAGCTACAATAGGCCGTCGCACAATACAATCTCGGCTGAAACAAACTTGGCAACTCTGTCTTGAGACTTATCTCCAGACCAACTTGGATTTAATCCGCCAACTTAAAACTATACAGACTTCGGCTACTAGCACATTGGGGCTAAGATATTTCAGCTTATTTCAGGACTGTCGGAATTTCGGTTTATTAAGATTTGTAAATATTTAGCGTCGTGTTTGAAAACACTTTAGCCTTTATAATAACCAAAAACTAACCAAAATTATGTAAACACTTATTACATAGGTACACGGTTTCTCGTCTTCCCTTGCATTGTCTTAAATTGTCAGTTTTTTTTTTAAAGATGAAACAATTTATAATTTCATTTTCAGATGCTACACAGTATGCGCACTTCGTTTTCAATACCATGAAACCAAAGACGAGAGGAAAACTTAACTTCGAGGTATGATTAACGTTTGCAATATAGCTATAGATATAAAAATAAATAATTAAAAAAATTTAAAAACCCGACTGCAAAAAAAGACATACCTAAGCAACGTATACCTAAGCAACGTACTAAAAAGACTGCAACAAGATTAAGAAAACAGACTACACTATGAGCTGAAAGCCTAAGTGAAATAATTTACCTTATGTTTGGTAGCAGACGGGACCAATTTATTTTCGTACGATTTATAATTTGCAAATAAAGGGATTATGTACAAAATATATATATTATATACAAAATGGCACCAAAATCCGCCATTTTGTTTTTTTTTCTTTGAACTTGCTATCTAAGGACACTTGAGTTTTTGAGACAAATCTAACGATACCTTAACTGTCCAAATCCATCAAGCCGTTTGGAAGATACGTGGGTATAAAAGAATTTACAAACGTACACTATACCACTATACATACAAGATATGCGCGAAAAACATAGCCCAGGCGGGTAGTAATAAAAAGAAGGCATAATTTTCACTTATTTCAAAGTATTCCTAGCATATATTTCAAGAATATACCTGGCGTGATGACGTTATTTTGATAATTAAGAAATAATAATTTCTGTTTTTATAGAAAAATGGTCAAGAAGAATTTTATATCAATATTTCCTGACAGATGGAAGAACACTTTTCAACTTCTAAGCGATACAATAAGTTAGTCACAATTAATGAAAAGTCGCTGGTGTCGATACTCGATAATAATTATTTTGTCTCAATTTTCAGGAACTACAGAAAGGATATCAAAGTTAAATAGAGCAAACAACACAATTTTTTACATCAATTTTCAGGATTACCTGGAAAACTTATCTCGAGTATTTAACACCATTTTGTCTCAAATACCTGAACACCGAGTTATCGAGACAATTTTGCCTCAACCTCCAGCAACACTTTCACACCTATACAAGTAATAGACACATTTTCTTCAATTTCCAGGAATACCTGGAAACCCTATCCCGGGTAGCCCGCGGGTCTCGTCAGGAGAAATTATCCTGGGTGTTCGCGCTGTACGACGTGGATGGTGACGGGCGTATCTCCCGCAGTGAGATGCTGGCGGTGGTGCGCGCGGTGTACGAACTCCTGGGCCGCGCTGCAGCACCGCCGATACATAAGGCGGCTGCAGAGGACCATGTGGATAGGATCTTCCATGTAAGATAATAATATTTGAATGATGATGAAGTAAAAATAAATAAAAGCAGTGTTATCTAATAGAACTTTACAAATTAGACATATTATTTCGTAGCAATTGAGGGCGTTTAATTTTTTATTGTGGCAAAAGAAAGAAAAGCTGGGATTGATCAAAATTTAGTTTCGTGAACTTAAGCAATACGGCGAGGTTTTGTAGTTTTCTTGGTCATGACTATATCGTGACCTCTACCACTGGTACCCAACTATAATCAATCCGAACATGTATTTCCCATCGACATTAATTACCTAATACTTTTTGTCTCAAAGCAAACTATCGTAGTCAATTACTAACCAAGTAGTTCCAGTTAGCTCCAACTATTGATATTCTGTTCCAGCTCATGGACACAAACGCCGACGGCGTGGTGACTCCTGACGAGCTGGCCCGCTGGTGTTCGCGAGACCCCGCCCTGCTTCACTCCCTTGATACTCTAGACACGATATTGTGATCCCAATTCACGCCGGAACATTCAGCCGACGTAAACGAAACCAATCCTGAACCTTTACCAATCAAATCAAATGCATCCACCAAATCTTCTGAATCCGTAAGATCGTCTATCCAGTCTTCTTGCTCGAGTAGAATAGTGACGGCAACTATACGCCACGCCGCTCCTAAGTCTGTCGTGCAAAAGCCAACGTTCTCGCCGGTTAGAGGAAGGAAGTTGTCTACACCGCCACCACCACCACCAAGATCTTCTAGAAGGTTAGTTAACACTTTGTCACCAACCTCCTTTGATAATTTTAAGTAGTTAGTCCTTACACTAATATTGTATTATTTACATTTACAGCTTCCGTGGTCTATTGGTTTAGAGATCGGCTCTCGACTCGGAGGAAGTGGGTTCGATTCCCGCGTTGGAACAACAAAAATTGTTGTTTCCAAGTTTGGTAAGGATAATGCAGGCTGATCACCTGATTGTCTGACAAGAAAGATTATTCCATGCGTCGGATGGGCATATGTAAAAAGTGGAACATGCACCTGATCTCATAAAGATTTTTTATAATTCCATTTTTATCTCATTATTGCTCCAGAAGTATCGACTCCCAAGCTTCAAGCTCCTCGATGATGTCTGGCAGTCCAGCGCCACCAGTGCCAGCACGCACCACTGCTGCTGTAAGTGTACCTACTATGTCTTGGAAGTCTATTGAATTCCTGCAAATATACTGCATACCAAGGTATACCTACCCTGGATCCAAAATTATTGAACAGAACTCCTGAGTCCTTATAGATACATGTTTGTTTATTTCGGCGTTGTTTAATTAAATTTTAGCCTAATTGAAAAGGGGAATTATTTAGAGAACAAGAATTATTTCACTCTCTTTAGCGTATTTTTAATAATAAATGGTTTACAATTTTGTGTACCTAATCGACCTCCAAAGTGTTTTAAAAGTTGGTCTGCCCTAAGCATTTCTAAACTATAAAAGGTAGAAGAAATTTGTAGTGATGATATATGCTGCTAAAGACGTGTCGTAACATGCTCTTGATTGGGTTGATACTGAAAGTGTGGTCGCATACCAATAAATATAGTATCAGCTGTTTTCGTATTACTTATTATTATAATATGAATTTCAGGTAACCGAAGAGGCGCCTTCGAGAAGAAGCAAAAGAAGATCTAGCAAAGCCTCACCACCACTTCCTCGGTGAATAATGAGTTCGAATGATACTTCTTCAAGGGTGTTAGAATAAGCTGCTCTCTTCTTGTTACTTTTTGTTAAAGTATTTGGATGTTAACTTTAAAACAAGTTAGATAACTGTTATTTTGACAAAGTATGTATAAGTTTGAGTAAAAATTTAAGTAACTATTTAATTTATTAGCTAGAGTTATTTTTATTTCGATTTTTCTGGTATCTGAATACCGTCTAAAAAAATCAAATGTCTCGTAACCAGACCATAAATGTACAATGTAAAAAAACAATATCATTGATTTTGTATGGACAAGTGGCATTTCAGATAATCTCAGAAAAATATTTCATAAACTGCAACAATTAAAAATAATGTGTCAAATTAATATAATAATTTACAGTAATTATAACAACACTATTAATGTTGCAAGCGTAGAAAGAACTCTAGGAGTTCTTTTTTTCCTTTTTTTTCTTCTCTCAAGTTCTCTCTCTAGAACTCTCTATTTAAAAAAGGCGCGTCCACACTGTTCCTATTTTTGTGAATCAACAATAGGCATGTTGCCTAAAAATTTTTTTTCATCTATTCGATGTTAGACAACATGTTAATCAACAATCTAGAACCCATTTTCGTATATCTTACAAAATAACGAAGATACAAACAATTTAAATTTACATTAGGAAAGAGAGCGATATATCAGCCTGTGACGTCACGAGTTGCACCCGCCATACATTTGTCATTACTAAAAGGTATGGCGGGAGCAACTTGTGACGTAAACCATTTTGCGAGAAAGTGATGGGCAATATTTTTTACTTGCTTATAATTTTTAACCGCGTCAATCTAAATACCTATTTCTTTTAGATTTATGTATCTTTAATCAACAATTTTAAAATTTAATTTATATAAATGTGATATTCCACACTAGGCAACATTCCTATTAGTCAACTACCTACATCGATGCAACTACATACACTACTATACTTGTAACTAATATAGAAATTTGTATGTTGCCATCCAAATAAAAATTAAATCCAATTTCTCCAAAAAAGTTCCCTGGAAATATGGACGCACCTTTATATTTATTCCTCGCTTATCCATCTCACAAATGCATGACAATCACTGTTCTTTTGTTCACAAAGTTTCACCAATCAAACGGCTATTAAGATACACTCTATTAATATTTAGTTAATAGAGTGTATCTTAATAGCCGTTTGATTGGTGAAACTTTTATTTCAAATAACAAAAATAATTTAGTAAAAAAAAAAAAAACCTACTACTTTTTTTTCTGTATCAAATAAAATAAGAACGACATTACTTTGTGACGTGTGTATTACTGCAAAAATAATGTTGCTTAGTTGCCTGCCTGTTAGCTTAATAACAGACAAAATTTAACCATTGTAAATAATTGATGGTCTTAGGACTGTAACTGTTCAAATCAGAGGTGTTAAGCATATATTTTGGATCTGGACATAGGAATAAAAGTATATTGGTTACGGATATTAAATTATTTCGGAATATCCGTTAGTTTCGGATAATTTCGGTTCCGGACGTCGTAAGACGAATGTACTACTTATTTCCAATTTACAAGTTTGGCCGAAAAGTTTGGAGAATTGGCTTGGCCAAAAAATGAAATAAACATGTTATAACAAGTCCTATAATGCTCCTCCTATATCCAAAATTATCCAAAGCTTTTATATCGGATTTGGTTACGGTTTCGAAAAGATAATATATATATTACTAATAGTTTTTCAGTAGAAGTTTCACTATTCAAAACAACTTTCTTCTTAACAATTTCCTCGTTATTCTTCTAGAAATATCTCAAATCTTCTAATTATATTGTTCTTCCCAGAGTTATTCTATATACCTAGGTCTCTAGTGATAGACTATGAATACGTTTTGGTCCAAGGAGTTGCTCTTATCTCTTAGAAATAAATGCGTAGGTACAACGTTTTATTCTCCGAATGTCTGTTTGGCTGTGATTTTGCTACATTTTGGCCGTAATCGTTATAATAATATCTATGGAAGCTACACTACGTCAATCTAGTCTCGTGCTAAGTTCTCAAAGAACTTGTGTTACGGGTACCAGACAACGGAAATTATTAATTAATTTTATACTTTAAACATATTTAAGATTTTTATCTATATAATACACGTCCATGACCCAGGAACATAGAAAACTTTATGATCCGTTGGCAGGATTCGAACCGGCTTGAGCACTGACGCGCTCAACCACTGGTTACTGGTAACATAAACACCAGTTTTATGTTACCAGTAACCAGAAAATTTGCAATAAAACAGTGGCACTCCGGGAGTGTCGACAGAAGTGAAAACAATACGCACAGGCAAGCAAGGGGTGCGCGACCCGCCCTACCTCATACCACACCGTGAATTTAGCGGGTTTCTCCCATCTCAAGAAATGCCCAACGCCTTTAGGCGCGTTGTTTTCACTTCAAAAGAATAAATAAATATTATGTATTTTATTTATTAATATTCGCATTTCGCATTTGCGCGTTGGTAATGATTTGTTAACAGTTTGTAAAGATGTCAAAAAGTATCTCTTTAAAAAAGTTTAATCTCCTTATCTCAGTCAGAATATCCAAAATCATAGTCAAATAGGCTTCGTATCATTAATGTAACTCAAAAGTGATCTTCTGTGAGTGCTTTAATATAACTTAGTTCGAGGCTCGTACGGCAGCAGTCCTGGAGGAAGGCATTCGAGTACAAATGGCGAACTACTGACGAGTATTGCAAACTTGTCAGCATTATAGAGAAACTTCCGGATTGGCTTAATGAAAATCAGGATTGTGTAACTGACGTAAACAGCCTGTACTGGTGCGATCTTCAGTTCTTTTAACGATGGCATCGATTGAACATGATGACGCGGTGGCATTTTTTTACTGTATTGTTAATACAGTTGAAAATGAAATTGTCGAGTGTCGAGCTGTCATATATGACATTGACATTGGACTCGACACTTGCGTGTTCGATTTTCATCTCTATTAAATTATCGCAGAGTGCAATTTGCAATGCTCTGAATTTTCCCCGGCCTTCCGGATTCCGGATCATACAGTCCCAGCCTTGGGCTGCCTTTTTAGGACCTGCACAGGCGACCGGAGGTACATCGTACGGTGTCACTCGAAGGAATTGATTTTTGATCTTGCTCCGGTCGCCTGCGCATGTTCAAAAAACTACGCAGGTCGCGGTCTACCTGCGCAGGCAGACCTCTGCGGTAGACCGTAGCGTGTATGGCCGGCATAATGCATCCAGTAGTAGGCAGTTATATTTTTAATACTTGCCCATAATATTTTTCAAATTTAAATAATATTAGTTTATTTGAAATTAACCTTCTCTGTGTTAAAAAAGTGGCCTCTTTAGAAGCCTTTAGCGAAAGTTATTCCTGCCTTAGGATTTGTCCTAGCTGTTACGAGTCCTTGACAATAATTAATAATTAACATAAATAGTTGTAAATTGAGTCCAAAGTCGTTCGTATGACACGATTGTCGAGTACTTATAATCTTATAACTATAGCTTGTTCGCGCGAATTCTCTCGCAAATCACAATAATATCTTGAAGTTATTTTCTAAGCTGATTCTAAGCCAAATATTGTGTATTACTGTTTCTTTAAAAATACATTTATAATTAATACTTAATATTATATTAATGGTAACATATTAATAATTTTAAGCTTAATTTGTGAAAATATATGACAGTAATTTAAAAAAAATGTTAAAATATTTATAAAATACAAAATAAATAGGTATATATAATACTAAAGCCGCATTAAAAAGATTTATGTAAACTAATTGAAATTTTCGTAAAAAATTTTTGCATACGTAAAACATAATACTTACTTATTTACCCTACTTTATTTTACTTACCTATACTTACTTACTTACCCTACTTTATTTTACTTACTTATACTTACTTACCCTACTTTATTTTAGTTACCTATACTTACTTACTGACCCTACTTTATTTTACTTACCTATACCTACTTATTTACCCTATATTTTTGGACCGGACCACAAAAATACATCGATGCAAAATTTTCATATTTTTCCTTTTACATATAAAAAATTCCAATCAAGAGCTTATCAAGAAAACCGCCCTATGTAATATTCCGAATTGTTTCAAACTTTTTCTGGTAATTTAAGTGTAATTATTATTTATCGTTGGAGAAAAAAAGATCTTGCAAATTTAAAAAATTCGTTATTGTATGTAAAACATTAAGTAATAATTTAAATTTTGATTTAAACGTTAACGTTGCATATCTTATAAAACCTCAAACATTAATTTTGTAAAAGGTACTTTTAACTTTATTAAATTTAAAAGCAATCTTCTATAGAAATTGTATTTTTAAGATTCATTTATTTTTGATCAGATCCATAAATAAATTGAAATTAAATATTTTTATTACACTGAAACCTAATGTAAAGTAAACGTACAATGTTGTTTATAACATTAAACTAGTAAAATTATTCTAGTCATAGAGCACTTACTCATGTCCTAGACTTCAGGACACGAGTAAGTGTGTAGCGAAACTGGGCACCGCTACTTACTAACAAAATTCACTATAAGTATGGCATATATTATTATAGCTGCTAGCACCTATCCGATGTCAGCATAGCATGACCACCGCGCAGAAATGAGTGTAGGCAAAATAGAGAAATATGGTTTGTAGCAAAATAGTTCCTAATCCATGGTAGCAAGATCGACAAGAGAAGTCATCTTGGCAGCCATATTTTTTTATGTCTTCTTTTGACGGATTTTGACATAAATGACAGTAATATACTGGTTGTATTACTGTCATTTATGTCAAAATCCGTTCGAATAGAAACTGTTTTCTTGGACCGCCGTGATGAAGACTACTTGTCATTTTAAACAAGAAACGTTTCTACACGTAGCTGTCAAAAGTAGACAGTAAATCACTGTCATGTGACCTCGTGCTTGGCCGTCGATGGAAGAAAAACATTTTCTCTTCTCTTGACTGCGACACTTTGAACTTGCTGCCTTTCAATAAGAACTATTTTGATACTAACGGTATTAATATTTCTACAATCTGTCATTTTGTCTATTCTCACGTCGAATAGACTCATTTCGTAAGAGGGTGATCATCTACCATGCAGGTTGCGCAACCCACCAAATGATATAGGGCCTCACCTCATTCATTTTGAAAAGCTATGGCCAATACAAAGCTTTTGAAATGTAATTCCTAGTCCTCAATATTTAAATATGTCCATACTTTCTTTAAACCTTTGTGTTCGTTCTTCATACATATAACGAACCTAATGTGTTAATTGGTCGCCGTTTCAGCATTGGATTTAGTGGTGGCTTAAACTTAAGGAATCGTCAGATGTTCTATATACGAATTGTCAATAAAGTATTCTATTTCCGAAATTGTTTTTGATTTACCGAATTACTTTATTAGTTTTTCTTTCATTTCGTTTTTATTTCTATACTGGCTTTTGCCGGCAGGTTCGCCCGCATGGGAGAGTGTTCGTGGCAAAAAAGCTTTTCCCCTTTTTAGTTATATTTAACACATTTTAAGAAAGAAATAAATACAAAAAAGCCTCCGGTATTCTCACTCTCTCGGCAAAACAAACTCAAACGATTTTTTATGCCGGTTTTCTGAGAGGGCATGGTAATTCCCCAAATAAGCATTACCGATCTGTGGACCAAATAAACAATCACCAGTGATGATAATTATTAGACACTATTGTAGCAGTCGGCGGAAAAAATGTAGCAGCCAGCATTAAATATAATACTATAGATGATGATCATGAATATAATTTTGGCAATAGCAAAATTTCAAATAAGTACATTGATATCGGTGTACCAAACTATGAGGAGTACCTATGTCACCATAATAATATGTTAGTATATCGTAATAAGATGGTGGTGATGATGATGATTACTGTAAGTAAAGTGTATAGATAATCCCGAATTATCAAGACCTCGGTCTTGATAAATATCGTCATGGATACCTACAACACTAGAAAGGCGCGTCTCCTGCTTATGTTTTTTCGAAACATTACACAGGAAACATGAAACAAAAACATTTGTTTTCATACACAAGCTGTCTCCTGCTATTCAAAATGTTTTTGATTGAAACAAAATATTTTGTATAGACAAGATCATGAGTTCCGATGAGGAAGACGTAAGCACTCGCAGTTTTAGCGATTGCAGATGCAGAATCTAGGAGAAAACACAGGGGGTCTAAACATAGATGATAAGTTTTACTACTGGGGTCTAAACGGTCCTTCCGTTTAGGTGTTTCATATATTTTTTTCAACTCATATTATGTGCGCCATTTTACGCATTTCTATTGAAAACTGTCAAAATTGCCATAGCTATTTTACCATTTCACGATATTTGTATGGAAAAAAATATATGAAACATCTAAAATAGCCTTATAAGACCCCCAGATTTCGAGTTAGGCCATATTTATTGACCTGTAATTTTAGTATATATATGGAGTTACGAATAATAATAATAATAATAATAAATAATAAATAAATTATTTATTGACACAGAGGAGTTTTACATATCTGAAGTCCCTGACCTGAATAGAAGACCGATTTCGGATTGATAAATAATTTCTTCCGTATTTCTATGTTTAATGGTCATGTGAGTGGTGTATCAGTTGTTAAGAAATGAAACATTCCTTCCCCTCTCTAATCGCGCGGGGAATGTTTTCCGTCCGTCTCGGAAGACAAAAACATTGTATATTCCTACACAAATGTGTATAGCCACGCCTCAATGTTTCGATGTTTTGTGTAATTTTTCGAAAAAAACACGCGCAGGAGACGCGCCTGAAGAGTTTCAACATAGAAGTACGTCACAGGTCTTTGAATCTCCCAAACTGGAAAACCTTCAAAGTACAATAAAACATACGTCTATCTGTTTGATTAAAAACATTACTCACTAGATGTTGACCTCGACTATGTGTGCGCTAAAAAAACTCGCATGAACATTTTGCCGCGATAAAAAGTGTCCTTTGTTCTTTCCCGATATCTAATCTATATCTGTGCCAAATTTCATCAAAATCGGTCCAATAGTTTCGGAGCATATTTAATACAAATAAACAAACAAATATTTCCTCAATAATATTAGAGAGATTGCTTGATTAAGGGCTAGCTCACACAGAGACGTGACGCGGCGCGCACTTGTTAAAATAGCGATTTAAAATTGAACTTTATTGACTACACAAAAAGGTACAGGTTTCGGTGTGAGGAGATCCTTATGAGATAAAAGATGGATATTATTAAGCACCGTGTACACTGTTTACTTTTATGAGTGATTACTCGAAGTAAAAGCTTTAAAGAAATTTTACACTAATAAGGTCATTTCAATCATTAGTGATGATATCGGAACCGGAGTCGGATTCGGAGTTTGTAAATTTGTTGTATCGGAACCGGAATCGGAACCGGAAGTGAAAAATCTAAAAAGAAGGCTATTGTGATTGTAAATGTTTCTTTTCCAATTCTAATTTAATTAATTCTCCATATTCAGTAGCATCAAGATTGAAGAGACTTTAAAGGATTTTTTAAAGAAGAAGTGATACCTCCATTCCGTGAATATAATATCTTTTCACAAAGTTTACACTTTGCTGTCGTCCGACAAACATAGTAAAAATAATTCCAAATGAAACTCGTTATTGGTTTCATTGTCCAAATCAAATAAATATGTAACATTCCAATAGTTAACCAAAACACACCAACACTTATTAATAACTCTAAGTTTACTTGAAACGCAAATGCATAAACAAAACGAATGACCCGATCACGTATGCAAAACAATAATTAATGAAAGAGTAATCGCTCTGCCGACCTCCGATATACCTCCAATTCAAAAGTTTCGGAACCGGAACAGGAATCTGAAGTGCAGAACCAATCGGAGGTTCCGATCTTTCGGAACCGGAATCGGACCTCCGTAACATCCCTGCTACGTATGTGTTAAGTGTGTTTGTGTCATCACATCGTTGCCGGAAGTTATTTCGAGGTGTTTTCATCACTAGAAATTAAACAACAAAAATACATAATATGTTTAAATCAACTTTATTTATCAATCTTAAGTGTTTAATTTATGATATCGCTAGAATACGGTTTCCTAAGCCAATTACTAAAAGAAATATTCCTTCAACGTATGAAATTAAATATGAGTCAAGTAGCCTATTATATCACAATTCACAATAAATATTAATGACTGCTTGCTTTGCTGCTGCTGATGCTTTTTAGCGGTATTATTATTAATAATAAGTATTTTCAATTTTGATGATTGATTAAAATCTGTAATGCATATTCGTTATGCCTTTATTAAACTGTTAATTAGTTTCATCGACGTATAAATAGCCACTGAAGCCTTCTAGTTATGTCCACAGAAACCATGGCGCTGGCATTATGTAAGTTACTATAAAATTTTAATTAATTTCTTAGTTTTATTATAATATTATAATGTTTGTCATTATAATATTATTTTATATTTTATTAGTATTTTACAGTCGCAGTTAGATAAAATCTCCACGATTGTATATATTTTTGTCCATCTCTGTGTCCCACTTTTTTAGAAAGATTTTATATGATTGATTTTTTAATTTAGATTTTCTACCGATACTACTTCAAGTAGCAGCGTCTCGTGTCCACCACCACCGTGACGTACAGAACTTACAGGACAAACTAGACGGAGTGAACCTAGCGGACGTTCTGATTCCAATTCTAAGTAAACAAGAACAAGAATATAAAGCTAACAATCACAGTGATAAAAGAGTGCATGCTTTAAAAAAATTAATAGAGAGGTCCCACGTTGCAATCATACTTGCTAAGCCACACGATAAGGGTAATCTTATTTGATGACATCCAGAAATAAAATTATTATATCTTACCATCTTCTAACAAAAGCCACAAAGAGAGTGACACCAAGACTTTGAAAAAATGCTATCAGATCAAATTTATATTATTATAATATTTACATCCAAATTCTATATTTTATTAATTTAAGTAACATTTTATCAATTTATTATAATTTAAGTTTTTTACAGGTGAAAATCGTTCTATAGATTCTAGATTTGCAAGCTCTGAAGAAGAAGTAAAAAATAAGCACATAAAACCCTTGAATTCTAATGTTCTAGAAACCGTTAAGGATTTAAAACATGCGAACTCTGGAGAAAAAGGAAAACATAAACATATAAAGCATCCAAATTCTAAAGAAATAGGAAACAATAAACATTTAAAACATACAAGCTCTGAAGAAAAAGATAAACATAAGCACTTAAAACACCCAAGTTCTACTGAAATAGAAGACAATAAGCTTTTAAAGATTGAGAGCTCTGAAGAATTATCTGAAGAGGATGATAATCTAGTTTCTCCAGAGAACTACAAGGCAAAAATAAATAATTTACACAAAAGTGCCTTAAATACCAAACATAAAGATTCTAATGGGGATAATTCTCATGAGATAGTTGAAGATAAATCTGGAAAACGTGTTTCAAGAAAAGAACTTAAAGAAGAAAAAGATGATAAAAAAAACGTTGAACACCATTTAAAAGATATATCAGATTCAAGAAATGAAAGCTTAGAATCCGATGAAGAAACTAGTTTCGAAGATAACTTACACAAAAGTGGCTTAAATTCCGAATATAAAGATGCTTACGAGGATTATTTTCATGAGGAAGTCAAGTACAAAAATGAAAACAAACACTCACCAGAAAATAAAGAAAAAGAGGAATATATAGATAGTATTAAGCTTTTGAATGATATATTGAATTCAAGAGATAGAAGCTCCCAATCCGATGAAGAAAGTTTTGAAGATAATAATTTACAAAGGAGTGAATTAAACAGCAAACATAAAGAATCTCATAAAAATATTTCTCATGAGAAAGTAAAGCATAAAAAGGAAAACCAACACTCGCTAGTGAATCGTGTTCCACGAAAAGAAGACTATGAGAATAAAGATGAGGATAAAATAGGTGCTAAACATTTGAAAGCTATATTGGATTCTAGAAATGAAAGTTCTGAGTCTAATAAAGAAGATAGTGTTGGAGACTATAATTATTTACACAGCAGAAGTGGTTTGAACAATAAACTTAAGCATTCTCACGAGGATAATCATATTTCAGATAAAGAAAAAGAAGACCATAAAAATAGTGTTAAACATTTGCAAGACATATTGAATTCCAGCTATGAATGTTCAGAAAGGGATGAAGAAGACGCAGTTGAAGAGCATGATAATTTGACAAAAAATATAGGCTTAGCAAGGCTGGGAAATAACTTGCACTTTTACAACAGTCATGACAATGAGAAGAAATATGACGGCGGGGTCCGCAATCTTTTTTTCCATTTCGATTAATGACGTGTATGCTGTATGACCTTTGCCATTCGATTTGATTAATAAAGATAGATTTGCATGCTTAAAAACTATTTTGATTTCAATACCATTTGACAAAAAACGAACAATATATTTAAAAAAATACTTTATTAATAACAAACTATAAATGAGATCTAATCCAATCGACGAATGATGTGACTCGTGCAAAACCTGCGGGAAGGCCAGCCTGACAGCCGCGGGGTGATCCGAATGATGTGATGCCAACCTGTAAACACAACCCATAATTTTTAATTAGAAACTAAACCATACTAATAAATGTTACATGTTAGTAAAGACAGTCCGTAAGTTTTTATCGTGGTAGAGGCCAGCTCTCCGGGGAGGAATAACGACCTTACGGAAATAAGGTTTGTGTTTCGCCGGGTGCCTATTCGTACCCAAGAGGATTTAAAAGACCGGCAACGCACTTGTGTGCATTTACGGCACTATTTGTTTATCATCAAATTTAGTAATGTTTTTCAATAAATGATAGTGAATTAAAATCGGAAATTTATAATTAGTTTACCAAGACTCTGCCTCCACTGTTAATGGACAGAGGGCCGCCGGAGTCGCCACTGCACGTGCTCATGCCCCCGGCACCGCTCGTGCAGAGAGTGGACGCGATCACGATAGATGGGCCGAAGGTTTGCTGACACACAGCGTTTGTGATTACTTGTAGTGTCACGTGGCTCTGGACTTGATTGTTTGATATCCCTGCAGCTAAAGGGTTTATCAAATTAAAAAGTATCCTGTAGAAAGTTAACAAATGTGTTTTTTTTTAAAGTAAATAGCATTATCAAAACAGACTTTTCTCGGATTTCTCTAATAAGCAATACAGAATCTAATAATGACATAGTCTTTAGTAAAAAATCTTATGGGCCTGCCTTCAAAATCTTTTAATAAATGTCGGATAGATTATTCGAAGGTTTGGTCGCTGCTTACTTTAAATCGAGTGACAGAGACAAAATATGCAAATAAGCTATCTGGCGCGTATCAGTAGTTTGTGTGTCTCTTAGTATTCTAGAATTCAACAAAGCTAACGAGAAAAGTCAGTTTTTATTAGACTTACCATCACTTGTCTTTCCATAACCAGCTGCTTGTACTCGGGACCCAACAAAATTATTGCTCAGTAAAGAGCCTGATGGTAATGAGATTGGCTGTATTGTATCTGTAATAATAGGGATTTTGCCTAGTGTGGATTCTCACATTTTTACAAATTAAGTTTTAAAATTGTTGAATAGAGAAACATAAATCTAAAAGAAATAGGTATTTAGGTTGACGCGATTTAAAATTATAAGCAAATAAAAAATATTGCCCCACTCTTTCTCGCAAAACGATTTGTTACGTCACAAGCTACAACCGCCATACATTTTTTAAGGACAAATGTATGGCGGGAGCAACTCGTGATGTCACAGGCCGATATATCGATCTCTTTCTCATTGTAAATTTAAATTGTTTGTATCTTCGTTATTTTTGAAGATATATGAAAATGGGTTCTAGATTGTTTATTAACATGTTGTCTAACATCGAATAGACGAAAAAAAATTAGGCAACATGCCTATTGTAATTAAATTGAATAACGTAATAAATAATAATACAGAAAATTTTCCATAGGCTGGATACATTAAATTTTCGTAATTTTACCGTAGAACATTCAAAGATCAATACTAATTATTTATTATCACTTAACATTAGGAGCATCTTCTTAGTAAATTTTATGAATTCACTTATCGTGTGAGTAATAAGATCGAATCAAACTTACTAGTATATGCCACCCAGGATATAGTTATTATGGCTACGTCATTATTGAGGGAGTTAGTGTTATATCCTGCGTGGACTTGGACATTGCTGGTGGTGATTCTCTGTCCACCACTAAATAGCCTGGCTGAGCCCAGGACTACTGTGAACTGCCTCGCCTGGTTCCTGGAGTCACGCCAGCAGTGGGCTGCTGTCACCAACCTTATGTTTGACAGTAGAGACGACCCACAGACTGAGGTAGCCCCGTTTGTTAAAGTTATGACTAGACCACCCTGTAAATAATTCAAAAATCATTTAAAAATGAGAAAATTGCTATTGCAATTTATTTTAAGAGTAGAATTTCTATAAACACTTGTGCCAATTTCACCAACGCCTATTAAAGTTAATCATTGATTACATTATTATGGTATATATAATATCATGGTACCTCTCTCTCGTTCTTCGTATTAATGAAAGAGAAGTGATGATATTTAGACCAACGATTAACGCTAAAAGGCGTTGATGAAATTGGGGCTAAATCGGAATAATTTGGGAGTTACCATATTGAAAATTTTTCTTTTAGGGTTTCATCAAACTTTTTATTACCTTTTAAATTTTTTCTAGCCAAGTTAATTAGTAATCGTAGAATGAAATTATTTATTTTGTCTTTTCTGTTTCTTAGATCCTTTCTTTTTTATTTATTTATACGAACAATTCCAATCTAAAACTCTTACCAAATGTGGATATGCTCCGACAGCAGCTGGCGAGCCTCCCACAATTCTTCCTCCATCGAAATCTACTGCTTCCTCGTGTGCTCTAATTTTCGCAGCCTCCGTAATCCCGATTTGCTCATGGTAATTATTTGAAAGAGGTTCGTAAGCTAAGACTATAGGAAGTAGCAATATAAGTCTAAACATTTTCGTTAGTGAAACCGAAGTAATGTAAGTGAAGAATATGTTCTAGTCAGAAGATATTTATAATAGTAAATTAATCAATGTTGTTAAATCTAATCCAATATTGAAGGGCAGGCAAATCAAGGCGTAGGGTTTGGGATCCACGAGGAAGTTTTGTGATAAAATTTATTTTCTACAATAATTCATGTCAAATATGATCATACAATCATTTTTATCATCTTTATTGCTGTCTGTATTTGGATGTACGCAGAAATTAGTAATCAATAAAAACAGCACGATTGACGCGTGAAAATGATTAGTTAGATTTGCGTAAACAGTGAAATTGATATCACATTTAATAATATTTATAGAAAATTAGAACGTAATGTGTGTACTCTTTCAGGTAGATGGGTGGGGGGACTAGTTTATAGGTGTATGTTGTAGGAGTAAGCAGAAGGTTTAGGTGTAGTTGTTGGTGCAGAAAATGAAGGTGTTTGTAGGTAGTTATTGATATATTCCATTACATAGCTAAGACAGAACATAGTCTGTTATAAAGTTTTTTTGTTAGCTATCTTATACTTTAAACTAGACAATCTTGTATATATACAATCGTAACCTCGGCCACGGCTGCAAGAATTTTCATGAAACTTGGTATGCAGGGAGTTTTGGGGAATAAAATACGGTCTACCTAGATTTTATCCCTGGAAACTGCGCATTATTAAGTTATATATGTTTTTTCTTTCATTGTGCAACAATATATCAATAATTTCAACTCTAATGTCAGTCCGATTGGCAGTTTGTTTAATTTTTGCGTTGTTCGGAAATTCGGAATGTGGTGGATTCGAGCTCCGGTAAAATATTTTTGTGATTCTTTTTTTATTTTTTTTATATGCTAGTGCTCCGAGCAAAGCTTGATTACCCAGGTACTAATAAATTATACGGAATCAATCTATAACAATCTGAAATACCTTATTATTAAAATTGACATTATATCTTAATATCGAAGGTCAAATTTAGTAATAACAGATTGGCCTTAGGGGCTTATCATTATCAGTAATTAATATTACTTATTTAATCATTTTCCGCTACTTCTAAACAATTTTACACGCGCAGGAAGAGGTACTACGAGGGTGGCACTGAAAATTTCGGGAATCAAGGAAGTGACACAACATTACTATTTAAAAATGTATTTATTGCTTTTCGAAGTATTCTCCGCGAAATTTGACACATTTTTCCATACAATGGAACCAATCATTGAAGCAACCATTTCATTCGGAAGTTGGGGTCTCCAAAATGGCCGTTTTGTAGGCGTCCACAGCTTCTTCAGGTGATGAAAATCTCTGGCCACGCAATTTATTCTTTATTTTAGGGAAAGTATAGAAATCATTAGGGCTTAGGTCGAGGCTGTACGGCGGATGGTCTAATAATTCTATGATTTCTTGCTCTAAAAACTCTTTTGTTCTGTGCGCGGTGTGAGAACTCACATTGTCGTGATGGAGGATGATGCGGCGGTTGCAGTTCTCTTTACGGAGTTCAGAAACGACCTGTGGCAAACAAATGTTAGCATACCATTCTGCATTAACCGTTCTTTGTCCCTCAAGAGGAATAGTCGCAACATGGCCGGTTTTGGAGACAAACGTGGTCACCATTTTTTTTGCAACACTCCGTGAACGAACAATTTTTGTTGGCTTTAACTCATTTTCGAACACCCAAACTCGTGACTGGTTTTTTGTTTCGGGTTCGTACGCGTATATCCAGGATTCGTTACCTGATACGATGTTGTATACAGCATTTGAGGATCCTGCGTGGAATCTTTCGAGAGTTCTGACGCACCAAGTAACGCGAGCCGCTTTTTGCTCTTCACAGAGCAAATGCGGTATCCATCGGGAAAACAACTTTTTTACACCTAATTGTTCATGCAAGATTATTTGTATTTGACTCATGCCAATGTCTAAAGTTGCCTGAATTTCGCGGTATGTCACATGTTGATCTTACTCAATCAGCTTACGCACAGCATCAACGTTTTCTTGGGTGACTGCAGTTTTTGGACGACTTGACTTGACGGGGATCATCACTGAGCTTGATACGTCCACGTTGAAATTCAGCAAACCAGCGATAAATTGTGGTTTTGGATGGGGCTTCATCACCAAATGCAGAAATCATCCGGTCAACACACTGTTTTTGTGTTAAACCACTTCTAAAGTCATAATAAATCATCGCTCTAGAATTTTCTCGAGTCAATTCCATTTTCTCAACGACTAAACAAGTTTGACAAGTCCTTGTGACAAGACCGAGAATCTTTTTTTAAATAAATAAACGGAATTCGATTTTTAAAACCAAGGAGTTTTAAATTAAAAAGATTTTAATATGACAGGAACAGTGGAAATATTCCATTCCCGATACTTTTAGTGCAGCCTATGTATTGCTTCAAAGCGTATCAAATGTTTCAAAACTTTTATGAAAACTTTTGGTAACTAAAACATTTAAATCATCTTATATCGACGTCCTCTGTGGCTCAGTGGTTCAGCGCGTTGGTGCCCAAGCCGGGAATCGCGGGCTCTAATCACGCCGAAGGAACAAAAAGTTTTTCTGTGTTCCTGGGTCATGGATGTGTATTTAATATGTGTATAATATAATAAAAATCTTTAATATATGTATACTTTTAGTATTAAATATACTTCCGTTTTCTGGTACCTGTAACACAAGTTCTTCGGATACTTAGCACTGGGCCAGATTGACGTGGTGTTAAGCGTCCATAGATATCGGCTTATAGATTCGTCATGTCCGTCCGTCCTTCCAAACGTCTAGTGCTAGAAAGAAGAAACTTTGCATGGATATGTGTATTTACCACGTCGACAAACCGCTAAAATAAAATTACGAAAAATATTTTTTAGGGGTACCCCTACATGAAAAGTGGGGATGCATTTTTTTTCTTCTGTCTGTCCCATAGTGTGATGATATCATCGGATAGGTCTTTTAAAAACATTGAAAGGTTGCTCGTCTTAGCAACCTTTCAATGTTTTCTTGTTTAAGTTATCCGTTTACGAGATATACAACTTTAAAAACTTATTTTTTGTTAAAATATGGTGTCCCTTCGTCTTACTTCAGCTGGCTTAAAAAATGTTTTTTTTTATTGCAAGCCCATACCCTTTTACTATTAAAAATATTTACACAACGGATAACTTTAACAACGTTGCTATATTTTTCCATCAGGTGCAATCTCCAAAGTATCAGACAAAGACAGCAACGTTGTTTAAGTTATCCGTTGTATAAATAGTTTTATTAGTAAGGTAGTATGTAATTAACTTTAAAAGAAAACTATAACAGCTTATATAACTGACTTAGTTTAGGAGCTATAGATACTTAACTTGTAAAATGCGCTTACTTGGAAATCTTTGTACAAAAATAACGTAATAAAAAGTAAACACGTAAAATATTAAATATTGGTATGATGGTACGGAACCCTACGCGCTAGTGCGAAACTACTCCGACTACTAACTCCGACTCGAAATAGCCGGTTTATTATTTAAAAACTTATATACAATTTACAAAATAAATCTTATTCATACATAGTGCATATTGTAACCTTAAAGAATTATTTAATATATGTATGTAACTATATTATTATTTACGCCTTTATAATATATTTGAGCAACACAATTATGGCTATCATTACCTTATGCGGCGATGTTTTGAAACTATTTGGGTCAATTCACACCGAAACGATACTTGACGTGACAATACATTTTCAAGATAGCTATTCAAAATTTAACGTCATACCACGTTTCATTGTAAGAGTTTGAAAGTCTGATCTTTATGACTGATGTATAAATTTCATATAACGTCAGTCAGAGTTCAATTTTGAATAGCTATTTTAAAAATGCAGCGCCACGTCGCGTCGCGTATCGTCACAGTGTGAACTGACTCTTAGTAACGCCTGCTGCAGTTGAAAACTTTCTAATGACCCTCTAAAATGGACATAAATCACATATTTGTTTTTAAATAAAAATATCTTTATAATTTACTACAGTATTAACCTGCCGCCAACCGCCAAACTGCGTCACGATTTGTCGGCAGGTATTGCGCTCGTTTTATATTACATTTATTATATCATGCAAAACACGTGAGTTTTCTTTCATTTGTTATTGATTAGTCTCATAAAAAATAATCCAGTAATCTAGACGATTTAATAACGATAAGATTTAATTTCTTAACGATGCGTTTTGACAAATAATTATTTCAGTAAAATGAAGTGCCTCCTAGTGTTGGTTTGTCTGGGTGTGGTGGTAGCGGAGGAGTCTATTTTGACGAATTACCATGAACTGGTCGGTATACCTGAAGCGGCTAGGATTAGGGCAGCAGAAGAGGCGAGAGACTTCGATGGAGCGAGAATCGTCGGTGGTCAGCTGTCCTCTCTAGGCGCCCAGCCTCATATGGTAAGTACTTTCATCGTAGACGTATATATTATAGACTAAGCATGTCGAGGCAAAAACTGTCCCTACTTATGTGGCCCTACTTTTGGGTTGTTTGAGTCATTTTGACATTTGAGGAATGGCGAAATCAAGATGGCGTAACTTTTTCTTCTATAAATATTTGTTGTGTCAAATTGATGTTTATGCTTAACCCGTGAGAAGGCGCGCCTAACGTTGTAACAACATGAGTGCGCGCATTTTAAAATTTATTTTAATAAAAATAAACATTTAAACATTAACGTGAGCATTTTGCTCACGTTAATTTAAACTTAGTTTTACGGCAAATAACAAATAAAATCTTTTCGGCAGTTTTTGCAAAAACGTGCATTAAAATTTCTTACTTGATAGAAACTAGAAGAAAAAATATTATTCAGGGTTCGTCCATTGATCCCGTCATGTTAGTAAGCTTTTCCGAATACACGCACCGATTTACGAGTTTAAAAAATCGTACGTTCAAATGTGCGTCCTGGTGATATTTCGTGATTTTTTCCGAATCTTCTCTCCCGCTTTCGAGCCTCACGAGGTTTATGGACGACCCCTAAGTTGGGCACAGAGTACAGTACATAGCTTATACGAGGGCGGGTCAATAAGTCCGTGACTTTTGGAATAAAACACAGATATTTTGATAAATAAATCATTTTATTTTTCAACGTAGTCCCCCTTGAGCTCTATACACTTTGTCCAACGCTTCTCCAATTTTTTTATCCCTTCCAAAAAATATGATTTGTCGAGGTCCTCAAAATAGGCCTTTGTTTGCGAGATGACTTCATCATTGGAGTCAAATCTTTTTCCACCGAGCCATTTTTTCAGGTTTGGGAACAAGAAGTAGTCACTAGGAGTCCAATCTTGAGAATAGGGTGGATGTGGGAGCAATTCATAGCCCAATTCATGGATTTTTGCCATGGCAACTGCACATGTGTGCACCCTTGCATTGTCTTAGTGAAAAGAACCTTTTGCTTGGCCAAATGAGGTCGGTTTTTTTTCAAATCCTCATTGAAGCGGTCCAATAAGTTGGCATAATATTCCCCATTAATTGTTCTTCCCTTTTGAAGATAGTCAATGTGGATTATCCCACGTGCATCCCATAAAACAGTCGCCATAACTTTATTGCCTGACAAACCCACCTTGGCCTTCTTTGGCGCCGATTCACCCTTAGAAACACACTGTTTTGACTGTTGTTTGGTCTCTGGTGTATTGTGATGGATCCATGTTTCATGCACGGTTAAAAAACTCCTCCATATTGTGATTAAACAACGCCAAACCTTCCTGTGAAGTTGTTACACGATTGCGTTTGTGGTCGACTGTGAGCAAACGCGGCACCCATCTTGCGGAAAGCTTTCTCATGCCCAAGTGATCATTCAAAATTGAAACCACTGAGCCATGCGAGATGCCTATGGCTTCCACAATCTCTTGCACTTTCAATCTTCGGTCGGCCAACACCATATCGTGAATTTTTTCGATTGTTTCGGGTGTAGAGACCTCAACTGGGCGTCCAGGACGTTCGGCATCTTCAGTGCTTTTAAGGCCACAACGAAATTCAGTAAACCACTTTATTAGTAAACCACTTTATTACCATTGAAATCGATGGTGCAGAGTCCCCATAGTATTTATCAAGCTTAGCCTTGGTCTCGGTAATGGTTTTTTTCGCAAAAAATAATGCTTAATAAGCACACGAAATTCACTTTTTTCCATTGTTTCCTTAAGTTACTGGATAGTCTGATAAAGATAGCTGTAAAACACAAACTAACTGCCGCAGCAAGTTCAAATTTTGATAGGAGTCAACTGACAGATGCCTGTTGACAGGAGTAGTGTTGCTTTTTCAGTAAGGAGGTTAGAAATTCAAAAAGTCACGGACTTATTGACCCGCCTTAGTAGCACTCAATGACTTTATGCAGTTTCTAAAATTCTCTTCAATTACAGTCGGACATAATTTTGAGAAATTATAATATAATCTCCTACTTTCCTTTTCCAGGGTGGATTACTCATCACTCTAACTACAGGCCAACTGTCCATGTGTGGATCAAGTCTCCTCAGCAACACGAAGCTGGTGACGGCCGCCCACTGCTGGAGAACCAACAACTTCCAGGGTCGGGAGCTGGAGGTGGTGCTCGGGTCGTTGAACCTATTCAGCGGAGGCACCAGAATCACCAGCAGTAATGTGGAAGTCCACGCCAACTATAACCCCTCAAACCTGAATAATGATGTTGCCATCATTACGATCCCATGGGTTGCTTATTCTAGTAAGCTTTGTACCTGTTCTTCTTTCTACCTACCTGTACTATCTGTCTTTTGCAGTCTTGTTGTCTGTCCCATTAAGTACACTAATAGTAAAAAGAGAAAAGATTTATTTATTTGTATGTTTTATTGTTTGCGTTGAATAGGCTCCAAAGCTACTGGATAGATTTTGATGATATTCGCTACTGATATATTAGACCACAGGGAAGGACACGGCTCCCGCGAGATTTTCTTTGGTGCGTACGAAGTTGCGGACAATATCTAGTTAATTTATATAAAAATATAAGCTTACATACGTACTTAGTTGCTTTGCCATTTACTAGTTATTAAATAAATTATTCCCTACTATTTGCAGATACAGTCAACAAAGTTGACCTTCCATCTGGTTTGTTGCTGTTCATGACATTCGAAGGCAACTGGGCCCAAGCTGCAGGCTACGGAAGGACCAGTGATGGTAATGCTTACTACCCCATTAATCAAAACAAACTATTTTATAACGCTTTTATTAGTTTCACCTGTATGTTTGCTTGCTTGCTTGCTTGTTTCTTTGTTTGTAACCGACTCCTTTGGGCTCGATTTTGTCCTACTTTGAACGATCAGGTTTAATTCAAACTTTGCACACCTGTCAAAGAGCGATGACAATGCAATAATTCGATTTAATTTAATTTTAATAATAAAAAAATAAAAAATTAATAATTAAAAATTTTTAAATAGTTTAGGGCTTTCATAAATACGAAGAACGAGAGAGATAACATGATACTTAACCCAGGGTAGTTTAACAAAGATCTGCGCAAGTGGGCCTAAGTATTTTTATCTTCTTCGCCTTGTCTTATGAACCTTGATATGCCGTATTTGGTATTTAAAGTGGTTGATATTACTCAGAGATTGTTCTTTAATTCATCACATACCAATTCGGAAGCCTGAGTATGTTTTAACAATAGTGATAATTAACCCCCCAGCCGCCGCCGGCTCGAACAACCAGGACCTGAGAGAAGTCAACCTGGTGGTGATCACGAACTGGGAGTGCCAGGCCATCTATGGCATGGAGGCGGTGATCGGATCCACGCTGTGCACCAGCGGGCTAGGTGGTGCCGGCACCTGCTCCGGCGACTCCGGCGGACCGCTCGCGCTGAACTTCAGCGGCGTCAGATATCTGGTGAGTACCACCTTGGTGGCATCACCGACTGGGAGTGCCAGATCATCAGTCACGGAGGTGGTGATCGCGTCCATGCTGTCGCACACACGCACAAACACAAATAAATGCTCGTGGCATGGCATGGTATCTTCCAATAGGAGTAGGGAAACACTACAAAACCTCATAGGTAAAGGAATTATAGACAAAGGCTAACAGAGCAAATCTGAAGGCCACTTTTCTCCCACGCGGGACATCCTATGAAGCGGGTGACAATTGGCAAACCATGGCGTCGTTAGTAATTAAGCGCTGAGTATTAGGCAAATATAATGTGCTGCAAAGAGCTAATAATAATTAATAGTATGTTAATACCACGTTTATACAATGTCTCGCTAAAACTCGAGAACGGATGGACCGATTTGGTTAATTTTGATCTTGAAATAATTGTGGAAGTGCATGGAAGATTTAGACGCTGAGAAATATTCGAATATTTAAAAAAATCGGCCGGCCCCAGTAGATAGGTAGATGTAGACTGAACAACGTGTGTGGTAACTCGTGACAACTAGTAAATAAATAAAAAACATTTATTTCGGACCAAGTCTTATGTTTTGCAAGTACAAAAGTTATAAAATTACATAATTCATTCCTTAATTCCTCTTTCAGATCGGTGTGACGTCGTTCGTGGCCGCACGCGGGTGCCAGCAGGGCTTGCCGGCCGGCTACGCCAGAGTCAGCAGCTTCGCCTCTTGGATAAACGCTAGGATCTAAATCATCATAATCATCGTCATTGTTGTCGTCACCACAGAGTACTAGCATAATATATGGGTATATACTATATAAGTATAGTATATACCGACGACAGAGGCTTGGATATTTCCCTTATTTGAGGCGGATTTCAAAAAAAATATATTAATTACAATGTTTAAAAAAAAATCACTTGTTGCTTTTTAACTGAGCAATACCAGCTAGCTTTGAGTTTTAAGATGTATATTTCGATTCAGCGAGTTAAATACTATAAACCTGCATTTTCCTGTATTTTTATTTTATTTCATAAAAAGTTTGTGTTTTGCATTAAATACTTTGTATCCGAGACTAGGTATGTTAAAAACGTTTATAATAATTGTAGCGTGGAAATAGTGGAAGCCCCAAAGGGAGATCTCCGACCGAGCGAGGTGGTATGCCCGGTCAGGCCGATTCAGGATCTTCTAGCATTTTATCGAAGAACATCGTGATTCGCGACACAACAAGATATGCAATATTTTAATGCAAGTTTCTATTATTATCATATAACTAACTGCACTCAACAGACGTTGTTCTCTCTTATCTATGAACCTACTTCCTTCCACCAACACCTTCAATATACACCGCCTGCAGGTTGTAGGTATAGCAATGTGTGAATGTGTTATTGACCACTGAAAGTTGAAGATTATTTCAGTACTAATATTAAACAATGGGGGTCGGTGTTAGAAGGGTGAAAATAGAGGGTTATAATATGAATTTGTAATTCCAAATCAAAAACCACTAAAAAATACAAAATAAATATGGGTTGGGCCACCCTTATCACTTAGGGGATGAATAATAGCTTAACTTCACACTTCACAATTGCAAAATTTAACCGACTTTACATATAATATTGTCATTCATCGAGGCGTCACAAAGGCTGGTATTGAGTCATGGGAACTGCGGCGCTGGTGGGCGGCGTGTGCCTTTGTGTTCGACTGAACAAGGCCAACTAATAGCGATTTATTACTACTGAACCATCGCTACATCATTACAAACTAGTCTGAATGAATCCTTGGGTCTATAAGTAATATCATATACTAATATTGTCGTCTTCGTTACGCCTGGTGACGTCCATTGCAGGACATAGATATCCACCACCTCCAGCCTCCCCTCATAGATGTCCAGTGCGACCGGTCGCTCGCTGCCTGTATCCACCGACTCCCTGCAAATTTTCGCAGGCCGTCTGTCCACCTGGTGGGAGGCCGGTCGGATACTAAGATAAAAAAGAGGAGAGATTCGTTTGTTTGTTTGCATTAAATAGGCTCCGACACCAATATTTTGGTTGGTTTGGCCTATTTTGATGAAATTTCGCACAGATATAGAGTAGACCACGGGGAAGGACATAGGCTACGTTTGTTGAGGGAAAAGGTGCGGTTCCTGCGAGACTCCCTTTGCGCGCACGAAGTCGTTGGCAACATCTGGTATATTATAATGTACTTATTCAAAGTTCAAATGCTTTTTTTTTATTCTTTAAAGGCTCTTCATCATATGATTATGTCAGCCAGTTCAAATGCTTTATTTATAGAATATTTAGACGTCAATTTTTAATCACTTTTTACTTACCTATTAATTGACACTCTATTATATATACAAAAACAACCAATAGTTGGCCCCGAACAGCCAATAGTTGGCCCCCTAGCCCAATTATTGGCTACCTCCTTATCATGTCAAGTACGGGTTGCGTTGCGTATTCATTTTGTTTATCTTTTTATACTCCTAGATACTTAATTATGTTTGGTATGGTGCCCAATACAGAGTATGTACTTTAAATCTTTGGGCCTATTGGCTATTATTATAAGGTCATCTTCCTCTATTTAAGCGTTTTTATTTGGTTTACTCTCATTATTTACCTAATTGTTACCCTAAAAACCCTAATGATGTCATGCACCCAGTCAGAGGTCAGACCCCCAATTCACGTATTTAACTTAGACTTTCAATTAATTTTCAATTAATTATAAATGAATCGTCTTGATATGATAAACTGATTTTTGGAGTTTGGACCTACCAAAACGCGTTTGACGTGTGTTTGACGTTACCGTTTTGCTGTTTTGACATATCGGGACTTTATCGAAACTGTATTATTGTAACATTTAATTAGTATAATTATAATCGATTTACTAATTACAGATGCTACTTGGTGAAGTAACGCCTTGCCCAGACAATTCTAACATACAGTTTGTACAAATAACTTTGATACACTATACTCGTATTTTGTTTCACGTCAGTCATTTAATTTTTTACCCGACTACGACGAAGCTAAGAGGAAGGCTAATGTTTATTTCAGCGTAGCGTCAAAATTTCTGAACCGATGTTAATGAATGAAGTGTCAATAGATACGTTATGATAGCCCGGATAACAAAGCCTATATAATTTACGTGGTCGGGTTATAGTTCTTTTGAAATTGCAGTTACTGTATAAATGGTTGTCGTTAGTACAATTTAATGGGAAGCCAGTAGGTAGTAGGTACTATAATAGGCTCAGCTGAAGGCAATTGGTCACGTGCCGCATAATGTCCATGGGAACATTCTGCTCGTTACCATAATCACCATTATGCGGCGTTTATATTCACAGCACCACAGTCCACAGCAAATTACACATTAACTCCCTTATTGATAAAAATATTACGCAACGGATACGCTAATCCATGTTGCTCTCTTTGTCTCTCAAGTGCCTTTTCCAACGTCTCAGACATATATAGCAACATTGATTGGCGTATCTGTGGTTACTTTTCTGGCCAAAATGCAAGGCGTCGCATCGGGATCACCTTAGGGTCAGATCCTAGTCAGCAGCAGCTGTTAGGCATGTCTAAGATAGCCATTCAAAATTGAAGTTTATTCACTGGACAAAAGATACACGTTTCGCACGGCGCCGATCTTGCAATGAAAATTTCTTATTGTGTAGTGAATAAAGATTAATTTAATGAATGCAGCACCGCGTCGCGCGGTGCCGGTGTCGTGGTGTAACTTATAACTGATTCTTCACGCTGAGTTCAAGTGTTTGATCGGTACGGGAACGTACCTACTACGTAACTACTTTTTAACACCCCACAATCCCCCTTGGTGACCATCCGTAGTATATGCCGAGACCCTCCCCCCTCACCATGATATAAATATTGACTACGTGACAAATACCAAAAAATTATTTACTCGTTTTACCCGTTAGTTTGATACTATAGCGAGTATTTGTGATCTACTATTACGTATTTATATACAGGCTGGGGATGTTATGGAGCTCCGGAACCGTAACCGAAACTAACGGATAACCGAAATGAAAAAAAATCCATAGCCGTCTATATTTTTACCCGACTAGGTTATGTTTTTCGCGCGTATCTTGTATGTAAATTCCTTTATTCCGTACGTATCTTCCAAACGGCTGGATGGATTTCGACAATTAAGGTATCGTTAGATTTGTCTCGAAAACCCGAGTGTCCTTAGACTAGTTAGTTTAAAGAAAATGTACAAAATGGCGGATTTTGGCGCAAAATTGTAAGTGGTTCAATTTTTTTTTTAATCAAACCTATCGAGTAGGGTATCAAAATAACGAAAATTAAAATGAGGTTTCAAAACTATACATATGTCATGTATTTCAATTTAATCAGGAATAATTACAGCCATTTTAATTAAATAATTCGAATGAATTTGTAATCAATGCATTCAAATAGTCGTATTTTTGCTTTACATCGACCAAGTGTGTGTTGGATAAACTAAAACATCTAAAATAAAATAAATAATTAAAAAATTATAAAAACCCGACTGCAAAAAACATACAAAAAAACCTCAATGTTCAAAAGTAAATGGGTCCCGCCTGCTACCAAACATAATTCACATAGGCTTTCAGCTCAATCTTGTTTCGGTATTTTTAGTGCGTTACTTTATTTTTGCAGTCGATTTTTTTTTGTAAGAAATCTATACTTTATTTAAATAAGTAGTATAATGTTAAAAGCTAAAATTAACTAAAATCTATTTAAAATATTTACAAACTATAAAAGTAGGTAAGTAATAAAAAAATAATAACTACTCCAAAACTTAAAATGCTACAAAAAAAATTAATAATAAATAAATAAATGAATGAATGAATAAATGAATGAATGAATGAATGAATGAATAAATAAATGAATAAATGAATAAATGAATAAATAAATAAATAAATAAATAAATAAATAAATAAATAAATAAATAAATAAATAAATAAATAAATAAATAAATAAATAAATAAATAAATAAATAAATAAATGAATAAATATTCATTGAATGAATGAATGAATGAATAAATAAATAAATAAATAAATAAATAAATAAATATTTGTTTTTTTTTTATTTATAACGTATTTGACTTTTAAAATTCTTTAAAAATCGTATATCCTTTTCTGAAATTAGCGGATAATCAGAAATAATTATATATATCTCTAACGGGCAATTGGCCCACCACACTTACCCACCACTGCAACTCCTGTGTAGCCAGGATCGAGTAACAGTAGAGAGCCAGTGGTAACCAACCGCAAAAACCCTTTGATGTGATCTCAGGGGTGCCCGGGGGACATGCTAAATCTGTCTTGGAACCCGAAAACGAAATTAATCAGAAGATTGTAGGAGGAGTAGGAAGTATTCCAGTTTCCCTCCCCAAGCAAAGCGGGAGACAGCAAAAATTGTGATGACAAAAAGTCAGAATTAAAGAGGAAGCACCACGGGAATAACATTTTTTTTTTTATGACTACAAGACAGAATGTAATTAAATGTTTTAATTTGTAATATGACAATTAATTACAATGCATTTATAATGACAAAAAAGTGTTGCATTGTTTCCAATAGTACTTATGACAAAAACGTTTGAAAGCTCGGTAGTTCTTCGCGCAGCCCACGAGATCTTCATAGTACACAACCCTAGAAACACAATGGACGCTGTTCAACTTTTCGATTCTTTCGTCATACCAGAGATCACACTCCCAGAGTATGTGATGAGCAGTTTGTTCATAAGGGCTACCTTCGGTCGAACACTCGCATAGCGGAGACGAGACTAATGTAAATCCAAAAAGTTTAGCTTTAAAGTTTCCGTGTCCTGTCAAAAATTGTGCGACGTAGTGGTCTATTTAATATATCCATTGCTTCGAGAGTCGATCGCGTACCGAAGGGAAAAAAATTATATAGGTGACGCCCTTTGATAGTGTTGTCCCACCGTTCCTGCCACTCAGAAATTAGGTTCTGTATAGAAATATCTAATGGCTCGAATAATCTAGTTATCTTATTACTCTCTTTCGCGCTTAAAAACTCAGGGTTAGTGATTTTTTTATTTTTATAATATAGCGCTGCACGACGCTGTATCTCTAAATCTACTGGTAGGACTCCGGCTAAGACTGGGAGTGCTTCAGTACTTACGGTACGGTATGCCTTACATAAAAATATTAAGGCGAGACGTTGGCTTTGCAAAAGTTTACGACGGGCCGCTCCTATTGTAGCCCTATCTGCCCAAGGCGGTGCGCCAAAGCAAATGCTGCCGAGGTACGTCGCATTATAAATTATTTTTAATGTTTTAAATGAAAGGCCCCATGTCGACGTTGATATTTTTATGAAACAATAGAAATTCCTTTTAGCTTTCTCACCGGTCTGTATTATATGTTCCAGGAATGTAAATTTATTTTTTAAATTAAGTCCTAGGTAACAAAGTGACTGTTTACGTTTCACATTGATGTTGTTCAGTTTAATGCAAGGAGTTGATATTAATGAACCTTTTAAAAGTACTTGAAAGGTTTTATGTGCTGCAAATTCTAATCGATTTCTGTGGCCCCAACTCGATATTACGTTGAGGCACTTGTTGGCCTTGTTTTCAATTTCAGATCGCGAATTGGCTTGAATAATAAGAAAACCATCGTCAGCATAACCTATCAGAGAGCACAGAGGAGGCAAGGGAACACATAATAAATCATCAAAACTTATATTCCACAAGTGCGGCGATAGTACTGATCCTTGAGGGCAGCCGCGCGTTAAGTTTTTGAAATGTGTGTTTTGGTTGTTTTGTTGCGAGTTGGAGTTTTGTTACGCCGTTGCAAAAATACGAGTAAATTAAATAATAAATATTACGATAGCAGCCTCTGTTTCTTAACTTCAGTAGTAGCATTGGCCACCAGGCATTATCGAAGGCACCCGCGATATCCAGAGATATACCTACTACATATTTACACTCCGATAGATTTACTGTTTTTCTGACCTCGATTGCTGTATCCACTGTTGACTTCCCGGCGGTAAATCCAAATTGCTGATTATTAAAGTTCGGGCCACCATGTAGCAAGCGGGGAACAATTCAATTCAATTCAATTAAATTCAATTATTTCAGATTTTCATCCATAGTGTTAGTAACAATAGATCCTTATTCTAGTGTTAGTAAAAATATAAAATAAATTGGAATTACATTATTAATTAATTTAATTATATATATGGGAACCGAGCTATCGGAGCATGGAGCTGCACCCAATGCTTCAACAACATCGAATCCCACCCGCTACCCAACACATTCAGGAGTCTGTTTGGACTGTTTTGCACACGCGACCAGAGCGAGGCACATCTCTTTCTAATAATTGTCTGAAAACAATCTGTATGTGCCTCAGCGAACATAGATGAGGCGCTACAGTAACATGACAGACCAAACAGCATCCTGAATATGTTGTTGTACTGGACTCTGAGCGTGCTATATGCACGCTGCGTATATCTTACCCATAGGCTACACGTGTAGAATGACTGACAATATGCTTTAAAGAGCGTCATTTTGGCGTCCCTGCTACATCGTGCGAACCTACGTGCGAACATATTACCGCGCACACATAGCGCTCTACGCTCCCTCTCTATGTCCTCCGTATCTGACAGAGAGGAGGTGACCCAGTGACCCAGATATTTAAATCGGTCAACTCTTCTCAGCTGCACACCGCCAAGAGACACAGGAGGTACACTTCTGCGACTCCTGTCGGCACCTGCATTAAAAACCATAAATTCGCTTTTACTAGCGTTATATCTGGGCCCATGTTCCTCCGCATTCTCTTCACAGATACGGAGATGCCTACGTAACGCACTGATAGATGGGCTCAACAGCACCATATCGTCCGCGTAACTTATATTAGTAATACAGACGCCGTCAACGTGACATCCTAAGTAGGTGCTGTTGAGCCCACCTATCAGCCGATTCATGTACAGATTAAAGAGGCGGGGCGAGCTTAACCCCCCCTGTCTCGTCCCACACTCCAACCCGTACACCTCCGAAAACACTCCAGCCCAATTTACACTATTTTTCTGATGACCGTACCAGTACTGAAAGAGTCCAATCAGTTCCTTGGGCAGATTGGTTTCGTCGCCAAGTTTTTGCCACAACTTGTCGTATGATATTAAGTCGAATGCCTTCGACAGGTCCAAGAAGCAAGCGTATACCGGCGTTTTCCTGGATGTGTAATACTGCACAGTTTGCTTAAGACAATAAATGGCACTTTCAGTGGACAGGCCCGACAATAAGACGTTCTAATAATTTACCTAAGCATGATAATAGCGTTATAGGACGGTAGGATTTCGGATCGTCTGGTGGTTTATCACCGGCTTTTGGAATTAATTTTATTGTGCCGATTCGCCAAATTTTTGGAAAAGTGCCTTCTGCAATACATTTATTAAAAACCTGTAATTTAGATGAGCCTACCGCTAGACACGCCTACTTAATCATAATATTAGATATTTATCCTCGCCTGCTGACTTTTTCGTAGGTAACAAATTAACTGTTGAAGTGAACTCATCAAGTGTAGGTAAGTCAGATACCGGCGTATTGATGGGGTCTAACATTCTCAATCTTATCTCGCGGTGAAAATCATTGTCCAAGTCCGGCTTGTCAGCTGAATTAGTACGTCGAGGTACGCCTTCGCCGTGTCTCTTAAACTATGAGTATACGAATTATTAATCTTGATATTTGAAAAATACTGTGGAGCAGTGGTATTATTTGGTTAGAGTTCATGGTATAAAGAAGATCATGGTCCCTCCTTATCCAGTCTAACGGCTGCATTTCTCAACATATTATTTTTTGCTAAGGTGACGGCGGCGCGATAACGCGACCTTGAAGCCCTAAGGTCAGTTAGGTACGATACGTAATTATCGTCCAATAGACCGAGTCCCTGTCTACGTGCATAATTAATTTTCCGTCTGGCTCTCCTAAACTCCCGACGCAAGTTATATAAATTATCGTGCCACCAATTACACTTATTTTCTGTTTTAAGCGGCCTTCGGCCCAGGGCGGTGTCGGCACAGTAGACAAAGGTGTTGGTCATTATTTCCGCCCTATCATTTGAGTTCAAGTCTGGACGAGTGAAATCTCTGGAGTGAGCGAACATAAGAGACCGGAATAAATTCCAATTACCATTTTTAACATTATATTTATAATCTTTCGACTCAATCACGGGACAACTCGAGGGTGCGCGAATAAACTCAAAGACAATTAAATGATGGTCGCTGCATGACGCATCAGGAATAACGCGCCAATTTATTATATTGTTATTAAGGACGTACGCGCTGGAAAGCGTGACGTCGATGGAAGATTCACCAGAGGGGCTGCTAAATGTAGGTAGTGCATTGGGAGTGTTATGAATTTGCAGGTTGAACTCTGCTATGAAGTCTTCCACTGAGCTACGACGGTCGCGGTCAGTGTATCTAAGTTCCCCATGCCATAAGGGCGAAGAAGCATTTACGTCGGCACCAATAACAATTTTATTCCCCGCAAGACATTGTAGGACATGACGTAGTTGGTGTAAGTGAGGACCTACAAGATCGGAGTATTGAAAATAACAACTAACTACGTACAATCTAAAGTGAAGACACCGCTACCGCACAGTGAGACGTTGACAGATTTGTAAGTGCCGTAATTGAAAATTTAGACTGAGGTGTGTAAATGCCGGCGCGCGCTAGGTTGTTAACTTGTACGACTTTCGACCTTAGCGACGCGGATTGATATTGGTCTTGTCTGTTGAACAAGTCTAAATTATAATCCGACACCAATTTTTCTAATTCAATCGTCGCGTGCTTATTGTTATGTAGGTTCAACTGTCCTATAACTAACTTATCCATAGCGAGTTGTTAAAATTAATTGCTCCATTTTTGCCTTGTATGTTGGGCAGTCAGGGGAACCCGTGGAGTGGTCGTTAGGTTTCTTGTACCGGGTGCAGCTTCCGCAAACCGGTTTGAAATCTTTTTTGGGACAGTTAATTGAGGTATGTTTATCGGCGCAGTGACAACATCACGGGTCTGAATCGCGGCAGAATTTAGCAATGTGACCGTATTGTTGACAATTAGCGCAGCGTACAAGTTCGACGTCATCGATGAACCGACACATTGCCCAGTCAATAAAAAGTTTTTGTTTAGTTTCAATGAGATGTTTCCGAATCTTTGGGTCTAACTCTAGGCCCATCCATTTTCGATTGTAGTTATTATTTATGCGCCGTCTAATAATTTTTGTCGAGTTCACAAATTGTTCTTGAGTCACATTAATTTCGCCCTTAATATTTTGGTTATAAAGCGATAAAAGGAAATTTTCTTCCGTAATATTTTGCGGGACATCTTTAATTAGAATACGCGGGTTACGCCCTCTCGGTGTTTCTAGACGCAGACCGGCTGATTTTAAACCTTCAACGGATTTTACTCTCCTGACTTGTGACTCGCTTATTAAGCGCAGGATCACGCCCGAATTAGATGTCTTTTTCACGCCGTGGATTTGAAAGCCGTCAGATGGGTTGATCGCTTTCATTAATGCCTGTTTGGTCTCGTCTGAGGATTTTAATTCCGCCGATTTTTCTTGCGTCGGATAAGCTATTACGCACGGGAGCGGTCTACGCGTTTAAATAAGTGGCACCGACTTCGCGAGTCTGAGTTTGAGCGCGTCAGAATAAGAAAATGGCGGCGCTAGGGCGGCCGGTTGCTCAACCTGAGTAGTAGTTTTGGCGGTCAGCAAATCCTTTTCCAAATTAGCGACTTTAGTTTCTAATGACGAATTTTTAAGTGCCAGAAGTGAGACGATGGCCGTTAATTTTTGTGTCATATTCATTATTTCTGCTTTGTTTGCGAAGTTATTGCGACGAGATTCTGTGTCGTTTGCGAACTCATTTATTTTAGACAAGTATGAAGAGGCCTCGCGAACTAGCTCGTAATAATTTCACGTATCGTCGGGGCCACGGCTTGTATCCAATAACGAAATTACGGGGGGCGGTTGATCGTCCCTTGTGGGCTGGTGGCGCTTTTCATCAGGTGACAAAGAAGAGGGCGATAATTGTGACAATAAACGTTTAGTACCTGAAGAAGTTGGCGGTGAGCGGGGAATTTTGTCATTTTTCGAAAACGGATTTGTATCTTTATTCGGTGGCATATTATGACTCGACATTCTGGCTAGATACTTACTAAAAAGATTTAAATACTACACTTCAATATGCAATAGAAAAACAATGGCCAAAATAAAGATTAAATAGGTAAATAACTAACAGCTGTTCGAACAGAGCGGCCGGCGCTGCGCGAGAGCTACCGACAGTAAAAATTTTTGCCTACCTACTTGTTGACAACAATAAAAGTGAACAAGGAAATCAACTTACCGAATTAAATCCAACAAACTACGGACAAATGTGTTTCAAAAACTTACAGTAAACGTTGCTCACACCTTTACCTAACTTATTACACACACTCATCACGTATTTGTTGATTTTAAACCACTGAAAACAATTTATTTCCCGGAGCGCACGTCAGACGGTGTTAGCCGTACGAAGATCGCGGGGGGAGGAAATAATTATATATATGGAGCCGTTACCATAACCGGTATGGTATAATATTATTCTCATATTCCTACCCGTATCCAGATCCGAAATTTCATATCCATAACATCCCTAACACAGATGTAGCCATACAAAAAATTCTTGTACTACGAGTTACGAGTACGATGCGGTGTCTGGCAACACGTCAACAATTTGCTTGTGTCTTCAAATTCGCATTAGTAATTGTAAGTTCCTTTAGCATGCAGGTAACACGGTGCGCTGCCGTGCGCTATTCAGAGGTCATATATCAGAGGTCGCGCGGTTGTGTCACGGCCAAGCCTGCCGCTTAAAACCTGACACAACTGTAATTATATTTCCCAAAACGTTAAAATAGTTCGATGATTATTTGATCTACGAATTATACACAGTAACATTATTTCTTTCATTTTATCCGGAAAACATTCATCTTATGATGAAACACCAAAAGCTTACAGATACCTATATACACCAGGAAGCTCATTAAAAGTTTTCATTAACAGCTAAGAAAATATGATAACGTTGCTACTCAAGTTCTAACCACCAAGTTTCGTCTAACTACAACTATACATCAAAAAGAAGTAATAACAAACAACAAAATACTTAAGTTAAAACTAAATACTTCATCATGCTAAAAGTTGCGGCCAAAAGATTAAAAGAATAACCACCAGTGGGCCTAGCAGGAACATTCGACAGCGGCGTAAACGTAACGTTATCGAATGAAATTTGTACGAAAACCTGTCAAAATCATGACAGCGTCCATACAAATTTCAATCGATAACGTTACGTTTACTAGGCCACCAGAATATAATGTAGTACCCATTTATTATATAATTTGCAATTGTGACTTGTGAGTGACTCATAAGTCACAAACAAACAGACTAATAAGTGTACCTAATAACGCATCAGAAAGAAGTCTACGAAGCTTAGAAGCTTAACTTGCAAGAACATCCTCAAGTCAATAATTATTGTCAAAATAGTAACGATTGAGTTATTGTACACTAGATGATGGAACAAAAGAGTTACGGGCTACGGCCATAGAATTACATTAATTAAGAAAGTTATATCTATTGAGAAAAGATTCAGAACGCTTAAATTAACTTTACCTAATCAGGAGCATCAATGGAATTGTTGATTATTTATCGTTATTATTACGTGATGCAAGAGCGGCGCCGCGCTATGCAGTGCGGTCCAGTTTGACATTCTAACTCTTGTAATTTTAGTGAATAAAGTTCAATTGTGAATTGCTACATTAAAAAATGCAGCGCAGCGTCGCGCATCGTCTCGTTTCAGTGTAAACTAACCCTAAATCCGAAGCCTTATTTACTATACTAGTTTATGTGCTCATCATAGAATGAATTTGATTACCTCTGTGGCTCTGTGGTTAGCGCGTCGGCGCCGCGGCGCTTAAGCCGGAGGCCGTGGGTTCGAATCGCGCCGAATTATCTCTGTACCTGGGTCTTGGATGTGTATTAAATATAATATGTATAGTATAATAAAAAACTTAAATATAGTGTAACTGTATTATTTAATATATTTCCGTTGTTTGGTACCTGAGTCCTGAGATACAACTTCTTTGGATACTTAGTACAGGACCAGATTGATGTGGTGTAGAAGCGTCCATATATATTATTATTAATGATTATGAACAAATAACGTGTTGTGGCAGATATAATTTAAACTTCCGTGTTTCTACGTGTAGAGGAAAAGGCAAATGGTCCACTCGTAAATTCACTAAGGTAAAATCATGTAGCCAAGGCTACAATAATTGCTATCGTAATTCATGACTCGTGACTAATTAATAGTTAACATGGAATATCTTATTCCCATTCATATCGCCTGCCTTGAAACTTAGCACTTTGTAATTTATCTGTATCTAATTTTTTGATAGCAGTTTTATCAACATTAATTGCTGAATCGGCCTTAAATTAAATATTGCACTTTTAATCGATTTTAAATAAACGTACGAAAAATGTTGCGTACGTTTATTTTAAATGTAATAATGTGTTCAAATGTAAATAATGATGCTGCAAACTATTGTAAGCCATAATTATTTAACTACTATCGTAAGCCATAATAAACGTTAATTATTTCAAATAAGTGTGGAAGTTAAACATGCGAAGGTTTAGAAACGGTCAATATTCAAACTAAATTGGAAGAAAATGTAAATAAACATTTCACTAGTTAAGGAAATTTGTTGTCTGCATACCAAAACATGTGTGAGACTGTAGTCGCATGCGCAGAAGGCGCGGGCGCGGACGGAGAAGCGAAAGCGGTGCGGCGCGGCGGCGTGGCGCAGCATAGATAGCCAAGTCATGCTGCAGGTCACACTAAAATTATTTTGTGAGTAAGTAAGACTTTTAGTAGGTAGTGAATAGTGAAAACAGAAAATTATAGTTACCCAAGAAACAACAACCTAAACCTAAACAACCTAGTCAATAGTTTTTTTTTTACCTAGCTAAATTAAAGGCTGTGTAATAAGTGTGTCTAGCTAAAAATAAACATACTATAAATGAGCGAGATTACGTTTAGCAACCACACACATAAGATATAATTTTTATTTTTCTGACTAGTCGTCTTTGCATATAAAAAGTAAATCATCTACCCGAGGGCTTAGTAATTGCTTTTTGGAAACGTTATACAAGCACCGACTTCCGTCAATTTAGCATCGCGCCCCCGCTTATCGATACAGTCCCCGCTGCCGCGCTGCGCGTGCGCACGCCGTCAAGAGAGTTGTGTACGCCCGTGTTACAAACGAGCGTGTCGAACTTATTGCGTCCTGCGGTTTCTCCCGCGCGCGTCCGGGAGCCGTCCTCGTGCCGAATACAAATCCGGAGGTTTCTATTGTACATTGAACACCCGAATTGTATTCGAAGTTATTTACAACAAATTACAATTAAGTTATATGTAGTAGCCAGTATGAAAGAAAGGCCTATATATGTCACCGTAAAATTGTAAAAACCGTTAGATTGTAATATAACTAGCGAGATGTAAAATGTCGGAAGATTGCAAACCTGAACATCCTGCTTTCTATTTAACGCATTATTTTTCGTTAGATTATAATATTCTATCGCTAAGAATGTTTCGACATATTATTACAATCACGCTAGTTATATTACAATTTTACTATTATAAACTAACACAATATTAATTTATATGTATTAAGAGCGAAAATGTAGGTCCGCTTTGCGAATTTAATTAGCCCGTTAGTAGGCTTACACACACTCCGCCGCGGCGCTGCTACGCTAGGATTAGTATGGATTTCGTGCCGCAGCGTCGACGCGCGCCGCAGCCAAATCCATTCAAAATACGGCGGGGCCGCGGAAGCAGCGGCGGCAGTGTGTAAAGGCACTCACAGATGCAGTGTTATACTAGACGTCATACAAGTCTTCGTGGCTAGTCGCTACAATTAATGTTTAATCATACTAACTTGTTAGTTATTCGGTGGTTAAACATTATACGTTCTATTATAATAAATAGTACGAGCGGTTAAATTTTAGACTTTTTAAAATCTTCAAAACACTTGTTATCCGTGAGTTGTTGATAAAACGTAAGCTGGGAAATAAAGGAATACACAAAATGACCTCGAAGTACCTACATAAAAAATTGAAAGTAGGCAAATCACTATTGAAATTTTCCATCAAAACGTCTATTAATAAAATTTCTCTTACTTTCACTGTCGGTAACAATGTGTCAAATTTAACATGTAAACTATAAGATTTTAACAGCTTTTTATTATATGCCGGGTGCGTTTTCCCGTAATATTTAAAGTTAGTAGGTACAAAAAAAAATAAAACTAAAATACCTAGAGCATGTCAGGACTTAGGACATGCCACATGGGTTCGGTGACTATCGACGCACAATAGGGTTTCAAAAGTTATTCAAAAGTTATTGTCCGATTCAAGATTAATTAGAAATTTATAAATAAATTACTTAGGAAAATTATAAGACAATAATTGTCCTAAGAAGTTTTTAAAATGACCTAGCAGCATGGCAACTTACAACTTTCCGTGTCTTATAGTTTAGAATAACTTTGGAGGCCGATGACTCGAGAATGGTTTACTTTGTAAAAAAAGTCATATATGAAACCCTGACTTTATTTAAAAACGAAACTACAATGGTTGCTTGAGTACTACGGAACCCTAAAAATAGATAAGTGGGGGAATACTTGGAGCACAGAATAGAAAACATATATACTTACGTGCAGAGAAACATCTTTCATAGAATGATTCAAATCGATCTATTGAAATTTTTGACACCGACGTGTCAAACTGTGGGTGCGTTGTGCACGCGTAACATAACCAAGCAGAAAGAACCGGTACCAAGTAAGAAACCGAGTAGAAAAGTACGAAAGAATAGAGAAAATTACAGATTCGAAAAGGAAAGCTGTAATTTTACCCATATCGTCTGTCTACTCTTGTGTAGACAATTCGTACCGTTCGTAAAAATTGTTTATTCTCTCATCTTTAAGCATTACTATTATATCGCGATTTACCTTATCTGTGTATGTTCTAACTGAGATTACGTTCCGGTAGCTACAATAATATAGTCGTGTTATTTCCTTTATAATACGGTGTTTTCCTGTATTCTTTAAAATGACATAAATGAATAGTGCTCTAAAAAATAAGACAGTTTATAAAAAGAATAGTATACTAAAAATCAATATTTTCTAAGATATTGCGGATTGTTTGAAGCACTTTTGTGAGTGTCGTGATAACGCCCCATATAAAAATCGTACAAGTAGGTGACGTCACACGCTACTAATGTTGCTACGAAATGTATAGCCATATGCACAAAATATCCGATATCTCCGAAGTTTGTGCGTTTATGTTCATACATACCACAGTAAATATTTTTGTATTTGATGTAAGTAAACTAATTATGTAGGTTTTTTTCATTAATGTTGTACAAAACAACACATAAAATCCTTATTCTTTTTACTTTTATCTAGTTGTAATACATTATTATTTCTTAATTTATATAAAAAACTAAATTTTTACACGTAGGTATATACCCCCTTGAATAATTACATCTTCTAGGAAATATCATCATAATCAGCCTATCGCCGTCCACTGCTGAACGTAGGCCTGCTCCAATGAGCGCCAACCATCCCGAACTTGGACAGCCCTCATCCATCCGCTGCCACCTTCATCAATTCGTCGGTCCGTCGTGCGGCAGGATGTCCTACACTACGTTTGCCTAAGGGTGGTCTCCACCCTAACACTTGTGGACTCTATCGACCGTCTGTCCGTGTGCAGACATGCCCGGCACCCTTCCACTTCAGCGTGCTAATTCTATGAGCAATTTCGGTGACTTTCGTTCTGTGGCGATTGACATCGTTACGTAATTTATCCACCAGAGATACCCTCAACATTGCTCTTTCCATCGCACGCTGAGCAACCTTGAACTTGTGAACGCCCCGCATGTTCTAGGAATAACTTATTAAAAGTAGAACCCATTTTTTTGGGTTTTACTTTTATATCACAATAGATGTTTTGACGTATTACTGTCTTATATGAAAGACTTCTTGTTTTCCTATACCAACTTTGACCCTCTGTTTGATCTCTTTTTGGGAGGAATCTTTGGGATACCTAACTTATTACTAATAAAAATATTTACACAACTGATGAGCTATTGAATGTTGCTGTCTTTGTCTGATACGATGAAAAAGTCACTTGACAGACTAGAGCAATAACATTGAATATCTTATCCGTTGTGGAAATATTATTATTATTAGTAAGAGGAGAGAGTGTGTAAGTGAATTAATATAGTAATAGCCTTTATCTTTCCTTAGGGAGCTGTGAATTAATTAACATACAGATTACAGACAGTAATATAAGTAGATAAAATATATTCCATTTAGTGGAATTCCATTGACTGGTAGACCTCGCGGTCAGCTAGGAAGAGACCACTTACTTTGTTATTATGACCTGAAACACTTGTAGCGATATGATAGTACAATAGTTGTGAGTCTCCCACGCTCGTGAATTAGTTTATTAACTGTAAAAAATAGTTTATTTTAAATATTTAATATATACCGTATACACGATACGTGTTCGTCAAAGTGGAAATTTGTCAAGGTCCATCAGAGAATAAGCTGTATTACGAACAATAAATAAATTAGGTGTAAAAGATATTGAAAAATAAAATGAATAATGTAATTTATACATGAGTAATGGTAATTTCTTTCCATTATCAAAATCTGCTCGTTTATTTGACAGAAAAAAACACGTTAATATTTCCCCACGGTAAGTAGGTACGCTTACACACGCGACGCAGCTTCTGCAGCACCGCTGCACTAGGAATTGTGGACTTTGTGCCGCAATGCCGCATCGGTGCAACGCTGCAGCTCCAGCCACCGCGAATGCGATTTGTATGGATTTTTACGCGGCGGCGGCGCAGCGGCAAGAATCCGGCAAGAGAATTGAAGATCAAACGATCTTACCTTAAGTGAAGTTCGATCACAATTATATGAGCAACTTCATTCTTAGCGATTTATGCTTACTCATTGTATAGTGGCGCTCCCATGCGTCACCCTTGCACGTATTTTAGAGATGTTAAAAAAAAGTACATGTCATCTTCTCTAAGTTGTCTGTCGGAGTTTTGCCGGGGAGTTCCATGGGTGACGTTGTGAATTTGTAATATTTCATAAATTTGTATTATCTCGTTTCTTAATGTGTAATATTGGTAGAATATTAACTATTAAATATTCATTAAAGTGTAAGTGGTACAACTTCTAAAAACGTGCTATCTGTGTGTTTCCCGCCAAAACTCCCTAGGAACTTTCAGTAAAGCGTCTACCACTTTACTGAATTGACTGACATGACTCATTGACTGTACTGACTATTTATTTGGACTTTGACTAGACATTAAACTTGACGATATATTATAAATACAGTGTTGAAAATTGAAACGAAAGTTCTATTTCCCGCCTTTTTTACTTGACACTGGCAAATGGTTTTAAGATAAGCCGACGCCATATATTAAAAAAAAAAAAAGTTGCCTGTCACGACTTGTTAGGTGCTTAGACGCAGGATTTTCATTTTGTTTATCAAATCAAATCAAATCAAATCAAAAAAATTTTATACAAAATTGGTATTTTTAAATACTCTTTTTGAACGTCGTTACTACGTGATGCCTACCACCGGTTCGGGAACTAACCCAGCGAGAAGAGCCGGCAAGAAACTCGTCTGGGGCCATCTTTTACCAAAAAGATAGAAAATTATTCTTTTAAAATCAAAATTATTACAATGTTTGCTTATGTCTATGTAACAAATAATAACATAAGATAAGGAGCCACCTTACTCCCAAGGTGCCGTCTTGAATGAAGTCATTAATTTTATAATACGCTTTGGCACACAAACGTTCTTTAACTACTTTTTTAAACTTATTAATGGGCAAAAACAATTTATAGCAAAAAACTTACCTACGGTGTGCATTTTATACTTGTAATTTCTTGAGAAGGGTTGGTGGGTTTGGATAAATCGCTAAGAATGAAGTTGCTCATATAATTGTGATCGAACTTCACTTAAGGTAAGTTCGTTTGATCTTCAATTAATTATATTTCGCGACTTCATGCTTAGCGATTTATGCTTACTTATTGTATGATGTTTAGAGTAGAACAAATATAAAATGTAAGATGTTAAACCATACTATATTTACCATACAAAATGTCATACATTTACACTATCTATCTTAATTATCTTATACTTAAGTAACATCTTTCTTACTTTTTTATATTATAAATAAATGAAATAAATTGACGAACCTCTCCACCCTGCAGATTTTCTAATTGTCTCTATATTAAGTCCTAGTTTGTAGGCTTTCGTTGTAGCAGCGTGGCGAGTGCTATGGGCCTTAAAAAGAGGTATCAATGCCACTCTTACCTAAAGTTTCCTTGATCCACTAACTCAAAGTCCGAGTAGAAATCTAATAAAAAGCTAATAAAGCTAATAAAAAGATTATCAGATTTTACATTAGTTTTACTCAAATATTCTAAAAGGCATAATGCAGGGTATATTTTTGGGCCTTTCAAATAATAAGGAAGTTTAAGGACCGGTTGAAAACAGGTTTCGAGGTTTTTATAATATCTGGTATGTGAATTAAAATCTCATCTTTGTTATTTAAATTAACATTATAGATCTTTATCAAACTTAAAGTTTGTACCCTGTGTGCTGTAACGACAGCCAACAAAGTAGCAGTCTTTTTAGAAAGAGTTTCTAGGCTGAGATCCTCGTTGGGCCACTGAACAGATATAAACGTTAAGACAACATTGGTATCCCAACTTACATTGTACTTTGGTTTAAGTGGTCTCATTCTGTAAGCTCCTTTCATAAAACTCTTTAATCTATAATCATTTTCTAAATCAGTACACAATAAAGACAATGCAGATTTTAAACTATTTAGAGTACCATATTTAGAACCTTTGTTGAATTTATCAGTTAAAAAATCAATTACCCTGTTCACAGACATCGTAAAAATCATAGTTATGGCTCCTGCAATACATTATCCATTGTCTTATACCACTATCATTCTGTTTATACTAAGGCGGGTCAATAAGTCCGTGACTTTTTGAATTTCTAACCTCCTTACTGAAAAAGCAACACTACTCCTGTCAACAGGCATCTGTCAGTTGACTCCTATCAAAATTTGAACTTGCTGCGTCAGTTAGTTTGTGTTTTACAGCTATCTTTATCAGACTATCCAGTAACTTAAGGAAACAATGGAAAAAAGTGAATTTCGTGTGCTTATTAAGCATTATTTTTTGCGAAAAAAAACCATTACCGAGACCAAGGCTAAGCTTGATAAATACTATGGGGACTCTGCACCATCGATTTCAATGGTAAAAAAGTGGTTTACTGAATTTCGTTGTGGCCGTACAAGCACTGAAGATGCCGAACGTCCTGGACGCCCAGTTGAGGTCTCTACACCCGAAACAATCGAAAAAATTCACGATATGGTGTTGGCCGACCGAAGATTGAAAGTGCAAGAGATTGTGGAAGCCATAGGCATATCGCATGGCTCAGTGGTTTCAATTTTGAATGATCACTTGGGCATGAGAAAGCTTTCCGCAAGTCGACCACAAACGCAATCGTGTAACAACTTCACAGGAAGGTTTGGCGTTGTTTAATCACAATATGGAGGAGTTTTTGCGCCGTTTTGTAACCGTGGACGAAACATGGATCCATCACAACACACCAGAGACCAAACAACAGTCAAAACAGTGGGTTTCTAAAGGTGAATCGGCGCCAAATAAGGCCAAGGTGGGTTTGTCAGCCAATAAAGTTATGGCGACTGTTTTTTGTGATGCACGTGGGATAATCCACATTGACTATCTTCAAAAGGGAAGAACAATTAATGGGGAATATTATGCCAACTTATTTGACCGCTTCAATGAGGATTTGAAAAAAAACCGACCTCATTTGGCCAAGAAAAAAGTTCTTTTTCACCAAGACAATGCAAGGGTGCACACATGTGCAGTTGCCATGGCAAAAATCCATGAATTGGGCTATGAATTGCTCCCACATCCACCCTATTCTCTAGATTTGGCTCCGAGTAACTACTTCTTGTTCCCAAACCTGAAAAAATGGCTCGGTGGAAAAAGATTTGACTCCAATGATGAAGTCATCTCGCAAACAAAGGCCTATTTTGAGGACCTCGACAAATCATATTTTTTGGAAGGGATAAAAAAATTGGAGAAGCGTTGGACAAAGTGTATAGAGCTCAAGGGGGACTACGTTGAAAAATAAAATGATTTATTTATCAAAAAATCTGTGTTTTATTCCAAAAGTCACGGACTTATTGACCCGCCCTCGTATGTGTTATCAGATAATGAATTTAATATAATTTCCACACATTCCTCCGACAGCCACGTCTTTAAATACTTCTCCCGGATAACCTCGCGGCAATTAAGCGTAACGTGAGATGGAGATGGTGCGGAACTCTGAAAGGAGACTATAGCAAATTAGTATCAGGTTCAAAAACAATAAAGTTTTGTTAATCTTTTAAATAAAGGGAACCACGTCTGTGTTGGCCAGTAAGGTACAAAAATAACACCAATAATAAAATTCTTAACAAAATCTCACAGCTGCGAAGATCCTTGTTAAAAATCTTTAAATCAAAAAGGGCAGCTTTTAACTCTAATTCACGTCACCAGTCCAATGTCCACGAGATATTTGTCCATTACAATAAGCTCCCCAGCCAGTTTGCGAAGCGTCCGAAAAAATGTAAATCTTAGTGAATTAATTCTACTAAAACCTGTGTGTACTGTCTTGAACTTCCAACTTAGGTCGTGTTTAATGTCTTTTGACAAAACAAGCGTTTGATTATAACTAGGATTCTTAGAAAGGTATAAAAAATTGATCGTTTCTAAGCTTTTAGTGTATAACCAGGTGTTAAAGACAGCGGCCTCGTAACGTAATACATAAGTGAATTTAAATGTGAACGATAAACGAATGATTTAAAACAGTACATAAAACTATAATAGTGAATACTCAGTGACTATATGTATAGATTTATATGGCATCGGTGTGCAGAGATCGTGTTAAATGGTGTTTTATCAAGTGAAGGTTATTTTGGTTATATATTTTCAACTAAAGTGAATTTTAACGTAGCTTCTTTTGATTTATATAGATAAACATAATACCTAACGTGTAGAGTAACTTTTTAGGTTATATAATAAAGGGTTAAGTAGTTATTAAGAAAATAATGGTAAAAATGTAGAACATTTCTTGTATGGTGAACCTTAAGTTGTAAATATCTTTTTTATAGAATAAGATTTCTAGTATATAAGGGTTTATGTACATGGTTATGACAATATAGAATTTCACACAACGTGTTTTGCTTCACCTGGCTCATGAAAAGTAGGGAAAATTATGGAAAATAGCCGTATAGAGAGGTATATATATATATATATATATATATATAAGTAATATTTATTTATAGTTCTCTATACAATAGTTAATAATATTGTTAATTTGAGATTTAAAAAAATGTCATTGTTTATATCTGTTTTTTAATTGTTAACTTCGCCCGCTCACAATGCTATGCACCGCTATGCGCCGCTTACCTTTAAGTATGTAACGCTTACCTTTTTGTGATTTTTCGTTACAATAAATGTGAGTGTCATGTCGTTTTTAGTTGTTCCCAAGAAAAGAAAATATTCTGATGATACCTTACCATGTATTTTTTGTGAAATTGCTAACAATGTAGTGAAAACGCGCGAAGTTAACAATTAAAAAACAGATATAAACAATGAATTTTTTTTAAATCTCTATTAACAATATAATTACCTATTGTATAGAGAATTAAAAAAATATATTACTTATATATATATTTTTTAAATATATTTTTCATGGGTCGAAAGTACCCAAATTTGAGATTTTCAAACCTTTAAAAATTCTTATCTTTGAAAATATTAACTTTATCGTGAAAAGTCATAGGACCTTTTTTATTGGTATTTCGATAAAAAATATATAAAAAATGTCCGGTTCAAAAATTACAAATCCTTGCAATTGTTTAAACAATTTCGGTTTAAACAATATGGCACCGGGTTGCCCCATGGCAACATGCATTTATATCATCAGTAGGGCAATTTGAAGAGGATCGCATAAAAAAATTGAGGTGGAATAGTTTTCGGTACTCATGCGCCGATTCCTCCTGGACTAACAGGCAACTTAGAGAAGATGACATGTACTTTTTTTTAACATCTCTAAAATACGTGCAGGGGTGACACATGGGGGCGCCACTATACAATGAGTAAGCATAAATCGCTAAGAATGAAGTCGCGAAATATAATATAAGATATATAAACTTGTAATTGTAATTGTCATGCTAAAACCTCTATGTTATTTTGAGCGAAATCGAAAAATAACTTTTGAAGTAATTTTAAAAAAACCTATTGCGCGTTGATATCTACGGAACCATAGACATGACATGCCCTTGGCCCCTTATTTTTACTATTGGTTTAAATAATGTACAAAAAAACTTATTGAAGAATATCTACAATTTTTGTAAAAAACTATAATCCAGACTACGCAAATTATATAACCTATGTTACCCGCGGCGATATTACGAATCTATTTACACCAGAGTTAGCAACCACGGAGTAGCATTATAGTACTAGGGCCGTAAAATTATAGTAAGTTCGAAAAAATTATAGTAGACAAGGAAAAATCGTGATTCGATTTTATCGTTTAAAATTATGTACTTACAGTACTTACTACATAGATATTTTTTCAAATGAATGATACTATTAGAATTTATTATTGTAATATTAACTCGTAACGTATCGATATAAACTTTTATATTCAAAATTCAAATTACTTACATGATGAACACAGAATATTGGGCATATAGTGTACATACAATCGGGGTTGTATTTTACTTTAGTTGTCACTTATTCCGACGTAATTGATACATTTTACACTACGAGCGCTGAATTGAAATATATCCTGCTGTATCAACAGCGGGTAATTTTTGCGCCAAAATACAAATTGGAAAAAAAAATTGAACAAAATAATTAGCTATTAGTATTGAATACGTAATTCAAAAAATTATAGTAGATTTCAACATTATAGTATATAGTAAAAGAGAGTGTAATTATAGTATATCTACTATAATTTTAATATGGTTGCTCACACTGATTGACGGAATCGGATCAGTAGTTTAGGCGTTACTGTGAAACAAATATACATACATAAACTGTCAAAAACAAAATCATTACCCTTCCTGTTGTCTTGGCCGTAGTCGGATAAAAAAATCGATATGAAGTTGAAATAAAATTATCTTATCTCTCACACCAGCAGCAAACCCCTATCAGCTGTGTAAACACTGGCTCTACCGACTCTCTACCTACTTACATATTTCGTCATTGTTTGTTCATGTACCATGTCTGCTGATTACAGCTTAACTTTTTCCTGGCGTCTCTTTATGTTATTTTTGTGAATCGGTTGTCGTCTAGTTAGTAAATTTTACTAACTTTTCTATGTAAATAGTTGCCGCAAATTATTAAATTATAACCCAAAAATTGACCATTTATTTTGACATATACAAAGATAAGCAAAATAATGAAAACGTAACTTAATAGTTCCTCAAGGGACTACTATAACATCAAAGCAATATGAAAAGATTGACACGATACGCTAATAATAATCACAAAAGTGTAGCCTATGTTTTAATCCAGAGCCTAAACTACTCCCATACCAAATTTCATCGAAATCCGTTCAGTAGTTTTTGCGTGAAAGAGTAACAAACATCCATCCATCCTCACAAACTTTCACATTTATTATATCAGTAGGATTAATTACACTACAATAATTTGAAAAATCAGCAAAAACCCTCTCCACTAACGAGCAACTCCAGCTAATAAACGAGCTTTAGGTATTATAGAAAATGAACACTGAAGTAGTCAGAAGTTAATCAGGTACCTTACACCCAAACCCCAAGGCATGCAATCCCATGCAATAGCACAATAGCACACAAAATTGATAGAAAGATATAAGATTTGAAACGTATTTGACGATGGATGAGTTTCCTATAGTGGAAGAGACCATGATAGTCATGATGAATGAATCACGATTAAATCGTGACACCTGTTCTATTATGAATGAAGTTTGAGACCTTGAAAAATCACAAATCACTGCTAGCTGTGTTTAAATGCCAAATAAACCTGATTATATGCGTATGCTCATGTAGATAAGCTGAATTTTTATAAGTAGAATTTAGGCCTTGGCAAATCGAGGAAAATATTTTTTGAGATTTCTCTAAACCGGTGTAAAAAGATCTGTAAGATTGGTTCGCTTTGGTGGCGAATGACGAATAAATGGTTGGCTGACAGGCTGGCTGACAAACAAGCGATTACTGATGCCCAGGAACATCTGCAATGCCGGAAGAGTTACCCTAATCTGCGCGGTATCCTCACTCACTCGGCGAAACATACGCCCGAATACTGGAACACTAATCAAATTTAAGAGCCCTTTTCACAGGCTGTCGCTGTCTCTGCTAGCTGAAATGACAAAGACAGCATGTAACTTGAGCGTCACTTAAATTAACTGTCGTTCCAGTATTCGGCTGATAGTGCCAGAGTAATTTAATCTTTAGGCTACGTTCCCACGAGCGTTTTTAGTGGTCGCGGCAGAAAAAACAGCACTATAAATAGAACTTTGCGCTAATACAGTACAGCTGACAATCGAAGTGTCAAGTGTCAAATGTCAGATTTGACAACTACAGGATTTTCAGCTACAGTTCTATTTACAGTACTGTTTTCTTTGTCGCGAACAATAAAACCCTCGTGGGAACTTATCCTTACGGTTGGACCGGACCATTCATGATGAAGCATGGCTCCCACGTTGATATTCTTCGATAGCAAAAACAATGTAGGGTAAGTTTCGCGTTTCTCTCAATTTCTGTTCGTATTTTAGGGTTCCGTACCCATAGGCTAAAACGGGACCATTACTAAGACTCCGCTTTCCGTCCGTCTGTCTCTCCGTCTGTCACCAGGTTGTATCGCATTAATCGTGATAGTTAGATGCCTACTTGAAATTTTCCCAGATGATGTATTTCAGTTGCAGGCTGCAGTTATAGCAACAAATATTAAAAAACAGAATAAAATAAATATTTAAGAGTGGCCCATATAACAAACGTATTTTTTGCCGTTATTATAGATACGGAACCCTTCGAACGCCTGACTCGCGTTTGGCCTGTTTTATTTTTGTATATTTTGTGGAACGATTTTTTATCTCTTGTCGAGGTGCCTGCTACTGCTACTGTCGTCATCAATGAGTAATTACCATTTAACCTTACTGTTAACTAAAGGTCACAGACGAAAAGTATAAAAAAAACTGAGTTCCGGGTAGGAAGGTAATGTTGTCTGTACTTGTTATAGATATAGTTTTCAGGTTACATGAATAGGGGTTCCGATTTTATGCAAACTTAACAAGGTTTCTTCAGACCAAAACCAAACCTATTGGTAGATACCAGATAGATTAGGCCCAAAATTTATATTTTTACCTAAAGGTCAATTCACACCGAAGGCGATACGCGACGCGCTGTATTTGTAAGATAGCTATTCAAAACTGAACCGAAGAAGATACGCGTTTCATTTGAAGAAGATACACGTTTCATTTGAAGAAGATACACGTTTCATTTGAAGAAGATACACGTTTAATTTGAAGAAGATACGCGTTTCATTTGAAGAAGATACGCGTTTCATTTGAAGAAGATACACGTTTCACTTGAAGAAGATACATGTTTCATTTGAAGAAGATACGCGTTTCATTTGAAGAAGATACACGTTTAATTTGAAGAAGATACACGTTTAATTTGAAGAAGATACACGTTTCATTTGAAGAAGATACACGTTTCATTTGAAGAAGATACGCGTTTCATTTGAAGAAGATACGCGTTTCATTTGAAGAAGATACGCGTTTCATTTGAAGAAGATACGCGTTTCATTTGAAGAAGATACGCGTTTCATTTGAAGAAGATACACGTTACATTTGAAGAAGATACACGTTTTACATGCGCCGTGCAGCGCGATGTAACTTGACATTCGATTTTTTTTTGTAGTGAATAAAGTTCAATTTTGAATAATAATAATAGCTCCCCACACCGATTTCGTTGACGGTGGCCGGGTTCTTTGAAACCAGGCCAGCTACGCAGAAGTGATTTTATAGTGCCCAAGTGTGTGCGCAGTACACAAGAGCACTCTCGCTTCCTTTACTTTCGAAACCCAGTGACACCGATAGATCAGGCGCAGGTCCGACTTTTTACGTGCCCATCCGACGCAAGAATCATCTTTCTTATCAGACAATCAGGTGATCAGCCTGCATTGTCCTAACCAAACTTGGAAACAACATTTTTTTGTTGTTCCAATGCAGGAATCGAACCCATGACCTCCGAGCCGAGAGCCAAGCTGTAAATCACTGGACAATTTTGAATAGCTATCATAAAAATGCAGCGTCGCGTATCGTCGCAAAGTGAACTGACCTTAACAGGTAAAAAATATACTGTCTAAACTGTGTTCTACTAAGGCGGGTCAATAAGTCCGTGACTTTTTGAATTTCTAACCTCCTTACTGAAAAAGCAACACTACTCCTGTCAACAGGCATCTGTCAGTTGACTCCTATCAAAATTTGAACTTGCTGCGTCAGTTAGTTTGTGTTTTACAGCTATCTTTATCAGACTATCCAGTTACTTAAGGAAACAATGGAAAAAAGTGAATTTCGTGTGCTTATTAAGCATTATTTTTTGCGAAAAAAAACCATTACCGAGACCAAGGCTAAGCTTGATAAATACTATGGGGACTCTGCACCATCGATTTCAATGGTAAAAAAGTGGTTTACTGAATTTCGTTGTGGCCTTACAAGCACTGAAGATGCCGAACGTCCTGGACGCCCAGTTGAGGTCTCTACACCCGAAACAATCGAAAAAATTCACGATATGGTGTTGGCCGACCGAAGATTGAAAGTGCAAGAGATTGTGGAAGCCATAGGCATCTCGCATGGCTCAGTGGTTTCAATTTTGAATGATCACTTGGGCATGAGAAAGCTTTCCGCAAGTCGACCACGAACGCAATCGTGTAACAACTTCACAGGAAGGTTTGGCGTTGTTTAATCACAATATGGAGGAGTTTTTGCGCCGTTTTGTAACCGTGGACGAAACATGGATCCATCACAACACACCAGAGACCAAACAACAGTCAAAACAGTGGGTTTCTAAGGGTGAATCGGCGCCAAAGAAGGCCAAGGTGGATTTGTCAGCCAATAAAGTTATGGCGACTGTTTTTTGGGATGCACGTGGGATAATCCACATTGACTATCTTCAAAAGGGAAGAACAATTAATGGGGAATATTATGCCAACTTATTGGACCGCTTCAATGAGGATTTGAAAAAAAACCGACCTCATTTGGCCAAGAAAAAAGTTCCTTTTCACCAAGACAATGCAAGGGTGCACACATGTGCAGTTTACATGGCAAAAATCCATGAATTGGGCTATGAATTGCTCCCACATCCACCCTATTCTCCAGATTTGGCTCCGAGTGACTACTTCTTGTTCCCAAACCTGAAAAAATGGCTCGGTGGAAAAAGATTTGACTCCAATGATGAAGTCATCTCGCAAACAAAGGCCTATTTTGAGGACCTCGACAAATCATATTTTTTGGAAGGAATAAAAAAATTGGAGAAGCGTTGGACAAAGTGTATAGAGCTCAAGGGGGACTACGTTGAAAAATAAAATGATTTATTTATCAAAAAATCTGTGTTTTATTCCAAAAGTCACGGACTTATTGACCCGCCCTCGTATTCATATTGTGTGAAAAATGCAATCAGGAAGGCAGTCATCAATAGATATATTCTACAAGAGTGCCTAACTAAGTAACCGTCGAATACTCAAATGGTACTTAATCTAACAGGGTCTCAAGTCACGTGCTGTCTTTGTTACTCCGCTGAGCAGATACAGCGAAGGTCTGTGTTTTAGAAGGCTCCTAACTTAAGGTTACGTTTAAGAATTCGGCCGTTAGTTGGAAACTAGGTAAATTATTAAAAAACAAGCAAATAATCTCGTCTCACGGAACCGTTTGCTTTTGTTAATTTACATTTACACAATTTATTGTTATCATTTTTAATTGCTTTAATAATAATAAAATAAATAATATAATTATTACTTATAATTATGTTATTTTTATTGTGAATGAACAAAACCTCTCGTTCGTGTTGCATGTTACTAAAATAGCTATAATTACATATATTATGTATTAATGTACATGTATTATTGCATAGCTATACTATATTTAAATAAAATATGAATATTTTATTTAAATATAGCATAGTCGGTATCAGAGTGACCTATACTATATTCACGGATAAGATAAATGAACCTCATTTATCTTATCCGTGACTATATTTAACTGTAGGGCAGTGTCCCTGTTGTCGAAATTCGATCGAATTACAATTTTTAAGTTTCAACTTTTTAGGTTTCTTGCAATTTCGAGATCGCATCAGTCGGCCGTATGGACTGGAGCGATCCGTTCCAGTGTTGCCAACTCTGATTTTTGCGAAACTACTAAACTTGCGTCGTTTTCTACTAAAAACTACTAAAAGAGTACCGATAACTATAAAAAAGCTACTAAGCTTAGGAATCCCTGAAAGTTTTTTTAGGAATTTTGTGTTAACAAATATGCATACATTTTCAATTTTAATATTTAACCGTTAAATTGAAAAAATATATTAGAAATATTCGCATATAGAAATTAAATCGGTAGTTTTAAGCGACTTATGGACGCGTGCTACTATGTGCTATTATGATAAGGTGTCTCAATAGCACATAGTAGCAGGCCATTTTGCATATTATGATTACTGTCTAGCTATTTTCTACAAAACCACAACTAACAACTAAATTCCTACTAAGGAGGGAATAAAATACAAAATTTAGTAGTAAAATTTGTAAAACAACTAAGTTGGGAACATTAATTCTGACCTGCATGGATAGAATGAACGACAATAAAATTGGACTGAACGGTAATAAAATGTGAGTGTAAAATAAAACCGGTCAAGTGCGAGTCGGCAAGATGAGTTCCGTACAAAACGGAAAAAATCACGTTTGTTGTATGTGAGCCTCAAATTTTTATTTTATTCTGTTTTTATTATTTTATAACCGTTGTTATAACGGCAATAGAAATAGCTACACCATACATGTGTGAAAATTTTAACTGTCGAGCTATCACGGTCTAAGAAGGTTAAGATACAGCCTGGCGACAGACGGACGAACAGCAAAGTCTCAGTAATAGGGTCCCGTTTTTTTTACCCTTTGGGTACGGAACCCTAAAAATGTCACGTGGTCTAAAGAAATTTATTAAAGTTCATTGAACTATTTACTTAAAAACTTTAGAGCCACTATGGTTGATAAAATCTAAAGACTATTATTATAAAACAAAGAGAAATGATTTCTATAACATATTACTGGAAAAATGTATGACACAATAATTCGGTTTCGTCGATAGCGTGATTACAATTGCAGCAAAATACAATTAATAAATAAAATAATATCCTAAACTGACCAAGAGCATGTCACGACATGTCTAAGGAGGGTTCCGTAAATATCAACGCGCAATAGGTTTTTTTTAATTACTACAAAAGTTATTGTCATAAAGTTATTACAGAAGCTAGGAGAGCGGCGGACAGACAGACAGACGGACGGGCAGAGTGAAATTATAAGGGTTTTTAATATTACGGTACCCTAAAAACACGACCGAAGCTCGCGGCAATTTTCCGTGTATGTGCTCGAATCCGTTCAGGCCGAACTATAGATTAAAACGCCTAGAAACCGGATACGCGCATGAAAAGTAAAGTATAGTATAAATATAGTTATAGTAAAGTAAGTAAAATCATACTGAGCCATATCGGCTCAGTTTGTTCGAACGACCAGTCAGTTGTCAAGGTCAAGCGCAAGTGCATACATCTCCGACTACTAAAAACATTATGACGGTTTGTGTCGTTATTGGGTGTCACAATGCATCGGAAAAGTATTAAAAAAGCTTAGGACATAACATTTCATATGTAAGTATGAAATGTTGTCCGAACAATTTGACTTGTATTAAGTCAAATATTTACAACATTTTAAAATAAGATCATAATATTATGTCGCCATCTTGCTGCCCTATTGTGAATTGTGAAAGTGTTACTAGTAATAATACATTTATTTCAAAATTTTCATGGCTAACTATTAGTTGCAACAAAGACAAAGTTTTATAATATTTTACGATTTTTTAAACTATCTATTTAAAGTATTGCCAATATTAAGATAATCCTTAATACCAGATTAATATAAGTAAAGTTCACAAATTGTGTTTAGATGGTTTAAAATGAAATATAAGTTATATTTTTACATCTCACGATATTAAGAAAAACAAATACTATAATTCCAATTTTAAGAGTATGTACACTCCACAACTTTATAGTTTTGTTTGTGTGCGTGTCGGTATGTAATGCTTACGCCTACATCTATCTATTGCTTGCTTCACTTTGTACGATACGTTTGTTTGAAGACTATCTAGGCGTTATTAATCTAAAGGCCGAACTGACGTCAGTTCGGTCGGATGCGATTTTCTCCGTGTATGTGCTCGAATCCGTTCAGGCCGAACTGACGTCAGTTCTAACCGAAACGATCGGCCTCTCGTCTGTGGGAGCCTTTAGATACGCAATAAAAATATGTAAATGTTGTGTATGGATTATGAAATGTGAAAGAAAGATCGACAATTGTGTCAAACCAATACCCATGACTGTAATTATGCAAACGCGTGGTAGTGTGTGACTTTATTTTTATTAGTTTTATGTATTTCTAATAAGCATTATTTAGAAAAAAATCGCTTTCTGGAATCCTTCCTCTATATAAACTTCAACCAAATGCCAAATTTCAGTCTCCTCCATTCGCACAGTTCTCGTAAAACTGTACTAAAAAAATATCATAACTTCAAATTGTTTGGTAAGCAGGTAAATAAAAAAAAAGTATAAATTTAGCTGATTTAGATGATATCACAATGCACAACCATATAAATATAAACGCAATGTAACAAAACATTTATGTTATGTATTTTGTGGTGCGTATTGGGAACTTCAATCTAACATCATGAATGCTGTTCTTGCCAGAAAATATTATAGACATTTTCTGCTCTTACTTCTCGTTAAAATTTATGCTCGCCAAACAAGATACTTAAGGCGTGCTTTATCATAAATGCAAGTTTATTGCAAAATATATGGCACTGGGTGCTCTAACGACTATACATGAGTAGATATTGATTAACGACTACAGTGACTATCATAGGTCACTACAGCAAACGCTGCATAAGTAATCACTACGTACTATCACTGTTATCAGTACTGTCGCTTAGCTACAAACTTAAAGTGGAATATTTTTGATTGCCAAATTCCTAATTGAATTTAATGAGTCAGGTTATACTCATATTTTAAATCATCGTGACTCAACGACTAATTAAAATTGTTGGTAGGTTCAAAATTGAGCGAATTTTGTATTTTTAGATTAAGCCATTTTACTCCGCCCCGGGTCAATAGTCTACGACCACTCTAGAATGAAAAGAATACTGTACATTACGCCTACTTGGAAGATTAATACTGTACATTACGCCTACCTGACGCCACACCGTGTCCTAAGTTGGAAGTGTTTTCGAGTTATACCGTTTCAGGCAAACAGTTAACTTGTCGCTAAAAAGCGACTTAATTTATTGAGCTGTAAAAGTACTAAGAAGAAAATTAATAATACAAAACTACAAAAATTACAAATAAAAAAGCTACAATAAAAAGAAATCTCCCAGGTCGTCCCCACCAGGCAGTACCTAGAAGGCTCAGAGAGTTTCCTCGCTGGATTGCGATACTCACTCTTTGTGCCAGATAGATGCCGGCTCTGGGGCCGCACCTGCAAAACTCGAGGTGCCCTGGACATGGGACGGAGCAAGTGAATCGACGCAAGTAGCGTCCCACACTAGAGCCCGTCCCACTCTCCAAGAGACCAGGGTCATCCCGTCTGGCCTCTTGCCATCGTCGCGCGCCAAACCAGAGGGTTCCAGCACAGCTGGCACTCCGGCGGTGACAAGAGCCCGACGGATGAGGTCGTTCAAGCAGTATTCATTAAGCCTCCAGTGCCTTTAGTCAAGATGCATTAGATAATTTTGACGGCGATCTTCGAAAACAAAATATATGGAATTTGACATAAGGCATCGCAAGCGACATGTCACCTAACGGTGACTTATGTCAAATCCCATACATTTTTGATTTCGAACTTCGCCGTCGAAATTATCGAATTCATCTTGACTAAAGGCCCAGGTTAAAACATAGCGTTTGTATCGTTAGGTAGTAGCTCTACCATATTCAGACTTATTTTCATCCTAGAATGGTTGCAGACTTTCGACCCGGGGCGGAGTAAAATAGCTTAATCTAAAAACACAAAATATCCCATAATTTTGAAACTATTAACAATATACACAATAAAATAAAATTTAAGTGTCTGTTTGTAATCTCAAATTAACAGCTTTTCACTTCACACACTTCTGGCTAATCTCTGAAACGGTCAGACCTATTTTGACAGGACTTTTACTGGCCGATAGCTGATGTTATAAGGAGTAACTTAGGCTATTTTTATCATTAAAAAATTGAGTTCCGTTTCCATCAATAGCAAACGCAACGAAGTTACGGGAACCAGCTAGTTAAATTATAATATAGCCATTATTTGCGCTTTTATATGTATTTTTAGCATAATTGCAATAATTTCAAATAGGCACACGCATTTTCTACTCTCGCATATTAGAATATCAATAGATTATGCCAATAAATTATGGATGTCACTTTTGTGTTTGTTTATATATATATATATATATATATATATATATATATATATATATATATATATATATATATATATATATATATGGCGTCGGCTTATCTTAAAACCATTTGCCAGTGTCATGTAAAAAAGGCGGGAAATAGAACTTTCGTTTCAATTTTCAACACTGTATTCCTTTAACGTCAAGTCTAAAGTCTAGTCAAAGTCCAAATAAATAGTCAGTACAGTTAATGAGTCATGTCAGTCGATTCAGTAAAGTGGTAGAAGCTTTACTGAAAGTTCCTAGGGAGTTTTGGCGGGAAACACAAAATAGCACGTTTTTAGAAGTTGTACCACTTGCCCACACTTGTGCACGTTTACGAACATTTAATGGTAAATATTCTACCAATATTACAAATTAAGAACCGAAATAACACAAATTTATGAAAGAAATACAAAATTCATAACGTCACCCATTGAATACCCCGGCAAAACTCCCACTTTTGTGTTGTGAGGCAAAAACACATTCTGCGACGGTAAAAGACTGACGATGACACTATGTAAACTTTCATAGTTTTTTTTTATTTATTGTTTACGACAATTATTAAACTTGTCATATAATAATTATGTACTGCCTTTTTATAAAATATATTACTTTCAATGTACATCTGCCTCGTGGCTCGTTGGTTTTTCAAAAGAATATGTAGATACATCATAAAATGAATATTTTTACGATTTGAACATGCGAAATGCACATAAAACAACAATTTGCGGCAAGGTTGCATCACAATGGGTACAAGCAGGAGTAGGTTATCACACTGGCCTTGCCAGGTGACTCATAGAATGGTGTTTTACTCGCACGGCTGTGATTAATATAAATATCATCATCATCCAATCGTAGTCATCGGAAGAGAGACTCTTAGACAATGTCGTAATCAGGTCGGTATAGGTTATACATAGACATAAGATATATTTTTTCGGTATAAATATTAATATTATAGACAAGGCGTGTCGAGGCAGAAAAGTGTGCACATTTAAACTGCTCTACTTTTCAGGTTCTTCTTCTTCTTCTTTTAAAATAATAGCTCCTTGGTAAATTGCCAGAGCGTATTGACGAAGACTCTGCCTTATGAGTAGATTTTATGAAGAAAAGGATACGATGTACTGAAGGAAGTCCGTTAAAAATTTAGAACCTAGAACAAGCATAAACATTTGTGGTTAGTACCACACACTTTATTTTGTTGTAAGAATATATGTACATAGTACATCAATTTTGAATAAAAGGAGTATTTACAAACACACCAGGTCTGAAAACGCCGCTTTAAGCGATTCAAGTTCAATTCTTGTTAGTAATTACTCCAAAGATCGTAAAACGGCCACTTGACCGCCAATTCATAATTTGATTAGGATACAATTCATAAGCAGAAATACATTTGACAACTTTGTATGAGAATCCCTAAAATGGTCCGCTTATAAAGAATTGCTCTAGTGTGTTTTATATAAATACAATGTATGAAAACTTTTGAGATAATTTTAGTGTTAGTGTGAGCCGTGTTAGTGAAAAATATCATTGGACAAGTGCGTATTTTCGAAAAATGGACAATGGACAATTCCGAAATTCAGCAAGTCTGAATTTATAGGATTATTTCGCCTCGATAAAGGCTTGTGTCACTCATACAAGAGTTGGAACCTGGAAAGTAGTACTCCAAAGTAAGTAAACGTTTTATAAATGATTAAATAATCATAAGATCTACTTATCTACATAAATAATACGATTATTTGAATTTACTAAAAATAACCAATTCAGTTTTCTATGTCATTTTTATAATATAATAGGATGGTAACCAATTAGTACTTAGTTCTTTATTTTGGTTTAAGGTATTCTACGCGTTCGACCATAAAAGCGATTTGGTTTCGAAGTATTGTTTAAAAACAAACGTGAAACGTCAAACAAAACTGGGCGTGACGTCAAGGAGTTGCCAGTCGAAGAACAAAAAAATAACACGAAATATTTATACTTCATGATTAACTTAAATATAAATATTTTAATGTAACTTCTTGGTAACTCTTATTTACAAATGCCAAGTACTAAAATAGTTCCTCAAGATTAACCTCTATGTAATTAATTCTGTTTTTTTTTACACAAACACAGAATATGTGATTATTCGGTTGGTTACGCTTGAGTATATAATTTTTTCATGTGGCAACATAACGGACGAATCTGCTAATGGAACGATTTTTTTTTTTTTAATTTATTCATGACCATGGATACAAAGTCCTTCAGTCGGATAATGGAACGAATTGCTGCAATGTTGCTATAAAACGTGACAATATTACGAACTTTTAGCAAAATTGCAAGGAATGCTCCAAATGACTTTCTTTTAGCAATGTTGGGCGATGTGGCCTTTTTAGGCCCGCAGAGCAGAGGAGGGAGACATACAGAGAAGATTTTTTTTTGGACAATAGGTCTTGAACACTACTTGTGGGGTTGCTTGGTGCAGTCGAGGTTTGAAACTTGTGATCTCGACATTTTGACATATATTGCTTTCCGCAGTTTATTCAGTCCGCATTTAATCGACAAAATCTTCTAAAATCTCGTAACTTTTTCAGTAAGAAGATTTTTTTGTCAAGTCAGTACGACATGGCTTGTACGTTTTGAAATCGTTGTAGGTGTAGCGATTTTTGTTTTTTTTTGTGTATATTTAGTTGGTCTAAGAATAGGTCGTTTTACGTTGATAGACAATATTTACTTCATCTGCTAGGTATTTTAAATTTGATTATTATTTCTAATCCCAGAACTATATTAATTCCCTGACAATAATATCGTTCTCCAATAAAGTAAGCTGAATAAGTAGAAATACCAAAGTTCATCATCAGATAGCAATACAAGCGTTAGGCTGCTGCTTGAGAGCGGACGTAGCAATACAAGCTATAAGCGTTAGGCTGCTGCTAGAGATAGTGATGATGATGATGAAAGATAGGGCGACTCACGACTGATAAACCATTTAGATAACAGAAATCCCGATTGATTTATAGAGTTACCAGTGCTTACACACCAATGATTGTTGGCAATTTACAAAAAATATTGTTTAGATCGTGTGTATACTAATTAATTAATTACCATCATTCATCATCATCATATATATTAATAAGTGAAATAATACTTACAGTTTTACGAGATTTGTGCGAACTAAGGAGTATGAAATTTGGCACAGTTAAAGTTTATGTGCAGACTGTGGGAGATGTGCAGAAAGCTAATTAAATTGCTTGTATAATGCTTAGAAATACATAAAATCAATAATAAAAATAATAAAAACCCAACTGCGTAAACATTGAAAATAAGAAAACAAGAAAGACCACTACCAAGACTTTTGCTATCGAAAATTATCAAATAACAATACCTACCATTTTTCTTGATCGATACATTAAAAAATAAAACATTCCATTATAGAACATTACGATTACAACAATCGGGACTCATCAAAAGTCCGGTTTTATTATATCGGTATAATGGTATAAAATATGTCTTTGCTCAAATGTGTTTTTTTAGAATTTTCAATTTGTGTGAGCTACCTAATGCGATATTATACACAAAATTACAAATATCACAACTGTCTTCTCGTGACATTTCGTAGGTGACAGCTCCTGAACGCGTTCAACGAAGTTACGCCGACGAAAACCGGAGTTCGGAACTTCAACTCAGATTTGCTAGAAACGTGTATAGTTTACGTTGGTGAAATGCAATTTGGATTTTTAAACTCGTTTAAAGCGAGTTTTGTATCTACGGATCGCGTTCAATGTCATTGGTGAAATCAGCCCTTAGTAATTTGACTGCATAGTGTGTTGATATTCCAAATTAATTCCAAATAATAATTTATAATATTTTTATGGACGCTTCACACCACGTCAATCTGGCCCTGTGCTAAGTATCCGAAGAACTTGTATTACAGGTGCCAGACAACTGGATGTATATTCAATACTCTTATACTATACATACATTTAAGATTTTATTTATATTATACACATCCATGACCCAGGAACACAGGAACACTTTTTTGCTCCCTCGGCGGCTTGAGCGCCATCGCGCTAACCACTAAGCCCCCGTTCCAAATGTATTTTAAGTGATATTAATACCATGTAGAAACGCATTCCATGTGATTTATGTTGCCATACTGCGTACGCACTGGCGGCGCTAGAATGTTATGTATTGTGACATCACATTGCACAAGTCACAACTTCATGGTTTTGACGTGACAACGTTTTATAATTCGATGGAGCCGGCTGCACGCACGAAAAAACATGACTCATGCGCATAGCCGGGCACCGTTAATCAAATAGTTTACTTCGTTAATCGTTAATCCGCTACAAAAAAGTTAGCTTCGTTAAACGTTAAAGCGTTACATTTCGGAAGAATTATCGCAAGTTAGCGTTAATCGTTAATCCGTTAATATGTGTAAAATTGCATCTTTATATCGTTGCGTTAGTGAACTTATAAAACCTGTTGGTTTAGGTTCTAATTCATTCATCAATTATTATCAACACGCAAATGATCACTGACAGTAATTTATAATAACAACAAACAAACAAACAAAACACTCGTCACTTTAAGCACCGGCGCTAAGTAATGAAATGATCAAACGAAACAAATCTCTTCGCAGTTTTCTTTCTCACTCGCACGCGCCGGCAAAATATATCTAGTTTTGTTTTTGTTTCACTCGCTGCCACGCGCCGCCCGGCACTTGTCGGTGCCGTGCGGTAACTATTAGGCATTGGTTTAACGATTAACGGACTTCTGCATATTAACGGAAGTTAACGTGTCCGTTAACATTTTTAAAAGTTAACTTAAAAGTTGAGTGAGCGATCCATCAGTATTTTCTTATGACGTTGTCACGTTCAACTATCGTCAGTAAACCGACTGTACAGACAACCGATTTTTTTACTTACTTAATAAATACCCATGTGGACGAATTTCATTCAGTAATATGACATTTCTATGCATTTACATTACCTCCTACTTTACCACCCGACGGAAATAGAGGGGTGTTATAAGTTTGACGTGTCCCTCTGTGTGTCGGACACATGCAGACAGGCATCGTAGCTCACAAACGTATGGACCGTTTATGATCTCTTTTTTGTTTGAAATCGAGAGTATTCCTAGCTATTTACTCATCTTTATGAGCTCGCTCACTGCTTGACAATTCGGGGGTTACTTAATTTTCTCTGTAAGTTAATAGAGATACATCATACAATGATGTTTTGGCTGCCTTTTAACTGAGAAGTGACATGAAATACAATCAGTATAACGAGTATAGTACATACGCGTTACATACCTACATACATACCTACATAGACTAAATAACGTAATGATATTTTGATTGATTGCATCGAGTGTTGATGAATCATCACGGCTTTACCAGACTATTGAAATTCCCCGAAATATCAAATTACTATAATTAATAAGTAATAACTTTTAGGTATTAATGAATCATATGCCACAACCGCTTTTGATAACCTCATTAAAATTGTTTTTCCTTATGATCATGTATCGTTTGGCTTAATAGAATATTTATGCCCTTGGATATGAATTTTAAAGATCCCAAACCAATGCCTTTTCAAGAAAGTTACACATACCCATGAACAAATAACTTAAGAAATACTTATGTGCACATAAAACTAATGAAACTACCTTCCGATACATAAAATTACATACAGTAAAGTCTCTTAACAAGCAAACTCCCAAGATATTATAATATTCAACAAGCGGAGATATTATTTAACATTTTAAATGCTTAGATATTTTTATAACCCGTTTCTTTGCATAGTAATGCGTAAGAGGCAAGAGCAGCTATTTTCGTAGTCAGGTACACGACAGGTAGAACCGCTTTAGCGGGGGGTCGCACAGGTACGGTCCGAGACAGCCCGGACCCGGCCAGAAGCCACAAAACAACACCAAAGAATTCATATTTCAAATTATACTTTATTGACAGCTCAACAATAATTGCACTCGCTCAGTGTAACTATAATATTTATTAACACAAAATAATAATTAAATAAAAATTTCATTAATTCACCTATTAATATTTATGCCTACGAACAATATTTCCATTTCACATAACTCATAACAACGAACCGTATGTACATACATCAATGGCAAAATCGGAGGGCTACGAGCTCAGCCGACCGGCCGGACACGGCGCGGCCTGATGTCACCGCGCCGCGGCGCCCCGCGAGCTGGCAACACCGCCCGCGCCCGCGCACACACTCACGCGCACTACACTGGCACCTTACAGTTTCTTCACGATATCGAACTTGGACTTCAAGTCCATCGGCACCTTCTTGGGGTCCACCTTCTTCTTGGCAGCGAGGTGCGCCCGCATCTCGGCCGCGGTCATCTGCAGGTTGAGGCGGGGCGCGTCCACGGGAGCGGCGTCCGGCGCAGGCGAGTCGGCCTGCGTACCCGACGACGCCGAGCCGGAGCCCGCCGACGCCGGCCGGTCGAGGGTGTCGAAGTCCGGCACCAGCTCCCCGGGCGCCGCCGCCACCACCAGCAGCTCCGCGTCGTCCGGCCGCTGCTTGATCCGCGCGACCACCTGCTTGTGGGTCTCACCGGCGATGCTCTGCCCGTTCACCTCGAGGATTCGGTCGCCGCGTTTCAGGCCGGCGGTCTCGGCCGGCGAGCCCTCGTCCACCTTCCCGATGTACTGGCCGGGCTTGCCCTTCTCGGCGTGCAGATTAAAGCCGTAGCCGTCAAAGTTTGGCACCTTCCGCACGTGGCAGAGCCGGGACTCCGCGGGCACAGTGCCGTTGGCCGACATGACTGTGAGGGCGCGCGATCGCTCTCGGGCGCAGACGGCGACTGCCGCGCCCGCGCCGCGCCGCCCTGCCCCCGCCGCAGGCTGCGGGGCGCGCGGCCTCCAGTGCGCACCGGTCGCCGCGCCCGTGAGGTATATCGCGAGTGTTGTGCTCTCCGTTGTGACGACTCAGCGTTGGACCGTCGCTCCAATACGAACAACGGTGAGTGCGACCACTTTACAGTTATCGGGATACGTGTGTCCCGCGAAAGGGGATGCTGCGGTACATCTCAGATGTGATCAGGGAATTGTCTCTAGGGATCGAGGCCGCTCCAAGTGCCGCTTTCCCGCGACACTACCTCAATTGTAAACACATTGTCGAGTCAACCCATACCTCTTAACCTTTCGAAGGAACGCATAAGGTTCGCCTCGAGGAATCTGTGTCGAGTGGCGTTCGAATTAGCCGAAGATGATTCAGTGTGGTCTGTTAAGTCATTGGAAAGTGTTTCCAATTGACAACATGCACGCGCGGTGCGCAGGGCCGGTCGCTAGATGGCGCGCGCTCGGTCGTTGCTCCTCCCGCCGCGCTCACCTGAATTCTTATTAGTATTTACGGTGCGCATACGCAGCTTAGATTAGTATCCACCGGATAAAAGGACCCATTTAATCGGACGCTATGTATAGATTTCCTGTTACGTGACTCCATAGCCAAGTGTCTGATAGGTCGTCAGGCTGTACATCGTCCATTAGTAGCCCATCAGCCGATGCAATGGACGTACATAACAGCTTTCTCTGCGCATTATCAAATCATACATCATAATGCATAAACGCTCGTGAACCACACAAAGACGTATCGTATAGACAGTGTTTTCTCGATACTTCGTTGGTGAGTGCAATTTTTTACTTTGAAACATCTAATAACACAAAGACAACAGTTCGCATCAACGGAGAACAGCTATTAGTATACTCTGGTAAGCTTTTCAATTTCTTCTAATACGTTGAATTAATGAATTATTATATGTTTAAAAGACCATATTTATGGTACAAATCGCAGTAACGACGGAAATGAACATTGTAATCATGGTGTGAAAAATATACATTTTCTATCATTTAAGATTTTCCATTATCACCAAAAATCCTTTATAACGACAAATAAATGATAATAACCGAAAAGAACATATCCAAAATGTAAATTGAAAGAACAGCATTATATAATAATAACTGTAATAAATATTGAAAAAAATTGTTATAGCTAAAATTTCTAACAATAACAAAGCTTGAACTAAAATTATTAAAACAAAACATATTATTACAGTTGATAATAACGATGGCATTATCTTACGTGACGTAAAAGAGATAACTACAATTCGAATCGGAGTAACAAAGTCCGCTAATGATAATTAAAGATAGCCTTATCACTTTCAAAAGAATGCGGAGTTGAATATTATAAATATTTTATCTATAAAAATAAGTTCCCTCAGTTTATTTCGTCCAATTTTAGTGGCGGAAATAAAAATTTAAAAGCTACTGTTGTTTCATAGTCATTAGAAACAAACTGTCAACATATTCTTTACAAGAAACAAATTAATTTATAGGTGTCAGGTGCTCAAAAAAGAAATGTGCCGGCTGCAACAATTCGTTAGCACTAATCTCTTGAATTATGAAAACTTTCCTTAATTACATTAGGGCATAATTTCACTGAATGTACTGCGCTACTTACATAAATAGTACAGTACATTACACTGCATACTACATACCACTTACATAGTACAGAATACTCATGCTTAAATAATTATGACTGATGATTATAACTGATGCTTAAATAAAAATTTAATAAATCAGAGCAGGATATTCCATGAAAATCTAAGTAGTTTAGAATAAAAAAGAAGTATTCGATGAGTAGAAAACATTAGTTATACAATGTAAATATTACATATCTATACAATGTCCCACGTTGACGCAAATAATGGACGCATGGTTGATGGCTGTCGAATATCTGTTAAATTTAATATTGGAGGCCAAGTTAGATACAGTCGTTAAAATGCTTGCGTCAAAACTCAACTTGGTAACAGCGTAGCCTAGCAGGTATGCGGACCTGATAAAGCTAAAAGAAACAAAATACAAAATGTGTCTGAGTAAATTCCAAATAAATATTTTACCTCATTTAAATTTTAAGACATATCATCAATGAAACAGGAAAAGTGAGTCATTTAACGAGCTGAAACGATGCTGGCTATAAAATCATCTAGACATAAAAGCAATACAATGCAAGGTGACACTGACCGTAAAATATACACAGGTAGTAACAAGAAATATATTTAATGTAACATTAATAAGTAGTGCGAACGAACCAAAGAGTTGAATTTTACATAACAGTGGTTTACAGGTTTTGAATTTAAAAGCCATCTGAAATGAAGAATATATAGAACCTTAGATTAAATTATACAAAGATTAAACGATTAACTGTTGCTAGATCTTTTTCAAAGTTCTGTTTGAAACCAACTACCGAAAAATTCGAGTATCGAGTATCGAGCCATCAAAATTAATGGTCTTTAAACATCATATCGAAAAAAGTTGAACCGTCGCAGACCTTCGCGGTGGACTACTCTTGAACCTTATTGATACAGTAAATAAGGAGGAAATGTACTCGGCAAATGTTTGGGACAAGCTTAAAAACAAAAATTATATGTAATTTTCTTGTTTTTAAATTGTAGATTTAAGGACTTGTTCTAAAATCTAAAATTCAATTAAAATTACTAACGATCTACGAACAAATATCCTATGCAAATAATTTTGTTCTTCCGTCACACTTTAGCTAATTTTATTTTATGTTTAATAAATTTAGTAGATTGAATAATCACACAATTAAAAAAATATATCAAAAAAGGAGAAATGCAGAGTGATTAAAAATCTTTACGACTTTTCATTAGCTTTTAAAGTATTTTGTATCAAACTCCACCATTGAAGGTATTTCCTCTATTAGAGCTCTCACTTCCTCTGAGTTTCCAATTTTCGCTTCAAAACATACTTCGAAATATAAACGATTCTACTAATCTTATCCGCAGATACTTATCGCATCAACATTCAAATGACTTACAACTTTATTGCAATGATGTAAAATCTATAATCAAGTGTGCAGATGTGGCATTCCCCAAAGGTGACGTGTCAGCTAAGCCTCCAACGTGGAAGTAGTAACATACATTAAAAACTTGTTTTGAAATTATAATTTCAACGCAATTCTGCATTTACTTTTGTTCTGTCAAGTTTTAATTCCTTTTTGATTTAAAAGTGAATGGAATGGTTGTTTTGTTTCATGTTAGTAGGCTATTATGGTTCCTTATTATTTTTTAAGCTGGCATGGGCCACTCATAATTACACCACTACAACTTCTGTGTGTGTGTCCTTACTGTTATTTTTATTCTTTACCGGAACCACCAATTTTAAATAACCAACGAAATTTCTTTAGAAAAAAAATCGGGAACAAGAAAAGTGCTAAGTTACTAATGTCAAATATTATTTATTATTGATTATTATCTTTAAAGATTTTCATAACCTCTTTGCAAAGCCTTGGTTCTGGAAAACCTGACTAGATTTTGGATTATTTTCTTCATTGAATAGTGAGGTTTTTATGTATTTACTATTTAATCACCTTTTATTATTTTTGCAATGCAAAACAATCAGATATTAATCATAAGGCGTACCCCAAGGTTGCAATTCTTAGACCCACAGCCGTATTTTATCGGCAACTAAGTTGAAATGTTTTAAATGTGGTTTTTGACATGTTGTGACGTAATAAGTTTTCAATACCATTTGCATGCGCGTTAGCAAATGTCGCCCACGTCATTTCTAATTGTTTTCGGCCTTGCATATTTGTGTGTGCTGACTTGTTCAGAATATTCAAGTATTCATACTTGCGTGATCGATTAAGACATGTATGACTTTTTTAGACTTTCGTTGCCAATAAGAAACTTTTTAGCCACTGCCAATCCTGGTGGTCCAAAAAACTAGACTACGCTTCTCCGGTATTACATTTAATTGAAGGTTATTGACTTGTCTTTTAATTTATCGCTTACAAGTATTAAAATTTAATATTTTTTTAACTTCAAATAAAATAAGTAGTAACTATGTATGAGAGAAAAATATATGAAAGATCATATATAATAATATTTTCTAGCAGTTGCGTAATTAGGCTGAGACGTTTGCGAAGGAAAACATCTGTAAGGCTTTGAGGCCGCATTCCAAGAAGGAGTTGGGCTACATTTTTCCGTAGTAAAAAGATTAAGTGTTGCTAATATATTTTAATTATTAGCAACACTTTTTTAAAGTGTTTAAGTATTTAGTTTAAGTGTATGCCTAATATATCAGATATAGGAATATCTGATTCCTAAACTAAATTGTAAATATTGTCTGTACAAAAGTAGTTTATATAACAGAAAATATTGCAAATCATGATTTAAATTTTTCATAAATGTACTGTTCTTTTAAAAACTAAATATGTCAAAAGATTCGTACCTACAGTATCAATAAATACAATACCGCCCAAGTGCGAGTCGGAATCACACAAAACGGCAAAACAATCACATTTATTTTAGGGGAATTTAATTATTAAATGTTTATATAGTGGCAACAGAAAATATACATCAACTGTGAAAATTTCAGCCGTCTAGCTATCGGATCGACAAACAGTGAAGTCTTAGTCATAAGGTCCCGTTTTAACCTTTTGGGAACGGAACCCTAAAATGTACATGTTTTCACTATTTCCAAATTGTATTATTTAGCAACTAGAAAATTTGACTGTTTAAAAATTTATACATATGTATATACATATATAGGCGTGTATTCTTTGATACTGTATACACGTATCCTAAATAACTAGGATCTTGTATCTGATCTTGCATGAACGGTGTGCTAGTAGCTTGGTATGAAGGAGTTCACAGACGGCAGCTATAATGTATATTTTTATATCTTCGCATCTTCAGATACTGTGCGATACGAAAATATACATTACAGTACATCTCTTCTGTGACAGGTAGTCACACACAGTCAGTCAGAAGTAAGGGACAGATACATAAAGCTATACGTCCCGGGATATATTCCCGGGAGGCCTATGTCCCGCAGTGGAGGTCACCACAAACGACGAAATGCTGGGGTACTTTATTATGTATATGAATATAAATTATAGCTCTCGTCTGTGGACTCCTTTTAAGTGAGCATAGTTTTTGTTACGTTTTCGTCATTAGTTACGCGAAATAACTACTTCATTATAAATAGAAAATAAATATATCTTCGTTGCTAGTTTATTATAATATGTAAGGAAACAGAAATATTTGCGAAAATGCAAAAAGTTCAGTAATCAGTTGGCAAATTATAAAGTTTCAGGGGATTTAGGCAATTTGCCTTCTTTATTTTTACAATTCTTTCACACCACATCAATCTGCTTCCGTGGTAAGTTCTCGAAGAACTTGTGTTGCGGGTACCAGACACCGGAAATATATTTCATAATTTAATACTATACATATATATTTAAGATTTTTATTAAATAATACACAACCATGACCCAGGAACACATAAAACTTCGTGTTACCTGGCGGGACTCAAACCCGCGACCTCCGGCTTGGGCGTCAACGCGCCGTTACTGTTTTTACCGAAATGGAATAAAAATCACCCTATCTTCTACTTTAAACGAGACAATCTTGTATATATAAAATAGGTTTTACGAAAACGACTGCAAGTATTACCGTGAAATTTTGTATGTAGGTCATTTTGGGAGAGAAAAACAGATCTAGATAGGACTTCCCCTGGGAAACTGCGCATTGTTAAACTATAATATTATGTGTTTTTCTTTCGTCATGCTGCATGCAACTAGTCAATCCGATTGGCGGTTTGGTATGCGTATGTATAATTTTATCTTTGTTCGAAATTTCGGAATGATTTGATTTCAAGTTCCGGTTAGATAAATATTTTTGTAATTCGTTTGATTTTTTTAAATATAGTATCCGATAAGCTCGGTTACCCGGGTAATATGTATATAAATAACAAACCAATATCCACCCTATTTTTATGGTGGTGTCACCCACAGGCTACGTTACATGTGACACTGAGCATTGTAGAGCTGTTGAGAGAACTCCCGACTCAAACAAATATGTTTTTTAAGTTTGACGTTGTCTTTGTGTGTCTATCCATGTCATCGTAGCTCCGAAACGGATGAGCCGATTTGATCTAGTTTTTTTTTCTTTGAAAGCTAACGTGATCGAGAATGTTCTCAGCTATAATTCATCATGATTTGAACCCCGCGTTCCCGTTTTGGGACGATGTCTTAATGAGGGCGCGCGTTGATGTCTTTTGTACGCTCGGGCGGGCGCGTGTTACCTAACTGTTTACATACCACGTAATGTATACAATATACATAATACATATTACATACTACGTACACGAACAGACAGAAAGTCAAATATTTTAGCTCAACTTGTGGTCAAGGTGAAATTAAAAGAACCTGAGTGATTTAAATCTGACACGTAAGGTAAATTTTATTTTATTAATAAACTAGCTGTCCCGACATACGTTGTTCTGTCTTAAATATGAACTGGAATGAATAAATAACTACACCTACATTGTAGTTATTTATTCACCTACTTCTACAACCTACACCTACTACTACAGCCTATAGCTTTTGCAATATTTCTCACCGTTTAAACCTGCCCTGAACGTTCACAATTATTTCAAGACAAAAATTAGCCAAATCGGTACAGCCGTTTTCGAGACATTGGAATTGCAATCCATTTTTACGTCTCGTGTTTAATTTCAGAATCATGTTTATTTTCTTACTCGCCAATTAATCATTATATTTTCGTTAGCTCAAAACTGGCCGAACCCAAATGAAGTTTTTTTACCAGCACCAAAACCAAACGTTTTTGCCACAAAATGGCTTTACAAAAACTTTATTTGAACAGGATATTTTGACGACATTCGATGACGCCATATTTATTTTATTGTGTTGTTACTCATGTAAGTCTTCTTACGTTGTTAGGAAAACCGCCATGAGGAAATTTTTAATACTTCTTTTGCAACATTTGTATGGCCTTAGTGACAAATAAATTTATTTGCAGCAAATAGTCTTGATTCTTGCGAATCTTGGTACTGCAATTCGTTCAATAGTTGTTTCGTGAAATAGAAACAAATACATCCATCCATCCATATCCTTCCTCACAAACTTTCACATTCAACAGTAGTAGGATTCCTAGGTAGGTGCTAGATAAATATATTTTAATTTGTTAATGACATCTACATGACTACAACGACCGCACACGCCAGGCAAGCATGGTTTCATGGAAGTATGGAGATATGACAGAGAAAAAAGGATTAGATTGTTTACCAAGCTGCTTGCCCAGCGTGTAAATCTAGCATAATAGTTTATCATGAACACAGTAATCACGAGGAAGGTTAAGACGTAAAGTAACACATCCTCATTATTAGTTTTATTACTGATTATTTCTGTTGTTCCATACAATGTATTTTATGGTTCCACAAACAGTATTATATAACTATTGGCAAACGCAAATAGTATTTAATTGGAAATATAGATATACAGGTAATGCATTTGTACCTGCAGGCCTATCATGCACACCCTAGAAACACCGAAGAATGGACAAAATGACAGATTGAAGAAGCATTAACACAATTCGGAGCAAAATAGGTCTTATCGTAAGGCATGGTCGATGCATCGTCAAAACATCATTTCTTTTCTTCCCGCGGTTGAGCTCTCAAAATAGAATCTTTTGACAGCTAAAGTAGAAACATTTTCTTATTTCAATGTCAAATAGTCTTACAATAATGTCAACTACTCCACATCATGGCGCTCCTAGACAAATAGTTTATTTACGTTCAGTCATTTACTTGAATATTTGTTCGTTTTTGACAGGAGATTTCCCGGCAGCCATTTTAAAAATATGGCTGTTTTTTTTTTTTTGTGTTTAAATGTTGTGTTGTGTGTACATGTTGACTTCTATTGACTACCTTGTCACCATGGATTAAAAATTATTTTACAACGAACTATTTGGATAGAATTATTACTTTAAAAAATAATTTCTTCGGATTGCCATGCTAAGCCCGCTGGAGTTTATTTTGTTTTACTTCCCGTTAAGTTACGACAAAATAATCGGAAAGCATAATATTTTAATTTTTTTTTTAATTTTCGAATAACATACATCAACAGGCAAGTTTAAATAAAATAAGAACTCAATTCATAATATGCTATACGACTATTATTTCATAAATGAAAAATCTAATATACTCTTTATTATGAGGAAGTTCTCATAAGAAAGAGTACATTCAAAATCAATATTTTCAAAGATACAGCGATTTGTTTACAAAATTTCGCAAGTCTCGTGAAAGCGCACCATACACAACTCGCATTAACTGTGACGTCACGCCTAGGTAAAAGTGTATGAAGTACCTAATAGGGATTAATATCATAAATAAATTAAAAGTGTATTAAATAACTAAGAGACAGGAAAATATTAGTAATAAATATCGCCGAAATTTATGCGTTTAAGCTCATACTTACCAAAATGAATGTTCTTGACAAAAAGAGAGAGAGAGTTTAGAGTTTATAAGTATTTGCTTATTCCTTTTTAGGGGTCCGCAGTACTCAAGGATCGCTTGTAGTTTCGCTGTGTTTGTCTGTCTACCTTTCTAGCTTATGTAATTATAAATATAAATTGATGAAATTTGGTACAGTTATAGATTGTGTATAGATTTCGGTTTTGGCATCATAAAATAATATTATTTTAATACTTTAGGGATGGCTCTCCATACATGTGAATTGGGGATGGAAAATATTTTTCATTCTACCCCCATCATGTGGGGTGTCGTCGAATAGGTATTTATAAATAAAGTCAAGGTCATGTATGAAACATGACTCTTTTACTAACCCCTGGCATTTCTAAACTATAAGAGATAGAAACTTGCAAGATTCCATGCTGATAGGTGCTAAATACTCTTTAGGAAAATTATTTTTAACGAAATCGGATTCTTTTGAAATAGTTTGACAAAAACCTACTGCGCGTTTATATCTTCGGAACCAATGATTTTAAACTAAGGACATGCTATGTGGGGATGGGACGTACATTTGACAGACAAAAACTTCAGACAAGAAAAAGTTACGCCATCTTGTTTTCAGAAGAAAATACAGCGACAAGCAAATGCCAGGCCTCGACTGTCTCAAATAACCCTATATGTAAGGTAGTTTAAGTGTAGACACATTTGCCTTGACATGCCTCGTCTTTGAAATCCCTTGTATAATAGTTTATGTACGGAACCTTCCATTAGGCATCCCCTGACATGCTCTTGTTTATAAACTAAATCCAATATCTTCTAAAACTATCGTTATATGAAACAAAAAAAATTGTTTACAATCAAACAGATGATTTGAAATAGGTGATTATATACATAATATAATAAGTATGTTCTGGGTATATACTGTATGAGAACAGTACCAATGTAGTTAAATAAATATCAGTCAATCACGTGCGGACGTGCTAGCTCACCTTCGCGGATACAAATATGGCACTTAGCACCTCCAGTAATAAGGTCGACATTTACATAACATGAACAAGTCCATGTTATTACTATGAAAATTGATGTATTATACAATTTATTTCTACTCACTCATTAAAAGAAGTTAATTAGATATGTAATATGTAATAAATGTCATTAATATTATGTATTTTTAGTTGTTATGCAGCTATAAAAATGCATAAATTCCAATTATTTCAGATGCATCTATAATCATGAGGTTCATGAGCACTGTGAACATTTAAAAACAGAAAATTTTAAAATAAACGTAACTGACTTATTAAAATGTGCTTAAAGATTTAGAAATCATTTTTTATTAAAATTAAAACTAAAGTTTGTAACAATCCCAGATCTGCATCCGAGTGGGTCTATTTTATTTATTTCGATTACTTTTTTTCCCTTGCACTACGGGAACAACACGGCCTGGAACATGAAAATTTGACACGCATATTATGTTCATATGACGCATTATACATAGTAGTACAACATAATTGGAGACTTTTACTAGTCCATAATGATGATATTCACGAATTACGACGAAATGATAATTACAAGCTACATTACGTTGCAACAAACATAATGAATGTTTACGTTTAGCTATGTGCAGCACCGAGAACCGGACGGCCCTGAGAGTGAGACGACACACTCGTTAGCCCGAATACCTCCTAAACTCCACAGCCCGTGTCAATGTAATGCCATGCCATGTTTGAGTCGAATTTTCAAACCTACAAAATTAGTTTACTTCGATGAAATACAAAAACATTCATTGCAATTATAAACCTAAACGGAATGATTTCGAAGATATACTTCATATAACTGCGGGAACGCGTGACGTCAGACTTTTGTATGGTGTGTTTTCTCTACCACAAATCGCTGTACCTTTGAAAATAATGATTTTAATATACTGCTTTCATTGAGAAGTCACTCATATTTATGAGTGCTATTCAATGTAATAAAAAAATCAGTTACCTATTCTGAAATGGTGGTTATTTTCACGAGTGGAAATTTAGAAATTAAAGTCATAATGGGTCTACAGTTACAAGTACATTTATTTATCTTCTTTGTGTGATTACCACATGCCTGAACCGTTTGCGAATGTTTGTGCTATCCTTGAGCTCGAGTGTTGGAGGTAAGACAATTGCCGTGTACTCGCTGGTGTTAAGTGGGCTTTAAATATTGAGTAACATACGCTACAAGAGATTTCAAACCCTATTCTTGAGCAATTGATTTGAAATTCATGTACAACTTTTTAGGAAAATATTATTTAATGTGGTAAATATGATTTTCAGTGTTTTCTAGTGAATAGTAGTAGTCCGTTACTAACTTAGCCTATACTTAAAAGGCATGTATTTAAACTTGCGACAGAACAATAAAATTTTGGGTATGAATAAACCGAGTATAGAGTACTAAATTATCAAGTTGGCGAAAGAATATAAGGAACAAAAAAATCCAAATCTGAAGACTAAATAATACTAGTTTTGTTCACTGAATAATCCAAACTGGCAGACACATATTATTTTGGCGAACAAATAACCATCTTGGTAACAATTTGAGAGTACACATTTAATTTAAGAATATGCACATATATCACTGATGTGGGTAATTCAAAAAACATAATAATCACCAAAAACCAAAACAAGCGCACATAATAAAATTGTAAAGGAGCGTACAAAATTCCCGTTTTAAATTTTTCTCGGTTTCGGGGGGTGTAGATTAAAAAAAAATCATTCATTTTGAAATTTCAAAATGTCGAGTATTTATTTTTCGTAAAATTTATATGGGTGTCGCTTACCAGGTTTTTGGGGGTGCTGGATACGAAAATGACATCCATTTTGAAATTCCAAGATGGCGGAGATATTTCATTTTATAAATAATAATATGGTCCTTTGTAGGTTTCTGGGGGTGCTGATTACAAAAATTCATTGAATTTGAAATTTTAAAATGACAACTATTTATTTTTCTGTAAAATTGATGTGGTTTTCGAGGTTTTCACGGGTGCAATACAAAAATTATAATGAATATATATATATATATATATATATATATATATATATATATATATATATATATATATATATATATATACATATATATATATATATATATATATATATATATATATATATTGAATACAATCCATTTTTAATTTCAAAGATGAATTTTCAATAAAAAAATTAATCTAGGTATCCTTTTCTAGGTTTAAGGGGATGTTAATTACAAATTATTATACAAAATAAAAATACAAAAAACCATTTATTTTGAAATTTCAAAATGGTGGATGTGTTTTCATATCTGTAAAATTCTTCTATCACGGAAACTGAAAAAAAATGAAAATTTGCTCCCCCTCATTATCTCTGCAACCACATATTTTGTTCATGATGGGAGAAAAAGGAATTTGAAAATCCTGAATTTTCCAACATATTCTATATTCTAATAGCTTTTTACATCGTTCGTATCTCAAAGTAGAGCATGACCATTTTTTTTCTATAATTGCTTCTATCTTGCCAGTTTAGTAATTTATTCGCCAACATATTATTTCGCTGCCAAATTCAGTAATACAGTATGCTCATGTGCAGTCGCCAACTTATTTTTTGTTAGCAAGATTAGTTATAATAAAAATAAAAATATAATTTAAAAAAATAAAATAATAATAATAAAATAAAATAAATCCCTACTTAAAATTTTCTAATATGGTCCGTATAGTCTACGTTATAGACACTAACATACAACATAAAGCGTGTCGTAGACTGTATCTTAAGCGATAGTTAATACCGATACGCAAGGCGGCGCTGCATTTCTCATTTTTACATTGCAAGTTTAAGTTTCATTGCAAGAGCGGAGCCGTGCTACGCAGTATAGTAATGCAATGTATATGTTCTTGTGTAATGAATAAAGTTCAATTTTGAATCGCTATATTAAAAATGCAGCGCCACGTCACGATTTGTTTCGATGTGAGCTGACCCTAATACGCCCAGTGCTATCAGCTGGGGCGATAAACAATTGCAATTTGTTTGAAAACATATTACGCTACTGTAACGTTAAATTGTGATTTGTGACGTCAATTGTAGGTTAATTACAGCAAAGTACAAACCTACTGTTAAAGATACGTTGAAAATGTCTCATCAAAGTTTATAATTTAGTATTTACTCTAGATAACTAGACTCTTACACATATGTGTATCAAGATTTCTTACGTTGCATAATTCGGCTACTCAACATTTATGCGCTTCGTCGAAAACTACAATCGGTGCAACATTTCCACAAGCAAAGAAGAAGCTAAAGGTTACTACATTAACGGTTGACAATACTTTATGAGACACTCGAAGTTATCGAATGTAACGGTACAAAAACGCACTTCCGCCATCCTCTTTTGGCACCCAATAGCGTTACGCAGGATTAGATACGGACCTGTTGTTGAAGCGAGACATCGCGTAAATCGCTTGTGCGCGAAAAGGACCGCCATATTGGAATGTACGACTCGCCGTACACGTATAAGGGCGCACCTGCCTCTTCCGCAAACCGGTATATTAATTGACATTCAAATTTGTTACACTTTTATTACATTTCGAATTATTATGTAATGGATGGTTTCTAACTAATGTGCTGTAAATAGGGATGTTACACAATTATTGCACTTTTGACGATAATTTTAATAATTGTGAAACCTCAACTACTTCCTAGAATTATAGAATATCTATTGTAATTGCTTGGTATTAATTTAAAAGTAATGCCTATTTCATAGTTACACGTTGTATATTGTACGTCTGTGTCTGACTACTTTTACTAAAACGTCCCATTTATGCCTGTAAATACTTAAATATTGGCGTATTGCCAATTGCATTTTTTTTTTTGTAATTTTTAATTTATATGTTTTTTTCTTTCGTCGTGCATAGCATAAGCAATATAATATCAATAATTTTGACTGTACTATGACAGTCCGATTGGCAGTTTGGTATGCGTATGTATATTTTGCTTTGCTTGGAAATCGGAATGAACCGGATTCGATTGCCGGTCAGATAAATATTTTTGTATTTTTTTTATTTATTTGTCAGAACTCCGATCAAATGTCGGTTACCCAGGCACTTATATGTTAACTGAAAACAATAGAGCAGAATCTAATTTTATCTTCTTTGTTCCAGAATCTTTATCCAGGCTGTCATATGATGCTCTGACATGGCGTCGCGGGCGCGGGAGCAGCGCGCGCTGCACGACTTCGACCAGCTGGCGGGGCTGAGGCGCTCGTACGCGCTGGAGCACCTGGCCACCTTCACCGTGACGCGGGAGACCGGTATCGTGTACCCCGCTGATGGCATGAGGAGGCTGCTGCAGCTGGAGAAGACTAATGGTGAGTGGTGACCCCTCACATCGTTGGAGCACGCGTCTCGCCTCAATGGGCCCTCCCATTGAGTACCATTGTAGAGTGTAAATCAAATGCTATTGGACCACAAATAACTATTGTTGCAAAGCACAAGACTCATCTAATGCTGTATTATATGCCAATAATTTCATTAACGATTGCACACCTTGGGAATAAGATGGCCCCCTGCAAGGCTGCTTCGATGTACGTACTTAAGTATCTTGACTTTTGTCATATCATATTGATTAAGTTACACAAATATCAAATATTTTTAAAACACAATTATCCCATCTCTTTACTAAAAGGTGGCCCCGCGCGAGTTTCTTACGCCGGGATAGTTTCTGAACCGGTGGTAAGCATCATGTAGGACAATTCCATAAGTGTTTTAAAATAACCTATATGGAAAAAAATATTCAGTCTCAGTTTGTATGTTCAGATCATCCGTTACATGGCTAGTAAGTAGTAACGCAATGTATAAAAAAAATTTAATGTACATTGTTATTGCTTGTGACTGTAGTCCGTACGGGAAAATTCAGAGCACTGAAAATAAAACTCTGCGATATTACAATAGAGATGAAAATCGAAGTGTCGAGCTGTCATAATATATGACATTGACATTTAACTCGACAATTGTGTGTTCGATTTTCAGCTCTATTGTATTAGCGCAGAGTTCTATTTTCAATACTCTGAATTTTCCCCGGCCTACCGGATTCCGGACAGTATAGTCCCGGCCTAAGCTAAAAACAATCAGTACACTTCTTTGACTACCTCGCTAGCTTTTCCTTCAATGTGCTCAAGAGAAAACTGTTAGAAAATATTTAGAATAAACTTTCATAAAAGCTCATTTGGTCCACAAGAAAGTGATCACTATGCTCGACATGAAAACGAGAAAATGTTAATAGCGCATCTTTATAAAATACCATTACTATATCCTGTTTCTTTGCACACATTTAACAGAACATGTATAAGCTGGTAAATAGAAAATATTGGCTGTATCGATGGACGCAATAGTTTAATTTGGATATTTGTAGATTCATTGGTCTGAGAAATTATGTTTTTTGTTTCAGGAATATGGAGCCAAAAAATGCAGTTATGTTTAGAGGACCAGTGGGTGTTGGTCATGGACTACGAGACCGCGGTAAGATATTGATCCTACAGACAAACTGAAGAACAATTTTGTAGGTCTTTATTTTATATATTTTGTTCATTGGTATGAAGTAATAAATATTATAAATAATGAAATCCCTTATACCGTATGCGCCCTAACATCTCAAGTTTAGTTGTAGTTTTGAATTGAGACTATTATATTATAATTATGTAAGTTTGAAGTGGGTACAAAATTTGCTAATTTCAACCCATTCGTCCCCAGTCGGTAATGGAGCGTTTCCCGGCCTCATGGGTGCACTCGCCCACAGCCTTCACGTCACCTGAGCCAGCGGAGCTATACAACAACGTGCTGGCTTTCGTGGTGGGAGACCCGGACGGGAGCTCCCCGGGGGCTCGCAGGGAACTGCACATATTCCAGTGCCATGATGTTGGTGCGCAGACTCTGGTCGAGGAGCTTAACGCGCTAAAGTAAGTTTATTACTGTTAATAATAATAATACCCACACTGATTTCGGTAACGATGGCCAGTTTCATTGTAACCAGACAATTTCAGTGCCCAAGTGTGTGCGCATACTCGCTCTTTCTTTACTCTCATAACTGGCGAGAGGTCAGGCGCAGGACCGACATTTACATGCCCATCCGACGCATGTATCACCATTCTTGTCAGATAATCAGGTAATCAGCCCATTGCCCTAACCTGACTTGAAAACAACTTTTTTGATGTTTCAACGTCGGGATCGAACCCACGACCACGTTGAACCAAGGAGGCGTCAAACTACTATTAACTTTATCATCATCGCCACTATTAGCATCACACAGGAGAGGCCTTGGGATATGTCTAGTTTGAAAAGTCGAAATGTCAAAAAGGATTCCAGGTGCTTAAATCGTTAGGTAGGCCTAAAGTTCAGTCTTCTCTTTATCCTAGAATGATCGCCGACTATGCCCTGTAGATGGAGTAAAATATAAAAACACAAAATTTGACATAATTCGGAACCTAGTATTGGTTATTTTCATTAAATTATTTAGTAACTATTCGTGCTTTTGCATGTGTTATCTGCTACCACAAAAAACCAGATTGCTTAGTTTTCTTAGAAAGGCTCTTTTAGGCAACAATTTTGTTTATCACCACGAAACTAAAAAAATAATCTATTCGAAAATGGCACTCGGGCAAAGAATATTATATTATATTACTAACGTAAGTCACTTTTTTGAGGCAAATAAAACACGGAACAGAAAACAAGTGGAAGTGTTATGTGATACAAAATGTATGGCCGTCGTCGCCAAACTCACGCAAATACACCGATGATAATAATTGTTCAAAAAACACACTTTGCCTCGTCACGAGCATTATCATCAAAAACGTTCGTTCGTTTGGATTTCATTGAGTTACTTTTTAAATAAACTATTAATCCTCGAATAAAACATGAGCATTATTTTTAAATCCTCAGTTTCTCTCAACTTGTAATTTGTTCTAATCTAAATAATGCTACTTTATCATTAGGTTAATGCTTATTCCCGTTAAACTAAATGCAGCGGTAAACAAACAGCTACATTATGGCTTACGTCGACAACAACGACAAGTATAGCCTGTGAATAGGTACTTGAGATAAACCTATACAGACGGCACTCTGTGAACATGATACTTAAAAGATAAGCGGTATTAATCTATGATTTTGTTGCAATGACTAAGACCTAGATAGAAACAAATTAATTACCTGGTTAAATTACCGTAAGTATAATGTTGTCCAATAGTCACCTTTGTCGCATTACAAAAATAATATTATAACTAGCTGCACACAACAGAAGTTGTTATGTCTTAACTTTGAAGTACTCTACAACCTACAGCTGATATGTGAGAGTACAGTAAACATCAGTAGCGAAGGCTGGTTTTCCTTTATTGGGAAGCCCTAGCCTGTATAATAGGTAGGAATTTGGATGAGGATCTTCAAAAAGGTAAGTGTTAAGTGAAGCCGATAGGAATGGAGTTATAGGAACCCCACGCCACTGATGTATAATAGATAATATTATATCCACCACTGAAGGTTGAAGATTATATTACCGTAGTCCGTACTAATATCGCTATTAAACAATGGGGGTTGGGGTTAGAAGGGTGAAAATTGAGGTTGTATTTTTAATGCCATATTATAAAATAACAAAAGTAAAATTTTGCCTTAGATACAGATGTAAAATTTATTTATTTAATTTATAATTGTTGTATGTGCAAAGGAGAACTATGTGAAAATTTCTTAAATAAAATTATAATAATTTTCATGAATAAAATTTATAAATATAAAACACTGCGACAGGTGAATTTTATATATAACATAAGAAGATGTTACTGTCTGACGTGTGTAACTGTGTAGCTTCACCTGAATATCTGATTCTGGAAGGGCAAAAATATCCTAACAGGATTATACAATACACAAAATATCCTAATAACACAGTACACAAAATATCCTAATAGGATTACACAGTACACAAAATATCCTAACAGGATTACACAGTACACAAAATGTCCTATTAACACAGTACACAAAATATCCTAACAGGATTACACAGTACACAAAATATCCTAATAACACAGTACACAAAATATCCTAACAGGATTACACAGTACACAAAATATCGTAACAGGATTACACAATACACAAAAATCCTAATAGGATTACACAATACACAAAATATCCTAACAGGATTACACAATACACAAAATATCCTAATAACACAGTACACAAAATATCCTAATAGGATTACACAGTACACAAAATATCCTAACAAGGTTACACAGTACACAGAATATCTTAATAACACAGTACACAAAATATCCTAACAGGATTACACAGTACACAAAATATCCTAACAGGATTACACAGTACACAAAATATCCTAACAGGATTACACAGTACACAAAATATCCTAACAGGAATACACAGTACACAAAATATCCTAACAGGATTACACAGTACACAAAATATCCTAACAGGATTACACAGTACACAAAATATCCTAACAGGATTACACAGTACACAAAATATCCTGACAGGATTACACAGTACACAAAATATCCTAACAGGATTACACAGTACACAAAATATCCTAACAGGATTACACAGTACACAAAATATCCTAACAGAATATTTTGTCCTCTCAGAATATGAGCACATTTTAGGCCAATCTTACACTAAATAGATATCTTAGAACATAGTATAGTGCGTGTGTCATCAAAATATATTATTCTGACAATATGCACATATTATGCTTCATGACATTATCACAGTAGGTGCGGCGTGTCATTGTTATCGTGAGATAAATCATTGAGATGGAACGAGCGTGTGTAGCCGGACGTGACGACGCGACGTGACGCTGACGCTTCACTACATAACCAGAGACACACGCAATCACGCAATGTTACATCTGACGATATTGTGTCTCATTTCTCCGACATGAATATGATTAATATTCTTATCGATTGAGATGATTTGTACCTTTATGAAATTCGTATACATAGGATATAAATAAATAGGAAAGAAAAAACATATTATATATATATATATATATATATATATATATATTATTTTGTATGTTCAACGATTTCTCCGCTGTCTGTGGACCGATTTTCAATATTATTTTTTGATGTAAAGGGTATAATTTTTCCGATTAATCCGAAATTAGTCCCGTTGTCACCAATGACCTTCCGTCATTAGGTGACCTAATGACTAATCGAGGGAACTCCTCGAAATTTATATGAACACATATAGTAATTTTTACTTTTTCTGAAGTGACCCAGGCATATGCTACCAAATAAAGAACTGCAAGCATAGTATGCCACTATATCAATTACAGTAATCGTCATCATCACCACCAGTATCACATTATACATCATCACATTATGATGATATAAAAGGTGCTTCTCATAGTATTTTATACCGACATCGATATCTTTGAACATTACTCTGCTGTTTGTGGACCTATTTGCAAAATTCTTTTGTTGATGTATAAGTATATCCATAATTTTAAAGTCGGTACCAGCCAACTTAAACGTGAGTTCTATAAAATATTGTTTTATCAGGATATTGTTTGGGCTGGTACTGACTTCCAAATCATGAAGATTGTGTAGAGAAATAAAATGAAATTGAATGAATTGAATTCGGCTAAAATTTGAACAATTTTAGCCGAATTCAAACGGGGAATTATTTAGAAAATAAGATTTACTTCATACTTTTTTGTGCATTTTTACTTTGGAATTCTGTTTTCATTTTTTATTTAAAAATAATTATAACAGAGAAAAGGGTGCAAAAATAATAAAATCTATTTCAATGATACCTACTAACTGGCAGTTCAATTGAGATGATTTCAGTTTGTTCTAGAAGTGATCAATTGTGTTTATTTTGTAGGGGCGTTGGAAGCGGAGGCTCTGAGGGTGGTCGCGACTTCGTGATCGAGAGGGAAAGGGAACGGGAGCGAGAGAACGAGATAGAAAGACCGAGGAGACAGGTAAGAGTCACTATTAGTAGGTAATAGAAAAAAACAAAATAAAACATAACTTTAATGGAGGAGGTAACAATATCATGCAATGTTACCTAGGCACTAAGTAAGAACGCCACATATTTAAATGAAATTTTTCCAAAGTAGGACGAGGACTCTTCTCGGTTGTTTGTCAGTGCTAATAGTCTACGCAACAAGTTGAAAATGGAGAGATACTGGTCCAGTGGTCCCATAGATAAATGATTGGTCTCGGCGCTCGACAAAATGCCGCGCTATCTAATAACAACAGCTCTGTGAATGCGGCAACTCATTATTATTGTTGTGTGGATTTATAATATATGTATTTGTGTGTGTGTGTGTGTGTGTGTGTGTGTGTGTGTGAATTCGGTACGTACATTTCAATTCATTTTTACGAAGATTTTAATGTGACGGGCTTAGCCGAACTTACTTACCGAAGTCGGCATGCCGACTTCAGCATGCTATTTGTTGCCGCATTTTTCAATTATGTCAGTTGTAGCTAGTTGAGCGCTGGTCCTCTATATCCATATATCTATGACTGGTCCATACCACATCAAAAAACACTGTGAATTTGTAAACTTTCAAAATTTATTACCCACAAATTATTAATTATTCTTTGAACTTTTACGGCCTGATCTTGTTAAGTACTAAGGCGGGTCAATAAGTCCGTGACTTTTTGAATTTCTAACCTCCTTACTGAAAAAGCAACACTACTCCTGTCAACAGGCATCTGTCAGTTGACTCCTATCAAAATTTGAACTTGCTGCGTCAGTTAGTTTGTGTTTTACAGCTATCTTTATTAGACTATCCAGTAACTTAAGGAAACAATGGAAAAAAGTGAATTTCGTGTGCTTATTAAGCATTATTTTTTGCGAAAAAAAACCATTACCGAGACCAAGGCTAAGCTTGATAAATACTATGGGGACTCTGCACCATCGATTTCAATGGTAAAAAAGTGGTTTACTGAATTTCGTTGTTTCCTTACAAGCACTGAAGATGCCGAACGTCCTGGACGCCCAGTTGAGGTCTCTACACCCGAAACAATCGAAAAAATTCACGATATGGTGTTGGCCGACCGAAGATTGAAAGTTCAAAAGATTGTGGAAGCCATAGGCATCTCGCATGGCTCAGTGGTTTCAATTTTAAATGATCACTTGGGCATGAGAAAGCTTTCCGCAAGATGGGTGCCGCGTTTGCTCACAGTCGACCACAAACGCAATCGTGTAACAACTTCACAGGAAGGTTTGGCGTTGTTTAATCACAATATGGAGGAGTTTTTTAACCGTGGATGAAACATGAATCCATCACAATACACCAGAGACCAAACAACAGTCAAAACAGTGTGTTTCTAAGGGTGAATCGGCGCCAAAGAAGGCCAAGGTGGGTTTGTCAGCCAATAAAGTTATGGCGACTGTTTTTTGGGATGCACGTAGAATAATCCACATTGACTATCTTCAAAAGGGAAGAACAATTAATGGGGAATATTATGCCAACTTATTGGACCGCTTCAATGAGGATTTGAAAAAAAACCGACCTCATTTGGCCAAGAAAAAAGTTCTTTTTCACTAAGACAATGCAAGGGTGCACACATGTGCAGTTGCCATGGCAAAAATCCATGAATTGGGCTATGAATTGCTCCCACATCTACCCTATTCTCAAGATTTGGCTCCGAGTGACTACTTCTTGTTCCCAAACCTGTAAAAATGGCTCGGTGGAAAAAGATTTGACTCCAATGATGAAGTCATCTCGCAAACAAAGGCCTATTTTGAGGACCTCGACAAATCATATTTTTTGGAAGGGATAAAAAAATTGGAGAAGCGTTGGACAAAGTGTATAGAGCTCAAGGGGGACTACGTTGAAAAATAAAATGATTTATTTGTCAAAAAATCTGTGTTTTATTCCAAAAGTCACGGACTTATTGACCCGCCCTCGTATACATGCAAGAAAGGCTCCACGCAGCAAGAAATAATTACGCCAATAATTTAAGCACTTCTTTTAAGGTACCTACACAACGAAGACGAAATTTCTAGAACATTTTCTTCTTCCACAATCGTCTAACTTATTGAAAAATGAACTTAAAAATGGATTTCCAATGGGAATAAATCCTCTAAAGTATCCAGATTACACCATAATTATATCAAAATTTTAAATTCGTAGTAAAGTAATAAATTCGACGACTTTTGACTTTTTTGAGCGTTAAATTAAAGTTATGAATAATGGAGTCAGAGTTTAGCGAAATAGCAGTTTTTTTATTAGAAATATCTTGTTCTTTTCTAATATATTTTTATTCTTAAATATTTATAGTTTATGTACGAGCTATTGACGAAAAATCAAATTCCCTTTTTTGACATTTATAATGTTCTTATGAAATGAACGCTTCTAGCACAATGTTCTAGACACGATTCCGAATCCAACTTGTCGCGTATACTGTTTAATATCGTGAGTTAATAATTACATTATCAATCACGGATTACAGATAAAGTGAAGTGCATGTGATTGTGACAGTATTACTCTTATAGAACTTTATCTTATTATGATTCAATTGCAATCAAAACTGAATAAATATTAGGATTTGTTTTCAAAATAATTTTCATAATGTGCGTTGTTTAGTATCAAGAATAGGTACGTACCTTTGTTTATATCTAATCCTCTTTATTATTGTGTCAAAATGACGACTAGGTCCACACCTAGTCGTAATTTTTGTAATATAACAAATTCTATTCACAAATTCAATAGACATGCGCTTTATAAAAAAATAATAATTTTCAACAAATAAAACAACACTAACAGCAAAATGCTTATTTTATTGCAATATATTATTACTCTGATTATTTTTTGCCTCAAAATTAGCATTGATATACCATAAGAAGAAGAAGAAGAACTATATTTTAATATTATCATGATACCAATTTAAGTAGGTACTTTTTTTTACTATTTTATTGGGTAATGCTCACGCATTACGTTCACGTTCAGTAATCACGTTCTAGAATTTGGTCATCGATTCCCTTATCGCTATCGGCCGATAAGGGAACAAAGGGTAGATTAAATTCTTTCACTATTGTGCCATACATCTTTCGACATAAACAACGTGCTACAAAAACAAAAATCATAGCCTTACATCTAACATTTACTTGATAAAAGTTGATAATAATAACCTTTATTCAACTCAAACAACATAACACTATATAATATAGTTGAAAACTATGTGTTCCAAACATCATTAGGTCTGACTTGTACACCATTTTGTTCCCATTGCTCTGTAACTTCATGGTAATTTTGCTCGTCTAGAATTACAAATTATACAAACCCAACTTTAAATATATTCAAACTCAAAAAACACCAATTAAAAATACGAAGAAAAGCGTCTTACTGAGCTTTTTAATCGACTTCCAAAAAAAAGAAGAAGTGTATTTTTTTGTTACGAGATTACTCCGCTGTTTGTGGCCTGATTTTCAATTTTTTATTATTGTAAATGTTTACTTTCGAATTGGTCGCACCGTTACCAAACGGTAGACCTGATGATGGCATCAAAGAGTAATCGAGGGAACTCCTCAAAATTTATATGGACTAGGTGTCCAGTGATTTCGACCTTTTTAAATACTTTTTTTACCCAAGTATATGCTCCTGTAAAGTGAGATTTTGTGCCTCGGATCCAAAAGCATTGAACAGAACTCCTCAGTCTTCAAAGATACACACTTGAAAAGTTTTTTAAATAACTTCAAGCATATGCTACTATTATTATGATAAACATCATCATCACCATCATCATCTATATTAAACACAAATCGACATAGTACGACCGGCTCTACGAAGCCCATAGTTACGAATGATGCTTGGATTTCAAAAAAAAAGTTGCGTCGCTGTCGCCGTCCGTAAGCGCACTCCGCTTTGGAGAGGCGTCGCCACGAAAACAGAAACTTTCTTGTGTTATCACCGAAAGAAAAGTTTCCCGTGCGCGTCTAGCCGTAAATATTTTTCAATACGGCTTATAAAAATTACTAAAAAAGAATATCGTTAAAAAAAGAAAATGTACCTACGCATCACTGAACTTGGGGACTTAAAATATAAAAATATAACGATATACATGTTATGACACTCGGGTGACATGACAGGTGGTATAAATATAGATAATCCTGGCGGAAGGATTATGTGCGTCAGAGATAGATAACTGGCTCAGTAGCGGTCGAGTGCCAGTGCTGGCATGGCGCCTCTGTACCAGACCTACACGCGCAAACAATGGGAGGCTGTGCTAGTTGTAAGTTTTGTTACTTACAATGAATTTGAAGTGAAGAACGAGAAGGGAAATCGGGATAAGATAGATTCGGATTGAAAAATAATGTAACTGAATTACTTATATTTAAACCTCCACTATATAAATAACTACGTATAGAAAACTATTGATAACTACAATAACGTTATAAATAACATATAACGTAATAAAATGACCGCTCTTTGGTGAAGTGGAAATAATCTGGTTTAATCTAAAATTATGTAGAATCGAGCGATATAATGTAACTTTCCATGTAGATAGTACGCAAACTACTTTTTAATTCCAGCAAATGTCAGCGCAGTTGGGCAGAGGCGAGAGAGGTGGATCGGGTGGTGAAAGAGATGACGCATCGTCTACCGGCTCCGAACGCCTATACGAGCAGGACATAGCCATATTGAACAGATGTTTCGACGACATCGAGAAATTCATCGCTCGATTACAGCACGCTGCAGCAGCATCTCGAGAACTAGAAAGACGAAGACGATCCAGAGGAGGCAAAAGGAGTGCTGGTGCTGGAGAGGGAATGCTAGCTCTCCGCACACGTCCACCACCAGAAAGAGACTTTGTCGACGTCCTACAAAAGTTCAAACTATCATTCAACTTACTGGCACGTCTTAGAGCGCATATACACGATCCAAATGCTCCGGAGCTGGTACATTTTCTATTCACGCCGCTAGCGCTAATTGTGGATGCAGCTGGTGATGCTGCAGATGGCAGGCTTCCGTCTCGTGTGGTACAGCCACTTCTGACAAGAGATGCGCTCAATCTATTGGCTAATTGTGTCACCAGTAAAGAAACTGAGCTGTGGCATTCTTTAGGAGACGCCTGGCTTATACCTAGGTAATTAAAAATTATTGTTTTTGTAGTTCCGATTCTAATGCTATGAAAGGCCTTATAATACATAAAGCACTTTTGAGATAAAGTTTTGCAATTAGTATAACCTTCCTTAATTTCAGGGAACAGTGGAAAACTGTTATACCACCTTATCAACCCGTGTTCATGGATGGATGGTCACCAGACTATCAGGTCGATGATCAACCTTTGAGAAGGTAAACTTATTTTATTACACCTAGATTAATGCCACAGTAAATTGAGAGTTAAGGAAACAATAATAAAGTTACTACTCCATTTTTAACCCCTAAAGAAAACAGAGGGGTGTTATAAGTTTAACGTGTCTGTATTGTGTGTGTGTCTGTCCGTGGCATCGTAGCTCCCAAATGGATGTACCGATTTTTACCTTGCCTTTTTGTTTTATATTTCAAAGCTGATATGTTAGAGGGTGTTCTTAGCTATAATTCATCATCATCAGCTCGCTCACTGCTTTACAATTCGGGATAGCTTAAAAAGAAATATTTGTTGTTGACGAGCCTCATTAGTTCAACTACAAAATACGACTCTCATTTATCGTTCACAATATTTTTATGCCAGATTTTTTTTTTGTTGTTTATTGTAACTATATGGTTTGTTTTTTGCTAAATTATCACCAGTTTATGGTCATTTTGTACATATGTGTTCACTGGTTTTATTTCATGATCATGATCATCAGTGTGTTGTATGTGTGTGGTGTTGGTCAGATCGTCGCCCAGACGAGCAGAGCCGGTGAAGGAGATTCGAGGGGAGGAGGTGGAACGGGAGAGAGGGGAGAGGGCTGATGCCTACGGCTATGATAGAGAGGAGGCGGATCTATATGGAGACCAGTATGCTCCGTATCCAAGGTTATATCATTATACTTGTCTTGCTTTTCTTCATTTACATGTGTGTTGTTGTTGTTAGTAAGTATCATCTTCGTATTAATTATTATATACTCTTATTTACTCGAGCAGTCCTATCACACACAGATAATGTTTTATGATTTAGCCTCGGGCAACACATTGATGACGGCTTAATAAGGCATCAGGCTTTATTCTATTACTCAAACCAGGTGCTCGTGGTTACACAATGTTTTTGACAACATTTTACTCATGTCGTTTCAGGAACACACGGCCGCCGACGCGAGAAGATTCTGGTACGGCAGCGTCCTCGCCAGACCGAGAGCCACCATATCGCAGCGACAGAGATGATGGTACACATAAATAATAATAATATCTCCTCGCACCGATTTCGGCGACGGCGCGGTGGCCGGTTTCATTCTAACTAGTACACGCAGGAGTTATTTTTACGCCTTTTCTCCCTTCGTTTACGCTCGTAACCCGATCTCGGGGATGGTTGACCGACACGACTGGCGAGAGATCAGGCGCAAGACCGACTTTTTACATGTCCATCCGACGTCATTTTTCTTGTCAGACTATCAGATGATCAGCCTGCATTGTCTTAACCAGACTTGAAAACGAAATTTTTTATTGTTCTTACGCGGGGATCGAATCTACGACCTCCGGAGTCGAGAGCCAAGCTTTAAACCGCTGTACCACAAAAGCGTGTATTATAAATGGTACATAATATAACTCCTTAGTACCCGGGTAACCGAGCTTCGCTCGGAGTTCTGGTACATTTAAAATAATAAAAAATGACAAAAATATTTGTCTGACCGGGATTCGAACCCACCACATTCACAATTTTCGAACAACGAAAAAATTATAAATAAGCATGCGATTCTACCACTCGGACTGACATTTATTAAGTCAAAATTATTTATCTATTGTTGTACAACGAAAGAAAAGACATATTCACGACCTCTGTGGCTCAGTGGTGCAGCGCGTTGGTGCTCAAGCCGGTGGTCACGGGTTCGAATCCCGCCGAAGAAACTAAAAGTTGTACCGTGTTCCTGGGTCATGGATGTGTATTAAATGTGTGTATAATATAATAAAAATCTTAAATATATGTTTAGTATAAAAGTATTAAATATACTTCCCATTTTCTGGTACCTGTAACACAAGTTCTTCGGATACTTAGCACGGAGCCAGATTGACGTGGTGTGAAGCGTCCATAGATATTATTATTATTATTTAACTTAAAAATGCCGAGTTTCCCAGTAGATAGATTTTTCTCCCCCAAAACTACCTAGAAACAGTAATTTCATGGAAATATTAACAGCCGTTTTAGAGATTCCGATTATATGTATGCAAGATTATCTCGTTTAAAGTATATGATATTCTATTCTAGCAATCTTTGGAACTTAGAATGTGAAGTCTCGTTGAAATACAACTATAAGAGCATTTGGCCAACATTAAGACAAGTTCCAAAAATTGTGGTTATTTCGCAACTATTTCTTATCAGTCATTGATGAGGAACAGACTAACGGCCGCATACTGAAATGCTAATCAAGCTTAAGAGCCCTCATATTCACAGGCTGTCGCCGTCTCTGCTAGCCGAAATGAGAAAAACAGTATGTGACTTGAGCGTCACTTAGTTTAACTATCGTTCCAGTATTCGGGCGTAAGAAGAATCAACTATTCGCTTAAGTCAAGCCTTATGATAAATAAAGATGACAAAGCCTTAAGCCTATACTTACAACGTTGATATTACAGATGACCTAGGCGAGGCGTGGGCGCGCGGCGTCTCGGCGCGGGGTGGCCGAGTTGTCCGCGTCACTTACCCGCGCACCGCCAACAACGATAAGGAGCTCAGTGTCGTCCGCGGAGAGTACCTTGAGGTAAGCACCCGATTGATCGACGTGGATAGTGGATTTCCCGTAATTAATGATCTACACGAAATATTGAATAATTCGTGAATGAGATCGAATTAAATTGGTCTATCAATTCTGAGACTAATAATTAAGGCATAGGGCCTTAATTATTAGTCTCAGAAGAGTCCTTCATAGAAGATAGAAGAATGTTATCTGATAACGATGATGATCCCCAGGTACTGGACGACTCTCGCAAGTGGTGGAAGGCGCGCAATCGGCGCGGGGTGACCGCTCACGTGCCGCACACCATCGTAGCGCCCGCAAGCTCCCCCCCGGGGTCCCCCAGACAGGAACCCCATCTGTACCCCAACCCCATATACACGCACTACCAGGTATATACCATCTTTGCCCATAAACTCGTAGTATTTCTATATAATAGGAGGCAAAAGAATCGCACCAGAGAAGTTACAAGTACATCCCTGGCAGATAAATAATATCCTGTGCCAATCAGATCTGCCAACCCATTAGTTTTTTAGTTGTTATTCGACACTCATCTGATGTCGCCAACCCCACTTAGGCTCGTGGTCTCCTCAGCCATATGCCTGAACGCATTACCCATCGTAAAATCGGTTACGCGGCAGCTCCAACAGTTACTTGCAACTCATCGCAAGTCGAATGGATACTGACTACCCATTTGCGTTGAAATAGACGCAATTGAATGCTCACATGCATCATAATTTAGATAAGGTTATAATATGTATTTCTGAAACAAACGTTCTGAATTGAATTAAAATTACAATAACACGCGCTACTACGTAAATTACCATATAGAGCCGGGCACCGCGCACGGGTTTCCAACCAAAATTTAATTCTTTACTAAAAAATATAGGAGATACGGATCCTGTTTAGGTTCTGACTCAATATGAAGAACTAAGAAGTACTGTAATAATATCTCAGCTGCTGCATTATAACTAATATTGTATTTCAGGACGGCGGCCGAGGGTCCGGCGGCAGCAGCCCCACAGGAGCACCGGGTAGGGGCGCGGGCGGAGCGGGGGCCGCGGGCGGTACGGGGGCGGACTGGGTGCGGCGCGAGCGGCTAGGCAAGAAGGGCGAGTTCCGATACTTCTAGATCCTTCTAGGACATTCGATCCTTCACAGCGTCAATACCTTCCATTTAAGCGTCTGCGTTGCTTTATACTGTGACATTTCTAGTAGAATGGGCAGCAATTTGACTTTCCGATAGAAACTCATTTGCTTTATTTTTATCTACTGTTACATTATTATAGAAATCTACAGTCATTTTGACTTTCTGGTAAGAAAAAATCCTTTCCTCACTTCTGGACCAATTTTGACTACTTTGATTTTTTTTTAATGTTTGCTAATTTCTAATAGTGAATAGTCACATTCCCTTCATTTCTTATCATGAATATTCTTAGACTGTCTTCATGATTTGAGAGTTACGTTTGACGCTGTATCACCCACCTTCCGAACCGAACCCTACCAAAGTGCTATTCACAAGTTCACCTGGACTTATTAGTCATAGATAACATAATAAACAACTACCTTATATATTATTCAAGTTTTTAATCATTTTATACTCATTCGATTTGCAGAAAGCTTCTTTTGATCATATTTTATGACATACAGCTTTCTGAAAATCGGATAAATATTTTCCTTTATTCCTAAAGTATCGGAACCCCTTCCTTGTTGTTTGTTTTCTGTCATGTGCTAAGTGTTATCTGCTGGGCTACTGTTACCCGCCTGATATTGCAGCGAATGGCGTCGCAAGCGACCGCCGCAATGAGCATGAACAATGCGAATTCGCTGCAACTTCAGACATGTTGGTATATTAATGACAGAAACTGGACATAATCTAAATTGTATTTTTAAATGTTTAATGTTGTTTTATATAAAAAAATATATTGATTTGAATATCAGTATATTATTTCTCAATTAAATGTTTATTTAAAACTATGCAATTTTGACTTTTTAGATTATTATGTCTTTGTCCAGTATTTGTTTCGAAGCTTTTTGTTATGTGATTGTGAAAACTTTCTTTGAAACTAAGTACAAGTGCTCAATATTATAGAGCATTTCAGTAATTTTCACTGTCTTAAATAATAACTTTACTTGTTTTATTATATAAAGAGTCTATTTTAGTGATAATATAAGAATTGTCAAAGATATTGTATAGCTGTAGCGGAGTCTGCGCGGTTTTGATGATGATTAGCACAGTTGTAACATAATGTAAATATTACAGTTTAATGTTTATTCAAATATGAGGTACAATTTGATTAAGAACATTCTAGAAGCACGTCCGCGTTACTCCGTCCATCACACTGTTTGTATTTATATTTTTATACATTAAAGAATGAAATTACCAAAATCTTCTTTTTCTGTCCCTTTCTTTTTTAATATCTTTTAACTCGACTTAATTTCTTTGTGTGTATGTTGCTTTGCTTGGAGCTATGTGTGTTATATTGTGTGATTGTCTGTGAATGGGTTAACATTTTTGTTTATTAATACATAACATAATTTCTTAATTAAGTACAAGTAGTTTCCCCTTTACAGCATCAAGGTCTTAATTGACCCCTTTAACGGCGTTGAGAGCGAAATTCCAAGGTCGCGTCACGACACGATTTTTTATATAACGCCATCTGTCGGAAGCTACTTATACTTCTTACATAACAACTTAACTTTTTTAAGTACGACTCAATACACAAATGTCTCTAGGTGTACAAATTTTAATTTTTCTATTATTTTTTGAAGTGCGGTTTTAGGCACAATGTAAGTATTTTTGGATATTAAATGATGGATCAATTTTCACTTCTGCCACGTGTAATCTGTACATTTAATGGTTGAGTTACTATTATGAGGAGCGATTTCCGTCCCAGAAGACCAATTTAGGCATAAGCATAAGCATATTTCATAGTTCTTAATAATTAAATTATATTTCTTAGATTACTCTTATCGAGACTCCAGAGTATGTCCAGAGCTATTATAGCTATTATTATCTCGTAGGTACTAAACAATTAATGTACCTTTTGTAATGTACTTTAGATATTAAGCATAATAATATTTTAGTAGGTAGGTAAGGAACCTTCATAGTATATATAACTCTATACTATTTTATTTAAATTGTAAATTATATTCGGGCCAATAAAATATTTACGATATTGATGATACGAGGGCTGCACTAAAAGTATCGGGAATGGAATATTTCCACTGTTCCTGTCATATTAAAATCTTTTTAATTTAAAACTCCTTGGTTTTAAAAATCGAATACCGTTTATTTATTTAAAAAAATATTCTCGGTCTTGTCAAACTTGTTTAGTCGTTGAGAAAATGGAATTGACTCGAGAAAATTCTAGAGCGATGATTTATTATGACTTTCGAAGTTGTTTAACACAAAAACAGTGTGTAGACCGGATGATTTCTGCATTTGGTAATGAAGCCCCATCCAAAACCACAATTTATCGCTGGTTTGCTGAATTTCAACGTGGACGTGTCAAGCTCAGTCATGATCCCCGTCAAGGTCGTCCAAAAACTGCAGTCACCCAAGAAAACGTTGATGCTGTGCGTAAGCTGATTGAGGAAGATCGACATGTGACATACCGCGAAATTCAGGCAACTTTAGACATTGGCATGAGTCAAATACAAATAATCTTGCATTAACAATTAGGTGTAAAAAAGTTGTTTTCCCGATGGATACCGCATTTGCTCTGTGAAGAGCAAAAAGTGGCTCGCGTTACTTGGTGCGTCAGAACTCTCGAAAGATTCCACGCAGGATCCTCAAATGCTGTATACAACATCGTATCAGGTGACGAATCCTGGATATACGCGTACGAACCCGAAACAAAAAACCAGTCACGAGTTTGGGTGTTCGAAAATGAGTTAAAGCCAACAAAAATTGTTCGTTCACAGAGTGTTGCAAAAAAAATGGTGGCCACGTTTGTCTCCAAAACCGGCCATGTTGCGACTATTCCTCTTGAGGGACAAAGAAGGGTTAATGCAGAATGGTATGCTAACATTTGTTTGCCACAGGTCATTTCTGAACTCCGTAAATAGAACTGCAACCGCCGCATCATCCTCCATCACGACAATGCGAGTTCTCACACCGCGCACAGAACAAAAGAGTTTTTAGAGCAAGAAATCATAGAATTATTAGACCATCCGCCGTACAGCCCCGACCTAAGCCCTAATGATTTCTATACTTTCCCTAAAATAAAGAATAAATTGCGTGGTCAGAGATTTTCATCACCTGAAGAAGCTGTGGACGCCTACAAAACGGCCATTTTGGAGACCCCAACTTCCGAATGGAATGGTTGCTTCAATGATTGGTTCCATCGTATGGAAAAATGTGTCAAATTTCGCGGAGAATACTTCGAAAAGCAATAAATACATTTTTAAATAGTAATGTTGTGTCACTTTCTTGATTCCCGAAATTTTCAGTGCCGCCCTCGTAATCAATCACTGTGATTTCTTGGAACTATGTAAATTTGTAATAGCATCAATTTTAATCAGAAATAGATTATCGTAAGCATTGAAAGAGTCCCAAAATCTATCGGCTGGACGAAGAGGATATTATCCTGTCGCATCCCTTTCTGTTTACAAAATGTAGAAGAATATCGAAAAACGTACTGCCGTTCTTTCAAAAGCAGTATCGTTTATTCAATGCTGATAAATTAGCACTTTCCCATGTATTTCAGAGGAGAAACCGGTGCCTCCACCGCCGCCGCCGCCGCCCCCGCCCATGCCGGTGGCCGTGGTGCCGCCGCCCACCAAAACTGATACCATGAAGTGTAAGTTGTATGTAAACTTTTTAAATTAATTAAAGTCTAAAATCAACTCTATTCATAAATTTTGTTACCTACCTATCAGTAGCGTGGCGTCTACACGACTTGACATACTTATTGTCGACTTCCCTTATGAATATGACTTATCTATAACAGAGATAAGCTTACTAGTCTAGTCGACAAGTTGAAAATGGTACAAAATAGAGATACTGCTCTTAAAATTATGTGCGATAGCTCATTGGATCCAGAATGACGCCTAGAAAATGTGCCAAAAGCGTGTATTAGCACATCAAAAATTGCAAAAGTTATAAACAATTAAAGATAAAAAAAATGGCATTTCGTTTTTTGCTAATATTTCATAAACTATGAATATTTAAGAAATTTAAAATTTATTCTGAAAGAGGAGGAAATTTCCAATAAAAAACTCTTAACTCCCGGAACTCTATCTCCACTATTTATAATTTTAATTTAACGCTGAAAATAGGTCTGCGCGCGACATTTTTAGGTTGCGCGCGTGGCGTCAAAAAGTAAAAAATTTGTTTATAACAAATTGGTTTAAATTTCTTAAATATTAATAGTTTATGAAATATTGGCAAAAAACGAAATGCCTTTTTTTTCATCTTTAATTGTTTATAACTTTTGCAATTTTTTATGTGCTAATACACGCTTTTGGCACATTTTTCTAGGCGTCATTGCGGATCCAATGAGCTATCGCTCATAATTTTAAGAGCAGTATCTCTATTTTGTACCATTTTCAACTTGTGGACTAGACTATACGCGGCTTCGGGCATACCATACCTCCGAACGTCCACGAGCCGAATGTGGCTGGGCAAATTAAGTTATTGGAGTTTTCTGTTGAATTGTTTTCATATAATTATTTGAACTCCACTAAGGGTATTTCTACGCCTACCACAACCACACCACACGGCGCGACAAACGGTGATCAAGCTGTAGTTACGTGTGAACCACATTACAAGCACCAGCGACACCGAGTATCTATACCGGTAATTCATAACAAACATCTACTTTTGTCGGTACCACAACGCAACGACAAGAAGCCACAGATTGACCATATTTTGTCGCGTCGGTGTGGTGAGGTTGAAGTACGTGTTGGAAGATCCCTATTTACTAAAACATGAACAGTCATTTACCATTATTTTAAACATTTCAGCTACGAAGTCAGTGGCCAGCACTGGCACACTACACGATGAACTGAAAGCCATCCTGCCACAGATACAGCAGAGGAAACTTGACATCAAGAAGACACCAGACATCTTCATACATCAGGTAAAATTTTATTCATGGCCGTCATGACAATAACATTGCAAAAGTTATCATAGGTAAATAAATACATACATATTACATAACTAGCTTATGCCCGCAGCTTCGCCCGCATGGGAGAGTGTTCGTGGCAAATAACTTCCTACCTATTAAATATACCTGCAATATAGTAATAGCACTGAGTAAAATAGATATAAACTCCTAGATAAGGATTCATATTGTATCCGTCTGAATACCATATTATTTTTTTTGTTTTTTTTTTTAAACTTAGAAAACCTCCTTAAAAGATAGACATAATATTATAATATGCCGTCGCGAATCTTTTTGTAGACCTTTAGAAGAGAAACACTCTCACCATACATTGTTTTATTGAACGGGTTAGGTTAGGCAGCGTTTTTGACAAAAGCTCTCAGACGGCTTGATTTTTAAACCGACTTCCAAAAAGCAGGCGGTTATACGTTCGGCTGTATATTTATTTTTATTTTTCTGTACTAAGGCGGGTCAATAAGTCCGTGACTTTTTGAATTTCTAACCTCCTTACTGAAAAAGCAACACTACTCCTGTCAACAGGCATCTGTCAGTTGACTCCTATCAAAATTTGAACTTGCTGCGTCAGTAGTTTGTGTTTTACAGCTATCTTTATCAGACTATCCAGTAACTTAAGGAAACAATGGAAAAAAGTGAATTTCGTGTGCTTATTAAGCATTATTTTTTGCGAAAAAAAACCATTACCGAGACCAAGGCTAAGCTTGGTCTGGGGACTCTGCACCATCGATTTCAATGGTAAAAAAGTGGTTTACTGAATTTCGTTGTGGCCGTACAAGCACTGAAGATGCCGAACGTCCTGGACGCCCAGTTGAGGTCTCTACACCCGAAACAATCGAAAAAATTCACGATATGGTGTTGGCCGACCGAAGATTGAAAGTGCAAGAGATTGTGGAAGCCATAGGCATCTCGCATGGCTCAGTGGTTTCAATTTTGAATGATCACTTTTGCATGAGAAAGCTTTCCGCAAGATGGGTGCCGCGTTTTCTCACAGTCGACCACAAACGCAATCGTGTAACAACTTCACAGGAATGTTTGGCGTTGTTTAATCACAATATGGAGGAGTTTTTTAACCGTGGACGAAACATGGATCCATCACAATACACCAGAGACCAAACAACAGTCAAAACAGTGTATTTCTAAGGCCAAGGTGGGTTTGTTAGCCAATAAAGTTATGGCGACTGTTTTTTGGGATGCACGTGGGATAATCCACATTGACTATCTTCAAAAGGGAAGAACAATTAATGGGGAATATTATACTAACTTATTGGACCGCTTCAATGAGGATTTGAAAAAAAACCGACCTCATTTGGCCAAGAAAAAAGTTCTTTTTCACCAAGACAATGCAAGGGTGCACACATGTGCAGTTGCCATGGCAAAAATCCATGAATTGGGCTATGAATTGCTCCCACATCCACCCTATTCTCCAGATTTGGCTCCGAGTGACTACTTCTTGTTCCCAAACCTGAAAAAATGGCTCGGTGGAAAAAGATTTGACTCCAATGATGAAGTTATCTCGCAAACAAAGGCCTATTTTGAGGACCTCGACAAATCATATTTTTTGGAAGGGATAAAAAAATTGGAGAAGCGTTGGACAAAGTGTATAGAGCTCAAGGGGGACTACATTGAAAAATAAAATGATTTATTTATCAAAAAATCTGTGTTTTATTCCAAAAGTCACGGACTTATTGACCTGCCCTCGTATGTTCAACGATTACTCCGCCGTCTGTGAACCGATTTTCAAAACTCTTTTTTTGCTGTTGACGGTATAATTCTAATTTGGACCGTTTGATACCAAGGAATCGTAGGAACTCCTCAAAATGTATATGGACAATTGGACGCATTTAGTGATTTGGACTTTTTCTGAAGATACCTAAGCATATGCTTATACCAAAAAGTATTATTTTACACCAAGGTCTAACCCTGGATCAAAAAGTACTGAACAAAACTCTTGTCCTTCCATATAGATACATGTTTGGAGATCAGTGTTGTTTGATGAACTTCAAGCATATGCCACTATGTCAAATACAGTAATCATCATCATCATCACCACCATCATCACACATCATCACATTATGATGATAATAGGAACTTTTCATAGACTTTTACATCGATAGATATCCTTGAATATTACTCTGCCGTTTGTAGACCCATTTAGAAATTTCTTTTGGTTTTGTAAAGGGTATAATTCGTGGTGGGTGAAATAAGTGGAGACCTGATGATGGTATCCATAATTAATCGAGGAAACTCCTAATTTATTCGGGACATCTATAGGGATTTGACTTATGTGAAGTAAATAAAGCATATGCTACCAAATAGTAAAATTTTGTGCCAAGGATGTATGTAACCTGGATCCAAAAGCACTGAACAGAACTCCTCAGTCTTTAAAGATATTATACGTTTAGAAATCTCGGTGTTTTTTTAAGAACTGCAAGCATATGCCATTATGTAACTTACAGTAATCATCATAATTATCTTATATACAATACCTAATGGAAGCTAGGCGCGAATTTTCATTCGAACGCTTCTTTTAAACTTTCTTGAAATGTGTTATTAAAAATATAATAAATTTGACTAAAAGGTTAAAATTATTATTAAAAAAAGAAAATATTAATACGACCAAAGTAAAAAGGCACAAAAAACTATAAAGTCGGTAGGTACCAGCCATCTTAAATGTGAGTTCTATAAAATATTGTTTTATCAGGTTTAATCTTGTTTAGGCTGGTACTGACTTCAAAATAATGAAGACTGAGTAGAGAAATAGTTAAAATTCTAGCCGAATTTAAAAGGGGAATTATTTTCGACACCATCAACAGTTGTCGTCATAAATCTAACAATTTCCACAAAACCTTAACTAATTATTATTATCGACCTAAACCTTCCTAAGGAACCACTCTGTCAGTAAATGTAAACTGCATGAAAACCCTTTCAGTAGTATTTGAGATTATCGCGAATACTAAGGCGGGTCAATAAGTCCGTGACTTTTTGAATTTCTAACCTCCTTACTGAAAAAGCAACACTACTCCTGTCAACAGGCATCTGTCAGTTGCCTCCTATCAAAATTTGAACTTGCTGCGTCAGTTAGTTTGTGTTTTACAGCTATCTTTATCAGACTATCCAGTAACTTAAGGAAACAATGGAAAAAAGTGAATTTCGTGTGCTTATTAAGCATTATTTTTTGCGAAAAAAAACCATTACCGAGACCAAGGCTAAGCTTGATAAATACTATGGGGACTCTGCACCATCGATTTCAATGGTAAAAAAGTGGTTTACTGAATTTCGTTGTGGCCTTACAAGCACTGAAGATGCCGAACGTCCTGGACGCCCAGTTGAGGTCTCTACACCCGAAACAATCGAAAAAATTCACGATATGGTGTTGGCCGACCGAAGATTGAAAGTGCAAGAGATTTTGGAAGCCATAGGCATCTCGCATGGCTCAGTGGTTTCAATTTTGAATGATCACTTGGGCATGAGAAAGCTTTCCGCAAGATGGGTGCCGCGTTTGCTCACAGTCGACCACAAACGCAATCGTGTAACAACTTCACAGGAAGGTTTGGCGTTGTTTAATCACAATATGGAGGAGTTTTTTAACCGTGGACGAAACATGGATCCATCACAATACACCAGAGACCAAACAACAGTCAAAACAGTGTGTTTCTAAGGGTAAATCGGCGCCAAAGAAGGCCAAGGTGGGTTTGTCAGCCAATAAAGTTATGGCGACTGTTTTTTGGGATGCACGTGGGATAATCCACATTGACTATCTTCAAAAGGGAAGAACAATTAGTGGGGAATATTATGCCAACTTATTGGACCGCTTCAATGAGGATTTGAAAAAAAACCGACCTCATTTGGCCAAGAAAAAAGTTCTTTTTCACTAAGACAATGCAAGGGTGCACACATGTGCAGTTGCCATGGCAAAAATCCATGAATTGGGCTATGAATTGCTCCCACATCCACCCTATTCTCAAGATTTGGCTCCGAGTGACTACTTCTTGTTCCCAAACCTGAAAAAATGGCTCGGTGGAAAAAGATTTGACTCCAATGATGAAGTCATCTCGGAAACAAAGGCCTATTTTGAGGACCTCGACAAATCATATTTTTTGGAAGGGATAAAAAAATTGGAGAAGCGTTGGACAAAGTGTATAGAGCTCAAGGGGGACTACGTTGAAAAATAAAATGATTTATTTATCAAAAAATCTGTGTTTTATTCCAAAAGTCACGGACTTATTGACCCGCCCTCGTATTTAGACAGACAGACTCAGCGGGGGACTTAAATTTATAGTAAATTTTAGAGAAAAGTGGAAAGTGTGCGTATTGACCCGCCTACGCTAGTTAACACGACCTTAGGATGGGACTATATTATCCGGAATCCGGTAGGCCGGGAAGAATTCAGAGCATTGATTACAAAACTCTGCGCGTATGAGCTGAAAATCAATATCGTTATGGATTTTAGCGATTTTCAATATTCAACCCCTAAGAAAGTAAAATAGGAGGTGAACGTTTTAAATTATTATAAAGATATTGTTTAAAACCTAATTTCACGCGGGCGAAGCCGCAGGCAAATATTATTTATATTTTTTGCAGGCACTATCAAACTCTAAAACTATTCTCTAGAACTCTATTGAGTTCATCTCTCATCTCTCATCGTTTCTCAAAAACGATTTCGTTTGAACCATGGAAAAGACTTTTCATTTTTCGGGTTAATACATTATAGCCAAAACACACAAAATAAATACTCACAAATAATGTGGCTTTCTATTGGTAAAAGAATTTCAAAAATAGTTTGAAGTAGATCCAGAGATTACCACTTACCATCTCGGTAAGCCACAAAGAAACAAACTTTACCTCTTTATAATATAAGCTTTACTATTTATAATATGTTCAGATGTTAGCCGCGACATCGTGCGCGAACAAGAAATCTTGGGAGAACCGTAGGTACTTTTTCCTGCGATAAAATGTAGAATCTAGATCAAAATCCGTTTAGTAGATTCTGAGATTAGCGCGTACAAACGTGGCGCCTGAATCGCGCTATCGAAGTCTTTTCGCGCGCTGAGTATATTATATTCCACCGTCGAGGGCATGTCTATCGAGAGTCAGTTTTTACACAGCCGAGACGGGGTGACCAGTTACAAATATAATATATGTATAGATCACCTATGGTAATTTTTGCAACGCATTGCATTATCTAGCTCACATATTATTCTAGGAAGGTCTACATTAAATAAAATCGAAAAAAGTTGTAAGTATGTTGGATATTTTTATGCGTAAACGGTGAATATTCTTTTATCAATACTTAACCCTGCCCTACCCACCCAAAAACGATGACACATTATTCTTGTTGATTTTCAGAAATCCAACCCTGACGAAGTGGCAGAGTGGCTCGAAGCGAAGGGCTTCAGCTGCCAGGCGCAGAAGCAGCTGCGGGTGGCTGGTCACCAGCTGTTCGCGCTGTCCAGGACGCAGCTGGAGCGGGTGCTGGGGCAGGAGGAGGGAAAACGGCTGTACAGCCACGTACTGGTGCAACGCAACGTGTCCGGGGTAAGAGATATTCGATAGGTGCAAATCTGTCCGTCCCGCAAGAACCTCACATTTTTCTGGGATAAAATATAGGTCTGATCCACTTTCACTTTCTCATTTATAACATTAAGTAAGAAAACATATTTAAAACAAATGCCCAAGAGACCCTTTTACTAAAAATTTTTTTTTTAGTTTTAGTGTAAAACCATTTAGCTAATGACACTCGGCTATTGTCGTTTTTCTATGGAAATGACAGACGATGCATGAAAAATATTTTTCATGCTCACTTCACATTTCCGAACTGAGCCACCCTTAAAATATAAAATTATTATTATTAAATGGTGCCAAAAACGAAATCCATTAATTACTAAGTAATATAAAAATACCAAATTTCATCCATTTATATGCTGTTTAATTATTAATTTATGATTACTAAGGATTTATTATTTGCTCCAACAAACTTCGTATTACTTCCTGTTTCTGTTCTTACTTCCTTTTTATTTTCTTATTTTGCAATAACCATATAATTTACCCTACTGGTGGGGATTGTCCGCGCAGTACAAGACCACCTCCGCATCCGAGCTGCAGAGCATCCTGAGGAAGGCCAGGGAGAAGGTGGAAGTGTCCTGATCAGCACCAGCGCAAAGGTTCTGACCAGTACAGCAGTCAGAGCAGTGGTGGTCAACGGGACAGTCAGTGATGAGGAGGCGTCGTTCTGTTGACGTGAAAAATTCGTTCATAATATAATACAAAATAAATACTTTTATTATATGTTTAAACTTTTTGACCGACTTTTAAAAAAGGAGGCGATTATACGTCCGGCTGTACAGATATTAGGCTATCCACGTGCTTTATTTTCTGGATTTTACAATTAGAATTGTAAGGAATTGTTTGGTACTTATAAAATTAAGTGAACAACTTTTTGGTAAAATTTGTTTATTATAAATCTCTTAAAAATATATAACAACATCAAAATCTTCGGTTCCACAGAGCTGCAAGTTGTGTAACAAAGTTCTTCAAACAATAAAAAAATAGCCATAATATTATTAAAATTAAATACGGATTTATATATTAAACTGGCACTGGAATGCTGATTTTAACTGCCAACGACTTTAATTTATTTCGACTTATCAAAACATTAGGTGTAGGTATTATGATTTTCAACAATTGAATTTCAAGATCATAATAAGAAGTCCCTGTATAGAGTAAAGAAAAATATAATTAAAAGTATTTTAAACCAAATGCAACATGTCATAATTAATGTATAACTGTTACATAAATAAATGTAATATAGTATAAAAATATACAATTAATTATAATGCAGTTCAATGATAATGTTCCCTGTGTTGTTCCGTCACAAGTTACAGAATTACAAAAAAAAAAACGTTGTGAAAAACGCTCACTTCGATCGCTTTAACATCTAACAGGAATTACCTAAAGGTTGAGTCCCATATCTAAAATGAATGTTTGGGGGCAGGCATACATTCCACCCCTCACTTCTCGTACCAGAGCTACCAACTCCCGGTTTTCCCCCTAAATCTAGGGGAAAAAATATCTATAGGAGGTTTCTAGGAAGAAAGATTTTTTCGGGTTACTTTTAAGGGGTTCCTATTTTCTTGTTTTTTTTTATTAAATTTTTTTAATGTTGAACTTTTATATCGACTTAAAAAGTCGACCTGTAGAGAAAATTCCGGAAGTTTATAGGACAAATTAATATTAACAGAACATTTAGAATTTATTTATCATTATTAGGTAATTGATTGTTGTAGTATATACTGTATAACCTATAAGTATTCTTATTCCTACAAATAATAGGGGATTTTCAAGTGATTGTTGCGATTTTAGGGGTTTTTCACTTAAGTTTGGGGAGAAATATTTTTGAGAGTTGGTAACACTGCTCGTACATGCACCTGCCACAAGCATCTATTGTCTATGCAAGCGTCGGTGACATGATCGGGAACACACGTCTCCCGTGCAGTGTTCGCTGAGGATAAACACTTAAGCTATTCACTGCACTTTTTCTCATAATAATTGTAGTATTATTGTCTAAAAACCAAAGTATTGAACTTATATGCAAGAAAATTATGCGGTTTAGCGGACATTTTACTTAAGATTAAATAATTTTCTAATGAGTATGGCACGTATACCTTGCAGCTATTATTTCTTTACTACAAATGCATTTATCACATTCACACAAACATACAATTCTTATATAAGCAGGGCGAGCACTGGCAACAAAATTCCTTCCTCCACCACTTGCATTCCGATTATCGACTTTAGCGCACGCGAAATAAAAGTCAACTTTCCCGTAAATGTCTTACATGACCGTATAGAAAAATATTCATGTTTTGCGGAAAAGTTAACTGTATTACGCGTGCGCTAAAGTTCATAATCGGAATGCAAAGACGCAATTTTATTGCCAGCGCATGCACTTAATGATATGACGAGTCTTTCGAGTTGTCTTGGTACTGACAAATTAATATACTTTTAAAGTATAAAATCTTAATAAGTATAGGTGTGTGTGTAACCCATATTTATTATATATATTTTACATCGTACGAAATGAATATGATAAAACTAGGAACAGATTCATGATTAGGTATAAGTTGAAATATATATGCCAGTAATATAATTCAATATCAAAAGATATCAAGTGCTATTTCATTGGGGGTATTATCACGAAGAGCAGTTCGATAATTCGATTGTCTACTTTATTCCCTGCACATAATAGTCAATATCAGTATAATTTGTAATAGCTATATCTACAAATGATAAAAATATACAAATTAATAGAATATCAAGATGATAATAAAACCTTATCTTTTACATTATTTGCGTATTGGATCGTATGATCAATAACATATTATTTATTTGTTACAAATATTGTAAATGCCTACTGTCTATGCAATATGCAAGAAATGTTCTTTATTCACTGGCACGATTGGGAATAACATCTAAATGTGGCTTACAGACTGTACAAAATCAACTAAAATCTTCTTCGAGATTATCTCAACTTAATATAACAAAATATTCATACCTATTCTTATTTAATTACATTATAAAAAGTAACAACAAAATGAGAATGTAAAAATCTATATAACTTATTACACAAATTATATTTTATGCGCTAAAATTCGTTATAAATTTTTATAAATTCAAAACACTTTCATATTCATTATTCAAAACACTATCGTTTATAAAATAAAAATGGGTGAAATGTTGAGTATTTCCAAATATAAAACAGTACAGTATACTAGAAATAGCCAGAAGGTATTAGCATAATATAGTGTCTAGCTGGTATAAAAAGTCAGTAGTTTAAAAATCAACTTCAAGGCTTCGGGCTAAGGCCCGACGCCAGTAAATTATTTTTTTTAAAAAAGTAAATTTTGCCAGTGAAGTAAATTTTTTTTTTCGAAACGAGACGACATGGGACGCGATGCTGTATTTTCGAAATAGTTATTAAAAATTGAACTCTATTCAGTGATCAGTACATAAGAATATACACGTTTCATTGCAAGAGCGGCGTCGGGCCATTCACAGCGCGCATTCGACATTCGAACTCTCGTTAAACGTGTTTCTCATATACTACACAATAGTGAATAAAGTTCAATTTGGAATCACTACCTTAAAATGCAGCGCCGCGTCATGTATCGCCTCGCGTGCGTCCAATGTTAAAACATAACTTTGTTCCTTGTCTTTAATTGTAATATTCGCATATGTAGTATGTATGGAAGTAACATATTTTACATAATCAATATATTTACACCGCAGTCACTCGAGTCTATCACAGTCTAAACACTTCTCAAATGTAAATTTTACTCAAATGATAAATTGCTTCAGCCGGCTAAGGAGACCGGGCCGCGATTCTTCTGGCGATCGCCGCTGTTAGTGCACTTCCCTTGCCGCTACCGTCTTCAGCGCTCATTAGCTTGAACTGAAAAATACATTATTATTTATTAGGTTCATTAATTTCTGTTTATTATTCTTTTATGTACGTATCAGAATATTTACAATATGTATTAGTATTAGTATATAGTATTTATTAGTTTATTTTCATTATTCGTAAGTAATTGTCTCTTCTCCAATCTGGTATTATTCTTTGCTGTACTACCTGTGTCCTTCTTATTTTATTTTTTCTAAACTCTGTCTAAGGTCTGCTCGCAGAGATCTCTTTTTAGAGATAAGCACGCCTTTGTACCATCTCTTTTGTATATTTTGTTTTGTTTTGTTGTGTACATGACGAAAAATAAATAAATATTATATATTATATTAATACGTGAAGCAAAATTTTAAGTACAGTTTGACGAGAATTCTGCGAACGGGTGAGTATGAAATTTGGCACTGTTAATGTTTATGTAGAGGTATGTGTGCAGAAACATTTTTTTAATAATGCTTGTAGACATAAAATAATAAAAACAAAGGTACACACACTATCTCACTCACACTACCATGCGTTTATATAATATGAGTAGCTAGTAATTGGTTTGACGCAATTGCCAATCTCTCTTTCACATTCCATACACCACATTTTTATTGCGTTTCTAAGAGGCGAATGAACTCCAAAAAAGATGAAAATTAAAAATGAAGAAATGAACTGTGATCACATTTGGACCACGGGGCGACCACTATCAGTGTTAATTTTTTTGTGTGTTTTTAAAATGTCCTACTAAATGTATGTCCTACTAATAACCAAATGACTATCATACCTACTCCTTCTAACTTATGGCCGCTACACACCACAACGACAAAACTGCACAGTTCGGTCACAGCAGATTTATACAGTACTACATCTTCATACTACATCGCCTGAATCGGCGCACGCACACATACTAATACCCGCTAAATACCACAACGATAAAACTATACAGTTCGGTTACAGTAGACGTATACAGTACTACATCTTCATACTACACTACTATTACTAATACCCGATACACACCACAATGATAAAACTGCACAGTTCGGTCACAGTAGACGTATACAGTACTACATCTTCATACTACACCGCCCGAATCTTTAAGCAGCGTTCAATTTAAATGTACTTGGCTATTCTGGTGTTATAGGTTAGCAAACATTTATCCTTGGCAGACATTTTTAATTGCTATTGAAGGATTTGCATACCTGATGGTGAGGCGCCAGGAGGGTGATGTAGTTATCCATGAGCGAGCGGAACCGCGGATGTTTCTTGTACACCGAGCCGTCCACGGCGATAGACACGTGCGGCCGGTCGATGCGCCGGAGCAGGGTTGCCAGGCCTGAAAATAATTTCATGATACAACTAGCTATTGCCCGCGGCTCGAAATACTGTACTTATTCGGGACAAAAAGTAGCTTATGTTTTAATCCAGAGCCTAAACTACTACCATATCAAACTTCATTGAAATCCGTTCAGTAGTTTTTGCGTTTCACGCAAACATCCATCCATCCATCCTTCCTCAACTTTCACATTTATATTAGAAGTAGGTTCTAGTTACTACTCACTAACGTTAATCGGGGGAAAATACAGAAGCCAATAAACCTTTGTGGAACGGACAGACAGATGTGAGAAACAGTTGGGCACTAATCATCCGGTGTGCACAGAATACTATGGATGCTCCACACCACGTCAATCTGGCCCGTACATTATGCACCCGAAGAACTTGTATTACAGGACCACGCGAAAGATATTTATTTATTCAATCCTTTTTATAGTATACATTAAATAAAATTTTTTAATACTTATATCATAGATTTATTTAATACACATCCATGACCCAGGTCACAGAAAACTTTTTTGTTCCTTCAACGGGATTCAAATCCGCGAGCTCCTGCTTGAGGTGCCAACGCGCTAACCACTTAAGCCACAAAGGTCGTCAAGGAGTTAAATGGTATAGAGCAAACATTTTTGCTATAAAAGGCTTAGCTAGGGACATTTTAGAGTGTCTACTAGTTTTTAATACTTTTTTTCAATTTGCAATATGGCGAAATGCAACTTACAGACTGACACAAGTTGTGCCGCTCTGTTGGATAAGAGCGCGCAGGCGTGCTGCGCCACCAGCGCGTCAGATCTGGACACGGTCAGACCGCACGCCTTAGTCAGAGCCGCGGCTGTTTTGTCCCACGAACCTTCCAGGGCCTCTCTGTAAACACAATAAAATGTAACATTTGTCATCTGAAAACCCCGAAAACCCCTATTAGAATAGGCTAGTTGACAAAATTTGGAAATTCGTTTAAAACTATAGCTTAGCATCTATTTTACCCCAAAAATATATTATTTTAAGAAAAATAGGTCTTTTACATTAGTATTTTGGAGTTTTTAGAAATTAACTTGAAATCGACCGCGAAAAAGGCCAAGACTGTCATGGCGTCTTGAATGACGTCACACCTCGCGAAACAGCCGTGTTTGTTTATGACAGTCAATTGTGTTTTTTATTAAATAATGAATTCCTCGTTTTATAAATATTGTGTAGTGCCTCAATGTAAAAGAACAACGATAAAAACGCCAAACAAATTATTCATATATGTACCTAACAATAAACAAATACGAAGAAAGTGGTTAGAAATGGCAAGGAGGCAAGATGCTCTTACTTTATCAACTGCTTCCACAATTTATTTCTGTGCTTATTTCTAAAATCTTCAGCAAAACCGATGAATTTGATTGTAAAAGAGGGCTGCCCTTGGATAAATCTTTTGCCGTCATATATTTAAGAGTACTGCCAACTCTCGATAATTTTGATTTCCGAAAATCACAGCTACAACTTACAAGTGTTTCGCGAGGTGTGACGTCACGCTTCTCTGATTGGTGTTTAATGTCACGTGATAAAACGCCTCATTATGTCGATTTTATTTTCCAAAAATATTACTAATCTTTTATTATTTTAATAAAAAAGTTGTTTTCTTGTTCACTAATTATCATGGTTAATCATTAGAAACTCTAAGCCATCCGATTTATTCTTAGTGGAAACAAGCCTATTAAGCTACGTTTGTTAGTTATCCAAACACCGAAAAAAAAATTACTCCGCTAAGTTTTTTTAAAATCTATTTATTTTCTTATGAGCGATTTTGTTAAAACATACAAAAGTTTTTTTTTTGTTAAAATAAGTATGTAATTGCAAAGCAAAAGTACTTACTCTTCAAACAAACTGACGTGTGCTGACTGAAGGGAGTCTTTCTTGGGCGAAGCGGGGAACAGTCCATCCCTAGCTAGACCCTTCAGGACAAACTCGAGTAGGGAGCCTAGGTATTTTCCACTAATGTATTTCTCGAATCTGAAAATGTGTTAAATACGAAATTTAAATTTAAATCTTCAAACCAAATCCGAAAATTCACTTTGCTAATAATTTCAGTGAGTATTTACCTAATTTTTTTTTTTTAAATCTACGGGTTGCCAAAACTGATCTAGAAACCAACTTACGTGAAAGACGTAGCCAGGAGTGAATTAGCATCCACTTCATCATCAAACTCGGTGCGTAGGAAGTCCAAACAGCCGTTGTCTCCGAAGGCACCCCACTCGATGTCCACGCAGACGTCTGTGACCCTTTCATGGGAGGTCTCCCAGTGCTGAACTCTGTCAGCTCTCTCCATGTAGCATGCGTTCGATCCAGTGCCCAGAATCAGCCCAATCTGAAAAATAAATTTATTATTTTAAGTGAATCCGAAAGATCCTTAGGTAAAACCTATTCCAAATTTTAAAAGCGTCCTAATAATAATAATAATAATAATAATAATAATAATAATAATAATAATAATAATAATAATAATAATAATAATAATAATAATAATAATAATAATAATAATAATAATAATAATAATAATAATAATAATAATAATAATAAAATAATAATAATTATTATTATTATTATTATTATTATTATTATTATTATTATTATTATTATTATTTGTGATATAAGTAGTCTGATATAAGTAGGTTCATACCCAATAAGTAAAATATGTTTACCATTAAGAACCATAAGACATGATCCTTAAGAATTGTGAATGTATTATATACCTACATAAATATCAAGGAACCTTTAAATGTTTTCAATTCAACAAAAAACAAAGGAATCAAGTACCTACCGCAACTTCTGGGTCTGTTTGCGCTCCGGCAATCAGCGTGCCAGTGGTGTCATTCAGCAGCACCTGCACCGTGATACGTAGACCTCTCTGGTCCAGGCAGCGCTGCAGCTCTGCGGCCACATCCAGGCCCTCCATGCCACTGCACTTGAAGCTCTTTGTCCAAGTCACCAGCTCCCCAGACGAGATGGAATGCTGGTTCATTGGGAACGAGAATGTAAAACCTGTAAGATAAATTATTTTTTTATGATTATTTGCTGCTTAAAGGAAATATAAATCCAGAATTACAGAATTACAAAATTTTACCAAGAGATAGATTGCATCTTTTGAGGGTTCCGTACCCAAAGGGTAAAATCGGCGAAGTCTCAGTAATAGGATCCCGTCCTATTACTGAGACTTCGCTGGCTGTCTCTTCGTCCATCCGTCTGTCAACAGCTTTCCAGCGTTTTTCTTTTTTTAAATATCTTACCTAATGACATAGCTTCCTTCTCCAAGCCTTCTGATTTTACGAAATCTTGAACGCAGTCTGCTAAAAAATTGAACAAATCTTCTCCCGGTCCGAACCTAAGTGCATCGCTGGAAAAAGTTCATAATTATTGTTGTGCTTGTGTACTGCTTTAAGTTTGTGAGGATGGATGGATGTTTGTTACTCTTTCACGCAAAAATTACTATCATATCAAATTTCAGTAGTTTTTGCGTGAAAGAGCCACAAGCATCCATACCTCCTCACAAACTTTCACATTTTTAATAGTAATAGTAGGACTACAAGTTTTTTGTAATACTAATCCATAAAGTCCTCCTTAATCCAATTACTGTCCTCAATGAATACTAACTTGATGTGGTACTGCTTCACGTCTTCCCTGATCAGCTCGCCTCCGCGAAGCTCAAGTAACAGAACTCTCATGTTGGTACCGCCCAGGTCCAGCGCCAGGAATACTCCTTCCTCTGAAATATAATAATTATTATTATTTTTATATTCGAGGCCCCATTTCTCACCATATTAAACCAATAGATACATATATACCTACATATTTATAAACGCTTTAACAATAGGTCAATTAGGTATCTGTGTAGTATCCATAGAACTTGTGTCTTTGGGACTAGTGTCACAGATAACAGATTACTCATGATTACGACATAACCAGTGTGCTGAGTGCGAGTTTTTGTCTATCACTACTCGCCGTAACTACAATTTGTATGGCATCGAAACCACAGATTAAACATAGCCGGGCACCATTAATCAAATAGTTAACTTCGTTAATCGTTAATCCGCTACAAAAAAAGTTAGCTTCGTCAAACGTTACATTTCGGAAGAATAAACGCAAGTTAACGTTAATCGTTAATCCGTTAATATATGTAAAATTGCATCTTTATATCGTTGCATTAGTGAACTTATAAAACCTGTTGGTTTAGGTTCTAATTCATTCATCAATTATCAACACGCAAATGATCACTGACAGTAATTTATAATAACAACAAACAAACAAACAAAACACTCGTCACTCTAAGCACCGGCGCTAAGTAATGAAATGATCAAACGAAGCAAATCTCTTCGCAGTTTTCTTTCTCACTCGCAAGCGCCGGCAAAATATATCTAGTTTTGTTTTTGTTTCACTCGCTGCCACGCGCCGCCCGGCACTTGTCGGTGCCGTGCGGTAACTACTAGGCATTGGACTAACGATTGACGGACTTCTGCATATTAACGGAAGTTAACGTGTCCGTTAACATTTTTAAAAGTTAACTTAAAAGTTAATCCGTTAATCAAAATGTTAACTTCGTTAATTAACGATTAACGGATTAACGAGTTAATGCCCAGCTATGAGATTACAGATAAACAGCTAAGTACTTATTTAGCTTTCGATTTGCTTACACTACTGTCTACTACAAGCATACGCATCCAATTGTAAGCCGTTGAATGGTACGTCAATATTTTCAAATTCGGATCGATTTGGATTATTCTACGAAAGCTGTTTACTAGGTACGTAAGTATATATATTTTCTACTCTGTCGAAACAACGCCCCTAGTGGCAAAAAAATGTGGCTAATTCGAGTAGTTACCAGCACACGACGTTTCAGCAAACGCAAACGGTTCGGCAAAGAAACATTTAAATTGAATGCTAATCATACCTGTGCCATCCGGCAGTTCAGGTACATATGTGTTGGCCATCTGCAGGCTGGAGGGCTTCTCCCGCAGGCCGTTCTCTATCTCCCGCATGAACACCTCGCCCACTCTACGCAGCGTGCCCCCGCATAACACCAGACCGGACAGACGAGATTCTACCTGGAAATAAAGAAAACGTAGTTGAGAAAATTACTGAAGATAATAAAAAAGGTATAAATCCCTGGCCCAAAGTTAATGGGAGTAAAATGGTCCAAATTTTATACTTAATCTTACTTGATATTATAAACTCTGGAAGTTTGTAAGTGTAAGTGTAAGATGTATGGATGTTTGTTAGTCTTTCACGCAATAACAACTGAACGGATTTTGATGAAATTTGGTATGGTAGTAGTTTTTATGATTATAGTTTTATGAATTAACACATAGGCTACTTTTTATCGTCGCAAAATATACGGTTCCGGTTGGTAGTAGGTTTGCAGACTTCGCTAGTACCCCATATTTTGATAGATCTACACTTAAGTAGTTATTACCAATACCTACTTTTTAGGGTTCCGTAGTTCAAGTCTCGGAACCCTTATGGTTTCGTCATGTCCGTCGGTCCGTCCGTCTTCGGCTTACCGTTCAAATGGTTAGTGCTAGAAAGACGAAACTTTACATGGATGTTTGTATTTACCACGTCGACAAAGTGCTACACGCATGGAGAATAGAGGTAAGGAGTACCATCTCTCTAAGGCAGAAAAGCTAAAAAGTGTCCGACAAAAGTAATTAAAGAATAGTTCCAAAACTGGCCATAATGGCGCTAGAGTGCCAAGGGTATTTGCTATGAAGTTAGAATTTTTGATGACTATGACTAGTTTTGAGTAGTTAATTCAGTAAATCATGAATATTCTAATTACTCGTATAGTCGAAAATATTTTTATATATAAAACCGAAGAAGAACCCAAGATTTAATTATCCGTTTAAATTTTGCCGCTTTACACCCTTGCGTCTGTAGCGCCCCCTATTTAACGCTATTTTACGGACACTTTTCATGTATGGAGATGGTACTCCTTACTTCTATTCTCCATGGCTACACGTAAAGTGGGCATGTTTTTTTTTCTCGCGTTCCAAAAAAAATAAATGAGACACATCTGTTAAAGGTTAAAATAGGTATTGTTCGATTTTACTGATTCTCAAATGGAATTTTTTGGCCGCCATTATAGATAGTATAGAATTAAAGTTATGTTCGATTCAATCTCCTAACCCACGCTGAGATTAGATTAGATATAACTAGCGGCATATAATAGCCGGGGCTTAGGTCATTAATTACAGCACAAATTACTCCATAATCTATTGTAATATCAGAAAATCAATTAGTATTTTCTCCTATTAGGTACATGGATTTCACCACATGGTTCACCACATTATATGCTGTTGTCCGATAAAAATAATAATGCTTTTATTTTTTTTATCGTTTAAAGGGAAAAACAGAGTAAAACTATATTGAAACATATTATTTTAATGAGGGTTCTTAAATTCGTGACATCTGACAGCTTTTGTAGACACGACAAGGACCGTCGGGCTACCAAGTGCCGTCTGGTGACAGAAAAGGAATCGAAAATTCTTATTGACCGTTTTTCATACCACTGAAGCCACCAGATAGCGCTTTGTGCGTGTTGGGTCTACCCCCTAGCGGCAGAAAAAATATTAAACACCCTCAATATTATGAATGTCTTATTATCTCCTTTTGATGTTTTAAGACTTAAATAAAATCACTTTAAAATAAAACGGTTGCTATCTATCTAGACATGTATTAAGGACGTGGCATGTCGAGGCTAAAAGCGTTCGCACTTGAGTGCCCCATTGGGGCACTCGAGTTTTACAAGATAAATAAGAAGTGAAAAAAGATATCCGACATATTGTAATATTATGGGTAAAACTAGTATAATATTGATTGTTGTAATAAGGTATTTCATAACATTTTTACAATTAATGCTTGTTATTACAGGCCTACTATAACGCGTAGTTCGATCTATGTTCAACAGATGGCAGAACAAATTTCCTTGTGCCTATGAAGAAATTTATTGGCTAAATGTATATAATACAAGCCTATCCTTGTGTATAAATCTATGTTATCTATTAATCCAGTGGGGATAGCCTTCTGGATTAGGAACGTTATTTTTATAATTGAAATTTTGATCTATTATTAAAGATGGGAAAGTCTGTGAGGATGTATTGATGGATAGATGGCCATCCATCTATCCATCAATCCATCGATACTCTTTCATACAAAAACTACTTACATACTTTGATGAAATTTGGTATGATAGGATTAAAACATAGGCATTTTATCCTGAAGACGTACAGGGTCCCGTGGGATATTTGTGCTGGCGGAGCCGCGAGCAAAAGCTAGTTAAGAATATTCAAAATATAAAATTTAAGCTCACTCTCTCAAATTCAACTTACTTGTTCGAACAAAGGATACGGTCGAATAGGTAACACATGATTTCTCACTTCGGATATTTCCATTTTAATAATTTAAATATTTAATTCGGAACAGGTTAAATCGTTGTATGTAGCAGAAACACGACCGTATTACTGTAATCTAAGACAATATAATCAAAAGATAGACAAAAATTACATGCGTAATTTAAAGATAAGTTAAGATTATTCTAATCGTTTCTAAATCTGATAACATTTCATAAACAATAATATAATAAGTGTTAGTTTCTATGAGAAAACTGATTCATCATCCGAGAATGGATAAATTGGATGAATGATGAAAAAAAAACAAAAATAGCTCGCTTCATATTGAACATGCATTGAAAAAAAATCGAAAAATAGGCAGTGTTAAAACTCAAGGGCCTTTAGTCAAGATGCATTCGGTAATTTCGACGGTGAAGTTCGAAATCAAAAATGTATATGTATATGTGACATGTCGCTTGCGATGCCTCATGTCAAATCCCGTACATTTTATTTTCGAACTTCGCCGTCGAAATTATCGAATGCATCTTGACTAAAGGCTCTGGGCCGTTGACAAAGTCACAACATGAAAACGATGAGAAAAATCGAAAAGAATAGAATGACATAATTCATCGCTAAACTACTCATATTCGTAAAGTACATACACATATTAATTACACTCTTTCTAAGGCTCCTGAGATTTTAGTCAAGTTGCCATAGCTAATTACGAAAGCGAAGTTCGAAAAAAAATGTAAGGGATTCAACATAAGAATCGCTATGTCACTTAGCGAATCCCATACATTTTGGTTTTCGAACTTCGTCAGCGATTGCTTGCAACTTAGCTAGGGGCTCGAATTTGAGTCAAATTAAGCAACGAAAAAGTCTCAAAATGCTTCGAGAAAAGTTAGTATGGCCGCGCCGCTTGAATACTTGACGAGACCGCTGCCACGCTCTCAGATTATGAATTAAATAAAATTATATTTTATTTTGCTTTTTATTCCTCATCAATTAAATAAATGTAATGGAAGTTTTCATCTATCGTCTCAATAAATTGCAAGTTCGATATCAGACTGTCGCGTCGAGTCCCTGTAAAGATTCTCTGTCTGTCTGTCAATATAAATTGATGAAATTTGGTTGGAAAAACTATTTATATAATGTATATAGATCTCAGATTTGGCATCATAAATAATAATAACTTTACCTACTTAGTGAATAGACCCCCTGAGTTACACGCTTGATCGTGCAGGTTCAATGCCGGGTTGTGGTGTGTACCGATTAGATTTTCTCAATAACCGTATAAGGTACTGACGCTAGACTTAGTTTCATTTACCCTTATCTACTGTGACGACCCTGACAAAATTTGGATTGTTCTATGAAAGATGTTTCTCTGTATATATTTTTACTCTGTGGTACAATCAAAACAAAATCGAATTAAGAACGTAACTTGCGTCAATGGCGACCGTTGCCCTCCCCCTGGCTACCTCACACCCCTCTGACACCCTGATACCATCTCGCTAACGAACGAGCCGATTGGATCTGACGAGGGTGGAAAATCAATATGTCATTTTTAGGACTTACTTGACTTACTTTTATTTAATGTGCCCTCAAGAAGTCAAGTATAAGCAAAGAATGTATATTACTAACGTAGTATATGTATGTCACGTGAAAAAGATTACGGTCAACGGTTGTCCCCAACTTCGTACGCGCAAAAAGAAATCTCACGGGAACCTTACATTTTCTGTGATAAAAAGCAACCTTAGATGTGTTATCCAAAATCTAACACTGCCCTACTGCCATACCAAATTTCATCTAAATTTGTTCATTAGTTATCGAGTGAAAGAGTAACAAACCTCCATACATACGAAATTTAGCGTTTATAATATTAGTAATGGACTGAGATCCCAGACCCGCCAGACTACCCTTATATTCATACTGATGAAATGTACAATATCTTATTGTAGTATAAGTGTGTACAATGATTTGTGCCGTGGGTCAATTTTTAGGTACAAGGCGCTAAAGCTGCGGGAAATTGTACCCACTCCTAGACGATTTCGAAATGAAATAGGGGGCAATATATAATTTCGAAATTGTTTTGTCATGTCTATGAACATTTGAACAGAAGATGCACGCATGTCTGGCTCAAAGCTTAGCTTAATCGAACTTGTAATTGTTCACTATCTCTGCAAGTCGAGTCAATTGACCTGCCTATCGTAGGTCGAGGGGATATCTTAGTAGATGGATTGCGTAAATCTTTTTATAATTAACAGAGTCCGTCTGTCTGCTTCATTGAGAAATAAAACGGCTTATGTTTGACGGAGCATTTACAACAGAAAATATGAGAATGCTATGAAATTGTAAGAATCTAAAAAAATATGTGTTTAGTCACTTCAAATATGCGTTTAGTCGAATAAATTTCGAAAAAATATGTTTAAATTGAACCAAAATACTTATTACTATAATAAATCTATAAAACAGACATGACTTCGGCGGCGTAAAATTAATCATTTGATTATAATTTCAAATTATGAACTGAAAATAAAAACGGTAGCTAATTACTGTATAAAATTAAAAAGAATACATAAAACCGATATGGTCGCTATCATAATAATAATTGTATTTGATAATAATTATTACTATCTTTACTTGTAACTGCCATAAAAGTTATTGCATTAGGTATATAATAATTTTACTATTGGTTCTTCACTTGTTTTCTTGTCTTATTTATGTTATTATCTATCTTTATAGGGGTTTATTATAGAGATTACCTATTGTATATTTTCATATTATTTATAGTTTATAATTTATTTAACAAGGAGTAGTTATTCTTAATAATAACAATAAGAAAATGTTGATGCTTTTGTGTAGGCTACTAACTTAGCTTAACCTAACTAATATTTTTTATTTTTCTGCCTATTCATTGGTAACAAGTTGCAAAGTATTTTTGCTATCAAACATCCAACATTTGCGTCCAAAACTATTTTGATGTGTGATGATGATGATGTACAAAATTACGATTAGCAGATTTGATAACAGCGGTCTTAGCATGGCGATCCGAAAAAATAATTTTAAAGAAGAAAATATATTCTATCCAAAACAGTTCTTTGCAAAATGATCATCAAAACATCTTAATCCATGGTAACAAGGTCGTCAATAGAAGTCAACATTTCTAAATAGCCATATTTTTAAAATGGCTAATCTTTATATATATAATTCTACTGTGCGTGTGTATGTCACTGAACTCCTCCTAAACGGCTGGATCGATTTGAATGAATTTTATTGTATGCGTTTGGGTGGCGCCCTGGGTGGTTTAGATTCATAAATCAGCCCGGCAGGACAACGTCTGTCGGGTCCGCTCGTATTATATATATATTGAATTACTGAACGTAAAGAAACTATGTGTCTTGGACCGCCATGATGTGGAGTAGTTGACATTGAAATAAGAAAACGTTTCTACGAGTACTTTAGCTGTTAAAAGAGGCCATTTTGTGAGCTCATACTCGGGAAGAAAAGAAATGTTGTTTCTCATAACGACATGCTGCCTTGCTGCCTTACAATAAGACCTATTTTGCTCCGAATGGTATTAATATTTCTTCAATCTGTCATTTGGTCGATTCTTCGGTGTTTCTAGGGTGCGCATGCAGGTGGGGTGTCATCAACTCTCACTGATTAAGCCTCTATCTTAATTACTACCTGTGTATCATTATTGTTATATATAAAATAATTGCTGGAAACGTTTTCTTTCTTACACATTATGAACTGAATCGTAAGACTTTCAAGAGCGCACAGCGTAAAATTGTGCGGAGTGCAATTAGCATACAACAAAACAATTTCACCGCAGTTTTAGTTGTGAAAAATTCACCAAAATATTACACAAAAAATGAAAACCGACTTCCAAAGTAACAATGCACAAAAATTCGGTTAAATTTTAACTATTTCTATACTCAATCTTCAATAAAACAATATTTTATAGAACTCACGTTCAAGTTGGCTGGTACCGACTATAAGCGATGGCAACTAGGCTAATAAAGGCTACAGGCGTGTATGGATATGGATGGCTATAATGGAACATACATACATAGACTGTCAAATCATTACCCTTCCATTTGGCTTCGTCGTTATCGAGGAAAAAACAGCCAATGTATCGGTTCATGAATAACTTAGCCAATTGTCAGAGCACAAGTGTTAAGGACCAATAATATCATTCGTCAATTGCTCAATTGATGCATTGCACATTTATTAGCACTCTATATTACAATATGGTACATTATGTAGCATAGCATGCGCATATAAAAAAATACAAGTAAAAAAATGACGACAAAACGTAAATTACTTTCATAAACACAGTTAATTAAAATACAATAAAAAAATTAAAATAAACTAAACACATGCAATTTGCTAAAAATCAAATTACTTATTTAATTTAAACAGTAAATAAATTGAATTTTCAAAATTGTTAAAATATTTACGTGTAACCGCTACACTCAAGAAGTATTAACATCTAACTGTTGTAAACAGAAAGCCTGACAAACGAGCTAACCGCCTGATTATAGTATGTTCAAGTCTTTTCGACGAAACGTCTCCTACCTGGCGTTGCATCATAATCTCAAATTTATAAATCAATGTCAAGTCTATGGAGACTAGAGTAAAGGATTCAATGCCTTCTCCATACATGAAAAAGTTTCCTCAAAAACGCGTTAATAAGGGGTGTCGCTACTGTCGCAAAGGTGTAAAGCGACAAAATTCTAACGGAAAATTATATCTTAGCATCTTCTTAGGTTATAAAAATATTTTCGATTACGCGAACGATTAGAAGTTTCATGATTTTCTGAATTGACTATTATAGTTTACTATGTTTGTTAAAAAACTAAACTCAAGTCACTTCACTCTTACCCTGACTCTATCTCGTGTTACTAACTTCATATCACACACCCTTCTGACTCTAGCGCATTATGGCCAGCATTGAAACTATTATTAAATTATTTTTTTCGGACACTTACTTTATCCTTTCTGCCTTGCAAAAAAAAATGAAATAGTTGCGAGAAAAGAAATGTCTTTTGTCGCAATAATTTCCATTTTTTTTATACTAGCTAGTAATTTGAGACTGACCTTTTATCACACAGATAAAGTTAATTATATAATTAACAGCTCGCAATAATATTATTACCTAAGCTCCGAACTTATATACATACTCAACAAAGATAAGGAAAGTTTACAACGCAATACGAAAATGTATTACTTATTATTTTAACATTTTATCCTGTTTTGATTCAAATGTTATAAAATTTAATATATTAATGAATTCTGAAATATGTATTTAAAAATAATAAATAATTTTATACATTACCGAATACAAATTTATTAGCTTAGCAGATGTTGCCAATAAAGAAGTGAAATGCCAATAAAGAAGTAATGAAGGAAAATAAGTATCTAGATACACATTACAATTATCATATCATCACAATACAATTATCTAGATACATATTTTTGTATAGAAATGTTAATATCCAATCTAATTAATACATATGTATACAATATACATCAGTTCAGCCAAATGTTTTGTCGCTTTTGTCTTTACTTCTATACTTATACTATGAAGAGAAAAGATTTGTTTGCATTAAATAGGCTCCGAAAATACTGGACCTATTTTGATGAAATTTGGGATACCTATAGAGTAGACCACGGAAAAGGACAAAAGCTATTTAAAGGACAGTGTTCCCGTGGGATAATGTATTTACGCGGCTGGAACCGCGGCCAACATCTGCTAAGCTAATAAATTTGTATTCGGTAATGTATAAAATTATTTATTATTTTTAAATACATATTTCAGATTTCATTAATATATTAAATTTTATAAAATTTTAATCAAAACAGAATAAAATGTTAAAATAATAAGTAATACATTTTCGTATTGCGTTGTAAACTTTCCTTATCTTTGTTGAGTATGTATATAAGTTCGGAGCTTAGGTAATAATATTATTGCGAGCTGTTAATTATATGATTAACTTTATCTGTGTGATAAAAGGTCAGTCTCAAATTACTAGCTAGTATAAAAAAAATGGAAATTATTGCGACAAAAGACATTTCTTTTCTCGCAACTATTTCATTTTTTTTTGCAAGGCAGAAAGGATAAAGTAAGTGTCCGAAAAAATAATTTAATAATAGTTTCAATGCTGGCCATAATGCGCTAGAGTCAGGAGGGTGTGTGATATGAAGTTAGTAACACGAGATAGAGTCAGGGTAAGAGTGAAGTGACTTGAGTTTAGTTTTTTAACAAACATAGTAAACTATAATAGTCAATTCAGAAAATCATGAAACTTCTAATCGTTCGCGTAATCGAAAATATTTTTATAACCTAAGAAGATGCTAAGATATAATTTTCCGTTTGAATTTTGTCGCTTTACACCTTTGCGACAGTAGCGACACCCCTTATTAACGCGTTTTTGAGGAAACTTTTTCATGTATGGAGAAGGCACTGAATCCTTTACTCTAGTCTTCATAGACTTGACATTGATTTATCAATTTGAGATTATGATGCAACGCCAGGTAGGAGACGTTTCGTCGAAAAGACTTGAACATACTATAATCAGGCGGTTAGCTCGTTTGTCAGGCTTTCTGTTTACAACAGTTAGATGTTAATACTTCTTGAGTGTAGCGGTTACTCGTTAATATTTTAACTATTTTGAAAATTCAATTTATTTAATGTTTAAATTAAATAAGTAATTTGATTTTTTGACAAATTTCATGTGTTTTGTTTATTTTTTTTTGTTTTTTAATCAACTGTGTTTATGAAAGTAATTTACGTTTTGTCGTGATTTTTTTACTTGTATTTTTTTATATGCGCATGCTATGCTACATAATGTACCATATTGTAATATAGAGTGTTAATAAATGTGCAATGCATCAATTGAGCAATTGACGAATGATATTATTGGTCCTTAACACTTGTGCTCTGACAATTGGCTAAGTTATTCATGAACCGATACATTGGCTGTTTTTTCCTCGATAACGACGAAGCCAAATGGAAGGGTAATGATTTGACAGTCTATGTATGTATGTTCCAATATAGCCATCCATATCCATACACGCCTGTAGCCTTTATTAGCCTAGTTGCCATCGCTTATAGTCGGTACCAGCCAACTTGAACGTGAGTTCTATAAAATATTGTTTAATTGAAGATTGAGTAGAGAAATAGTTAAAATTTAACCGAATTTTTGTGCATTTTTACTTTGGAAGTCGGTTTTCATTTTTTGTGTAATATTTTGGTGAATTTTTCACAACTAAAAATGCGGTGAAATTGTTTTGTTGTATGCTAATTGCACTCCGCACAATTTTACGCTGTGCGCTCTTGAAAGTCTTACGATTCAGCTTATAATGTGTAAGAAAGAAAACGTTTCCAGCAATTATATTATATATAACAATAAAGATACACAGGTCGTGCAGTACAGAGTAATTAAGATGGACGTTTAATCAGTGAGAGCTGATGCCACCTGACCTGCAGGCCTAGCATGCGCACCCTAGAAACACCGAAGAATCGACCAATTTACAGATTGAAGAAACATTAATACCATTCGGAGCAAAATAGGTCTTATTGTAAGACATGCATGCATGTCGTTATGAGAAACAACATTTCTTTTCTTCCCGAGAATGAAATATATATATATTATTGAACGAGATAGTGCCCTTTATAAACCTTTTTATGGTAAGGTTACCTACAGTCAAGTCGTTGAATTGTGTCCATCTACGGACGGATACATAGTGACATAAGTTACTTCCTATAAACTGAACAACATGGCTTTAAAATTAGTGTTCAATTATTGTCCGAAATACGTTAAGCTAGTTTCCCAAATAAATTCCTGGTAAAAAGATAAACACATATAATGTGGGTTGTGCTGTAATTTGTAAGTGTTGGGGGCTGCGACGTCTTGGTTCTTACAGATCCTTCTTACGCTTGAGTGGTGATAATAATAATACAGCAACAATCTTATATTCTCCTTTATTGGTACATATGAGAGAGATGCCTAACACAGATACGTCTACACTATATACCTATAGCCTTTTGGCTAACTAAAATAAACTAAATAAATAGGCTGTGCTTGTGACATCTGTCAATATGACATTGATATTTCTGCTTTTTATTACTTCTATATTAAGCAACAGTAAGTTATCAGTTTGTATCCCGCTTTGTCAAACAAAAACTGAGGCCGGTTTTTTATAAATGTAGTACGCACTACATAATATATAAAAAACCGGCCAAGTGCGAGTCGGACTCGCGCATATAGGGTTCCGTACCATTATACCAATATTTTACATGTTTACATATTATTTGTTCTCCAAGTAAGCGCATTTTACAAGTTAGGCATCTAAGGCTTGAGTTCAGCAAAAGTAACATCACCATTGATTTTGTAACCGGTCGTTTAAATTTTAAACATGACTTTAAACAGGGAGTCATTTTTTCCTGTTCACCATCGCTTCTCTTTCTCTGATTAGTAAATCGAGACAAAACTGGCCGTTTATGAATAAATTAATGAGAAACAACATGGCATTTTATTATGTAATACAACTAAATAAAAATGTAAGGCTACAACATAAAAAGACATTTATGTTTCTGACATTTTGATTTGGTTACGTAAAATTAAACGCTACAAAATGTAAAAGTTGTTGTTTATTGTTTCTTTTGTTAAAAGAGTAATTCATTTTAACTAGGACGTATATTTACGTAGACCTTATGTCAATATAGTATCGTGTAGAGAATTATAGTGAATATAATAAATATGGATGAGAAGAAAAAGCGAACAACTAATTTTAGCAACAATGAAAAGAGTGTGTTATCTGAACTTGTAATGAAATACAAGAATATAATTCAGAATCAACGGACTGACGCCTCTACAAATTCTCAGAAAGTAGCATGTTGGATACGACTCGCTGAAGAATTTAACTCAAATTCTAATTTATCTTCAATTAATCCTAGAATATGAATTGCACTCGATTTGGATAAGCAAAACTGGGTCTTGAATGAAATTTCATCGTATACTTCATAAAAATTACAGCGACTTTGAAAAATCCGAGGTCTTCTCGTCATCGCTTCTAACTCGTTCAAATACTCAAGCATGTTGAGATTGTAATCTCCTTCCATTATAACATTAAAAGGCATCATTTTGCCTCAAATAAATAATATGTCTTTACTCTTTAATAAAACTATTAAATTTAAAGCTACAAAAGATCTGTCAAATCACTATAATCGACGTTTAAACAAGGGTCTCGGGCTTGGTTAAGATAATCGGCCGGTTAACTTCTATAACCAGTGTTTAGGACGTGGTGAACAGGATTTTTTACAAAAACGGTCAATTATTTATTTAGACGGTTGATTAAATGTCGGTGACCACAAGCCTTAAACTCCTAAACTAACAAAGTTATATGATATATTTTATAATTTCCTTTAAAGTTCATCACATGGATGGACTACCATCATGAACTTTTCCGGATTTTTCAAGTAAGCGGTTTAGGCCCGCCCTCTAAAAGCTAAAGGGACACCCTATTATAACAAAAAAATGCACTTTAAAGTTCAATATCCCACAAACGGATACCTAAATCAAAAAATCGCCTTTGCAAACTCTTAATGTTTTAAAAAAACCTACACTACGGGGTAGACGCAAAAAAAACAATCATCCTCACTAAATGTATAATTATATTTCCCAATCCAAAGTGCGCGAAGTGCGCGCGATACGTTAATACCATACCAAATATATTTTTGTTTTTGCCTCGTCATAGTACTCAGAGATGCCATCGTAGCTAAAGGCCCTGTACCGTACCTTCGTAGATAATTTTCAACTAATCAATATTAACTCGATCTTACCTTGATGGCCCTAGCCCTGTCCTCCAGCAGCAGCGTGGTTGGCAGGAACTGGTGTTCACAGTGGAACATATTGTGTCCATTTGTCTTGATTGTTCCGTTGGTGGTGCCGTTGGTGGTGCTGTTGGTGGTGTTGTTGGTGGTGCTGTGGAACAACTTGTGGCCGTTGCGCCTTTCTACGGGTAGACCGTTCTCCACTGCGGTGGACATTTTTGTTAGTGTCTGTGAAAGAGAAATATCTAATGTAACGTGGAGGCTACATTTTTATTCTTACTTAAAGTATGTACCCCCTTAATAATAAAAATATTTACACAATGGACAAGCTATACAATGTTTCGTCCTTGTCCGACACGTTGAAAAAGTCGCTTGACAGACAAGGACAAAACATTGCATAGCTTATCTATTGTGTGAACATTTTTATTAGTTAGGGGGTTAGAATTTAATACTATAGCAGTGCACAATTGCACAGAATACGTAATAGTACAAGACAATGGTATACGTAATAGTACAACACGATGACAATAGAAAATGATAGAAAACAGGAGGAATGTTGAATACTACATTACAGAATGTTTGAGCATTCATTATGATTATTTAATAAGCAGCGCGACTTCGTCAGCGTGCATCCCCATTGCACCCCTTTCGTAATATTTTGAAAAATGCTTTTTGTTTTATTTTATCTGCGTGCCAAAATCCAACGCCATCCGTTCATTTATTGATATTTCACTATACAAACTTTTGACCCCCATTTCACGCCTTTTGGGGACGAATTTCAAAAAAGCTATAAAATACGTACCCAGCCAATAATTTGTATTCATTACCTAGGGTATTAAATTTCATGGAAAACGGGACAGATTTAAAATATTTTTCATACAAACTTTCAACCCCTATTTCACCCTTTTAAGGGTGGAATTTTTCCAAATCCCTTCTTAGTGCGCGTCTACATTGTGAATTAGTCTAGTAGTACATAATTAGTCAGTCAGTGGGGACATCTCCTTTTATTATACAGGCTGTTTTTTCAGTCAGTGTCCAAACGTTCAGGAGTGAATAATATATTTCTGAATATAAGCAACTTTTACTATAGGTTGAACTTATAGTAAAAGCTGCTTATATTTTTCCTACTTGAAAAAATCACCCGTTTTATACACAATGCTATGTATGCCGAAGCCATTTTGCATGAAACAGTAGATTTTTTTTCAAGGGGGAAAGTTGATTCTATAGTAAAATTTGGTTATATTCGAGAGTATATTCACTCCTGAAAATTTGGACACTGACTAAAAATACACACTGTATACAGAATGTTTGGAAGATGGGTGCAAAGCTTTAACGCCTTGTTAGTATAGACCATTTAGAACCGTATTTGACCATTCTTAGCGTTCGTGATGTAAGATTTTATTTTTTATCGAATTTTTACATTTTCCCAACCCCAAATTCGGCCATCAATTGCAAATAATGGCCAATCTAGAAGAAATCGAATTATTTTTTATTGTATTTGAATTTATTAATGTGTAAACAACCAAATAAGACTTGATTTACACATCTGTATCATGAGATAAATTTGTAACAGGAGTTTGAAGGTAATAATTTTTTGTGAATTTCGGAAATCTAATTTTTTTGAGGCCATAAATAAAAAAAACGGTAACTGGTTTTTTTGTTCAAACATTTTGAAAAACATTCGTGGTTATTATTCTTTCTATTAAGTTCTTTCTTAAGTCTATAGAGAAAGGGGAACAAACTTGCACAAGTTAATTATAATCGATCATTCGTCTAATTTATTTGCTCGTGGAATTTTACTGTACGAAGCTATGGCGATTTCCATTCGAGAATTGCATTCGAGAATTTACACTATAAGCCGTGGGGAGAAATCAAATTTGTGTTTATTCGTTTAACCTACAACCTACCAACAAGAATCTTGTAAAGTTAATCTATTTTGATCTTCATGTAATATTGAACAAGTTGCCACTCGACCGGGCATATGATGACAATCGTGAAAATACGTAGTTCAATCACGTCTGCAGTCGCTGCGGTCACTTTCCTTGTGTTTAAACATTTTGAGGCGGAGTCGTTTTGAGGCGCAAAGGAAAATGTTGAGAAACTGTACCGTTTGTGTTGTGTTGAAAGTTTGTCGATATTGTACCTACCTATCACCTAATGCTTTTCTCTTAAGGTCATTGCAACAAAATATGTTTCATCTCACTTCTGTTAGAAATATGAAACATGGGTCAATATTTTGATACATTAGCATTTTTTTATGTAAGTAGGTTTTATCAACACAATCAAATAGTATGGTAATTAAAATGTGTTCATTTTACAAAAAAGCCGATGATACAAATAAAGTTCCATGACCTTTGAATCTAGGCCTTGCAGCAGATTCAATGCATTGTGAGCTAATCTATACATACAAATAATTAAAATTGAAGTGTCTGTTTATAATTTAAGATTATCAGCATTTCACTTAACGCATTTACGGAACGCAAAAGTATTTACGGAACTTACAGTGAAAATTCTATTTTTGTCTATTCGTCTGTCTGTTTGACTGTTTGTCTGTTTGTTCCAGCTAATCTTTGCAATTCGTATGACTAACGTACGACTTGCCTCCAAATAACCCAATACGTCACTTAAGTTTAATAAATATTAATCATATTATTATAATACTATTTTATAGCTATAGCTTGTATAGCCAGACGATATTTAATTATGATTATTACTAAACCGATAAATGACGAATTCGATCTAGTTAAGAAACTATTTTGCTTTGTTTTGTTCTTTTCGCAATCCTTTAACCAGCCATACTTTCGAACTTAAGAACCGAAAAGGACAATTTAATCGGTACTTTTTGACGACATTTAGAACTAATGCACTAAAATTGATAGAAGTTAACGTAGGCGAAGCAGAAATGATATGCACGTGTTGCGTGCGCGCGCGCAGTGCGGGCGGCGGGCGGCGGGACGCGGCGGCGCGGCGGACGGGCGGCGGCTGTGACGTCGCGGCGCGCCCGCCCCTGCCAGCGCCACGCTCGCGAAAACTAGCGGCACAGAAATATAACGCACAGATTCCTAGATTTTATTGCAACGTAACATTTTACAATAGATTTATAGTAGCTTACTATATAATATATAACAGATGTATAATAAATATGCTAGTACCTGGGTAACCGAGCTGTATATATATAGTAATACTTTCAGCAGTTGCCGAGATCCGAGTACATATATACAAGATTGGCTCGTTTCAAAGTATAAGATATACTATAGGTGCGTGGCAAAAAATGTGATTATGTCTTTAAAAACTTTCAGTCGTTTCAGTTTCAAGAAATTGAAAAATTATTGTTTACGATTACACTTCACAGACTAATGCTGAACCGATAGTTAAAAAGTATCTGTAGTAAATCAAACGTCCTTCTGCTGTTTATCGATAGCAGTTATTTATTCATTTACCCACGAGAACTACGAGCGCCGCGCCAGCGTGTATATAGACGTAATTTGTTTTTGTTGCTTGACCAGCCGACCGCAGAGAACGACGCGACGCTAAAACGTTTAACATCATAATACTAGCTGTCGCCCGCGACTTCACTTGTTATTTAAATCAAGATTGAAAACATACGTATCCAAAAAATCTATTATCGAGCACGCTTTAGTTTAAAAGGCTTACGGCCGAATACTGGAGCGATAGTTAAACTAAGTGACGCTCAAGACATGCAGTTCTTGTCATTTTGACTAGCAGAGACAGCGACATCCTGTGAATACGAGGGCTCTTTTTGATTAGTGTTTCAGTATTCGGCCGATAGTCCTGCTGTCTAACTTAATTTATTTTATTCGCTTTCCCGAATTTAGGTGAGCTTCTCCAACGGAACAACGGACAGACTTGCACATCGGTTCCTACTTACTGCTTCCTGCTTAGTAGCACCTGCTACTAAGCAGGAAGCAGTACCATAGTAGAACCATAGAAAATACTATACATACCTATGTATAGTATTTTCTATGGTTACAGCTATTGTTTAATTTGGCTTGTGTGAAGACACACGCCGTGGTCGAAATCGTTTTTAGTCATTAGTATGTAGAGCTGTAGTAGGTATGGGTTATTTGGATACGTTTATGTGTATAAAGATGTTTATTTGCATTTGTTATAATGATATTTATATATCTGTTTATAGTATATTTTATAATGATATTTACATAAATTATCTACGTGTTGTGAATTGTGATAAATAGTAAATAATGATCATATTTAGTGAGGTGACTCGGCGTCTCTCATGCATAATAATCACTCTGTAACGTTTTACACTAGTTTACAAACAACATACAAAGTGACTATAAATGATCTGACGTAACTTATAAATTCGTGGACATTTTTTTCTATTTAAAACCCTTAGGGTGGCCTTAGGACTCAGTCGTAAAAGCTTTGAATCTTGTAAAACATAAAGATCCTTTTAACCACCCTTGCTTTTAACTTTTATGCCTTGAAAGCTGAACCTTATGGAATAGGTATGTTGACTAAAAATATATTTTTCGTCTATTCTATGTTAGACAAATTATCATAACATGATAATAAACGATATAGGACCCATTTTTGTAAATGAAGACACAATCATTTTTATTTACAATAAGAAACAGAGCGATATATCGGCCTGTGACGTCACGATGTGTAAACACCATACATTCGTCATTAAACAATGCACGGCGGCAGCAGATTGTGACGTCACAGATCGTTTTGCGAGAATGAGATGGGTATTTTTTTCATTTGCTTATAATTTTTAATCGTGTCAACGTAAATAACTATTTCTTTTAGATTTATGTATCTCTAACAATTTCTAAATTTAATTTTTGTGTAAATATTATATTCGACACATGGCAGCATCACTAATAATATAAATATCACTTAAGCTTCAACAATATATTCTTAAGAGTTTGAAAGTAAATTGTAATAATCGTAAAATCACTTACTGTGAGTAGTAAGCAGTTAGCACTCCAATAAAAAAATCTTTAAAATAACTTTATCTTTATAATAACATGAAAGCAGTTTTAATAAGTATATTTAAATACGTCTGTTTGTCACCACTACAGAAGAAGTATTACACGCGCATCGACCATCTACGACCATGAAGACAGCAGAGTTGCGCTCTCTGATAAAGTGGGGTCACACTATCAGCTGCTGGGGTCACACTATCAACGGATGGGGTCAGAGGTGACAGCTGACCAGTCGAAACTTCCATAGATCAAACTCAGTTGTGTTTAAATGTTTACCATAGGAAATTACGAAATCTAATCGTCTTAGATAACCGTATAAAAACCAATTAGGTCTTGACTCAAGACCTAATTGGTTTTTATACAGACGTTCGATTGTTTATGTTTTTCTCAAGACTCTTGAGAAAAACATAAACAATCGAACGTGTGTAAAGATGTTGGTGTTTATTTCTTTATGCAAAAAATAATAACACACAGATTTGGTTGTTCTATGCGAAGGAAGTCGCGGGCTAAAGCTATTTTATTATCTCAGCTACATTTTGTTGGTATCAAAATATGTACTTTCAAATGTTTTAAATGTAATATACTCATAGCCGGGCACCGTTAACCAAATAGTTAACTTCGTTAATCGTTAATCCGCTACAAAAAAGTTAGCTTCGTTAAACGTTAAAGCGTTACATTTCGGAAGAATTGACGCAAGTTAACGTTAATCCGTTAATATGTGTAAAATTGCATCTTTATATCGTTGCGTTAGTGAACTTATATAAAACCTGTTGGTTTAAGTTCTAATTCATTCATCAATTATCAACACGCAAATGATCACTGACAGTAATTTATAATAACAACAAACAAACAAACAAAACACTCGTCACTCTAAGCACCGGCGCTAAGTAATGAAATGATCAAACGAAACAAATCTCTTCGCAGTTTTCTTTCTCACTCGCAAGCGCCGGCAAAATATATCTAGTTTTGTTTTTGTTTCACTCGCTGTCACGCGCCGCTCTGCACTTGTCGGTGCCGTGCGGTAACTATTAGGCATTGGATTAACGATTAACGGACTTTTGCATATTAACGGAAGTTAACGTGTCCGTTAACATTTTTAAAAGTTAACTTAAAAGTTAATCGGTTAATCAAAATGTTAACTTCGTTAATTAACGATTAACGGATTAACGAGTTAATGCCCATCTATGCTCATGCGGCGTTACCTCGCTCTGAGGCGTTCCATGCGTTCGGCAGCGTTCGACATCAGTCTCTCTCCTACTTGAGTGAGCGATCCATCAGTATTTTCTTATGACGTTGTCACGTTCAACTATCGTCAGTAAACCGGCTTTACAGACAACCGATTTTTTTACTTACTTAATAAATACGCATGTGGACCAACTTAAAAGTAAATCCGTTAATCAAAATGTTAACTTCGTTAGTTAACGATTAACGGATTAACGAGTTAATGCCCAGCTATGTACTATATACTACATAATGTATTCCACGAATAGTGTTCTACTAAACGTCATTGTGATGAACGGTTTACTACATATTGACTGTACTATCTGGACTGTTCTACCAAAATCCTACTACTAATAAATGTGAAAGTTTGTGAGGATGGATGGATGGATATATGGACGTTTATCACTCTTTCACGCAAAAAGTACAGAACATATTTTGATGAAATTTGGTATGGTAGTAGTTTAAGCTCTGGATTAACACATAGTCTACTTTTTATCCAAAAAGTATCGTCTACCCGTGGGATACTGTACCTATTTACGAGGGCGGAGCGGCGGGCAAAAGCTAATTTGATCATTATTTTTGATCATTTATTTAAAAAAAAGTCTCATCTTTCATTAAACTCTACCAACACTTACAAAACTGATTTTATACTTATAGTAAAATCGATATCAAAATGCAACGATACTGAGATCTGGCCAAGCGGGTATAAATAACTGTTATTTGTGTCGAGCTTTTAGAGGCCGGACAAATATTATCTGCGCTTGCGTCACGCGGCGTAACCCCCCACAACAGTCCCCCACAAATTGTAGAACCCCAGTCTCTTAATTAACTTACACTTTCATTTCACTTTTAATTGAAATATAAACGAATCGTCTTGATATCATAAGCTGATTTTCGGAGCTTGGACCAATCGAAACGGTCTAGATGTTGGTTTGACGTTTACGAGAATACCATTTTGCAATTTTAACATGCCGGTACTGGATCGTAACTGTATTATTGTCGGACATAATTAGCAGAATCGACCGCCTGATGGGCCCTTAAAATAGTCGTAAAAGCCTTTACGAGATATAGATTTATTTTTACAGAAAAAGTTTTTTTAAGTCTAGAAAACCTTGAAGGTGTTGGAAAAATTATTTTAATTCACATGACGTATAAATTACTTTGAGTGAATTAAAAATTAATTTACAGGTGATTGAGATGTAATTAACAATTCTGTACAAGGTGACAAAGTCAAACATTCATAATATTCCATTCCATATATCCCATTGGTGATATTTTAAACACATTCTCCCATTTATTTCTGTACAAGGTTACAATTGCTTTATTTACATCGCTGTCGCGTCGCTGACCTAGTAAAACCAAGGGACGAGCTCCGGGACGCGATATGCATTCTTATCCTTGATACATTATTTACGACCGGGGAAATTGAGAATATTACAATTAATTATGATAAATATAGACTACTAGCTTTTGCCCGCGGCTTCCCCCGCGTAAATACAGTATCCCACGGGAACACTGTACTTTTTGTTTATGAAAAGTACAGTGTTGCCTATGTGTTAATCTAGAGCTTAAACTCTTTACGAAATTACATTAAAATCCGTTCCGTAGTTTTTGCGTGAAAGAGCCATCCTCAGACTTTCACATTTATAATAGTCTACTAGGACATTATTACGCTAGGACAAGATCTTGACTCGGAAAGAAAAAAAAGTATGCCGTTCTTGTCCCATCAAGCCTTATTTTAATAATTTTTTGACGTGATAACGTCTTATAATTCGATGGAGACGGCTGCACGCACGAAAAAACATGACTCATGCCGTTACCAGCGTTACCTCGCTAAATATGACGCATGTGCCGTTACCTCAGCTGGCCGCGCCTTAGGTATGTGAGCGGTGGGACGAAGAGGCGGGGCGCTTGATGTTATTACTCAGTACGGCGCCGGAATTCGCGGCGGCAACACGCATCTCATGTGCGTTGCGAGCAGTAAGCAACCCGCCCCCTCACCCCTGTCCCTACCTAAGGCGCGGCCAATTGGTTCCGCGCGCACTATAAACATGACGTTGTCACGTTCAACTATCGTCAGTAAACCGACTTTATAGACAACCGATTTTTTTGATGATAGATTATATCCTAAATGCTTTTGAAAACTTTTTTCTTAATATATAGGACATTTGAATGGTTAAAAAAAGGTGAAAATTTTAACAAAATTTTCATCACAAAACACATTTATTCTTTTAGCTCAAAAAGTTTGATTCAGAATATTTAATTGACATAAAACATTTCACAACTCACAGGTCATCGTACTACCACTAGATGTCACCTGCGACTTCCTTTTCCAATTTGACTGCCCTTTTTAACCGACTTCCATAAAATTAAGGCGGTTATACGTCCGGCTGTTTATATATATATATATATATATATATATATATATATATATATTTTATATTTTATATATATATATTTTTGTATGATCAACGATTACTCCGCCGTCTGTGGATCGATTTTAAAAATTCTTTTTTCGATGTATAGGTTATAATCCCAAATTGGTCCTTTTCACATTTAAATTTATATGGTGCTTTTGACTTTTTCGGAAGTAGTCCAAGCATATGCTACCAAAATATAAGATTTTGGCTCAAAGTTCTGTTCAGTACCTACTTTTGGATCCAGGGTATACCGGGTATACCTATATATAATTCCTGACTCCTTATAGATACATGTTTGGGGATTTCGGCGATGTTTAAATAACTTTAAGAATATGCCACTATGTCAATTACAGTAATCATCATCATCATCATCAGCTTATTTACAATACCTAATGGAAGCTTGGCACGTATTCAATTATACATTCGATCATTTATGTTAAACATTCTTAAAATGTAGATATTAATAATAATAATTTAACGAATATCACTAGAAAGGGAAAAATTATTATTCATAAGCAAAAAATTAAACCGACTTCCAAAGTAAAAATGCACAACAAAGTATGAAATAAAACTTATGTTCTAAGACAGATTTAAAAGGGAGTATCCCTTTTAAATTTGTCTTAAATATTTAAGAATTTTTTGAAGTAGGTACACTTGAACGAGAGTTCTATTTGAAAGATTGTTTTATCAGGATGTTGTTCGGGCTGGTGCCGACTTCTGTATTATGAAGATTTAGTAGAGAAATTGTTAAATTTTTTGCAAAATTTAATAGTGGAATATTTAGAAAATAAGTTTAATTTTTTCTCCATTTTTACTTTGGAAGTCGGTTTAAATTTTATTATTATAAGTCTTGTATCTTTCTAAAAATTAAATTACATTTTCACAACATTATTAATTAGTGTTCTGAAGAAATTATTTTCTTTTGTAAATAGATAGACACCAAAACAACTCAATCATAGTCAATTATCGAAGTTTCATCAACTTTGTTCTTACTTGATCGCCAACGAATGTGATCAAGTAATAGGAAAGGATAAGTACCTATCCATTACAATTATGTAACCAAACTTTTAAACGCTAGTGAAGATATGGTTATTTTATTTGTTACGAATTCACGGCTAAATGATATGTCTTGAAGCATGAAATAACCTTACCTAACCAAGAGCATGTCAGGACATGTCTAAGGAGGGTTCCGTAACTATCAACGCGCAATAGGTTCTCTTTGAATTTCTTCCAAAGGTACTCGTATTGTACGTTTTCTTTAAAAATGTTTTTTCTGAAAAGTTTTTAGCATGATATATCAGCATGGAAACTTACAAGTTTCTATCTCTTATAGTTTAGAAATGCCAGAGAAATACCAACTTACAAAATACTTTGCAGGCCAATTACTACAAAATGGTCGACTTTGTAAAAAAGTCATGTATCAAACCTTGCCTATATTTTAAAAGACCTATACAACGATACCCCACATGGGTTAGAATGAAAAAATATTTTTCATCCCCCACATGTATAAAAATTATACTCCTAAAATAAAAAAATATTATTATTATATATACCAAAACTGAGATCTATGCACGATCGACAACTATGCCAAATTTCATCCATTTATATTTATACTTACAGAAGCTAGACGCGCGGACAGACAGACGGACAGACGGACGGACGAACAGAGCGAAACTATAAGGGTTCCTGGAGTATTACGTAACCCGAAAAAGCATGAGAACCTGAAAGGATTATAGTTGAACCATAGAACAGGCCTGAGAAAAACTCTATTGTTTACATAGATACTTTGGAAGAATATAATAAAAGAGTAGGAAAAAGGTTAAAAATGTATAAAATAAAAAACTGGTCAAGTGTGTGTTAAGCCATGCATAAAATAGGGTTCCGTAGTCACCTATTTATGATTTTATTTTTAATATTTTACATGTTTCCTTAAATTATATTATTATTTTATTTAATTTTGTGTGAAGTTTTCCAAGCAAGCGCTATTTGAAGTTATTCCTTTATAACTCCTGAACTAACAAAGTTACATAAGCCGTTATAGTTTTCCTTCAAAGTTCATCACGTGGACCACCATCATGAATTTTTTCCATATTTTGAGCCAGCCTTTATAGGCCAGATTTAGCTTATTTTAAGGCCTATTTTACCAAAAAAATGCTCTTTAAAGTTGCTTTAATGTTTTTAAAAATCCTATCTAAGATACCCAACATTAAAAAAACACCCTCATTTTACGTGAAGCTGAGGAACCCCAAAAAAAATTTCGTGATTTTATTTTAGCACTTTGACAACGTGGTAAATACACATATCCATGCAAAGGTTCGTATTTCTAGCACTAGCTGTTTGGAAGGTAAGCCGAGTACATACGGACGGACGGACGGATTCTATAAGGGTTCCGAGACGTGAACTACGGAACCCTAAACATTTGTTGCGATTCTCTAAGGCTGGGACTATATGATCCGGAATCCTGAAGGCCGGAGAAAATTCTGAGCATTGAAAATAGAACTGCGCTAATACAATAGATATAGTCAAATATCAATGACATTTAAGACTGCTCGACACTCTAAACTTCCATTTTCAACTCTATTGTAATAATGCAGAGTTCTATTTTCAGTGCTCTGAATTTTCAGCGGCGCGGCGCGGCGTTCCGGTTCCGGAGCATACAGTCCCAGCCTTATAAGGTAAATACGCCACTGCTCAACTATATTAGGTATCAATGACGGCGCCCGCATGTATTTTACTTTTGATTTTTTGCCACTCGTCAGTAACCTTTGCGTGCGCTCGCATAATAATTCACTAAAGCATTGAATACAGGAGTACGATTATCAGAAGTTGTTGAATTTTTCACATCTTATTTTTCAAGAAAAAGTTTAAAAAGTCGCATTTAAAAGGATTCTTAAATTTCTTTAATATTTTGCAACGTGCTGGTAACTTCCTAGAAGCAAAATACATATTTACCGCTAGCGCTATCTTAAGCGATCTACGGAGAAGATCGTGATCTAATAGATCTTATCCAGCTTAATATGCAAACTACAAAATAAACTTGATAATGTGAAACTTGTTATTGCGGTAAGGAACCTGAGTCGCCGCATATCGAGTGTCAATAGCGCGGCGAAGTATTTAATGTATCGACTGTGCTGAGAGTAGCGGAGCGACTAGCGTGGAGTGAACCGGAGCGAGAATGCACTGCGGAAAGTTAACGTCTTCGTCGCTGCATCGCTCGTACCGTATTATTTAAATACTTTTATACTATTCGTGGTTAAAAAATAATATTAAAAAAAACTTGAGAGGTGTATATATAGAATATATATATAGGATATATATATATACACACCTCTCAATATATATATATATATATATATATATATATATATATATATATATATATATATATATATATATATATATATATATATATATATATATATATATATATATATTTATTTTTTTTAAGTTATAATAATATTTTTTTATTATTAACAAATATAATGTAATATAAACTTAATCAGTAGGCTCAATTTTAGTAATAATTGAGAGAGACTATAGTAAAAAGTGTCGTTACAACTTTTAGTATAAATTTTTTCCGTCTAGCCCCCTTTCGCAACGCGCGATAAGGAACTTCGTTCCAAAACACATCAGAGGTCGAAGCATTTTTGTAGATAAAACCCGTTCAAAAGCCCAATCATAATTGACAATTCTTATATAACATTTTTTGTATACACAAGTCATGTTACAAGATAATTTGTCGTCAAGTGGAGGCTCCTACAAGGAGCTCCGACGGGCGGTGAAACAACACGAGAAGATAAGATACGCGAAATTTGGTTTGATACCGCTTAACTCAAGACCACTGTAGAAGTAATTACATTGATTACGTTTGTACAACTACAAATTTGTATATCAATTTTTTTAAGACGGTATTTTTGCTACTTTTTCGCATAATGTCGTAATGTCATATCGTTTCGAACCACAAACGCAAATACAAAACAACTTATAATGTACTTAATACCTTGTAAATAGAGTGATTTATGTAGAAAATATAAAGCTAGTTAGTAGTCGTATAGCATCATCTTAATAAGAATATGAATTTTCATGTGCTCAAAAAAATTAAAATATTTAGTGCAAAAAAAAATCTCAAAACATTTGAGGAATAATTTCTTGCATGTCATGAAAGATTGCGTCCAAAAATTAATTATTAGCTTTCAAAATTTGCATTTTAGGTATCGCGTAATTCATAATTTATAACTGGATTTTCACTCAAATCAGCCGGGTATCGTTTAGCAGACAGCAGATTACTGTCTGCTAGCCGATATTAGCCGATATTAGCCGATATTAGCCGAGCCGATACCGATTAGATTGGGATTTTAGCAGTTCGTACGATAAGATATTTGGACACTATGTGAGGGTCACCGTTCAGACAAAAATACTAATAATCATCACAATCAGTATACTGTTTCTCATTGATCAAAAATGCGTTTAATTACCGCGAAGATAAAAAAAATATTTTTTTCTGGTGCAAGCGCTCATTGTGATAATATGTGTGCGTTTTGGTCATGATTTGAAAAGTGCCATCTAACGGCGAATGATACAAGTTACAAATTAATTTTAACACTTCTGAGTCTAAACTGAAGTTTATTGTTACGAAAACATAACATACTTAAATTTAAATATACATTACGGATACACTACAATACACTTACGGATTGTGTCGCGGTGCACTTTTCTTTTTCCGACGTTTCGTCGTCAGTCCTCCCGTGACCACGGCTACTGGAAAGTAGCCGAAACGTCGGAAAAAGAAAAGTGCACCGCGACACAATCCGTAAGTGTTTAAAACAATGAACAATATTCGCGTAAACCTAAGAAATGAAAATATACAATTATTATTAATGAGTGTTCTACTTCTAAAAGTGCATCTGTGGAGGATTGGAGAAGTGCACGTAAATCGCTAATCGCTACCCGCGGGCGTGTTCACACAGTTATATTTGTAGATGGCGCGCGTCACTGGCGAGCCCACACACCCCGCCCCCACCACACCTCTATTGTATACTACATACTACCATACACTACATACCTACATAATAATATGAACCTCGTAATACCTAAGTCGAAATCGATGTTTATTTATTATGGCGTGTGCTGATTTCTTTTTTCAAGTAGAAAAATTGATTCCATAGTGAAAGTTGCTTATATTCACTCCTGAAAGTTTGGACACTGACTGAAAATACACCAGGTATCTCGAATCGATATCTCGAAAATCGAAAATAGCTGCAAGGTTTACCATGAAATTTAGTATGCAGGGAGTTGTGGGGGAGAAAAATAGATATATCGATATATCGAGAATAGCTAGATAGCTAGGTCTCATCCCTGAGAAAATTGCGCATTTTTAAGCTATATATTTTTCCTTTCGTCGTGCAACAATATATCAATATTTTCATTACTAATATGTCAGTCTGATTGGCAGATTGGTGTGGATGTTTTGCTTCGTCCAGGTACTTTATTTACATTTAGATTAGGTACATCAAAATTATTGAATTATAAATGAACCGTCTTGATATAATAAGCCGATTTTTGGAGTTAGGACCAATCAAAACGGGATTGACGTTGGTTTGACGTTTATGAGAATACCATTTTTCAGTTTTAACATAGCGGGACTGGATAGTAAATGCATTAATGCAGGATTTAATTAGCAGAGTCGACCTTCAGACGGACAGACGGACAAAATAATTATACATATATTTACAAACTACAAAATTCATTTTCGTTGTATCTAGTTGATATTATCACTCCTCTGCGTTTTTTGCAATACCAAGGCACCTCTGACTATTACCTAGAGCACAACCATCATCTGTCCGTCCATCAATCTGAGACCTACAGGTAACCGATTATCAAAACTACATTGACCTCGAGTTGAATTTGTACGGTAGGCCAATAGGCATGTTGCCTAAAATATTTTGTTTTGTGTATTCGATGTTAGACAACATGATAATAAATAATATAGAACCCATTTTCGTATATCTAAAAAAATAACAAAGATACATAAAACTTAATAATAATAATAATATCTATGGTCGTTTCACACCACGTCAATCTGGCCCTGTGCTTAGTATCCGAAGAACTTGTGTCGCAGGTACCAGAAAATGGGAAGTATATTTAATACTTTTAAACTATACATATATTTAAGATTTTTGTAATAATATACACATATTTAATGCACATCCATGACCCAGAAACACGGAAAAACTTTTTGTTCCTTCGGCGGGAACCCCCAACCCCCGGCTTAAGCAGCAACGCGCTGAACCAGTGAGCCACAAAGGTCGCCTATTTAAATTTACAGTAAGAAAGAGAGCGATATATCGGCCTGTGACGTCACGAGTTGCTCCCGCCATATTGTTGTCATTAAAAATGTATGACGGTAGCAGCTTGTGACGTAACAAATCGTTTTGAGAAAGAGGCAATATTTTTATTTTCTTATAACTTTTAATCGCGTCAACCTAAATACCTATTCCTTATTTAACATTTATGTATCTCTATTCAACAATTTTAAAATTTAATTTGTAAAAATGTGATATTCCACACTAGGACACATACCTATTATGGGTAATGTCCATTAAAAAACTAGAGCTAAAAACTTTGCGCGAACAACGCCACGAGTACCTACGCCATAGTTTTAATTAGTCCTCACACTTGAAGGCAATTGAAGATGATGACGAGTGATGCGTAGCCACAATAAATCTCCATCAATGATCTAATTGCGGTTCGACCCCCGGTCGTAATGGCGGGAAGTCCTCGTGCACTAAGTCCGTTCAAAGTTATTTTACCTCTGACGGGACCTCTATGCCGACGACATAAGGATCACTCATACAAACTCGGAGGTGAAATAACTGTGAACGGACTATAGACTTGTAGAACAATTTTCCTAACTGCAGCCATTAGAGGCGAGGACTGCACTTTCTACATCTATGAGCGTGCGACTTGATCGGTTAAGATTATGTTAAGATCCTACTAGTCATAGACAATTGATACAATGCAAAGGAATAAGGAACTAAACATCATTAGTTACAACTTATTTCCTACTCTTGTTATTTTTTTGACGACCTCTGTGCCTTAGTGGCTGAGGTCGCGGGTTCGGATCCCGCCGAGGGGACAAAAAGTTTTCTGTGTTCCTAGGTTATGGATGTGTATTAAATATTTGTATTATATAATAGAAATCTTAAATATTATGTATCATATAAAAGTATGTATTAAGTATACTTCCCGTTGTCTGGTCCCCGTAACACAAGTTCTTCGGGTACTTAGCACGGGGCCAGATTGACGTGGTGTAAAGCGTCCATAGATATAGATATTTTATATACTCCAATGTAATCTAGGTAGTATCATAGTGAGAGCTATAACAGTGGACGCACAATACTCGTATTTCGTGGTAAAGAAAGTGATTTTTACAAATTACTTCGTTGGTTTTTGTAAAATTTCGTAGAAAATATCGATTTTTTGTTAATTCCAAATCCTCAATTGTTAAAAATACGTATTATTATTATTTTTTTATTTATTTATTTATTTATTTATAAACTAAGAATACAAACATTAAGCTTAATCTATACAGTGTGACATAAACCATTGCTGGTTTTTCCGCACACTGCTATTCGTTGTCGGTAGCTCATTTTACTTTTAATAACCAGTTATATTTAGTTATACAATGCTTATATCTTAATTATGTTTTTACTAAGTTTAGCAATATATTTTTAAGGTTACACACATTCTAATATTTACGAAATCTAAAAAAGTCATAACCCGTAGGGTAGAACTACTATACCGCCAATACACTGCGCGGCGCGCGGTTTTATTTACTTTGTTTGTGATGAATTTTATATTATACTACTAATAATTTTGAGAGGTAATAGTTTTTCAATTTTAATTTAATATTAGTTTCATTAATTTCTTTTATAAGGTTATCAGGAAGATCATTTATTAAATTAGGTACTTGATATTGCAACATTTGTTTGCCGTAGAGGTTACAATATCGTGGATCCAAATATTTGATTTTTGCCGCACTACGAGTTTGTTTATAATGGTGTATTATATTTAGGTAGATCTCGTTAAAATAGTTTTCTTTTAGTAAAATATATTTTACCTGGTCATGTATGGGTAATATATTAGTTTTGATAAAAAGTTCTTCACAGTTATTAGTCTTAAGCTTTGCAGGCACTATCGTTTTTAGGATACGAAGCTGTAAGTCGTAAATTTGATCGAGATGCGATTTAAACGATGTCCTCCCGTAGCTACTTAGGCCGTAATATATTGTGGCTTCACCCGGCTTTGTATAGTGTTAAAATCATGGTATATGGAATGTTCTTTTTTATGATTCTAAACTTAGCCAACATAGCTCGTAGTTTGTCGCAAACTGAGTTAACATGATCCGTCCATTTAAATTTGTCATCGATTATTAGACCGAGATATTTATGTTTGCTTACTACTTGTATTGGCTCACAATTACAACTTGTGTAGGCATTATTATGTAGGCAATTATGACTGTGCGCTATTATTTCCGGAGATATGGTACTACGATTTAGGCTGGAGCTAACGTAAATAAGTTTTGTCTTTTTAGCATTAATCGCTAGTCCCGCATCATGAGACCACTTGGTTAGTAGTGTAAAATCCTTTTGAAGGTTCTTTATGGCTATGTTCATGTCCTTATTTGCGGAAACTAAACATGTGTCATCAGCAAATTGGTACATGTCACAATTATTGACGACATTGATGGCGTCATTAACGTATGTTATGTAGTGTAGGGGCCCTATAACTGAGCCTTGCGCCGTTCCTTCGTCAATAGGCACCTTTTCACTAAAAACGTCACCAACTTTTACTAACAATTACGTACTTTCCTCTCCTGTGTACTATATCCTATATATCCTCATTAGTATTTAAGCACATTGGCATATGACCGCTGGCGTATGGCGTAAGTTACGCCAGATGGTCGTGAATTCGCGCATAAAAACGAAACAAAAAGTTTAGTGCGCGCCAAACTGCTCGTGTTAGTTGTCTGACAATAAAAGCTAGAAAAATACCAGTTTAACGATTAAACAACACATAATCTTGTTAACAATTGGACGGTTTAAGGTTAATAATAGCTCCCTACGCCGATTTCCGACCGGTTTCATTGAAAGTAGACCATATATATGACAGACCATATAGTGCCCAAGTGTGTGCGCAATACACAAGAGCACACACACACTCTCTCTGTCCCTCTTCCTTTATTTTCGTAACCCAGTGGGAAGGATTAAAGTCGCGACTGGCGAGAGATCTGGCGCAGGACCGACATTTTACATGCCCATGACGCATGGATCATCTTTCTTGTCGGACAATAAGGTGACTGGTGGTGATGATCAGCCTACATTATCTTATACAAATGTAAACGAAACGTAAAATGTAAGTTCCAACGCGGGGATCGACCTCCCACGACCTCCGGAGTCGAGAGCCAAGCTCTAAACCACTGGACCACACTCACAGACGCCAATTTTACAGTTAAAAAACTGTAGAATGATTCTATGTTTTTCAAGTTTTTGTAAAATTGTTTATGTTCAGGATTTTACTCCCAACCTTTCTTATTGAACCTTTTCAAACAAAATATGAAGTAGGAAATAGAATAGCGAAAAACTCTAATAATGCCATTAAAAAATATTACTATTTACTATTTACTATTTACTATATATATATATATATATATATATATATATATATATATATATATATATATATATATGGCTATATTAGGGAATATTCCAGTCTCGATTATATATTTTTCGGTAGAGCAAACCATTGTTATCGTCACAATTGGGCAATAGAGACAAGGAAGATAAATAGAGATGTCAATGACAAGTGACCAGCCTACGAGATAAAATTATCGTTACCCGCCTACACTGCCCAATATATCCAAACATTTCTGGAACACAGCGAATTGAAACTTTTCAGGACATTTTTCAACTCAGTTTTTCTCCTCATCATTAAGATAATGTACCATGAATTTATCCCAATGTTACAAACACAATTGGCAATATCATTAACATGCTCAAGATCCCACACATGTTGGAAAAGAAAAAAAGAAAAACACCTAAAACTGGAACGATCCTAAATTCATTTTCAGCAGCTGTAGAGCTCACTTGGTTTATTAAGAACTTTAATTTAAATACTGCAAGATCGAGTTCATTTAGAATTTCTGGATATTGTTATCACCGGTGTAAAAACGGCCTAGCGACCAAAACAACAGCAGTCTGATAAAAATAACCCGCCCACACTAACAAGCCGTCGACATGGAGTGCCGAGAGCCGAAATGTTGCAAAAATCTTATCTGTCGCGTTTCATGCCGCCTTGTAAATTGATTGACGTATCAGATTTTCTCATTTTAGGTTCTCTTTTTTTGGATTCAAATTATGTTACAACTGCCTAGTATATCACAAAGTGATGAAATAATAAACCGACTGCCCTTGTTCTATTTGGTCTAACCAGAGTTTACTTAAGTTACTCATACAGCTGTGACGAATCGATTGCTAGCCCGTAACGGTGTACCTGACAGTTTGCCTGTACAGGTAAACCGGAGCGTGTATGTTGCACAGTGTATGTGCAGGTTTCCACACTACTCATCTCAAGCTTACCTGACAGGTGTACCTGTGCAGGCAAACCTGTCATGTACACCGTTACGTGTATGGCTAGCTTTAGGAAACATTTTGGTGCCCATCATGCTAGGCTATAGAAGATGTTTTTTTTCTTTCGTTCCTCTTGATATTATGTATGTATGTATGTGTACATATGTATACGACTACATGCACTGCCTACCGAAATGAATTAGCACTTCCCACCTACATTATACTACGGTTTTGCTCCAAAACTAATAACAATAGAAATTTATAATAAGTAGATAACATTTGAATAAATATTTCATACGCCGCCGATTCGCTGCCGACTAGAGTGATGTACTACAATGTACTATCAGGGAATCTAATTTATAAGCAAATTGACCGTTGTCATAATTTTTTTTCGTATTACAATGGTATTATGATATCAAACTGATGTATGTCATGACTGCATGTCGTCATTATAATACAAATAAATTATGAGATTACTCTACCTGCTTATGAATTAGAATCCCTGATAGTGCATTATTTTTGTGTCGAAAGTTGGTATTATTTAGGTAATATTACATAACTTGAATTTTTATAGCAAAAATGCATTTTTTCGTTGAACTTGTTTTTCATTCGTAGCTCTTAAAACATTTCAAAAGTAATTGAGAAAACATTGAATATTACGTGTTTTTTATAATTTTATTTTAAATTAATTTGGTAATATATCACCATAACGGGTGTAATCCCTAAAATTAACTTTTTTATAATTTTATTGACGTAAACTTAACTTGTAACTTGTAAACTCATGTGTTATGTAAATAATATTCGTAAATTTTATTACCTCTATGACTTCAATTAAAAAAACCTGTTTTTATAATAATAATATCTATGGACGCTTCACACCACGTCAATCTGGTCCGGTGGTAATTCTCGAAGAACTTGTGTTACGGGTACCGGACAACGGAAATATGTATCTTATACACATATTTAATACACATCCATGATCCAGGAACACGGAAAAACTTTTTGTTCCTTTGGCGGGATTCGAACGCATGACACCCGGCTTGAGCACCAACATGGTCAACCACTGAGCCACAGAGGTCGTCATTCAGAGTCAGTTCAGAGTCGAGATATTTACTGTACTATTTTTTACTATCTAATTCATAATGAATATAATGTACTTTTATTTCAAAAACTTTTATATATATATATAAAAAAAATTAGGGGGCAATCGAGCAAACGGATCACATGATAGAAAGCGATTACCATCGCCCATGGACATCCGCAAGATCAGAGGAGTTGCAAGTGCGTTGCGGGCATATTAGGAGCGAATACGCTACCTTCTTGAAGGTTTGCAGGTCGCAATGGTCCGGAAAAACCGCTGGCGACAGTTCATTCCAGAGTTTTACTGTGCGCGACAGAAAGCTTCGGGTAAAATGCAGGTGGAGGACTGCCACTCATCAAGGTGATGATTAATATTTTGTCGCTTTGAACGGTGGCGAAAAGTTGCAGCAGGTATGAGTCCGAACAATTCCTCGGAGCACTCCCCGTAATATAACCGATAGAGGATGCAGAGCGATGCTACATCCCTACGTAGCTCTAAGGAGTCAAGCCATGAAACACTATGGCAGTCGACAATTCGAGCGGCCCTTCGTTGGATACGCTCCAGAGGGAGAATCTGGTACTTTGGCGCCCCAGCCCAGAGATGAGTACAGTAATCCATGTAAGGCCGAGGCGTCTTATAGACTTGTAGGCGTTGGACCGAACTGCAATACTGCTTCGACCTGTTTAGAACACCAAGCTTCTTGAAGGCTAACTTGGACTTACCCTCCAGATGATATCGGAACTAGCTCTCGCTCGACATGTTAACACCAAGTATACCAATGTTGGAGGAGACAGTTATGTTATGAGTTATGGGGTGCTTTCAAAACGAGAACATACAACCATCGGTAACTTATAGCGGTGCTTGCGCAAACTTGTGTCTTAGAGGGGTTGATTGGACTAAGTTAAGTGTAGGTACCCCATTCAGAGACTTTCTCCAACGAAATCTCCATTTCAGAAAAAAGTTCGTTTCGACTCTCAATGACGTTTTGCCGAGAAATGTTCGGGCGGCCGGTACATAAGGCATCACCCGTACTGTCATCTGGATAGCAAAGAATGCCATTGGTTTGTAACATATCATTGATATGCAGTATGAACAGGGTAGGCGATAGCACACAGCCTTGTGGGACACCAGCATAATAAAACAAATTATTCCAATTTACTACGTGGGTTATTTATATGAAAAACGTGGGAGATCCATGGGCCGGCCCGACCAGATAAATACCATGGCTTCACAGAAAACCGGCGTGAAACTAGCTTGCGTTGTGTTGCGGAGCTTGCGTTGTCTAAGCCAAGTGACTAAGGTTATAAGAGTAAGGCTGGACTGGCTCAAATAGGATTGAAGATTTTAAGGACCAGGAACGCAAGTGCTTACACTTGAAACTCCTCTGGTGATGCGAGGTCCATGGGCGTCAGTCATCGCTATCCATCAGGCGATCCGTCTGCTCGTTTCCTGATCCATTTCATAAAATAATACAACAGCTGACTAGATTCGCTTGCTCAATTAAATTGTTTTTTTAGTAACTCCTTCACGACATTTTGTTTACGTCCCTGACGCATTAGGGGTCCCGCAAGGGTCAGTAATGGGTCCACAATAATTGTTCTAAACCTAATGCCCCCTACACTGTAAATGCACATTTATTACTGTTCGCTACATCTACGATATCTGTTTAATTTTCATATACTGTAGTTTACATTGCTAACCTGTCCTCAAATAATTAACTCGGAATGTCGTCAGTACACATTTTCGTAGCAATGTTTACAGTGGAAATTATATGGGCAAAAAATTGAGATTTTTTGATACAATCTGTATGTTATGAGTTATACATAATATATAGTGTACTTACATGTGGCTGCGTCGAGCTAACGTTGTATCAAGTGAACGAGCGCGTCGCTCGGCGGGCGCACTAGTACTGACGTGCGGCGCGGGCTGCGCGTGCTTGACACTGACGATAGCCCTTGACTCGTGTTTTGGTGACAGGATTGCGATGTTTTTTTAGTAGTAATTGTTTACATATATCTCCTGATCGTCGAATATTATTCTGAACAGTAGCCCAAGCAGTAACAATTGACACCTACGTATTCCTAACCATATCGAATGTCCGCTGTCATAATTTTCATAAAATTTTCTTCGTAAATTACACGTTACACACAAAAATAGTAAAAAAAATATCGGTTCTCTGTAAAGTCGGTTTACTGACGATAGTTGAACGTGACAACGTCAACAACAACAACAACAACAACAACAATAATAATAAAATAATGAGGTAACGGCAATGCGAGGTAACGCTGGTACTTGGTAACGGTTACATAACAGGTAACGCATGAGTCATGTTTTTTCGTGCGTGCAGCCGGCTCCATCGATTTATAAAACGTTTTCACGTCAAAAACTTTTGTGAAGTAAGCTTCACAAAAGTTTTTTTTTACTATTTTTGCGAATGTGATATGAAAAATGAAATATTTTATGTAGTTTATAGGTTTGGTATTTTGTGTTGTTTAGGTACATTGTGAACCGGTCTCAACTCTCAAGCCGGTTAGTTACGTAAATTCTAAAACTTTGATTTCCACCATCATCATCTATATTGACTAATGTCTAACGTCCCAACTTACACACAATATCTACGTATTTCCCGTTGATATCTAAACGTAACGGAAATCTATTGTTATTACTTAGTTTAATGGAGTTAGTCTTAGTTGTGTGTAGAATTATTATTTTGAATTTCCCTCCAATTTTCCAAACAAAATATTAATTACAGAAATCGCAACAAACAGCTGCGAGTTTGCAAACATTACTTGTATAAATAGAAGCCTTCATTTGCTTAAATTGACGGAAATAACTATTGGCTGTTCGGTGTTACAAAGTATCTACGAGGGCGGGTCAATAAGTCCGTGACTTTTGGAATAAAACACAGATTTTTTGATAAATAAATCATTTTATTTTTCAACATAGTCCCCCTAGAGCTCTATACACTTTGTCCAACGCTTCTCCAATTTTTTTATCCCTTCCAAAAAATATGATTTGTCGAGGTCCTCAAAATAGGCCTTTGTTTGCGAGATGACTTCATCATTGGAGTCAAATCTTTTTCCACCGAGCCATTTTTTCAGGTTTGGGAACAAGAAGTAGTCACTCGGAGCCAAATCTTGAGAATAGGGTGGATGTGGGAGCAATTCATAGCCCAATTCATGGATTTTTGCCATGGCAACTGCACATGTGTGCACCCTTGCATTGTCTTAGTGAAAAAGAACTTTTTTCTTGGCCAAATGAGGTCGGTTTTTTTTCAAATCCTCATTGAAGCGGTCCAATAAGTTGGCATAATATTCCCCATTAATTGTTCTTCCCTTTTGAAGATAGTCAATGTGGATTATCCCACGTGCATCCCAAAAAACAGTCGCCATAACTTTATTGGCTGACATACCCACATTGGCCTTCTTTGGCGCCGATTCACCCTTAGAAACACACTGTTTTGACTGTAGTTTGGTCTCTGGTGTATTGTGATGGATCCGTGTTTCGTCCACGGTTAAAAAACTCCTCCATATTGTGATTAAACAACGCCAAACCTTCCTATGAAGTTGTTACACGATTGCGTTTGTGGTCGACTGTGAGCAAACGCGGCACCCATCTTGCGGAAAGCTTTCTCATGCCCAAGTGATCATTCAAAATTGAAACCACTGAGCCATGCGAGATGCCTATGGCTTCCACAATCTCTTGCACTTTCAATCTACGGTCAGCCAACACCATATCGTGAATTTTTTCGATTGTTTCGGGTGTAGAGACCTCAACTGGGCGTCCAGGACGTTCGGCATCTTCAGTGCTTGTAAGGCCACAAAGAAATTCAGTAAACCACTTTTTTACCATTGAAATCGATGGTGCAGAGTCCCCATAGTATTTATCAAGCTTAGCCTTGGGTCTCGGTAATGGTTTTTTTTCGCAAAAAATAATGCTTAATAAGCACACGAAATTCACTTTTTTCCATTGTTTCCTTAAGTTACTGGATAGTCTGATAAAGATAGCTGTAAAACACAAACTAACTGACGCAGCAAGTTCAAATTTTGATAGGAGTCAACTGACAGATGCCTGTTGACAGGAGTAGTGTTGCTTTTTCAGTAAGGAGGTTAGAAATTCAAAAAGTCACGGACTTATTGACCCGCCTTAGTAATCAAACTAAATTGGACTGCGCTTCAATAAATAATGTCTGCCACACACATTCAAGTAGTTTTATCCTACATCAAATTAATGGATCAAAAAGATAATATAGCATGGCATAAGGCACAATTCAACAATTTCTACATATATGTTCCCTATACACTATCACGTTCTACAAAACTTCTAGCTATGACACTGTTTGTCTGGTTGCAAATAAACTCCTATGGTTAAATTTGTAAACGTTTACGCTTGTTATAATTAAGGGCTCCATAAATCACAGACATTCAGTCTTTGCTCAGCAGAATGACAAAGACAGCGTTGATGTGTGTGCCGCTTAACTTAAATTATTATTTTTAAAAACAAAGAATGAAAGCCGACTTCCAAAGTAAAAATGCACAAAAAGTACGAAATAATCTTACCCTTTTAAATTCGGCTAAAATTTTAACTATTTCTCTACTCAATCTTCATTATTTTGAAGTCGGTACCAGCCAACTTGAACGTGAGTTCTATAAAATATTAAATATGTCGTCGAAACAACGCTCCTAGTGGCAGAAGATGGTAACTAATTAGACGCCATACAAATTGTAGTTAACATCTTCAAGGCGAGTAGTGACAAAAACTCACACTCCGCACTCTGGACATTGCACTTAAAAACACTGCGGGACGGAGGCATGTAAGTGTTGCTTGACGAAGGTTCCTCGCCCTAGGTGTGCGACCACGCCCTCTAACGGGTTCACTTACAAATGTTATAGCCAGATTCTGACGTTTACAACCAATTTTTTTACGGCCTTGTTTTCTGTTTGGTAAAGACAGTAAAAAGTATTCATTACGACTCAAATTTTTATTAATACTATAATATTTATACATACGATCTTTATTTGGGGACTAGCTTTTGCCCGCGACTCTTACTTTACACTGTACTTTTTCGGTATAAAAAGTAGCATATGTGTTAATCCAGAGCTCAAACTACTACCATACCAAATTTCATCAAAATCCGTTCAGTAGTTTATGCGTGAAAGACTAACAAACATCTATCCTTCCATCCATCCATCCCCACAAACTTTCACATTTATAAAAGTAGTAGGATTATCGGGCACGTAGGTCAATGATTATTAGGTACCCTAAAAATCCATAAACATCTGCACTACTTTTTGAAGATGCCTTGCAAGAGTTACCTACCTACTTCACTTCCACAAGTAGGTACACTATGGACAAGTTCCTACTCGACCAGTTTCTAAACATTATCCTTTACACTAAGACGCTTCAAAATATTTAAACACAAAGGAAGTGACCGCAACGACTGCATAAGCCTTTGACTAGCCTCATACGCATTGATTGGTCCGGAGGCGTGCGTTTACGCATGCCGCTTGATCAATCGATGCTTTGATTAAAATGGGAGGAGCTCTAGCTCCCATTTCAGTTTCTTTCAGTCCCTTGAGATAAACGCACATAAAAAAATTCTGGGTGCTATAGGTTTTTGACAATAAGTGAAAGAAACGTACCTAAGTGTGTAAAAGTGAGGACAACGTCTGTGATATATAGTAGGTAATTTACTTATTTGTCGGTAATCGTACTACGTTTTCGTTTACCGACAAATAAGTGAAATAATCGGGATAATTAGGAACCTACTTAAGTGTGTTACCGTGAGGACAACGTTTGTGATATTTAACTACGTTTTCGTTTACCGAAAAATAAGTTAAATAATCGGGATAATTACCTACTTAAGCGTGTAAGAGTGACGACAACGTCTGTGTTATTTTACTACGTTTACTTAAGTAAAATAATCGGAAATAAAACCTACTTAAGTGCGTTAGCTCCACCGACAAGGGCCCTACCCTTAAATTAAAGAAGAAGAAGAAGCGTGTAAGAGTGATGATAGCGATTAACGTCTGTGTTATTTTACTATGAATTTGGTTACCAAAAAATAATTGAAATAATGGAGATAATTACCTACCTACCTATGTGTGTAAGAGTGACACCAATTGCGCCGTGTTGCATGTTTCAGCTCGCCGGCTAGTGGGGGGCGCGGCGCGACGAGGTCACAGCTGGTAACGGCTGGTAACGTATATTTGTTTCTGGGGTTGGTACATATATCCACACTTAAATATTATCACTCTATTTATTTGACACGTTCTATATCGGCTGCGGTAAACGATCTAAGCGCTTAAAAAATCTTCCTTTTCTTTGGTTTCAGAGTTTTCAAGTCACCGCGCTGCAAACACGAGTATATAATCTACAATTAACGCAGTTAACGATATGATATCTTTGTGTGACATGCGGAGTCAAGGCACTGCTGATCCCGACACGTGAGAATTATGCAATCTTTTGTAGAAAAACTAGGAGCTAAACTCACAAGCTTATGAATACATATTTGTGATGGTTTCTGGTGTGGCTGTTTATTGTGAGCTGTTCACAGAAAAATTATCATACATTTAGGCATTAACCTAGTTTTAATTTAATATATCTATGGGCATTAACATAATAATTAATTACTATTTGGTTGAATGAATTGAATGTTATGGTTTCTATAATTTTATGTGATATATCATCATCATCAAATATATTAATCCGTGAAGCAAAAACGTTGTAGTAGTAAAACCTTTTTTCACGCAAATTATGAAAACAAAGGAAGAGTATTACATTTGGCATAGTTAAGGTTTATATATGGAGGAGAGAGCTGCAGCAATATTTTTTGTAATAATGCTCAAAATATACATTTAGTTAATTAATAACGTTACACACACTAACCCAGATTAATAACTCACACTACCGTGCGTTTGATACAATGAATGATATAATTTTGTCATACGTTGACGTTTGTCTTTCACATTCAATAGACAACATTTTTATTTTTTATATCAATCTAAAAGGAAATTATGGGCAAATTTCGACCACTGGATTACTATGTCTAGTTATTTGTCAATAGGTAACATTGTATTACTACTTATCAGCGCCATCTGTTGATCATAAAGAAGAAACTAGAAATACTTAATATTGCCTCAAAAAACTCAAATAGTTTTATTTTCACTTTTAATTTCTAATACGGTGCCTTGTATAGTATTTATAAATACGTACTTTTGTAAGCACGAGAAAAAGGTGTACAGAGGCAGACGATTATAAAAACTTTCCATATCAGTGTTTATTGTGGCGCCTCGCTTGTCAAATGATAGCTGAAATTTGTTTCTTTATTTATATTTTATATGCGTAAAAAATATTATATTGAAAAACTAATAAATCAATTAGGTGTCTAGGTTAATAGAATCAGACGTTACTCTACGCAAATCTATAGCATACAATTTAATCAATATTATATCTAGCAAAAATCCCGCGAAAAAATACCCACAACCTGCAAGCAAATGTGTGAGTGCACGCATAAGCATGCGTAAAGCACCTCCCTCCTCCCGCACTGCTTATGCGTGATATATATCAGAAACAAGATCATGCAAACACCACCACCACACAAGCAACAATGTCAGCAAGATCGTGCGAGGTCCCACACCACCGTGCAGGTTGCAAAATTTAGTTCGAACTTCGAAGGTCCACTCCCTGAGGATGCCCCGGGGTCGGGGCGAGACGCGCGTTGAGTCTTGCATTAATTAAGTTAGGTATCTACGATATATTCCTTTTTAAACAACTATTCTACCAGTATTAAGACTACAAATTTATTGAGTTTTCAAATAAGCTGCAACTGTTTCATTAAAACTCAAGTTACACCATGACAAACAGGTTACGGGCAAATGTACCTTCAGGGAGTCTAGTTCTAATAATATTATTATAAATAACTGGCATGTCACTAACAATCGTATTGTGACCGCATGCCGTCATTGTAATACAAATTAATTATGAGAACCTCTACCTGCTTATGAATATTATGAAAGATATTTGTTACACTACAAGAATAATCTTGTATAAAATTTATTGCTACTAAGAAAACAACATATTGTGAAATTGTTTTTAATATTAACAATTTATAATTAAAATAGTTCAGGTTGCACACTATGTACAGTGTAGGTACATCGTTAGAACAACATCACACCGACTTAACATTTACAATTTTACTAAATTCATATTTTCTTTAAGGGAGACGGACGATAAATTTTAACATTCACAATTAACTTTATTTAAATTTCATAAAACAACCCGAGTTTACTAATAAAATGGTGTCATTGTGATTTTTTAACGATTTTTAGTAAGTATCAAACATACAACTAATAGGTACATGGCATTTAAAAAATTAAGTATAGTATCGTTGTTTAAACATTAGTATTATAAAATCCTGATTTGAACATCACTCAGTATGGGAAAATTGAATCCGTTGTATGTGAAACTAGCCTTAAAAAGTGAATTATGGTCAAAACAATAAATGTTCGTTGTGCACATCTATCTACAGTGTAAATTACATTATTTTATACTATAAAGTTTACAATGAATAGTGTATCAGCGAGCACAAAAGTGGGATCAAAAAGAACAGTCACAAGCATAAACATTGTAGAGTAAAAGGAAAAAGAACAGCGAGCCTTATTATATAGTACTGGCATATGATGTGTAACATCTGATACAGAAAAAAAGAAAAAGAATAGGCGACGTATAAATACAATTATACTTTAAATTGTTTTGACAAAATTTTATATAATTTTAATTATTAATGCTTTCTAATATTTGTTAATGCTTTCTAATATTTGTGCACGACAAATATTAGAAAGCATTAATAATTAAATAATATTTAAAATAATACTACACAACACTGCTTACCACCATCGCTCGCCGAAAGGTTACGCATTTAAATATCTCGCACGAAAATCTCTTTGCAAAAAGCAAGAGGAAAGATGTTATACATCGAAAAGATAAATTTTATGTCTGTAATAATATTATGTTTCGTTGATATTTCAGTTTTGGCAGATACACTCAAGATGTGAACGATACATACCCATACCTCAAACATTTAATTACAATCACGACCAATATCTTTTTACAAATACCTACATATTAATTTAGTTTTGCGTGTTTTGCATTTACTTACTGTGAAATATTATATAAGCTTCTACCTTCTTCAACGTACGCACGTTGAACCTTATATAAATAATATATCAATTACGGATATTTGAACATATGATCTACTGATTATATCAAGACGTTCAAGCTGCAAAATAATTAAAATTTTCGATTTTTTTTATAATAAACAAAATGACATTACGCTCTTTACGGCGCTGTTAAGGTCATTGACCTCACACAGCTGATTCTATTGATGCATTAAGACAGTATTTGCTTCCACTTTAACCCTTAACCACCTACCAGCGGTCTGTGAGAGTAAAAATATTTCGCCAGCGGTCTGGTAGGCGGTTTCGTGACTTTTTTGCACTCACACGATTTTGTTTGTTTCTATGAAAAACAAATATACCGAATAAAATCTAGAAATATGGTTGCTGTAATGATAACAGATGATAAGAACAATCTTATCCTAAGTCAATCTTGGTTTGTAGTTATGTAGAATATCATAAAACTAAAGATGTACATGTTCAGGTTTAATATTTTGCATCTAAGTCTGATATTTACGCCAATTTAGTACTACGTAGGTAAGCATTTTTTTTTCTTTAGAAAAATCAAAAACAATCATTTTAACATCAATATTGCCATTATAGTGCTAATATAATAAAAAATATGCTGAAATTACGGTGGAAAATTATGAATGTTTGGGGGTTGCTATTTTATTGAAGTTTTTGTATATAATTCTTAGATAATATTCTGAGTTTTAAGAAAGCAATCCAAAGTGGTTGATATCTTTAGTATCTTAATTATCAGGTCCACATAATCTAAGAAGAGTGTAATTTTATGTTAAAATCACTTCTTTTCTAAAGATTATGAAATATCTTAAGTTAATATTTTTATTTAAGTTATTTTAAGCTGTAATATAAACTTTTAAATAGGCATAACAAAAAATTTGCATAAATGAATAGTACTCTTAAATATGAGTAACTTCTCAGAAGAAACAGTATATCAAAAGTCAATATTTTCAAAGGTACAGCGATTTGTAAACAAAATTTCGCAAGTCTCGTGAAAAAACTCCATACTAAAGTCGTACCTAGCTGTGACGTCACACCTAGGTTTAAAGTGTATGAAGAATAGGGCCGCAGGAACATATTTGTAAACATCTCCGATATTTGTGCGTTTAAGTCCATACTTACCATAATAATGTTTTTGTATATGATGTAAGTACCTAAACTAATGATGAAGTAGGTTTTGTTTACAAATTTAGAAAAACATTTTTCTTTGTACTTTTTAGATGTCTTTAATTACTAAACTACACATAAATCATTTTTTTTTTACATTTACTAAGTATTAATGCCTCAATATATCTGAGTATATTAAAGAAACTAAATATTTTAGATGTAGTCATCATCCCTATTATAGATAAGTATTTTTCGCATTTAAAACCTTTGTTAACACCGTACAACCTGAGATAATGGTAGTCTCCAGACCCCACGTATGTGGTTACGTAACAAAATAGGTGGTAGGTGGTTAAGGGTTAAACCACCATTTTCTGTGAGGTTAGGTCAGATTAGGTTAGCACCTGAGAGAGCGCAATATAATTTCATTATGTATAATTCTTTCTTAACTATGTCGAAATTTTAAATTATTTTTCAGCCTAAACGTCTTTATGTTACTGATTGTACTGTAGGTTCTTGGTGGAAAATCATGTTTCACAGTAAAAACACACAGGACATCATGCACTGTTACCACATTAAAGTGCAAACATTGCAAGAAGTCCTGTGTGTTTTTACCGTGAACGTCTTTACATAAGCACTAGATAATATGCCCAAAATATCCGTAGTTGGTTTTGCACCATCTTATGTTTATTATTGTTTTGTGCTGCAACCATTTAGACGTGTCCTGACTGTACAAATTACCACCATCAGTTTTCGAGTTGCACTATACTTGACTTTATACTAGACGTTGTACATTCAAGAAACGTTAACTCATAGCCGAATACTCGGAGGCTTCTTAAACTAAATGGCTCTCAACTCGCATCTCTTGGCCGGGAAACTTAACACATAACTTTATGCTTTTTAAACCTGTTGTTTAAACAAATGGTCAAGAACTTAATAAGACTAAGTAATACATACACACATATAACAACATGTTGCCCAAGTATGTTTTTTTTTTACTTTTTTGACAATCATAAAAGATAAAGGACGGATGTGTATAAACATTTTTAACATAATAGATATACTCACAAAACACAAAAAAAAAAATGTTTATAGCGCGAATTGCGATGCATATTAAGTATATAGGCATTTTGTACAAGCATATTATACATTCAAGAATAAGAATTTGGTGTGTACATACATTTTAGTGCTCTTATTCGAGACAACTCATTTGTACTATCAGGGAATCTAATTCTTAAGCATTTGACCGTTGCATGATTCGCCCGTATTATATTAATATTCTGATATCAAACTAACATATCATTGACAATTGTAATTGTGACTGCATGCCGAAATTAGATAACAATTAAATTATGAGAACACTCTACCTGCTTATGAATTAGATGTCCTGATAGTACACAAATAATATTAATCGTACTTATTTTACTATAATATTATCACAACTCGAGGCACTTTTCATCTATATTCACTTATTGTACTTACATTTAACATTATTATTAAAAACTATTAGTAGGCATCAGTGTATAATATAATATATTCTATTCCGCTTCATAATATGACGTTTGTCCAAATCTTTTATTTGTTTATTTGTGTTATTATTAATCCTTCATCGCTGTTATACAAAGAATAAATAATAATAGAAAATATAATATTTTCATACACAACATAACATATTATGCAAAATGGCGGCCTTTCCGCTCACAGTGGTTTCATCCAGACAGATATTTTATTCTTCTGGTATTCGTTAGGTAATGACAAATTAATTATGCATTACTGTTAAAATCATAAGAGGAACAGAATAACTTTAAAATATTTTAAAACCCACAGCTGCATATTGTCTAATTCAATATAATCTAACCGAAACCATATTATAAGTAAACTTATTTCAATCAGATCGTCAGTAATTGCAGTTGGCATTCGTCATTAAAATGGCGACTTTATACGAAAACAATATAAAATAAAATATATATAAGAAAATAAAACGCATCACCACTTTACGTGTAGGCCCAAAAAATATATTTTATTTTAGCGCTTTGTCGACGAGGTAAATACACATATCCATGCAAAGTTTCATTTTTCTAGCACTATCCGTTAGGACGGTTAGCCAAAGACGGACGGACATGACGAAACCAATAGACAAAATGACAGATTTTCAGTGAGCATCTGCCTACAGATGGAGCTGTAAATGTCCTATTAGTAAATAATAATTTGTTTTATTTAAATATAAAGACAAGGAATGTGAAAACGCTCATACACACAGTTATCACGCCACTGATAACTGTGTGTATGAGCGTTTTCACATCTTATCGCATTGATATCCAATAACAGACCGGAAATGCTCTTATGTATTTGGCATAAATGCGTTTTTTCACTATCCAGTCTGATATCGTATATCGCGCCGATAGTGACAAAGACATGTATATGATTCATATTCAAACATAATCCTTGTCACTCTCATACTTTCGTAATTTATAGGTGCGATATCACGGAATAAAAAAATAAAAAAACTAAGTAACTAAACTACTGCTTAGTCACAAACGCCCTTCCAATTTCGAGACGGATTTGTAAGATCGCGCACGCAACTCCCGCATACTCCTCCGGTGCCATCTCAAACGAGTTATACCAGCACGTAGCATGATGTCTACTAATTAATAGATAAATTATAGATTAGTACAGAAAATCTGTAATTTTGTCTATACTATGTCATTTTTAGGGTTCCGTAGTTTACGTCTCGGAACCCTTATGGTTTCGTCATGTCCGTCCGTCCGTCCATCTTTGGCTTACCGACCTAACGGCATAGCCGGGCATCGTTAATCAAATAGTTAACTTCGTTAATCGTTAATCCGCTACAAAAAAGTTAGCTTCGTTAAACATTAAAGCGTTACATTTCGGAAGAACTAACGCAAGTTAATCCGTTAATATGTGTAAAATTGCATCTTTATATCGTTGCGTTACTGAACTTATAAAACCTGTTGGTTTAGGTTCTAATTCATTCATCAATTATCAACACGCAAATGATCACTGATAGTAATTTATAATAACAACAAACAAACAAACAAAACACTCGTTACTCTAAGCACCGGCGCTAAGTAATGAAATGATCAAACGAAACAAATCTCTTCGCAGCTTTCTTTCTCGCTCGCACGCGCCGCCAAAATATTATATCTAGTTTTGTTTTTGTTTCACTCGCTGCCACGCGCCGCCCGGCACTTGTCGGTGCCGTGCGGTAACTATTAGGCATTGGATTAACGATTAACGGACTTCTGCATATTAACGGAAGTTAACGTGTCCGTTAACATTTTTAAAAGTTAAGTTAAAAGTTGATCCGTTAATCAAAATGTTAACTTCGTTAATTAACGATTAACGGATTAACGAGTTAATGTCCAGCTATGCCTAACGGTTAATGCTAGAAAAATGAAACTTTGCATGGATATGTGTATGTATTTACCTCGTCGACAAAGCGCTAAAATAAAATATATTTTTTGGGTCTACACGTAAAGTGGGGATGCGTTTTTTTTTCTCGCGTCTACCCCATAGTGTGGGGTGTCATTAGATAGGTGTTTTAAAAACATCGAGAGGTTGCTAAAACGATTTCGTGTTTTTGGGTATCCGTTTGCGAGATATTCAACTTGAAAGCGCATTTTTTTGTTAAAATAGGGCGTCCCAGTCCCTCTAAAAAGCTAAACGGCTGGCTCGAAAAATCTGAAAAAATTCATGATGGTACTCTATGTGATGGACTTCAAAGCAAAATTACAACGGCTTATATAACTTAGTTAGTTTAGGAGTTATAGAGACATAACTTCTAAAATGCGCTTACTTGGAAAACTTCGTAGAAAACAACGAAATAATAAGTCACAGTAATAATACACAGGACTTCTTGCACTATTTGTGTAATTATAAATAATAAGCAAACATGAAAAATATTGGTACAATGGTACGGAAACCTACGTGCGCGAGGCCGACTTGCACTTGGCCGGGTTCTTTTTTTTTCTATTTATATACCTTTTCCAAGGTAGTCAGTCATGCTACGTGTTCTGGTTTAACCTCGCTCTCCAGAATGCAATGAATGCAATTTATTCCTAAAATATTTTAAGCGACAAAACTACGCCACAGTGACATTGGTCCAGGAGGCCATTGGCAAATGTCTTTTGTGTATTTACTTAGCTATACAATTTTTTGAGGTTATAAAATGCATTTTTCAGGTTTTCGAATTCACTTACTGATCTAATTTTGTGAACATGACTTAATTTATTATAACTACCATGTGTTTAAACAAGGCTTGGGACCGACTAGCGTGTTTTTGTGCGTTCTAGAAATTCTGAATTGTTATAAACATTTTCATAACAAAACATCGGTAGTGTGGCCCCAGCCTTATCATTATTTAACTACATTACCCACAACAACAATAACACAGATATGCTCAATATTTGGCTACAGCTTCACTACATTACGATCTGGAACTCATTCTGAAATAGAAAACACATGACTATATTACTTATTAGCATAAAGGAAAACCAGCAGAATTTTATTTTACTACGTTATGGGAGGAATCGTCATTTTATGGATGCCGCAAAGCATTTAGTCTTAATTAGTTAATTAGCATTTAAAATTTTAGTCATGTATTGCCCTAAATGTTTAGTTCATTTTTTAGGGTTCCGTATCCAAAGGGTAAAAACCCTTTTACTGAGACTTCGCTGGCCGTCCATCTGTCTGTCCGTCTGTCTCCAGGCTGTATTTCCTTAAGCGTGTTAGCTAGACATTTGTTATTTTCACAGATGATGTATTTCTGTTGCCGTTGTAACAAAAAATACTAAAAGCAGAATAAAATAAGTATTTAAGGGGGCTCCAATACAACAAATGTGATTTTTTGCCATTTTGTACTGAACCCTTCGTCCGCGTGTCCTACTCGCACTTGGCCGGTATTTTATAGATACATCGGGAAACAAACAGATCGTCTGATGATGTGATTACAAAAGTTAAAGTTTTAATCTTCCAAATCCCCGTCGGGCAGTGTTACTCTAAATAAGCGTAACACGACGTTAGCCTTATTTCACACTGGTTTCATGAGACCGTGGTATCTCTTAAGTCGTGCCAGCCCATTCGTGCCGGTCCATGACTCTCTGTCGAATGATGAAATTGAAGTTGGCAGCAAGCGTCTGGGCCCCAATTCTCGTACCTCGAATCTCGGTTCTGATCGCTCTGACTCATTCGCACAGGCGTCAAAACGTGCGCGCGCGAGCGGGACAGACTGACAATCGAACCGAGATTCGAGGTACGAGAATTGGGCGCCTGGAATGTTCCTCGTACTCACTTGTCCAGCGGCGGCGGGTGGTCGACGCAGGCGGTCTTGAGGTGCATCGACAGCAGCCCCTTGGCCACAAACCCGCGCCCGCACAGCGAGCACACGTACGGCCGCGCGCCGCTGTGGTACCTGACATACACACAAACATGTGGTGTGACTCAGGCTGTCATGGATACGGCCAGTATGTTGTACGTGAATACAATTGCAATTAAATACAATTGTTTACATAACAAGCTATTACCCGTGACGTTTACAACTTTCGACTAAAGTCAAAAGTTATACTAAAAATCTCGATACGCAGCAAAATGATCTCAAAATGGCGGCGCTTCTCAAATCAAGCGCGCGATACATCACAGTCCTAACTTAGCGTAATGAATTATTTGCTTCTTTAGCCATCATAGAAATGATCCTTTCTAATATTATAAAAGTTTGTTAGTATGGATGTTTGTCACACTTCCGCGGAATAACTACTGAACGGATTTTGTTGAAATTTGGTATGATAGTAGTTTAGGTAAGCCTAAACTACTATCTTTTTTTTGTGATTAACACATAAGCTACTTTTTACTGCAGCAAAATGTACGGTTCCCTCGTAATTTCTTTTTGCGCATAGAAGTTGCGGACATCATCTAGTAATAATATTTTTTTGACTTACACTCCAGTTTACACATTTTTTTAGACACATCGCAAATACTAGTTATTTCACGTCGATTTTCCGTGAGACCGCGGTTTAAAAAAATGTACCTCTCGTGTATAACGAGCGTGGAGCGCTGCGAGAAGGCCTTGCCGCAGTGCGAGCACACGTGCGGCTTCTCCCCCGAGTGCACGCGCTCGTGCAGGGTTAAATTGCATTTTTTTACGAAACCTGTACATAAAGAGACACATAAATAATTAAGAATATTAAGAATATCTAATATCTATGGACGCTTCACACCACGCCACATTGACGTGGTACGAAGTTCCCTCGGCGGGATTTGAACCCGCGAGCTCCGGCTTGAGGGCAGCCGCGCTTACCACTGACTACTGAGACACAGAGGCCGTGTGATAAAATATAGCAAAAGCTTCTAAACATGGAAGTTTCTTCACTGGAGCGCAAATCTACAACAGCGGCCTGCCATACATTTGACAGCCGTGAGCAATGTAAAACACGGCAGTCACATAACTTATTAAGACGACGATAAAGCATACAATTTTATTGATACGAGTATTACCAAAACTGCAAACGACATCATACGACCTCTGGTCTGGTGTAAACTATTTAGTTACATTTATAAACACTGAAATATTGAGGTATCATTAATTGAGAAATGGAAAAAAATATAAAATTGTATGTGTAATTTTGTTATTAAAGTGGAGTCATTTTAATAGGTAACATTTGACAATTCATCAAAATTCAACAACGTAACCTTGTAACGGCGGGCATAAAATAATATGTTTTTTCGTTTTGTTAGAACTGCACAATTGCTTAACTTTTTTCAATTACGATTACATATTTATTGTAATAATGACCGATACGAGTAATTTTACGATTTGCTTTCACTAATAAACCATTCTAAACATAATAAACAATTTCTGATCTAAAGAAATGAACGTCGTTACAATGTTGCGTCAGTTAACCCTTTTTCTTTTTAAACACTAGGGATGTTACTCTAAAAATCGAAAGCTGATAAGTAGAATCGAATGCAATGATTACTTGTGAAGAAATATCACCATAAATTAATAACCACGTTGTGATTATAATAAAACATAATTATATTTATTATTCTTTTAACTAACTATAAAAATACAAAAAATAAAAAATTTAAATTATGTACTTGTCTTATTTTGTTCCTTAAATTTACGAAAGATAAATAAATAATGGGACAGGGATTCGCCTGATGATTTTTAAAATTCACATATGTTTCAAGTCCGTATCGATTCATTTACTTTAATCGATGTTTTTAAACAGGTCACCTCACTATGAAGATAGAACTGACAGACGTCAAATGTCACCTATTAAAATGAATCCACTGTAGGTGCATTTTAAAGTTACAATTTAAAAAGTAAAAATTGGAATATTTTTTTTACATAATTAATTTTACTCACATCAAAAACATAAAACATTCATTATGGTAATTGTAATCTTAAACGCAATAATTTCGGAGATATTGGCAAATATGTTATTGCGACCTACAATTTCATACAACGTCAGACTATATGGAGCGTTTTCAAGAGATTTGCGAAATTCTATGACACAAATAGCTGTGCTTTTGATATACTATTCAATTATGCAATAAAAAAATCAGTCAACTAACCTATTTAAACAGCAAACGTAACGAACCTTTTCCGCAAACCCCGCATACATTCGGCTTGTAACCCGTATGTATGCGTATGTGGAACTTCAGGTGCTCTCTAGAAGACAGCGCTTTGCCACACACGTTACAGAGATGATTTCTCTCCCCTGTGTGCGACCTCTGGTGGCGGCGCAGAGAGTTGATGTGCGCGAAGACACGCGCGCAAACCGTGCAGCGCAGCTGAAGCGGACGCGACGCGGCCTCGGGATGCGCGCGCGTGCGGTGTGCCAGAAGACATCTGAAAATTACATTTTTTTATATTATTTTACAAGATTTTTCAAATTGCTTCGTACAGTTCTTGTGTTCATGGTGCATAGTTAGCATCACTAACTAATCTAGATCTCGGAAACAGCTTCAACAGTTTCCATTAAATTTAGTATACATGGGGTTTGTGGGAAAGGGGGATATTTTTGGGATTCCTTTTATTTTTTTATTAAATCAATACTACTAGAAATGCTCTAAGAATATTAATTTTGCCTTTCTTAACTAAGTACTCACTTCATGTACACAAATCCCTCAGGACAAGTGTCACACACGTAGCGATTCTGCACGCCACTCGCTCGACTCTCGCCTGCCTTGTGCGTTAAACCTGCAAACAACAACTGTTAAGCCTCGTTCCTACAAGCGTTTTTTAGTAGACGCGAAAAATCTGTCGTGGGTACGAGGGCTTAGGGTTGATACACTGTACTGCCTAACCTAATCGGCATGACGCTGCGGGCTTGGTCCAATCTGCAGTTCGCCCATATACACCACACACATATAACTGTCATGCCAATCCACGCCCATACACGGTCAGTTCTAACTAATCCAATCCTGTCGATTGAATGATAGGCAGTATGATGTAGAATGTAGATAACCCTAAGATGTTAAAGAACATGCGTTAGAATTTTGCCTCGTTGGAAAAAAAATGCCTCGACGAGGTCATAATTTGTGTTGGAAATAAAACTAATAATGAAGAATGTCCACTAATTTTAAATATATATAGGAAAATAAAAAATACTCGCGTAAGAATTATTTCGATAAGTACATCAATTAGTTTCCAAGATATTTAATTTTAAAGGAGCCTTTTGCGTTCAGGAGGCGGTGAAGTTATAGCATACCCCTCTATGCTAATCTGTACTGCAGACAGGCGCTATAAGGAATAAAAATTGATGAGAAGTACAGTTATATATATAATGGTTTGGTAAAATAAAAACAAACCTTACCTCTTTATTATATTAGTATAGACAATCCCCCTTACTAATAAAAAGATTGACACAATGGATAACGGATGGATAAAATGGATAATATAATAAAGAGGAAAGGATTGTTTGTTTGTTTGCATTGAATAGGCTCCGAAAGTACTGGACCGATTTTGATGAAATTTGGCACAGATATAGAATAGACCACAGGGAAGGACATAGACATACTTCTTATTGCAGCAAAGTGTATGGCTCCCTCAAGATTTCCTTTTGCGCGCACGAAATCGCGGGCAACATCTAGTATTATATAAAATTACATTGCGCTCTCTAAGGCGCTGAGGTCATTAACCACACAGAAGAATATTCTTTAGCTAAATTATATCAATCCAGTCAGCTGTGTGAGGTCAATGACCTCCGTAGCGCCGTAAAGAACTTAATTTAATATTATTTAAAAAAAAAAACCATTTTTCTAAATATTTTTATGCCTAAACGTCTTTTACGCAGTACGCAGTATAACATACCCAAATATCTGTAATTGATTTTACCAAACCTTATTTTGGTATTTTAGTTTTGGATGTGAGTGGGAAGTGGGGATGAATATTTTTTTTCATTCTACCCCATCGAGAGTATATAGTCCCGTCGAATAGGTCTCTTTAAGTAAAGGCGAGGTTTGATACACGATTTTTCAATTACGTGATCCAGTTTCGAGTAATCGAGGCCGGGTTATATCGTGACGTCACGCAACAGTTAGCGAGATTCTAAATTTTTGGGAACTTTGAATGCGTGTTAAATCATAACTACTCAATATTTTTGTATACAACAAAAACTTGTGTGTCTATATACATCATAGCTTTAATGTAACAAAGTTTTTAGTGATTTTATATACCTAGGTATATAGATATATACTAGTAACATTCTGCATTAGCATGCATCTTATAAATCACGAAACGATGTTATAATCCAACTTAAATTTACCTAACAGATCAAAAGTATGATCTTTTCAACACTGACGACTAAGTGGCTCAGTGGTTGAGCGCGTTGGTGCTCAAGCCGTGGATCGCGGGTTCGAATCCCGCTGAAAGAAAAAAAAGTTTTTCTGTGTTCCTGGGTCATATATGTGTATAATATAATAAAAATCTTAAATATAATATGTATAGTATTTAAAAGGTTTTAATTATATTTCCCGTTGTCTGGTCCCCGTAGCACAAGTTCTTCAGGGTAATCTTACCCATCTGGACGTGGTCAATTCATTGATATTATTATTATTATTACTACTTTACAATCAACTTTTAGAACTCCGTGCTAATTGGCCGAATCTGTTAAAAATTCTCTAGCAAACAACTGACCGTGTTTGAAGATCTGCTTGTGGTCGCGGAAGGTCTTCTCGCACAGGGTGCAACGGTAGGGGCGGTGGTCGCGCGCCCAGTGCCGCTTCCAGTGCGGCGCCCACGAGCTTGCCTTCTCCACCGTCTGTAATGTACATTGTACAGTCAGGGATAATATACCTTTAATTAGTTTTCTTTTTATAAAATGGATCAGAACAACGAAGTTCATTTAATAATGACATCGGAAGTTTAAGAATAGAATTTAGGTATACATACAAAAGCATTTGTGCCAAAGCTGAAGTATTTCAAAGGTTGAACTATTTATACGCTATCTATTGCACGGTGGTAGGCTATGGAACCCTCTATACACGTCCTGGACACGCTCTTGGTAAGGTTTATTTATTGATTGTTTCAAGGACAGCTTATGCCCGGTTTCTGAAGATTTGACATAAACTCTAGATAAACAAAGTTTATCTGGCGTAGAGTCCCAAAAGATCCATCTAGTGGTCACTAGATGAATCTTTTCAAATTCGAGGACAAAGAAGGTATTTTGTTTTGCTTTATTTCAGCAATGTGACAATTTGATCAAAAACAATATTTTGTTACTTTGGGAGTGAAATGGAGTTGAAACTCATATAAAATAGTCTGTTTCTGTAAAGTTTTTAGTTCCTTTCTGTGTCAGCGATGTCTATCAGTAGCATTGATAGTTATGAGTTATGGAATATCTATAGACGGACCTCGTTGGTCAGTTTAGTTGAACTTAGTTTATATAATTTCAAATTTGGTCACAAATAAGTTATCGAACCAATAGCGCTAATGAATAGACAAACTACCGATTAATTTACCTCAGAAAATGGGCAGTAGCAACACAATAATTGCAAATGGCTTTAAGTTATGTCAATAATTTTAAATGTTACAAATTATGTTTCTTGTGTGCACAGAGCAATAAATCCTTGCTAATATTATGAATATGTGGCGGACCAATTAGTACATCAGCGGTATATATACAACATCCGAAATGCATACAAGTGGGCTTCGGCCTGATCGAGCATACCATCTCGCTCGGTCGGAGATCTCCGTTTGGAGCATCCACTCTTCCCACATTGGTGATCCTCGACAGAACACGACCTACTTCTGGACATCATCATCATCATTCCCCCCACCTCTCCGCACCACGCCAGCCAGCTTGGCCTCATCGGGTACCTCGACCACCAGCCTCAACGCATCGCGGCCTGGACCCTCACCGGCTTCATCGGGCACTCTCACTACAACGACCGGTCAGCAAGCAGAAGAGCACATCTCTCCTGGTCAGCACGTAGCATCGGCCCGCACGGCAGCACTCTGACTCACTGGAGCCCATGCAGCAGCAGCACAGTTCCGACTCACTGGGACTCTCTAGCACTGCCAAATCAAGCAGAAGACTCAAGATTCAACCTCCAGTCTTCGGCGGGGAGTGATGTGGCGGACCAATTAGCGCCACAGTCCTGAATTGCACTATCGAAGTTTTCTAAGATCGGCGGATATATACAACATACGAAATGCATACAAGTGGGCCGAAGCCTGATCGAGCATACCATCTCGCTCGGTTGGAGATCTCCCTTTGGGGCTTTCCACTATTTCTACAAATATAATGTGAGTTTGTTTGTTACACTTTCACGTAAAAACTACTTAACTGATCATCATGAAATTTGGCACAGATATAGAGTAGACTCTATGGGGAAGAAAATTGGCTACTTTTAATGGTAGGAAAATATACGGGATACTGTATTTACGCGGGCGGGAGCCGCGAGCAAAAGCTAGTTGTTAAATAAAAATAAAATTAAATCTTATGTGTTGTTTCTCAGCTCAAGCTGTAAACTTAGATCACAATACAAAAAAACAGTTATATAATAACCATTCTACCTTTTTACACCTTGTACAACGGTATGGCGGTTCATCAGGTAGAGGTGGTGCCGGCGGAGGTTCCTTTTGTAACTCTGCTTTGCTTACATGGACCCTGAAAAGTATACAACATTCTTGTCAAACAAACATAATTATATGTTCATAAAAAATTAATAAAAAAGTTCATCAAACAAATCTACATAATACATGAGTCTGCAATAGTACTTTATTGTTCACTTACAGGATACAACAACAAAAAGAAAATTTGTTTAAAATCCAACTATTACAAAATTTTTGTTAAAAAAATAAACCATCAAGAAATTATTGTCTAGCACACACTTTAAGTTCACATTCACTCTAAGACTTTTATTTGAGAACATTTGTTTACATATTCGTGATATTCGTTCTGTACGTGGGAGAGCCATGCTTCTGCATGAATGGGCTGGCTCAACCTGATAAATACCACGGCTTCACAGAACCAGCATGAAATACAGCTTGCATTGTTTTTTGCTGAGTGAGTGAGGTTACTGGAGGCCCAAGGGGTCTGGGGATTTTAAGGGCCAGGAAGGCAAGTGCGCAATTCTGTTAAAAACTGTCTTGATGTCTGTTTGGACCAATGAGAAGACCATTTTGCAGTTTTAATATATCGGGACTGCATAGTATACTTACTATGCAGTCCCGATATATTAAAACTGCAAAATGGTCTTCTTGATTCTTGATTCTGCTAAATAAATCCTGCAATAATACTTTATTGCAGGATTTATTTAGCAGAATCAACCTTCTTGTCCATTTCATTAATAAAAATATTGAAATACCAAAACATACTTGTAATGATTTAGCATGTCTATTTTGTTCTCCATTTGTATAAAACATATGCAGCAGTAGTATACATTTTGACCTATTTCGTCCAGGACATGTAAATCTAAGCCCAGATCCTGGGGCTTCACTTCGTACAACTCATGTTTAACGACATTAAGATTCCCTTGGCCATCACTTTGTAAAATATTTACATCATTTTCTGCCAACAGCTTTCCAGCAAAACCTTTTGTCCAATCATCTGTTGGTTTTTTATTTCTTTTCTTCACAACTGCAGTAATACCGTTCACTAGAGACTTATTTTCAGGTTTGTGCAGTTGTTTATTGATTTTTATATTACTTAGGACCTCATCTTCACTGTTTGAGCTGTCTGAATCTAAATCTGGCATATAATCATTATCTGATATTTCTTCCTTAACTACAGACAGGCCAGGTTGTTTGGGTTCCTCCTTAATATGGAGGCCCGTGAGTAGATTGCCCTTCTCTTCTGCTGTCTGTGTGCTTTTATCACACTGCAACGATGGAGAATTTGTGTCTCTTTTAATAATAGTCAGATCTATAGACTCTATAGGTTTCTTTTCAAATGCGAATAGTAATTTTAACCTGGAATTTCAAATACAAAATATAAACTTACACTTTGTTGGAAACATTTACTCATATAAATTATAAGCACATAGCATAAAGTCAGCTGATAATTTTATTTATGAAATCAGTAGATAATTTCACCTATAAAAACTAAAAGATCTTAATTTACACCTAAATGATGATGTACAAAACTCAGGGAAAAACATCCATGACCAATCTAAGTTAATAATATGATAGTGTGGAATGTGAATTTATATTTGTTATAGAAATTATATTCAAATTATAAGTATACAATCCAGTATCCATGTTTTAGGTAAAAGTATATAATTACAATGTAGTAATATATGAGTCTCTTTCAACTACAATAACGTTTTTCGAAATCGAACAGGTCAATCAATAAGTATTATTATCAAAAGGCTCAAAATGTAAGCTTACCTATTTTGTGCTTCTATCGCTTCGTTGCAAAATTGATAGAAGTCATTTACTTTACAACTACATTTGTCACATACTCGCTGAGGTAACTGATCTCCTTTATGTAACTGAGAATTTCACCAAAAGATAATGTTATTAATTTACGTATAGAATTAATTAACAAAAACTGAAAAGTTTTCTACTTTACCTTGATTGGTAAATATAAAGACATTTTTATGAATAACGCATTCTCTTCGTCGAAAATATGGTTATTAACAAACTTCGTCGAGCAGCAGAGGCGACAAATTTCATCCATATTTTAATTATATCTAAAATTATAAATAAATAATGTGTCCACGACGCCGTGTTTATCCTCGACGAAAATGACAGATAGACGATAAATTCTGACTTCAGACTTCAGCCATTTGTCAATATTGACTTTTTTCTGTAATGTTGCCAGCAAAACGTATCATAGAGTTGTGCATGACGAAAGACCCAGAATTTTAGACTAATGTATAAGTTCAATCCATAGGTTAGAAGAGTTTAGCAGACAGGAGGGTGGGCGGAGAAGGCAGGCGCGACAAGGGCCTGCGCCAAACTTTTGATTAATGAACGCAACATTTGTAAAGTTAACTTACCCGAGTTTAATTTGAAATATTCAAAACATCGTAAACTTGACTTTCACATTCGTCCTTTTTATAACCACTATATTATGTTGTTTTAACAGGTGATAAAATTGTTTCCCTCGAGTTATAAAATTTTAAAGGTGGCTTACCGTTTTTATTAATTCGGTCTATTTAGGGAACAATTTTATCACAATATTCACATTTCATCTCTGATTATTCACCTAATTCCTTTTAAATATGTAGGATAAAACAATAGACGGATATCGCTATCGCTGATGTTAATTAGACCGCAAATTGCTTTGAAAAATATTACATTTTGAGTATTTAAAGTTTTATCCAACTATAGTCCATCGAGATACTTCGTTTGGTTAGAATAAAAATTAACACTTATCAAATATTGTTTTTGAAAAGTCCATATTCTGACAAAGTAAAAAAAAATCTACATTCAAAGATTAATTTTGACTAACCCATACAACAGAGAAGAATGATGGAGTTATCCATAATGCGGTTTACCGACCATTACGTAAATCCTAGAAACATAGAAAACTTTTGACTTATTCTTTAACTCTACCACAAGTCACGTCATCAGCATTCGTACTTGCTTTTATCTCGTTTTTTCCACGTTATTTGCTGAAGGCGCACGATAAAGATAACTTTATCGCTTTGCCAGTTTTATCGCGGCCAATCTTAAAACACCTCGCTTCAGGAAGTTATGACAGTCTACAATTCTAAAATATTTAACAGGACTTTTCCTCTTAGTCCCACCTGTGATTCTTCTAATGTCCTTATAAATTTAGGCTTTACATAGCCTCATGCTAAGTAAATACATTTATCATTACTTAATAATAATTAAATGATATATTCAAGATACATATTTATATCATACCTATTATGTAGCAATTGCAAATTAGCAATCGCTTCAATATACGTATCGTCCTCTGAATTGATAAGTATTATACAACATAAACGACCTCCAAATAAACAACATCTATAATGATATTTTTCAAAAGCGAGTTGCATTGTTTTCGGCCAGAAGTTCCTAGTAATCCTTCTGCAGTGAGCAGTCAGCACTTAAGCCAAAACACGATGATCACCAACATCGTTTTTAACTGTACCAGTTTCGTGTGAATCACGAAAACTTATCTAGGCCCTTTTGATAAGCCGAAGTATAGGCGCAGGTGGGGCTGATAACTCCATGCCATGTTAAATTTTATTGACTATTGACTCACAATTCGATGTCTATTATAGTAACGATTTGTGGCTTTCGGTTTGAGGAATAGAGCCGTTGAAACGTTCTGACTATTAAGCTTTGTCTAAATCCTTCAAACTCACTAATCCTGCCATAAAGGTTATTAAGGCATGGATTATTATTATTATCATTAAGAGTGAAGATCTGAGGTCAAAAATCATATTTTACACGATACTCTGCCTGTTTATAGCAGAAGTCCATTATTCTCAACTAGTATTTGCCCGCGGCTTCGCCCACATGAAATTGGGTTTTAAACGATATCTTTATAATTATAATTTAAAACTTTTATCCTCTATTTACTCTCAAAGGGGTTTAATATTAGAAAATGCCGAAATACGCAACTCATATTTTTTCCGTACGCAATTCATACGAAATTTCATGCAAATATGTCCAAGAAATAAAAAGTTTCATACAAACTTTTATCCTCACCACCTAAAATTTTGAAAAATCCTTCCGCAAGTCTCATGAAAACGCTTCATACTGAAGTCGTACCTAGCTGTGACGTTACTCCTAGGTTAAAGTGTATGAAGTATACGGCCGCAGGTACATATTTGCGATATTTGTGCGTTTAAGTTCATACTTATGGTAAGTTGATGTTAAGTGGTAAGTTAATGAATGTTTTTGTATATGATGTAAGTAAATTAATGATGTAGGTTTTGTTTACTAATTTAACAAAAAATAAAAACTTGAGAGGTGTCAAGGGACACCCGGATGGAACGAATTTCTTTTCGATTAATTAGTGAAGGAATTGTAATTTTTTTTAAAAGTTATTATAACTTTAAATATTTTTTTATTATTAACAAATATAATGTAATATAAACTTAATCAGCAGGCTCAATTTTAGTAATAATTGAGAGAGAGAGAGAGAGAGAGAGACAGAGACAGAGAAACAACTATACATACGGCTATATATATAATAACGGCTTACAACTATAGCAAAAAGTGTCGTTACAACTTTTAGTCTTAATTTTTTCCGTCTAGCCCACACATAAATTACTATATTTTTTTACATTTACCAAATAATTAATGCCTCAATATTTCTGAGTGTATTATTAAAACTAAATATTTGAGATATTGTAGTCATCATCCCTATTCTTAATAATATACTAGGAGCTAAGTACAACTAAAAGCCTAATGTAGGTGCCTAATCATAATCTGGTTAACGATTTTTTTTCGGTTTAATTAAAAAAATAAACGTTAAATGGAAGTTGGGTAGGATGTGGAATGGATCGATGCGTTTACCGCTGCGTCAGATGCTTCGACATGGCGTGGGTGAAGCGAGCATGGTCAGGGATGGCTCGCAAACTGCGGTAAAATGTCTTTTAAGTTTAAAATGCTTAACGTTCCATATAAATTGATTTTTTAACGCAACATGCGTTTTAACTCTGTGTTACCACAGTCAAATTAAGTTAACTACCACTCTCTACATTTATCATCTATTAATTATTATTGAATTCGATATGATTGTAATGAGCAGCATATTTGCAGAAATGATACTCCTCACATTATAGGGAGACTTGAGCACTAGCATGGAGCATGGAGACGGTAGTAAATAGTGTTCGGTTTAAAATGATAATGGTGATCAACGATCATAATATGATGGATTTGACACAGGAATTTAGATATACACATAGTCTCACGTTTGTAAGCCCTAAAAATAGTCAAATGTGAAAAATAATAGAGTTTTCTAATTTGGTGTCGAATGATGTCTTCATCATAATAGTAAAGAAACTTGTCTGTTATTATTTGCAACGGCTAATAATAGTAACTTATACGATTCGCAGTAATTATTTATTAGTCACCGAATTTAATTGATCCGACAATTCACGAGGAATTGGTAAGAGAAATAAGTTCAGACGGGCCATCATAATAATTCACAATTAACTATTGCTCGCCGAAGTACATTTTATCCACATCTTGTGTGCAATCATTTTAATATCAATTGTAATTATTGTTATCTGTTTACTACAGAATTACTTGATTATTCTTATCAATTTCAATTACGAGACATCCGTGGGTTTCTATAGGTTTTAGAAAGTAACTATACTTACCTAAGATAATAATTAATTTTGTGGTTATTAGTAGAGACACACTTCTACAACTTATAGTAGGTAGCAGGTAGTCGTCTAGTTGTTACTAATTACTAAGTAGCGTATTCATGAATTTTTGTTCTCTTTCAAGTTAGGTACTGCGTAAATGAATATACTCACATAAATTGAGAGAAGAAGATTATTATCCCTAGTATTACTAAGGACCTTTAGTATGATCTACATAATAAAATCAACACTCAGAGATTTTTTATTTAAAATATTACATATTATGTACAGACTAGGGCTGATGATACCGATAGAGAGCTGCACTAGATTTGGAAAATGCTCAACATTTCCAAAGCTGGATTACCAAAAAAAATGAAAGAGATTTTCGAGAACATTCTTCCAAGCTATAACTATAGTTACGTGACGTAGCGTCCTGTGGGACGCAATTAGAGCCAAACTTGCTCAAGGCCCTTTGTCTCGCTCTCGGAGCCGCAGGACTAATCGATACCTCACTAGGACGCTCTGCAACTGACGTGGCTCGTACGTTGTGTGTTGCTAATATTCACATATTTTAGTTATTTACGCCTGCTTTCTGGAAAATACTGCTTTATTTTTCACGATTTTGGCCCGATACGTAGGTTATTGTGTCCAGTAATCCAGTTCTAATCATAATCAAACTTATAAGTTAATGCTATTTGATAGCTTCTGTCTGTAATAATAATAATGGATACTTAAAACATCCGAAGATGGAAAATTTTACTTGTCGGTTTTATCACTTAGGAGTGTGAAAAATAGTTAACAGTCTATTCTCACACCTACCGAATACACCTGCAAAATTTCATAAAAATCGGTCAAGCAGTCTCGGAGGAGTTCTCTAACAAACACTGTGACCCGAGAATTTTATAATATATAATAATTAAGAACTTATTCCCACGGCTTCGCCCGCGTGAAATTAGGGGGTTTATACGATATCTTCATAATTTAAAGCATATTTGTAATATGGGCTCTATAATTTCGATATGCTTTATTAATTTTAGTAAATATTTTTAATATTGCTACATTCATAGTGTCCTCATTTTTTGCTGGTTTCATCTGACCCACTTTACTGGATCTAATTTTAAAGGTTCCGTGGCAAACAGTAAACACCATTTTAGCTATAAACTCTACATTTTTAAAACTCTACGTGAAAATACTTTCAACAGAAATGGCATATTCTATATTATTTTATTCAAATTGCGAATATATTTGAAAATTACTCTGCCGTTTATGGACCTTTTTGAAAAATTATTTTGTTGTTGTAAAGGTTATAATTCTAAATTGATCCTTAACAACTAAAGCGGAAACCTGATGATGGTATCCATGAGGAATCGAGGGAACTCTTTGAAATTTATATGAACACATATAGTGATTTTGACTTTGTCTGAAGTAACACAAGCACATGCTACCAAAAAATAAGAATTTGCACCAAGGTATACTCTGGATCCAAAAGTATTGAACAGAACTCTTCAGTCTTTAAAGATACGCGTTTAAAATTTGTGCATTGTATAAAGAACTGCAAGCATATGTCACTGTGTAACTTACAGTAATCATCATCATCATTTTATTTACAATACCTAATGGAAGTATTCAATTATACATCGATCGTTTATTTTAAGCTTTCTTAAATTGTATTAATACAACTTTAACAGATATCACTAACAAGGAAAAAATTATTATTTTAAACAAATAATTTAACCGACTTCCAAAGTAAAAATGCACAAAAAAGTGTGAAATAAAACTCATTCTCTAAACAATTCCCCTTTTTAAATTCGCTAAAATTTTAACTATTTCTCTACTCAATCTTCATAATTGTCGGTACCAGCAAAGTTAAACGTAAGTTCTATAACGTAAAAAGGAAGATTGATGAAGATTTTTAGAAAATGGGTTTTATTTCATACTTTTTGTATATTTTTACTTTGGAAGTCGGTTTGATTTTTTGTTTTTTTTTCAAAAGCAGACAACCCAGTGCAAGGTATTTCCAATTATCAAATGAAAGAAGTAAAAAAAATTTATTATGAAAAAAACGTGGCGGCAAAGGACTACAATAATTATTGTATTTCCGAATTTGTGACAGGAATTGACAGGGTACTTTGATACAGCTTAAATATTCTTCATAATATAAAGTGTAGATATAGTACGTAATTGATATTTATTTTTCTCAGGGTACTTTGATACAGCTTAAATATTCTTCATAATATAAAGTGTAGATATAGTACGTAATTGATATTTATTTTTCTCAGGGTACTTTGATACAGCTTAAATATTCTTCATAATATAAAGTGTAGATATAGTACGTAATAAATATTTATTTTTCTCGCTTAAAAATGTTTCCTTGTATCTCTGTAGGTAGATACTTAAATCTAGTTTTCCACATTCTCAATTTGAGAGTCAGCCACCCATTGCAAACAGATGCGCGCAACTAGACAGATACATATACATATTACGTGTGGTTATATACAGCTGCGAGCACTATGTGAGAAGGCAAGGCTTAGATGGGTTTTTAGATGCTTATATCGAACATTTTAGACAAAACTGCTTTATGATAATGTTAGAATGAGCTTTGTATAACTTCAACTATACTTCTTCTTCTTCACTACAACTTCAATAGTGATGATGACTTCATCTAAACTATTTAGATTCATTAATATACTCATATATATTGAGGCATTACTACTTGGTAAATGTAAAAAAAATGTGTTTTTATGTGTAGTTTAGTAATCAGGGACATCTAAAAAGTACAAAAAGTTTAATTTTTTTTTGCTAAATTAGTAAACAAAACCTACATCATTAGTTTACTTACATCGTATACAAAAACATTTATTATGGTAAGTATGAACATAAAGGTACAAATATCGGAGATATTTACAAATATGTTTCTGCGGCCTTATACCTACTTCATACACTTTAACCTAGGCGTGAGGTCTAGGTGAGACTTTAGAGACTTGCGAAATTTTGTAAACAAATCGCTGTACCTTTGAAAATATTGACTTTTGATATTATACTGTTTCTTCTGAGAAGTTACTCATATTTAAGAGAACTATTCATTTATGCAATAAAAAATTTAGTCATCTAGCCTATTATTAATCGCGTGTATTTTAATTTCGTGTTATGTATATATATTGTACTATGTTTTTAATGTTTTTTTTTTTACTACTAACGAGTCTATTTGTATGCAAACTAGATAAAAACTATAATATTTTCCTTCTTCATACTCTTATATTGAACTGTATTTACTCTAAATTTTTTGTCTTTTGGATGTTCTGATTATTATTAATTTTAAAAAATATTAAGTTATCAGTTATCACTTGTATATTACTTAGCTTTAACTTCTTCTTGCAACATTTGATTCAAACCACAAAATTATATCTCGAGCGCCATACCCACCATCCAGCCTGCAAATTCTAGGCCGCGACCTTGAAGCGGACTGGTAGGAAAAATTAAAAAATATGAGTGACACTTTGAAACAAATGAAGGCCTTTTAATACCGTTGCTGGATTTGCAGGCTGGACCGTATGGCGTTTTACTTCAAAGTTGTCTATTCTCTTAGGCTGGGACTGTTTGATCCGGAATTTGGTGGGACGGGAAAATTCTGAACACTGAAAATAGAACTCGGCGCTAATACAATACAGTCGAGTATTGAGCTGTCATATATGACATTTTACTCTACACTTGAGTGTTCCACTTTTAGCTCTATTGTATTAAAACAGAGTTCTATTTTCAGTGCTCTGAATTTTCCCCGGCATTACGGATTTCGGATAATATAGCCCCAGCCTTTAAAACTTTGACGACCTCTCTTGCTCAGTGAGATGTGTTCTGGTGCATTTGCCGAGAGCTTGTGGGTTTGAACTTTGAATCTCGCCAAAGCGCAATATTGATCTGTAATAAAAACCTAACTACTCAGTAAAGCAGGCCATGGAAGTGTCTTAAATATGTTCAAGGTTATATTAAATACTAGTTAATATATATTTTTTGTAAAAATAAAAGTATTCGACATGTTTCTAGTTGTATGGTAAATATAATTGTTATTGTAATAGTTGTTCCATGGCACAGGACTTAAATTATCATAAAATTGTTCAAACTTTCAACTCCTACTGAATGAGCTGCGGGGATGGCTCACACGAACAAACAATCGATTAGCGATCCAGCATTCTCTATAACGAATATTCGGTAGCATCGTTCACATAGACAACTCATAACTCCTATTAATATGGACAAAAATGGCTAGGAAAAAACACGTTGTTTATTTGATACATAATTTTAATTAATAGCTAATTTGATTTAATCAATATAGTGGACATGTCAATTAAATTTCACATCGTCTGCCAGGCACACGTGGATTCCCCAGACCTTGAAACATTTAAACAAGATGAAAATCGATACTTGGAAGTCAACTTCACTTAAACGCCACACACGCCTGAACTCTGGTTTAACTTTAACCCACATAACAAAGTTCAATGTAAACACAATACAGAAGTTTCCGAAGTTCCAGTTCATGGTCGCGGGGCCGCGCTTCCCCCGCGAATATCCACCCCCTCCCAGGGCCACGTCGCCTCCTCATAACTCATTCTCCCCGAGACAAAGTCTGCTAAAATACGCTTTGATTATTTTCATTGTCGTAAGAATAAAACCCACCATTCGAACGTGTAGAATTTTTTGAAAATATTAATGTGATTTTATCTTATATTCTGATAAGCCTTTTGTAAACTCTACTGCATGCTGCAGCTTAAACAAACAAAATTCAGCAATTATTAAAAAAAACTAAACTTGTTTTACACAAGAATCAAAATCCATGCATCTAAACAAAGCTCTAGACGGTTAGGGCTAGAGCTTTGGCTAGAGTCTAGCCAAAGGCTTGCTTCTAAACTTCATTACGGCCTGATAACAGAAAGGGCCCTCAAAATTTGTGAAGGTGATCCGCTGTCGCTGTACACAGTAAAATAACAAAGGATAAATAAAGGGTTACAGGCGACGCCGACGTACTCCAATCCGTAAAGATCGATTATAGTGCCTGCAAAGTCTGCGTAAAACGGCTGAAACGCAATCCCAACGAATGTAGCTTTACTTTGAAATTGGATTTGGGATCAATTATTCATTGCTAAACAGAATCTCGGTTAAACGCGAGCAGTCCAAGTGAACCTATCAACCTGAACAACAATAGCAAATAATTCTGGATGAAAGCCTTTTAAGTATTAAAAATGGCCAGAATTCCGGTGTTTTCCTAGCAAAAATGTCAAAAACCTATTGAGACTTTTAGTATGTTATCACGTACTCTGTGTAATTATAGCCCGCATGCGTAAATAAGTAGGTTCATTTTCACAATTATATAATGTGTGTATATCCCCAGGGCTTCTAGTTTAAACGAATCTCGCAGCGCCAGCGGCCAGCTTTTGTACTTCTTTTACCTAACGATAGTAATGAGCTCGCTTTGTGGTGTTAACCAGATGTAGGACTGGTTTAAATAAATAGAGGGACTCAGTCAAATTATTTCTACAAACTATATGTCTCACTGATCTTAATATTATGTAGATTTTATTTATCACAGATGTTCTCTGTAATAAACGTTTTTTACATTCTTAATGAGAAAAATAATATCAGAGTTTGGGAAATTGATCCATTTTACATGTTTGATTACTTAGAGAAATAAAAAACTGTAGCATGGTTAAAACACGTCCTAAAATTTCAGAATATTTTCTCTAAAACACGAAGGCAAATAACCTATAAAATTTAATTTCGAGCAACGTCACCAGTTTGCTGATACACGCTCACCTAAAATGGGTTTTGATAGTACGTGGAAGAATTTCGACATGGCAGATAAGACGGAGCCCGTATCAAACGGTGTCATTTGATAAGACGATAGGTACACGTTCTGGAGCATTTATAGACAGGTGTACAGGTGTATAACTAACAGTTTATATTCTAAAGAAATATCTCTAGAAATTGACCTATACTCATAACATAAAATTATAATAGAGATATCTTTTAATGTTAGTTATTACTAAGTCAAAAAATATGTTATTTGGTTATTTTTTTGTATCAAGCTGAGAAAAAAATCCAAAAAAATTGTATATTAATGTCTAAATACAGCTTGTCATGTGACGCGGTGACAGCACGAACTAAAATCATTTTTGACTGTATCATCTTTTATTATTATTAAATTGGAATGACATATTTAATTTAAATATATTATTACTAGCATTTACCCGCAACTTCGCCCGCGGGAAATTGGGATTTAAACTGATATAGTTTCATAATAATTTTAAACTTTCATCCCTTACTTTACCTTCCTGGGGGCTGAATTTTAGAAAACGCTGAAATACGTACCTCAGTATTTTTTCCGTTCTCAATTGATACGAAATATCATGCAATATGTCCAAGGAATAAAAAGTTTTATACAAACTTTTATCGCCTATTTTACCCCTTTGGTGTTGAATTTTGGAAAATCCTTCCTTAGTGAATGCCTATACGTCATATGAAAAATACGTGTGCAAAGTTTCAAATTTCTAGCCATAATGGTTTGGCCTAAGCGTTGATACATCATTCAATCAGCCTTATATAGGTATATAAAGATACAACAAATAAATAAAATAAAACTCATTCAAAACTAATAAGGATAAAAGATGATACAGTCAAAAATGTTTTAGTTCCTGCTGTCACCGCGTCACACTCTTTTTTGCCAAGCTGTTTATATGTATATATAATGACATCTGTAAGATATTCCTCGACAGTCGAGTCTACATACGGGAGTATCAGGGTGAGCGAATGGTACTGGCAAACAGTGTCCTAAAACTTACTAACGGGCCCCCAAAACGATCAAACGGTTTGACTCAAACCTTAGCGTGTTTAACCGTTTGACGTCGGTTTGATCGGTTTGTCAAACGGGTCAGTTTAAATGTCACTTCAATGTCAAACAAAACAAAAGTATGGAATTCCATCAAACGAGCTTCAAAGCCATAAATATTTGACCAACCGTTCAAACTAGCTATGTAAACGATTAAATTGGTTTGACTCAAACCAAAATTTACAAGTGTTTGAGTCAAACCGCTTGATCATCTCGGTGGCGCTAAAGAACGTAGGTATTAAAACTTTTTTAAAGGTTATGATATATTTTGTCCAGTCAAGGCCTACTAGATTTATTTCTTTAGTATTTTGTTATATTATGACTTTGATTACCGTTTTTAATATTTTATGGTCGTTAATAATTATTTAGAACTTTGAAAACAGGTGGGTAAGTAACAAATTAATATTAGATTAGGTAATATCCTATTATTACTTAGGATCACATCCTATAATCTATATATTTTATGGTCGGTTTTAGCTGGTGGCCATTGCACTTAAAATCAGAAGGCCAACTACACTTGTTCTCAGATTTTTTAAAATTCAGTCTTAAATCCTTAACGCATTATGATTTATATTTATGTGCGATTTTTTATAATAGTAGAATATTTCCTGAAGTAAATATATATGTATCTCTATAGATTATCCTAAAAAGCGTATATTTTTTAAACGCTACCTACCTTTTCATATAAATACGCCTAATAAATGTAATATATTTGTTGTTAAATGACATAAAAGATTACGTTTATGAGAAAATAGAGTGAAATTATCTTTTTCAAGAGATACAACGGGTATAACTTATATCTCCTGTAAACAAGTATTCACTGTGGTGTAGATAGCGGCTCGGTGCTGAGGCCTCGGCTGCGTGGCGAAGCCCTAAGTTTACCGTACACCTCGCCTAGATATCGATATATTGCCGATTGGTGGATTGAAGTGTTTACGAAGGTGATATCATCCAAACAGACCAATGGATATCCTTTTTCAACTAATGTTATCATTATCAGGATGGACTTTCGTACCTCGTGTCGATTCCCTGATACGATATCAATAGATTAAATCGAGTGTATAAATATGGGACCATCAATCGATCGGGCCTCTATCGGAGTTCGCTGTGATTGTACTACCACCATGGTCAACGTATCGGTAACTACTATGTTTTTTTAAACATGAATATGTGTGACGTGCTATTGCTCCTGTGTAACCTCTTTGGTATGTCAAAGACGCAACACGAGAACAGAATTATGAATTAGTGTCTCTAAAAATAATAAATAGAATTATTACGCAACAGCATATGGTGTATAGTCGCACATGTGTGTATATCCCATGAGAATCGACCATTTACGTAATATATTTTATCCTCGTTAAACAACGAGTACTGAGTACATTTGATAAAATATTGTGTAGGATTGTTGACGCGTTGGGGAAAAGTGGCGCGCTTATCAAAACGTTAACCGCACCTTTTCATGCGGTGATAGTGCGTCATGCGTCTCCATATCGCGCACACCGATTGTCATGCCATAACTTTAGTTCATGTCATTAATTTTTATTTTATTTTCCAGAGCGAGCATCGGAGTGTTAAAGGCTTCACGTCTGAGTTGGACAGGGGATCTTGACAGTTTGATGTTGTATGCTGCCAGATCTATCTTTCCAGCTCACTCGTGGAACCCTTCGCGACTTAGCTTCGGTTATGTATCGACGAGAGTGTTTGAAAAAAAGCGTGGCGGATTAAGTGGAGGTGTGATCTCTTCACTTTTTTAGCTTAAAGTGAGATTCAACTCCTCCAACTTAACCCCGACTCGCAATATCGACGGTTACTTCGAAGACCTTGTTTGTGTTTCTAACTTATATTATTTAGTTATACATATTATGTAAAATGTTATATACGATTTTGTATTCCATTGTATGTTATTGTAATTTAAATAAAAATATAATTGTAATACTCACAAGTTGTTATTATTTAAATGTAATTAAAACTATATATAATATTATTTGACCTAAATAAAACATGGAGGTTATAAACGTTTCCTATGACTCCAAGACTACACAAAACTGCTACATTTAAAAATTGGCGCGCTTAAACTAGAGGGCGCTAAAGTGCTTTGCGCATGACACGTGGGTGTGCATTACGAAAGACCCACCGTGCTGACTAGTCCGAAGTGCATCACAAATCACAGAAAAAAAATCACAACACCCAAACAAAAAAATGGCCAAAAAAGTGTTGGTAACACCGGTGCGCTAAAAAAGCTTGCAAACTTCACGCACATAACCTGCGCTGGACATCGACTCGTCCGTATCTAACTCTGGGAAAATGTATATTGATTTTTCAAAGAAAAGTCACCCGATGTAACAAAACACCGTTCGCGGAGTGTTTATACGCGAATAAAAGAGTATCGGTCGATGTGTAGTGTCGTCAAGATGGTGCGACAGTGTATTGCGGTGTGTTCCGAGTGAGATTGGAGAGAGTGTCGCGTCGCTCGGCCGTCGGCCCGGAGCCCGGCCGTGGCCAGGGCCTGGGCGCGCCATGGACGCCGCCGCCGACCCGCTGCGATCGGTCAGGCCGTGAGTATCGTGTCTGTGACATCCTCATACTCTGCCATAGTTCGTGTATTGTGTTCGTTTAGCTCGCTCGCATAATATAATATTACGGTGCATTATTTTGATCACCGTGAGCCTATCCCGAATTGCGAAACGTTCGGTTTCTCGGTGTAGCGCGGAATCGACATTCTCTCGGTCGTGTGGCGTCACGGCCTCCGCCGTGTTGCGCCATTTCGGAGCGACCGGATCGTCCGCGAGAGCGAGGCGAGTCGAGGACACGGCGACGTCGCAGCCGAGGCAGGGCGGCAGGGCGCCGCTGATAGCGATCTGGCAGCGCGGCGCCCGAGCGTGACCGCTCCGCTTGCGACTCGTGTGTGTGAGCCGAGCTCAGAGTCGTCCGTGCCACCCGCTGCAGAGTATGAATGACTCGCAAACCGCATCGTTAATTAGAATCGTGTTTACTGTTTTTGCGGGTCGCACGAAACCTGTCGGGCCACCTTTTGTGTTGGTAGGGCACGGGCCCTGTCGGCTGGCGCTCGCTTGGGACTCGCCTGGCGCTCACGAGATCGAGTGAATTATGGCTAGGTATATATATGTCGTGAACCACACAACACATGCCTACCTAACGTACGCGCCTACATATCTATACAACGGCGAAGGCTGCGACTACGTACCTACTGAACAAAGAATTTTGCTCACATATCCAAACAGTCAACTCCAAAACAGCCAGTTTTCAGTTTGTGTTTAAAATGTGTGCGTATCTCGCGTATTGTTTGTATTCGCGATTTAATTAATGTGTTTGAAAACATCTGTGCTTGTCAATTGTTACATTGGAGTGTGCATTTTGAGGTTAGGTCGTGATTTTTACAACAAAAGTGAATTTTGGGATGCAGTGAGACTTTAGAAATGCAAACACCTGGCAATACATATTTGTTTATATTTTAAGTGAACGAAATAGTAGAGTCCCTGTAAGTGCTAAACAATTTTAATGAAAGTGTTGAATCTGTGCTCCTGTTGTATGGAACCTTGTATAAGTCAGTATAGTATCTTAATTTGCCAATTCTATAATACTAATTAATTCTGAAAGTGATTAGACAGTGGAGTGAAAGTTGTGTATGACTATAGTCCATGTGAAGAAACCCAGCTCCATGCTCAGGTGTGTAGCAATCTTTTAAATACCTAATATTTCATGGTGAACATGAACTGTAATACTCAAAATGACTTTCCCATAGATCAGTACATACATTATATCTGTGCAAATATCAGTACATACATTTTATCTGTACAAATTAACATCCTACATTCACCTTATACACAAATTTATTTGTATTTTATTATATGTAATATTAAACATCACTAGCTGTTTACTTGAATGGTTCAAAGAATATATATTTTTTTGCAAGTAACACAGTTGCTGCGGGTGAATATTGTGGACATCACATGTGTTTCAAGTTCACTTAGATTTCAAAATATTTGATAAACCTTTTTAAATCCAACTACATTCTACTTAAAAAATTTGTTGCTTTTTTCACTTTAAAACAAAAGTGTTAATATAAAACTAGACAGAAAATTTAGTTGTAAAGTCTTCGTAAAATAGTATGTTAAACATAACATTAAAGAGTTAAATAATGAATGAAAATTGTTTCTTAAATCTTTCAAATAACAAAACAAGGCCTATTAATAAATTTTAATAATTCAAACTGATTCACATAAAAAATTAATTAAACTATATTATTTTTATGAAACTTTATAGTGTAACATAAATGTTTACTGTAAAATATTAATTTGACAGCAGTTTATTATGATTGCAGTTTAACATTGATCATAAACTAAATTTAATTATCATTGAAGTGTTAATTATACTAAAAACATTATAAATATTTGATAAACAAGTCTTATTAACATTTACTAGCTTTTGCCCGCAGCTCCAACTGCGTAAATGCAGTATCCCATGGGAACACTGTTCTTTTTTAGGATAAAAAGTAGCCTATGTGTTAATCTAAAGCTCAAACTATAACCATACTAAATATCATCAAAATCCGTTCTGTAGTTTTTACGTAAAAGAGTAACAAACATCCATCCATCCATTGTCACAAACTTTCACGATTATAATAGGAGTAGGATTTATTATACTCTATAAAAGTGTAAACTGTAAACTCGTCCAAATTAAACTGTCATTGTATTTGTTTATTGCATGGTGAATAAGTAACATTTAAGTTTGTAGCATTATAGTGTTTGGTGTTTTCTTGTTCACGAAATGACAATAGAACCAGCAGATATAGATTTGAACAGAGTATAATTTGATTTAGGACAAAGATGCGAGGCAATAATTATGTTATTTTACAAAGTGTAGTTACATATATTATAACTTGTTCTTTGTGTCTTTCTACTAAGTTTTTTATTCAACTCATGTTCTCAACCATTTGAAATACATCTTCAAGGCTTTATATTTCTCATAAGTGTAATATTTACAAATAAATACATTTTCAAACATTTATTTACCATTCCAGCACTATTTACACTTGCATATTACTGAGCGGTAAGCAACATAATAAAAGTATTCATTCATCCATTTTGTTTTACAGTAATATTGGCATTCACAGGATATTATATTTTTAACTTATAGGAGTTTTCATATTAGGTATAAACCTTCAGCGCACTTAAATGCATTGTTCTTGCTTAAGTATAATTAATTTGAAGATATTGCAAAGCTAATCAATTTTGTGGTAACTTTATGTTGTTAGATTAAATTGACCATGGATGTTAATTACTTTTGGCTTAATGTGTGCCTGCATATACTCAATGGAATATCACATTTTTATGAATAAAATTTTAAAATTGTTACATCACAAGTTGCTACTCATGTGTCACAGGCCGATGTATCGCTCTCATTCATATTGTAAATGTGAATTGTTTGTATCTGCGTTATTTTGTAAGATATACGAAAATGGGTTCTAGATTGTTTTTTTGTCTAACATCGAATAGACAAATTTTTTTTTTTATGCAATGCCTATTGCTGTAAATGTATCTTTACGGTTTTATTACATAACCATAACATTTAACTTTGAACTGAGTGGTACAATTTTAATTTACAAAATTAAAATATGTTTAAGTTCAATATGCAAAATATATATAGGTACTGATAATTTTTAATTGTTTAGTTTTATGCTTCATTCAAAGCGTCAAAAGTTGGATTACAAAAAGTGATCATAAACAGTTATAGATAGACTTAATCAGTTTGTTACAACCGGAAAGATGATGTTGAGTAATGAGGTATCAGTAATCGACAGGATGCTCTAATCTTTATCACAAGTACACAAATTGCCACATAGTTTTTATGTTTCTTCATGATTTTATCTTTTAGATTTTATGCAAGGCCTAAAGGTAAGTTTTAGAACTACTAATACTGAGGTAAAATTTTAGGTTTCCTCTTATTTACTTTGAATGATTATCTAATCTAACCAAGAAATATTAATATTGTCCGTTGGGGCAATATGGATTATGGGTACAGATGACAAATATGTCCCTCTTCACCAGGAAAGAAACAAAAGTATGCTCTTTGCCCTAGATAGCCTTAATTTCAATTAATGCTTTTTCTGAAAGATAAATCTTTTTTAAATTTATATTTAATTTGTCTTCTAAGGATTTCTTATAAGGATGTAGTATGCCTAATGTTTTGGTATATGATATTATTATTTTGCTGTATTCGCATAATTTCATCATGAACTGCTGTGCTCAAGCTGTCTAATGTCGATCTACCACGGTTCTCAGCATACCTACATCATCTTCACATTCTTCCAACTGGTTACTAGGACATAATAGTTGAAATTTGAATTGTAAAATACAGGGATGACCACAAAAGGTCTGACTGCTCATGCACATATGGTTTGTTCTGCTCTTATACATTGTATGTATGTATGTGTGTATCACATACAAGTAGCTAATGAGTCATCCTGACCTTGTGCCAGCGGAGTTCCTGTGTAGATTTTGTCGAACGCTGACCACTTAAACAATCCAAATTCTATGATCCTTTGTTTTTGAGCATGGAATTCTATTTAGAAGATTGATTATTATTATAATTCTATATTCTTTTGATCGCGGCTCCGCCCGCGTTAATGCAGTATCCCACGGGAAAACTGTTCTTTTTTGGGATAAAAAGTAGTAGCCTATGTGTTAATCCAAAGGTCAAACTATAACCATACCAAATTTCATCAATCGTTCAGTAGTTTTTACGTGAAAGAGTATCAAACATCCATCCATCCATACATACATCCATCCATCCTCACAAACTTTCACATTTATAATAGTAATAGGATTAGAAACTTTATCACTAATACACCTTTGCTTTTAATAACAAGTTCTTATTGTAATAATAAGTTTTTTATTGTAATCAATTTAAAACAAGTTACAAAAATTTATTACAAACAATACCTAAAGTTACTGTAATCACAGATTAATAAATAGTGCTGTAACGATTCAAATATGATGTAAAATTGTTTGGAAGGTACTAGTCAAGTGTTTGAGGTTCAAGAAAATCAGTTTAAAGTTCATTTCAACTAAAACATTGCACTCAAGTCTGGGGTGAACGCCTCACTCAAGGTGTGGTATATTCAAGGTTATTATTATTAAAACATTTTAATAATATACGATAATGTGAATATCTGATATATTTAAATGATATGAAACGAATCAAATAAGATTACTGATGCAATTTGCATAATAGACCAACACTCATAGCATGAACACTGTTGAAATGGTTTCTTTCTTCTTCTTCTTTTGATAATGGAAAGCTGTCATTTTGTCCATATTATCTGTCCATACGTCTATTCTTGTGTAGCCAAAACGCATTTCTGTGATGGTCATTCTAAGGTTGCAGATAGAATTTAGATCTGATATATTGTATTTGCTTATGGTGACTTACCTAATATCTTTAAAAAAAGAAAGAAGTTATACCTATTTGTCAAATACTCAAATAAGCATTTATATTAATTTAGCTAATGTATTGAAACAAATCTTCTTAATATAATATATAAAAATGTATAGCAATTCCAATGTCTGGCTAAAACTTGAGACAGGCTGTACCGATTTGGCTAATTTTGGTCTTGAAATTATTGTTATAGTTCAGGGAAGGTTTAAACGGTGGGAGATATTGGAACAATTGTGGAGAAAATACTAAAAATGACGATTGAATTTTCCCAGACCAGCTGTTCAATGTGTTTTAAATTAATCACAGTCCAATATATTTCATAGGTGCGCTCAGTTTACCTGTTTGGTTATTTATTCATTCCACTTGGTTAAGATAGAACAACGTGTGTCGGGACAGCTAGTCTATGATAATTTCCTAACTAATAGTATTAAAAATACTAAAGTTTGTATGTATGGATGTTTATTACTCTTTCACGCAATAACTACTAAACGGATTTTGATGAAATTTGGTATGGTGGTAGTTTAGATTCTGGATAATCACATAGGCTATTTTTTTTCACAGCAAAATGTTCGTGTATAAATAAATGTATGTTTTTGCGCGTACGAAGTCGTGGGCAACGTCTAGTAACTATATATTTATAATATTATATATTATTTATCATAATCATGTGCAGGAGTTCCCAACCAGTGCGGCGCGCCTCCCTAGGGGGGCCGGAGACGTAGAGAGAAGGTGGCAGAATACAAATGAAATATAAAATAGGTTTTGGTTTCCACAAAAAAATAATTATTTATTTAAATTATGGCGTCAGCTTAAAACCATTTACCAGTGTCAAATAGTAAAAGGCGGGTAATAGTATTTTTATTTCAATTTTCAACACCGTATTCCTCAATCGTTAGTTCTGAAGTCTAGTCAATGTCCAAATTATTCAAATAAATAGTCAGTGCAGTCAATGCGTCAAGTCAGTTGATTCAGTAAAGTGGTAGAAGCTTTACTGACAGTTCCTAGGGAGTTTTGGAGGGCACAAAATAGCACGTTTTTTGAAATTGTACCACTTGGGCACGTTAACGATTATTTAATGGTTAATATTCTACCGATATTACACATTAAGAACCGAAATAACACAAATTATTAAGAATACAAAAACCACAACGTCACTCCTTCACATATATTAATAGTCTCCTTTTATTAATAGTGGCCTCAGTGAGTGCTTAGTTTGTAAAGACTTTGCTCTATTGTAGGTCTAGTGAGGAGACAAGGGTATAGTCACTTACTCTTAAAAAAATTTGCGCCTATTCGAAAAATTACAAAAAAATAAAAAAATACGTGTGGCACTCGGGGACTGCCACGGTAAAGCTATTGCATAGTAAGTCTACACGATACGTCTAGTCGCACGCACACAAACACCGTGCCGAAGTCTGCCGAACTGAAACGACGTTAGACGATGCACGGCTTTCAACGCCGTGTAACGTAGTTACATTTTCTCTCCGTAAAATCAATTATTTCGGCGTTACTCGCGTCATCTATGATTTGTATACTTAATTATTTTAGTCATTTAGAGGCTAAAGCCTCTTCCACGTCCTTACTAAAACGGCGTTAGCCTTGCTTTAATATTTGGTTCAGAGATAGATTTTACTTCCGTCTTAAATCTTAAAAATAATAATTTAATTTTGAATAATGTTTAAAATACAGTAGAATTGCATTATTATATTTCATAACTAACTTTTGCCCGCGGCTTCGCCCGCGTAGTATAGTGTTCTTGGAGAAAATTATCGCACGCACATAACGCCGTGTCGAAAACTGCCGAACTGAAACGACGTTAGACGATGCGGGGGCGTGAGGTTTTTTCGTTACGGAATTTCTGGATTCGGTCCCCGCGCTCAAGGCCCGCGATAGAAGCTATGCAATAGCTTAAAAACAGTTTTTTTTATTACATGAAAATATTATTTATAATCCAAGCAGGGTGCCGTGAAAAAAGGAAAACCCTGATCTAGCGATAACCTCTTAGTGTTATCTCATCTGTCTTCCATTAACTATGTATCTTCGTTCCTCGTATGTAGCAAAGTTCTTTGGTAATACGACTTTTAAAAAAAGAGCTTATTAGACGCGCGCGTCGCGGTCGTCAAAAACTATTACCTCACTCGTTATAAAATACAACACCTCTGTAATCTTCTCGCGTCTTCCTTCGTGAAAACCAATATTATTTATAAGTTTTAGTGTCGATATCTTTGTTTTTTTTTAATTTTTTGGAAGTCTTATGTTTCTGTTTGAATTTGAATAGCCAGGATTTTTCCTCCAATTTGCATACAAAATAAAATAAAAAAATTAAGAAGACTACAAAAAAAAAATATATTATAATCTTACGAGTCTCTGCCTCTTCGAAAATCTGTAAATGCTTATTCTCCGTGTATAAAAGGGGCTTCGTTGATACATGCAATTATAAGAGGTGTCGGCAAAAGTTGACACTCCACCGAATATAAAACCAATTACCGTGAGGAGTACGTATTTTTATATGAGTAAATTGCTACATTGGATATTTTCGCTTATTTTTTATTTACATGTTAAGATTTAAGGTAATTCAAATAAATATCAAAATTCTCAAGAGTTTCGTAGTTCGTAAATAAATAAATTCTAAACCTACTAACTGAGAAGAACATTTGCAAACCTAATTCAATCAAGGTGCTAATCTTTCCAACAAATGACTGATCGATTCTACAACTTCTGCGTAATGTTATATTATATGTGTGTGTGTGTAACATAAAATACATTTAATAAAATAATATATTATATAAAGCTGGTCTATCCTACCACTATGGATGGATGTTTGTTACTCTGTCACGCCAAAACTACTCAACGGATTTTGATGAAATTTGATATGGTAGGTAGTTTAAGGGCTTGTACACAAAACCGCGATGCGAAATCGTAACGCAGCAATCTCTTACGCTGCGGTGCGATTTTCGAAGACTTTTAACTATATTAAAGATATTATATAAACTAAGTAGCGATGTGGATCGTAACAAGAGTTGGGTACTTCGGATATTAGCAAGAAAATACAGGTAAATCAGGCATATAAAGTTTGGGATCAGAACTATCGGCGTCGCAGTTTTCTGCGTTGCGATTTCGCATCGCGGTTTTGTGTACAAGCCCTAAGCTCTGGAGGTAGGTATTTTTTAGGAGGTACAAGGTACTTTTTATACCAAAACAGTGTGCCCGTGGGATACTGTATTTATGCGAGCGGAGTCGCGGGCAAAAGCTAGTATACTAAAAATTAACCCACCGTTTGTATAATAATTTTAAGACGTAAGATTACGAGACATCGATTGTATAATTTTCAATAACAGTTCTCCATGACACATTAGTGCAGCCTTATAGTAATCCTGGAATCACAGAAGCTAAAGAGATGATTTATTGAAATCAGGATGCTGACCGCGACCTCGTGCGTGCAAGAGGCAATCCCACGGGAACCTTATTATATATACCCCATTATTGGTGCGATAAAATGTAGGCTGTAGCCTTATGTCCTTCCTCGTGGTTTACTCTATAATATGTACCAAATTTCGTCGAAATCGGTCCAGTAGTTTCAGAGCCTTTTCGATGCAAACAAACAAACCTCTCCTCTTTATAATAATACGAGTATAGATTGGTATAGAGTATAGACATTTAAATAGTCAAAACTATGTCGTGCCTAAATGTTCGACTAGTGTGATGAGCCTTTACTAATGCCAATCCTCCTCTGTCGGCATTGACGGTAGATGGTAGTTATTACGCCGAAATATACTCCAATACGGCATTGTTTATCTCTATTACTGAAGTGTACAGTGACAGAGAAATAAATGTAGGTGTGTAAAAAAACCTAAAAAAAAAATACGCGAATATCTTACACTTGTGCCGCAGCGCCGAATTACGGATTTCTTTCTATGTAATTTTTTGCCGCAGCGCCGGCGTGGCGGTGTCGCGGCGGCGAGGTCCATACAAAATCCGACGGCGCCGCTGGAGCTGTGCAGCGCGTGTGAATAGGCGCTTTTGTCGAAAAGTGCATAAAATAATTCATATTTAGAAGACAAGCTATTTTACTTATCAGCTTAAAACTTTGTTCTAATTTCGTACTAATGTCGTGTTCTGCAGTCGGCGCTCGGCACGTCATGCCACAAATCCATGTTAAAGAACTAGCTGTGGTCCCCATCATTAGTTACAACTTTCGCGTCAATCGAAAATCAATATATTCCTCGGGATCTCGACATAAGTGGCCTATGTGTGGCAATCATTCGAATAGGTCCAGCCGGCCTTGGGTTACAGATGGTGTAACTATTTAACGACTTTATTTCATGTCCGTAGATTTTATACCCATCACTAGAAATTAGATTAGTACAAGAAACCCGCGTGTGCTTATATACATGGTGTACGACAGTACCAGCCAGTCAATATGCACGTTAGCTATCTCCGGGATCTGGGTCGGCAGTGGCACTTGATCCTCTGCGGAACAGCCCCAGATTGCGTCCTATTCCTATACAGGATTAGTGTGGAAGCGGCTTTAAAACGCGCCGGCGGATTTGTGGACGGGCATTTTGAAATGGTTGCTTTATTTAAAAATAAATATTGCTAGACGTGTAGATCGAAGCTCGTAACTTATGGGAGGATGAGATTGGTGCAGGTTTGATACAGGGATATATATATGTGTTGTAAGGTTTTTTTTAAGCAGCTGTGTAGTATAGTACTCAAGCGCTCAAGTGATATGAAAAAAAAAACGCCTGTTACGAAATCTGTGAGGTCTAAAAACTAATAAGGTTATAGTTTATATTTATTACGCTTTATTATTCATGGGCAGTAATAAAAATACCGAGTTTTATAGTCGGAGTGCTTACAATCATACATGATGTTTGCCTGGTCTTATTACGTTAAAAAACTGTCTTAGTGCGAGACTCAACTCTCGCACGCGTAAATGGTTCCGTACAAAACGGCAAAAAAAAAAAACAACAACATGTTTGTTACATTGGAGACTTGAATAATTTATTTTATTCTGTTTTAGTATATGTTGTTATAGCGGCAACAGTAGATCATCTGTGAAAATTTCAACTGTCTAGCTATCACGGTTAAGAAGATACAGATGACAGGAGATACAGTGACAGACGGACGGACATCGAAGTCTCGGTAATAGGGTACCGTTTTTATCCTTTGGTTACGGAACGCTAAATACTCACCTCTAGACTTTGGTGCAAGTATATTCCATTCAGATCCAATCTAATCTCGATCTTTACCAAAAATAAAATGCGCCCTATAATGCTACTAATTGAAATGTCACTTATTAACACTGTTCTCTTTATGATTAAATTGAATCTCAACATAGTGTAGGTTCAAGTTTGTAGCATTGCAAGTTTTGTATTGCGGATGAACCAAAACAAGGAAACATTAACCATTAGAGCTTTTGCAATGATTTATAATGTTTTTTAGTTATTATTGATATTTATGTTGCCAACAACACGACCAAAACAATTTTTTACGTTAGTAACGACCGTTTCAATAATTGCGCTAGAATTGGCACAGTTGAGTCTAGTCTAGTCTAGTCTAGTCTAGTCTAGTATTCTTGTCGATTTCATTTTCTTTTACAACGTATTTTTTTGTGAACTGCTTGTAATTTATCTCGGTTAGATCATCTTGAACAACTAACCCAGGTTAGTAGTTACGTATCATATCGAAATCGAAAAAGGACTAGATTGATATTTCCGAAAGGAACAGAACACATCATGGTGCCAAGTACAAATAGCTTTTACGGCAGTAGTACATATATGTAACCTATATATGTAAAGACCGTGTCCAATCAGCTAGTATATAGGAAGAGCTGTCCATCGGTTTTTTCATTGAAAAATATTTTTAAACCGTGACGTTGGCGCCTTGTGGGTAGCGCCGCGCATATTAAATACATAATTATATGAATAACGCCACGGTTCGTTACCGCCTCGTGCGCCTCTGACTCGCTTACTCATGTGGAGACACGACTGGACTTCCACAGGGTTGCCAGCGATCAGATAATACCAGAATAGGGCTGCTACTTCTGCAAATTTATCGGGAAGATTACTGGATTGCCGCCTTATGCCCCCTATGACTCGCTTACTCATGTGGAAACGACTGGACTTCCTACAGGGTTGCCAGCGATCAGATAATGCCAGAATAGGACTGCAAATTTATCGGGAAGATTACTGGATTGCCGCCTTATGCCCCCTATGACTCGCTTACCCATGCGGAGACGACTGGACTTCAACAGGATTGCCAGCGATCAGATAATGCCAGAATAGGGCTGCTGCTTCTGCAAATTTATCGGAAAGATTACTGGATTGCCGCCTTATGCCCCCTATGACTCGCTTACTCATGCGGAGACGACTGGACTTCCACAGGATTGCAAGCGATCAGATAATGTCAGGATAGGGCTGCTACTTCTGAAAAATAATCGGGAAGATTACTGGATCACCCTTGATCCGCCCTGACCATAATATGACCCTTTGACTCGCCTACACATGAGAAACGTCCTGCACTCACACAGAGTTGAGTTGAGTGAGTTGCGATCAATTTTCTGATCACAATGGCAGAAATAGGGCTGCAAATGCACCATTTTTTGTAGCCTATAACTTATATGTACCTGTAAAAAAATTATTTCCAGGAATTAACTTTTTTCTGTGCAAAAGTTTGAATCCTGGAAAACGAAATGAAATGCAATTCTATTATCGCTTATGTAAAGCCCGCAAAATTATTATATTCCACAACAAAACATTTGATGTTTTTTTTGAGGCGTTAATTATTGAGAAACATATCTCTCGTTTCGAGTTATGGATGGTCTTATATCAGCGAGAAAACCGAGTGAGTTATATGATTGTACAGCTCTTAAAAGCCTTGTCTCTAATATCATGAAAGATGGCGTGTTAACTGAAAATGTCGTCGCATGATTGATTTGCGGTCGCAGTCTCCCGCTACCGCAGCCAGAGCGAAGCCCTATCTACAATGTTGCGATCTTTGTGATCTTTTTTCGCGATAGAAAATTATTTTTTTAACTGACTTAAAAAAGGAGGTTCTCAGTTTGACCGGTATATATATTTGTCAGCGGTTTTCTAAAAAAACTACTTATGCTTTTTGGACGGGGATTTCACCATTTAATAGAACATTTTACAGGGAAGATTATTGCCGTAACGTAACGTTGTACGTTTCAAGATCTGATCAAGGTCTTCGGAGATTAACCTGGCACTCTTCAACAACTAACACCAAGTGTTGCGCGACTGATGCAGCTGCAATGATAACTTGATGTTAACTTTTATGTTTATGTGTCAATTTTTATATTTTTTGTCAGAAAGCCGCATATTTTATTTAAGGATTGTCCTGTGACAAAGAAGTCAGGATCTGATCTTGGAAACCCGAGGAAATCGAGAAAAACTCTTAAAAATTGTAGCCTTGAATAGAATTCATGTTGATTTCTTTCTGATATTGCTGCTTTATGCTTTTAATATAAGCGTAGATTTTAATGATCATAAAAATATTGATAATCTAGTTTTGAGTTATTAATTACTATCAATGATCATAGAAAGAGTTGATGTTCGTTGGATGGTGGAAAGTTCAACTAGGTATAAATTAACAAAACAATTTTTACGACATCTTTTCAAACTTACTTTAGATCTACTTAATTATAATGACATAATTTCGTCTATTCTTCTTTAGTTATAATGTTTAATTCAAAAATGATCCTGACGTTATATAAATGTTTTGATTTACGTTTCCTAATTTTTTGTCAATTTCGAAATATTATTTTGATTGTATCGTATCTAAGTGCTCCTCCTTTTTTTCGTTTAAAGCTAAGTTAACGATTAAGTTTTTACACCCTTTACCTATTTTAGACAAAATATACTCAACGGTTTAGTCTTCAGTAATTATTGAGAACGTAGATAATTTAATTAATAGTTACGCCAGTGCGTAATGTATAGTTAGTGGATGCACCATTGTAATTGTTACAGCCAAACGCGTTCAGCTCTAACACAATTAAGCACGTGGCCTCTATTTACTTGACTCAATGACCCAAACAACGTTTAGGTCTGTCTGCAATGTTCTATATTATAGTTTAATAGTAAGTAAATACCTAATAAGGTCTCAGACTGTCGCTTTTAGCACTGCACAGGTCTTACCGAAACGCTTTGACTGAACTGCGGGCTCATTTATACGATTCTAACCAATGGTGGTAGTTAACCCTCTTGGTGTCACTGCCTTACACATATAAACATTTAGATTTATACATGTTATAGTTACGGCCGAATACAGGAACTACAGTTAATTAAGTGACGCTCAAGTCCCATGCCGTCCTTGTCATTACGGCTAGCAGAGACAGCGACAGTCTACTACTCCAGTTAATAGGAGGGCTCTTTATTTTGATTAGCATTCCAGTATTCGGCCGATAGAGTTACTCCAATATGTAAGCTTTACATCTCTGAACGTGTCAAAGCATTTGCGAAGCCCTTCTGCCCAATTCACTGTCCCAACTCTCATACAAACAACAAGTCTAGTCTAAACTTGATGATCTCTATATTCTGTTCTTGAGTACAGTCAGTAACTTGTCCGTCAGGATATGCTAAAGTGATTGTAGAGTAAATTGACACCTGATTAATCTTTTTTAATTGGTTCTTTAACCTCGTGTGTGTCAGAGTCCGGTTTGGGGACCTTTATCGCTTCTAGACTTGAAGTAATGATAAAAAATGTAGTAAATTAACATATTTTAAACTAGGTATTAAGTTTATGGTTCCACTTTTTAGTATTTGAAAATCCATCCACCTACTAATAGTCCAAGAGACTCTATTATAGTGGTTTAATGTGTCATAACTTTCGTAACCATGAAGATTCTTGCAAATCAAACGGACAACTTTTCTTGCATGATATGATCATAATATGACCTAAATTAATCAAAAATCAAATAAGCTTGTAACCTTGATTTTTAAAAGAAAATCTAATATAACGTAATTTGTAATAACTTTTCTCACATCAAAGAACTGAAGTCCAGTTATCCTGCTCAAAAGATCCCTGAGGAGGAGTTTGATCCGACCTTGCTGGAAGGCCAGACACAACTAGACGGTCGTGAATTCTGTTATCCGAGTAAAACTTATGAATATAATGTTCAAACTTCCATTTTGGGTTTCAGGGATATGAGGTTTGTTTTTGCAATTTATTTATCTCTGTGACATGTTTAGCATTTTCGCATCGTGCTCATTTCTCCAAAAGTATTTACAAATTTAAGACTTGTTTCTATGAATAAATGGAATTTTAAAATGGAATATACCCACTTAGCAGCTTCAAGCTCCATTCTAGCCACTGGTTCCGAGACATTGATTATATTTAAGATATTCAAGTTTAATGTGTTTCTTAAATTTCTTGCAACCCTGGGTGCGGCGATTAGCATAATAACTCGTTTCTTTATAGCGAAAAATCAAGATTGTCTAGATCATATTATCCATCTTCGGTGTGTTGCCTGAATTTTACTAATGGATCCTAATTTACATTGAGCTCTAGAAAGTTGTATTTTTTTTATGAAATGGACCAGAAAATGAGCAGACGGATTGCCTCATGGTAAGCTATTACAGTCGTCCATGGACACTCGTAACAGGTGTGTTACGCACACAGTAGTTGCGCACTAATTGCGTTCCTTGTCCTCAAAATCCCCAACCCACCTTGGGTCTCCGGTAACCTTACACGGCGAAACACAACGCAAGCGTTATTTCACGCCAGTTTTCTGTGAGGTCATTGTATTTATCAGGTTGAGCCGGCACATTCGTGCCAAAGCATGGCTCTCCCACGCCAATGTCTATTGAAGAAGTAATTTGATCGACACGGCAAAAACACATTCGAGCTACATACTGCTTGAAATTGGCGTCAATCTGTAGGTCTTTAGCTTCATACTCGCAATCCGAATCGCCTTCATAAGAGACACAAGTTATTTCGCCTCGACTTGCACAAGCTTGAGGGTTCAGATTGTTGAGATACCTAACAGCATATCCATTCTTTCCCGCGATAATATTGCCGAAAATCCTAATGTTGCCTTAGAAATTGGACAGGTGATAAAAAGAAAACATGTTTTAGTGTATGTGCATCGGACCTTATATCTTTATTACAGTTTATTACAGTTACAGTGTAAGTATTTGGCCATGTTAAGTACTTACATTTTATTTTTAAGATAAATATCTACTTAACCGACTTTATCATAGAATTCTTTACTATATCATTTGCCTAGAATTACAAAAAACATTACAAAAAGCATTTCAAACAAATGACATAATGCTTCCATTTGGATGGAGATTAGTAACTGTTAATTGTGAAAGAATAACTTTGAATTGTTTTTTTTTACTTTCAATCTTAACTCTTAGAAACTAGAATGTGTGATATTTTTGGTTGTTACAACTTAGTACGTTAAAAATTGTCACTTCGTTGTTTAACTGACGTAAAACTCAACAGTTTCTTCCACTGAATGTACGGTCTCTTTCTTACTATTTCAGCAGCAATAATTTACCCATAAATAGGGTAAAACAGGCCCTTGTTTCTCTCATGTTTTGTCCATGTCACTTGACTTTAAGTAAGAAAGAGACAAAACTTGTGAACAAGCTGTCCAGTTTGCCCTATCAGTCTTGGACAATCGTGAGCTTAGACAGAAGATGGCGGTACAAGCCATAAACATATTTACAATTCTTTATTGCATTCACCGATAATTGTTTTAGTGATCCAGCGATTAAAGGCACATTAAGTTAAAGTTTAAATGACGCGAGCGAGAGGTGACCTCTTGCGAGGATCAAGACCTTCCGTCGGTGTCCTTTGTGCTATCAACGATCATTATTTCGCTAAAGCGTTTATAATGCTATCGTAAAATCTTACACCCACACATTAAACTACTGGATTGCAAGGTTTTTATATAAATACCTCAAATTGTGCTCGGTTACTTGGTTTTAGTGTATTCTGATCCCTGATCCGCATGGTTCTTTAGCATGTGAAAAAAATATTTTGGTGACCAGCGGGCTTAGCATGACCACCGCGTAGAAATGAGTTTTTTAGTTAAAGAAGTATTATAGGAAAATATTATAATTCGTAGCAAAATAGTTATTAATCCAAGGTAGCAAGGTCGACGAGAAAAGTCATCATTACTTGGCAGCCATATTTTACTGTCTTATTTTGTCAAAACGAATAAATTTGACACAAACGCCTTATACTTCCGATTCACAATGCACGATGCGATCAATTTGCCGCACGGCAACCAAAAAAGGATAGCCGGGTTTAGCGTCGTAGGCGGCCAATCGCAGCACGGGAAAGTTATCGAATCCGTGTCGAACCGGCCTTATGAATAGCCCGACCATGTAAATAGTCCCATAGAACGGAGAGAAATTATTTTTCTTGGACTGCCATGATGCAGTCTATTTGACCTTTTTAAGAAGAAACGTTTCTACTCGTAGCTGTTAAAAGTAGACAGTAAATCACTGTCGTGTGAGGTCGTGCTTGATCGTCGATGGTAGAAAAGAAATGTCCTTTCTAAACGACGATTTTTTCATAATATGTGTGTTTAACTGTATGTAACTTGTACACATATTGAAAGCAGATGCAAAAGTTATAACAGCAATTAATAATTCAGTTTCAAACTGTATTCACTTTAAAGGTGTCAGTGATAAATGGGAGGAAATAGGCAAAACATGCCGTGAAAGGTGCACAGAGAGAACGGTGAGTCCTGGCGCTTCAGCTGACTTTAAAATAATATTTTTAACTCAATTAATAACCTACACCACAAATTTACATTATAAATTTCTTTACCAATACCATATGGGGTATTAAAATTTAATGTATAAATTTAAAAATATATATTTTATTGTGTTCCTGAATTTTTTGCCCCCGAAACGTCTTTCTCCCTCAAATGCTTATTTTTAATTAACACCCTAATTGGCAGACTTATCTGCAAATGAAAACATAACCCAGAAACACGGTCTAAGTGTCCATAAATGTACATACTTTTACTTTTGTTTTAATAAAGTAAAGAATGCATTCAGCAATTAAGAGGAACTGTCTCTTGCATAAGAAACGCTGAAAGTGGTATCTGGTAGGCTCGCAAGCGCCTGCGCAAAAAATTAATTACCTACCCGACATTCAAAAAGTTTTGCGCAAACTAAAATAAACGATCCGTGCTGCAAATTTTATATAACTTTCATACTACTTCGTTATTATATTCTCTTAGAATGGAATATCGTAAAATACTTTTACTGTCAACGATTATTTCTTTCGGTCATTCATTAGACAACATCCGTAATAAAAATAATAAAGTTAACTTAAATAGAACAGTAGCCAAATTGGTATCGGATTAAGCAATTTGAAATAATAAAAGGCTATTTGATTGTATGTAATTACGCTAATGAACGTACACCATCGGTCAGAAAAAAGGTCCGTCGTAGGAGGAAATACCTCGTAATTGACGAAACCCAAGTTTACTCGGTCGATGACCTGTGAGGCTTTTGGTAATTTTCGTATTCGTAAATTGGAAATTCTCTAATAACACATTACCAAACCTCCTATGATTGAGATTTCCTAATTCGAAATAATATTTTTAACTATGTATCTTCGGCGGCTTAAGTTACGTAGTATCTGTTTATTAATCTGTGGCTTAAGTGATTAATATTGATGATAGTGAGCACACCTGGTAAATCCTTTCAAAAAAATGCCGTAGAATATTAGACTAAAGAGGGCTTTTCTCGAATTACTTTAGCTAAGTAAACTACATAAAAAATGAAATCAATCAATCTTTGATCAATTTAAATCATCAAAATCAAATACGGACAACCGTAAAACGATAGTAATTTATGTTTTATCCGCGCAATGATTTTGATAAATAATAATAATAATAATAGCTCCCACACCGATTTCGGTGACGGTGGCCTGTTTCATTGAAACCAGGCCAGCTACGCAGGAGTTATGTTATAGTGCCCAAGTGTGTGCGCAGTACACAAGAGCACTCTCTCCTCCTTTTTACTCTCGTAACCCAGTGGGACGGATAACCGACACGACTGGCGAGAGATTAGGCGCAGGTCCGACTTTTTACATGCCCATCCGACGCATGGATCATCTTTCTTGTCAGACAATCAGGTGATCAGCCTGAATTGTCCTAACCAAACTTGGAAACAACATTTTTTTGTTCCAATGCGGGAATCGAACCCACGACCTCCGAGTCGAGAGCCAAGCTCTAACCACTAGACCACGGAGGCTGTTGATAAATAAGGGAGGCGGTAGGTGGGTGTCGAATTTCGAATGCGAAGAAAATCTACGTTTCAAATTTTTATCTCAGTGATGAATGATAAAAATAATTTACAATGCACAAGGATAATACAAGGAATAACCCTAAGATAAGTAGAAAGATTTATGATTGATGATGATGATTTATTGTGCTGAAAATCGTGTAAAGTTGTCAAATCTGACATTTGACACTTGACACTTCTGATTATCAGCTCTATTGTATTATCGCATATTAGTTCTATATACAGTGCAGTTTTTTCTGTTGCAACCATAAAAAAAACTCTCGTGGGTACGAGGGCTTAGGAGCAGGAGCCCTGGCATCACTGTGACCCAAATGAATGTATTGTCTCCGTCTCCTCCTTTGTACTCTGTCGATACCTACTATACCATAGTACCGTCTCTGTTCCTAAGCTGCTCATGAACTGAACTAGAAGAAAGAGAACTTAGTCGGAGGTACTAAACTTACTGTGTATCTTTTGCGTATAGTTGAGCCTTAAGCTCCGTGTCACCGCACCTGTGCATACTGCATATCCTAATTCCATTAGAAGGTGCGTGATTCGCGGCTCGAAGGGCGGTCGATAGTCCATTAAATAAAGCTAATTAAAGTTAATCCTAACCTAATAACATTTACATTATTAAAGCGGCATAAATCTGGCTTCCATTTTTTGGGATACCCTACTACTATTATTAATGTGAAAGTTTGTGAGGATGGATGTTTGCTATTCTTTCACGCGAAAACTACTGAACGGATTTTAATGAAATTGGGTATTGTACCTTGTTGTTTGAGGTCTGCATTAACACATATTATGCTACTCTTTATCCCGAAAAAGTACAGTGTTCCCGTAGGGTGCTGTATTTACGCGAGCGGAGCCACGGGCAAAAACTAGTAGACCAATATACTCGGACGATATGTGAGTTGTTAAAATTACTTTGTGCAACTGATTTTATTTGCGCGACCACCAAATATTTTCTTTAATAAAATATTTTGATCATGACATCTGTCCTTTACCTCTGGTGTCGACGATGATGTCAGCCTAAATTTGACTCGCCTGACGTTTGACGCGTTCGAATCAAAAGCTCACCCACAATAGTTTTAGCACTAAAAGTTATTAATAACGCAAAAACATACGGAACTCCACACAAAGATCCAACTGGACAGTGCATTTTTGTATCCGTGACCTCGATGTGCAAAAGTCTTATCCATCTATTGCGTCGTAATTATACACTGTATGCTAATGTACACACTTCTGGTTGAGTTTCCGCGAAACCGGCAACGGACAGGTTTTTAACGCAGTGCCAACGCGATTTTTTTCGGGGTGTATAATTTCCGCACATCATGCAGACGTGCATTTTGATGTTCTTGAGATTGTATAGTGGAGAGGGAAGGGCATTGTTATTAATCCTCCTCCGATGTCACTGGCAGACAAAGAAACAACTTCCAAAACTCGAAAAAAAAAATGTATCATGTATGGTATATATACCAACACGACGCGGACGCAGTATTAAGAAATATATTATGTACCTACTAGTCAGCGCATTACGACCAAAAACTTTTAAAGTAATTTTGCTTACCTACTAGCTATCTAATTGCTTGCCTAGAACTAGAACCTTGGATTTCTTGTCTAAATAACGTGATAATTATATATAGGTACCGATAGGTAGAATACCAAAACTAAAAAAGAGTTAGTTAAGAAGAAATCTAAGTATTGCCATGGAGGCGTCTATAAGTTGCGTGACACGTTTTTGAGGATTTTTTATCCCCCTCCACCCTTGGTGAGATATCCTGAGATTTTTACCCCCCACCCCCACCCCATTCCCCCCTCCCTTATCTTACGTGAAATTTTTTATTTAAATTAGTATTTGAGATTATTCTTACAGGCATGCGAGACGTTTTCCAAACTTTTTAATTTTATCTAATTTTCATTTTGAGACTATTTTTGCCAAAAAAATTACGTGTCCGGCCGGCGGCCTCCCTTTCCGGATAATTTATAGACGTCCCCGACACGTTCCCCGGTTGTTTCGGTAACTTGCAAGTTAAAATGCGAAATTCGTGACTACAATATTGTAGACGAAGCAAAAGTTGTATTTTATTGTGGACCTGAATGAATAAATTTAGGCATAGCCTCACCTGCCCGGCACCTAAAACTAGATATCGTTTGTGGCTAATATGAATATTAATTACGCAAATTCACCGTCTGGCGATAAAGATGTTGTTCGTGTGTGTATGTGATGTGATACGGTTACAAACGAATAATGTAACAATTCATAATGGAATATATTTACACAATAGAAATTGAAGATAACGAAAGTATTGTGATATTGTGGGGCCGAGAAGGTCTCTCTTCAAAAAATTGTCCGTCGAATGCTTAGATGGTAGGTATGTACTCGCAAAACAATAATTTATCTGTATTAATAAACATTAACTTTTACACTAATAGCATTCAATTTCATCATTTTTCCTCCCTGGGTATGTTGATACCTACCTACTTGATAAGTGGCTATTGGCTTCTAAATTAAACTCAACACAGTGCCCATTTCAAAAGATGCAGTCGAGATTAAAAAAAAAAAGTCTCTTTCCTTTCTATGGATTTTCATTAGCCGTGGAAGAGGTAACTTGTTTCTGTAGGCTCGGAAATTCGTGCCAAGACCTCAAACGTCGACTGTTGTCAGCCTCACAGTAAGAGCGCTGACATCACGGTCTGAACTCACCGCCAGTCAACGTCGAGTAAAAATAGCTGTCAGTTTCGCACGATTTGCATAAAAAAGTAAAAAAAAAACCTAAGCAAAAAGAGATTCCAAATGCTGAAAAGTCAATGGTATTTTAAACCGATGTACCTTAGAGTAAGGCTTACCTGCTTATTTCTGCAAAAAATAAACGGTGATGCTGGTGTTGGTGTCGAAAAAACTAGGTGAAGTTATTTTTAACGGACTTCCAAAAAAGGAGGCCGCTATACATTCGGCTGTATTTTTTTTTGTAATTCCGCCGTCTGTGGACCGATTTCCAAAATATATTTTTTTTTATGTAAAGGCAGGCCTCCGTCACTCTATGTACTTGCGCGCGTTAAATGCCTACGGCTCGCCGCATCGTCGCCGATCCCTTTCGCAGGGGGTTGTCGACGGTCGAGCGCGATGCGCGCGTACTAATATTTATTAAATTAACATGATGTCGTCTGGCAATTTATGTGCTGTTCGTGGATGTAAATAGAGTAAAAGAAAAAAATATAAAGAAAATCTTTCGTTTTTCCATTTACCTAGTGATTAAAAACAATAACACTCACTTGTCGAGTGTCATTCTTAGGTATATGTATTATTAAACATTATGTAGGTACCAACTTGCAACTTAGGTGTTTGTTCTACTATACGTAAGAACTTGCGACATTACTCGGATAAATTATACTTAGTACAAACTACAAGTGTAATTTTTGTAGGACGCAATGATTACCGAGATTTTTGTAGCTCAAAACACATCTAGTTTGTAGGTACAAGTTACCTAGGTAGACATTACTGGGAATATGTTAGCAGAGTGCTAGTAGAAAGTCGTAGTTTTGCTGTTGTAGGTATTTCTCGCTTATTGAATAGACGAGGCGAGGTGTTTATGAACCATTATATAAAAATAAATCATATGTAACTGCATATTTTGTAATATCCTTATACATTGTTCATAAAAACAATTTAATTTATTCATGATAAAAATTTTAAACAATATTTAAGCGTAACTTTATTTACCTACTTAAATATTAAATATGTTAAGAAGCAACCCCGAGTGGTCCCCGACCGATTGTCACAGCACTTAAATGCCGCGTCATTGTGCGCTATCGCATTAGGATGACAATCGACCGTCCGAGCGTTTAATTAAGGTTCATTTTTAACCGACTTCCAAAAAAAGAAGGCGGTTATACGTTCGGCTTGGTTTTTTTTTGTATGTTCAACGATAACTCCGACGTCTGTTGACCGATTTTCAAAATTTTTTTTTATATGTAAAGAGTATACTTCGAAGTTGGTCCGATTTTCACAAAAGTGGTGACCTGATGATGGGATCCATGAGGAATCGAGGGAACTCCTCAAAATTTATATGGATATATATATATATATAGTGATTTTGACTTTTTCTGAAGTAACCTAAGCATATGCTACCAAATAGTAAGCTTCTGTACCAACTACCAAGGTATACCCTGGAACCAAAAGTACTGAACAGAACTCCTGAGTCCTTATATATACATGTTTGGGGATTCCGGTGTTGTTGAAAGAACTGCAAGCATATGCCATCATACCACTAACAGTAATCATCATCACCACCATCTTCACAAGAAAAACCAATATATTATTATGATGACATAGGTACTCACTACTCATCAGTGTTTTGTGCACCGATTCTATGTGTTCATAATAATATAGATAATAAATTCAACTAATTATTATTTCTAAACAAAACATTAAAACCGACTTCCAAAGTAAACATGCACAAAATGTATGAAATAAAAATTATTTTCTAAATAATTCCCCTTTATAGGATTTTATAGGACTCACGTTCAAATTTGCTGGTACACCTAAAAAGGGGAATTATTTAGAAAATAAGTTTTATTTCATAATAAAAATACTTTTTGTGCATGTAGTATATATAATTCATGTTACAAATTGTATAACATTAGGCGCCTTGTCTTATTTGGTAGGTAGCCCATCCTGATGAAGAAATGTGTGTCGCTGATAGTATATAATATATGTCTTGCTATTTCAGTATCTTATACTTTTAACTAGAAAATCTTCTTATAAATATGATACATCATCGGTTTCTCGAAAACGGCTCCAAGTTTTACTATGAAATTTGTATGCAGGGAGTTTTGGGAAAAAAATCGATCTAGCGCATTTTAAGCTATATAATATTACGAGGGGAGGTCCAAAAGTTCGCGGAATGAAAGGGTTGTTAATAAAATATAACAATAAATTTATTTTTCCTTTTCAATATAATCACCCTTAAGTGTAATACATTTATTTGATCTATGGATTAATTTTTCTAAACCATCGAAAAAATATTTTTTGTCTTTGGCCTCAAAATGCGCCGAAATTGCCTCCTTCACTTCGTTATCGTCGGAAAATTTCCTTCCCCTTAGCTCTTTTTTTAAATTTGGAAACAAATAAAAATCGCTAGGGGCCAGGTCTGGACTGTAGGGTGGGTGAACAAGTGGTTCGAATCCATGCGTGTGAAGAGCAGCCATGGCAACTCGGCTCTTGTGAACCGGCGCGTTGTCTTGCAAAAGCAACACACCCTTGGCCAATTTTCCACGACGTTTTTCTTTAATTGCCTCCTTTAACTTTTCCAATATTGTGGCGTAGTATTCTCCGGTTATAGTGGTACCTTTTTCTTTATAATCAATCAGTAATATTCCCTCACAATCCCAAAAAACAGTGGCCATCAACTTTCCAGCCGATTCTGACACTTTGAATTTCTTGGGAGGTGGTGTACCCTTTTTGTGCCATTGCATGGACTCCTGTTTTGATTCAGGTTCAAAGTGATGAACCCATGTTTCATCTCCAGTAACAATCCGCTCCAAAATCTGCACAGGGTTGTCTCCACACACCTCCAAAAAGTGCTTAGACGCGTCGATGCGCTGCTGTTTTTGAAGCGGCGTGAGCATTCTCGGCACCCATCTTGCACTGACTTTTGTCATGCCCAAGTGGTCGTGCAGGATCCGCAAAATGGTTGTATATGATACTCCAACAAATGCAGATAATTGTTTTTTCTTTAAACGTGTGTCTTCCAGTACAAGTTTTTCGACTTTTTCGACGATGTCCGATGTGGTGGCCTCAACTGGCCGCCCAGAGCGAGGGTCGTCTTCAATTGAATCTCGACCATGTTTGAAAAGTCCATGCCACTTATAAACCATTGTTTTACCAGGGCACTGATCTCCATAAACGGCTTCCATTTCATTTAAAATGGTTTGAACGTTTTTTCCTTGCTTGGTAAGGAATTTTATCACAGCGCGATGTTCAATTTTCTCCATAGTTGCAGTTTGCTTCCGGATTGACTTGTTTAGCAGGCGAGTACTCGTAAACGAATGGCGCTATAGGGTTGAGATTTTATATATATACTAATTATGAGTGCTCAATTAGTATGACACTAAGCGAGCTACCCTATCCCCACTCCATCCCCTCCATTCCGCGAACTTTTGGACCTCCCCTCGTATGTTTTATATTTCGTGGTGCAACAATATATCAATAATTTCCACTCTATTATGTCAGTCCGTTTGGCAGTTTGGTAATCAATCTATACAAATAAATGAAATTGAGTGTCTGTTTGTAATTTTCAATTAACAGCTCTTCACTTAATGCATATAAAAGTATATTATACAGTACATTATTTTATGTGCCTTTTTATTAAATATCAATTTCTGAAAATTTTGTCTGCCCGCCTGCCTGTTTGTGTGTTTGTTCCGTCTAATCTCTAAAACGGCTAGACCGATTGTCACGGGACTTTCACTGGCAGATAGCTGATGTTATAAGGAGTAACTTAGGATACTTTTTATCCTAATCATCAAAAAATGTTTGTTGCTTTGTTCAAAAATTCGGTATGTGATGGGTTCGAATCCCTGCCAGTTAAATATTTTTGTGATTCTTTTTATTTTCTTTAATTTAACAGAACTCCGCAAAGCTCGGTTACCCAGGTACTGTTATAAAAAAGTTAGTTACAAGGACATAGTCACGTGCAAATCTAGTCACCATGTTTTTATGTAAAAACATCCAAAAGGTTTGAACACATTTGTAATAACAGTTAATATGTTACAATTATACAGTGAGTTCACATGGTCAATAACAATAGACATTGTCCACGGTCCATGGATCATGAACCCATTATCCGTTAACATGTTGCAAGACTGATTTTAATCCAAACCGGTGTTATTAATGTCTCTATTATCTTCAATTCTTTGAATGAATTTAGGGTCAATTTTTGATCCTTGAAGCTGAAGTCTTTTTGGCTTTTCATTAAAATAAAATACGTATCCAAAACATATAATAAATTGGCCTGTCGGAGAACGTCTGGTAGATTTGATGGATAAAATGGGACTTGGAAGACATTTTGTACAAAATACTTATCGATAGTTTAACGATGATGAAAAAATCCTTACCGTACCTCAAAGAAATTGCCTTTTCACCTATGCTTTAAGCAATCGTGCCCATTGTACCAAGACTTCCAACTTATTTACGACTAGCTGATCCTTGCCCACTTCGTTGGGCGTCAAACATTTATGTACTGCGTTAAGCGAAGAGCTGTTAATTTAAAATTACAAGCAGACACTGCAATTTCATTTATTTGTATAGATTAATTTACTATTAAATGTACTTTTTAGTTATTGGTAGAGTATAACCTCAAGGCGAAACCAGAACCACATTTCCACACCGGTACGTCCGTACGGGGGGTGCCTGTTAAGCGTCGTGTGCAGGGCGTTACTACCTACCGGCGGCCATCATTTGTGCGTGAACGCTCGCCTGCGTCCGGCCCGCTGGGACACGTATGTGATTTGCATAAACTCCGCATCGTCATCATCATCATCTCAATCAATCATCACTGAAGCATTAGACTTGAGTGATCATTGTGAAACATTCTAAGGTCTCAAATTTAAACGGCTAAACTTCTAAGAATGTCGAGACAAATAATATCTACAGGTTCTCCAGAGAAAACGCAAATATGAGAGAATGTTATAAAAGTAAGTACTTTGTTTTACATATTATGTTGTAATAAATACGCAATGAAAAAATATGGGTATTTACGAAGCCATAAAAGGCGATTGCAGAATGCAGATCCAAAATTTTGTGTTGACTCAAAATTCCTTTAATATCAATGTTCACTGTTCATGGGTGTAGTTTTGACAAGATGTTCTCTCTGAACAGAAATTGTCATCTGACCAGGATCAGGCAGGTGCTACAACAATACAATTTTTTCGGCGTTCAAACCCAAACCTATTCTCATTTCTCTACCAACCCCAATGGTCATATGGTTCTATTGTCGGCTCCGATCGATCATTTCGGCTATTTAGTTTACACCATGTGTTAGAAATATTTGGGGATCCCTCGTGATTGGTTCGATTTGTAAATTATAACGTGTAAAACTTATGAGTGATGATTTAAGAGCTGAAACCTAATTCTCGGTAACTATTTGTGATCATAATTCTGTTTCGGTCCGTGTGGCGTTGCTTTCAGACACGCGTCCATCGCGCGTGAGCGAATGAGACACCGCGCGGGCCAAAACAGAATTGTGATCACAAATAGTTACGAGAATTGGGCTTCTGATGCAGTTGGTGTTCCATCCAAGTTCTTACATGGAAACTTACTTCTAAGGAAATGGCTTCTTCTTTATCATTGTTGCTCTCTTTTTAAATTAGGTCAAATTTATATATATATGAAAATAATACTCAGTGTGTGGTATACCTAAATGGTAACACTCCTTTGTCGTGGCCAAATCCGTCGTCTTTCTTTTGTGAAATTGACCATGTCTATTACATGACTTTTATTTAAGTTTAGTGTTTTTCACGTTGCACAGTATTTTATAAACCCCAAAAAAAATACATGTAGGTACTTTTTTTACAGTTTTGTAAAGATTACATCAAAAGAAATGCGTGATTAGAATTCTAAAAAGTAAAAACCGGCCAAGTGCGAGTCTGTAGCAATATTTTACATGTTCACTTATTAATCCGTTATTTTTATACGAAGTTTTCCAAGTAAGCGCTTTTTACAAGTTAGGCAACTATAACTCCTAAATCTATCTATCCTCATCGACTAATATAATAATCAGTATTCAATAACATATCTAAGATTAAAGAAAGATAGCTATCCCCGTTAAACAGTACACTGTTGTCATCTTTACTTGCGTTTCACAATACATATACACATCCTTCCCTCTCGCCTATCCAAGCCTTTTGAAACGTTTCATTCGTTGCTAACAGCATAAAAAATTCTGATTTAAACAATTATAATTATATTTATTTATAATGAATGTATTTATCAGTTGAAAGCGTAAAGAATGTACTTAAAATTGAGAATCAAAACTCGAGATGATTTTTTACTATAGTTATCGTGTTTTTTATCAAATTCAATAGTAAAACATTTACACAGTTTGAGGTTAGGAGTAGCATGAAAAGGAATGTGAAATTTAAAATGATATCAAACTTTGAAGCAAAGAGAAAAAGCGCTCGTAATTCAAAATTATACCATAGCTTTTTTTGAATTGTTAAATGTGCAATAGATTGAAGCCTAAAATGTAAAAAAAAAATACAAATCTATACGTAGGTTATTATTATCGATTTTTTATTTTAAGACCAATTATTGGGTAAAACGGTAAAAAAACCAACAAAACAACTATACCTAATTCAATAATTTTATTGCATTTTAAAGAAAATAAAATACAAAAGTAAGGCTACGTTCCTAAAAGTGTTTTTTTCTTTGTGGACGTGACAGAAAAAACTGCACTTAAAATAGATCTCTGAGTTAATGCAATACAGCTGAAAATCGTATTAATTTAATGTACTAACGCATACTTAGTTCTATTTACAGTGCAGTTTTCTCTGTCGCGACAACAAAGACCGCTCGTGGGAACGTACCCTAAATGTCAGTTGTCAAATTGATAATATTACGATAAGTTAAAATTGATAATTACGACAGTGGTCAATACCTATTAGAAGTCAAGATGTCCCGCGGCAATTAGTGGAACTAAATTTGGCAAATTATTATTTACAATGGCTGAGGTTGTAAAAAGTGCTGCCCAATAAATGTTACTCAAGTTAAAGTAGTTTTGTGAAGCAGAACAGCAGAATCCAGGTATTCTAATACCCATAAAAATGCTGGCAATATTTTGTCGCAGGATCACAGCGCCGCGTCTAGGGGACATCTTTCGTGAAAAGGACTTTTACCTTTTAGAAGTTACAACCGAATGTGGTTGTATTAATACAACTAACTGATTCACAGCACTTTTATTCAGCCTAAATCTGTACGAAAATTCATAATCATTTAATTTCGACATCTAATTCACACGTGGTTTATATTCCTTTTGTATGATATTATTGGTATCACTATCTTCTACGCAATCTATGATCATTTGAATTAATTCAATATCACTATCATCACTACTAGAGTATTCCATTATGCATGTATTAAGAAAATAAAACTAATGCTCGAATTTTCTGTTTTTTTTTAATAATGTTCGATTTTGTTAATGTTCGACATTGTCAGATAAACAAATGACGTTATTAAAGTAAACTCCGCCTATCGAGAGTAAGTTGAAACTTCAATTTAAATGCAGTTAGCTAAGATTTATGTGTGTCCCTATCTCTAGTAGGCTATCCGTCCTCCCGCCGATAGATGAGCCGCTTCGGTAGGAAATGCCATCTGTCAGTAGGTTATTGAAACACGAGTAAAGACAAAAGCAAAGATTCGACAGAATCTTTAGTAGCAAGCATTACGGATTGATAGGTTATTGACAACGGCTATATTTGATAGGTTATTGAATATATAACAGTCAATAGTTGTTAACGAGTGCCAGTCATTTTTTATATATTTTTAGAAATCGGGTCGAAAAAAAAACGGATTTTCAACGGTAGGTATATACCTCCGAATTTAGACACTGTAGACAATTGGGAATTCTACTCTCGCATCTCTTTTGGCCAAATCTTTACCATACTGTAATAAAAAGTACATGACACTTTTTTGGGGTTTATAAAACACTGCGTTGGGAAAAAAATCTACTATTTAAAACGATCAGCACGTGCGCGTACTGCCTAATTGGTTCCAAAATGCATGAAGTGTTTGCATTATTATGTACCCAACCTGGTAAAAGTGAAAGAAATTGGCGAGAAAACCGATTATCTTGTTGTGATTAATATTTAACTCGGAAATAAATATTTAGAGGTATTTTTCGAACGGTGATGGTTCGAAATTGACCTACAGTTAACAGCAATGAAATGGTTTGTTAATGTGTACACACTTTAAGCCATATTTGTTGTCATCAAAAGGGCAATCCCGAGAAACGCCGAGTATTATAGAAATTAGAGTTTTTTAATATGAATTTTGGACCATGTCCTTTACGTAAGCTTTATTTATTTGCCCCTTATTCTTTAGATATTATATCTGAAGAAGAAAGGGCAAAACGTCCCCACCCTTGTAACACTACAAGAGATATATCAAATGAAAGGGCTTAAAAAGTATGTCATTTTAGTGTATGACGAAAAATCTCTAAACCATGGGAGAAAAAAGTAAAAAAAATCATTCGGTATTATTGCACCATTACATAATTTTGCTAATAGGGAATAATTTTTGTGAAGTAATAGTATACTGCTAACTTCTTCTTTACTTTTTTTTTAACTCTTAACCCTCATTATCTTTTTTCTGCCATGGTTTAGAGATTTTTTGTCATATACAATAAAACATTTCAAGCCCTTTCATTTGATGTGTCTTGTAGTGCTACAGTAGTGGGGACGGGCTCCATACAAAAACGCCCCGTCTTCTTTTACCGTCTCAGTGATCTGCGTAAATAAATCCAGCCAACCACAGAAATAATATTTTCCTATTACAAATTTCGTTACAAAAAAACACTGAAAATTCTAACCTAATGTATATTGAGGCTGATATGGTAAAATCTACTTTTTTTGCCACGCGTTCTCACGAAAATCTAGAGAAAATATTTTCCCAAAGCGAATATCAAAGCGGTACGCCCGTTTCATTATATATACAAGCTGTTTGCTTATTCATGTGATTCTAGCTTGTGTGCTCAGCAGCAGTTTAAAGGGAGCGCAGGGGGTTCCCCCTCAGGGTTGCCAGCCCTCACTTATTCCCCGAATACAAACTAACTAGCTTGCTGTCGTTGCTTCATTCGCGGTATTGATTGTGAAATATGCCTGCGTGTTTTGATGTGCAGGTGTATCAAGAAACAGTTGCATCAAAGCGCCTGGATCAAACTCCTACAGATATTGTAATATAAGTATGTGTTCAGATAAAAAGAATAGAATTTCATGCAAACTTTTAATCAGCCGACAACCCTGTTCTCCTTAACAGTTACGTCGAAATTCCCTTTGCCTTGTAACAAGACGGTATTTGCCTGTATTTTTTTTTATTACATAAATGGATAGTGCTCTCAAAAAATAAAATGAATACTATACTAAAAATCAAAATTTTCAATGATATTGCGGATGGTTTGAAGCGCTTTTGTGAGTCTCGTGAAAACGTCGTACCTACTAGTAAGTGACGTCACACAATGTATGGCCATATGCACAAAATGTCTGATATCTCGTAATTTTGCGCGTTTATGTTGATACATACCATAGTCGATCTTTTTGTATTTTATGTAAGTAAACTAATTATGTAGGTTTTATACACTAATGTTTTAAAAAAATCAACAACATTTCAACTTTTCTTTTTTTCTTTTCAACTTTTTTGTGCACAAAACTAATTCTTTTTACTTTTGTCAAGTCACCTAATTATTTCTTAATTTATTAAAAAAAAACTAAATTTTTACATGTTGTGAAATACTCAATTGCGCGCATGATTTTGGAATTGTAATCACATCTACAGATAAAATAATCAAAATTTTAATACATAGTACGGGAAAAAATGATCTTACGGAGGTGGTATTGTTAAAAAATTATATTTTACATTTGTTATGCAGAATTGAATGTTAAAAGAAAACTTTATTATGTACCCACATGTTTTAGTTATTGTCAGATACTGGTCATGGTCTCTTGACCCGGGAACAAAACTAAAGTAGGTACTAACTACTAACCCCCTTCCAACTATCCAGAAACGTTTTCTGGACATTTTGATCAATGTGTAATTTGAAGCCCCTCATTAGAAGACTATTAAGGCGGCCCAATCGTCATCACCATTAAATATTTATGTACAAATGACTTTTTGGATTATATAGCCTGTAGTGTGGACCTGAACTATAGTAATATAGTAGTTATGGATTAACGTTTAAAGGTTTAAAGTACTACAAAGTACAATCTTATCGCGTTCGTTTGGGGGGATATCTCCGAGGCCGTGTCCTTGGCCTAAGTGGGCTGCATCAGCGAGGACTCGGCAATCTGCGAGATTACTGTTATTACCTACAGGTTTAATTGGACTGTGTCATACCTTTACCTACCTTACTTTACATAACCTGCAGACTCTAAAATAACACTGTATTACGAAGTCTCGACTAGATTTATACTCTAAAACTGGTAAACTAATTTTACTAATATATTATGTAATAAAGAGGAGAGATTTGTTTTGTTTCCATTGAATAAGTTCCTTTGGGGAAAATTTGACACAGACATAGAATAGACCACGGGAAAGGAAATACTGAAGGCTACTTTGTAGCCAAAAAGCTAGAGGCAAAAAAAAGGCAAGGAACGTGATAACGAGGTGCCTAAATTCGAAATAGGAATTCACTAATTTTCGTCGTATCAATCGTATCAAACGTACAGATGAAAATAAAAAGTATAAATTCTTGCATGAATATTGATATCAAAATAGATAGAGAATAGATAACAATAATTAACACATAATGAAAACAAAACATCCAAATAAACAAATAATTACCACGCTACAGTTGAAATATACAATGACGAATTAATATTTAAAAAATGTTCGCTCGCCGCGCCGTGAATGAGCTCCATTCATAAAATCAAATTGAATTATTACTTACCCGCCCGCTACTACGTTGTAAACATTGTATTAATATCGAACGTGTCAATGTGTTGTCGTTACGCGCCACATCTATCAGATCGTTGGCGTTTATGTTACTTTAATTGAACAATTGAAGTTCGTTTACGTGTTTGAATGCGGTTTGTTTCAATAAATACGTATTTTGGACTTATGTTTTGTTGTATGTCTTTATAAGATAACTATATGTTCGTGCTCGCAAAAGGGAATATTAAGGGAACCGTACATTTTGCCTTAATAAAAAGTAGCCTATGTCCTTCCCCGTGGTCTATTCTATGTCTGTACCAAATTTCATCAAAATCGGTCCAGTAGTTTCGGAGCTTATTCAATGCAAACAAAAAAACTTTTCCTCTTTATTGTATAAGTATACATAGTATAGATGAATTAATATTGATGATTTTACTTCTACTATGTAAACATAATATCGAAAGTGTCAATGTATTGTCGTTATAGAGCATGCCTATCAGATCGTTGGCGTTTTTGAAACTTTAATTGAATACTTGAAGTTCTTTTACGAATTTGTTGAATGTTTTATTACATTTTAGATTTGTGACTGTAATGTCCTGACTCCTGAGATGATGAGATAGTTAAGTATTTAATATTCAATAATTACGATCGTCAAACCTATTAATCGATCGTACCTATTAATATCGAACGTGTCGATGTAGTGTCGTTATGCGCCACATCTATCAAATCGTTGGCGTTTGTGTAACTTTAATTGAACAAATGAAGTTCGTTTACGTGTTTTAGTGCAGTCTGTTTAGTTAGTATATTATCGATTTCCGACCATATTATTAGGTACTGCAGTTTATTAAATTACTTTTGAGGTTCTAAAATGCTAGTAATAATCATAAGTTTAATCTTTAGAACAAACATTTTTGGTTATCGATCAATGTTTTACGTTAAAATTTTATTACTTAAATGTCATATATATGACATTGACATTTGACTCGACATTTGACACTTCGATTTTCAACTCTATTGTATTAACGGAGAGTTACTATTTTCAGCGCTCTGAATTTTCACCGGAATTCCGGATTCCGGAGCATATAGTCCCAACCTTAGAATCTTTTTAAATAATGTTATAATTTCTTAATTAAGTTGCATACATTATGCACCTTAAAATCTAAATGATTTAGTCCCAAACTCTAGTAGACTGCAGCTCAGAATCCAGAATAATATGGCGTTGCGCTTGCGTTCCGACTTTCTATTAAATCGTTAAACTTAAATACAATATACCTACATTATACATAATACAGAAATGGTTATAATATGGTTATTATTATTGTATTAATTAAAAATAAAAAATAATCGGTAATATTTGTTGGTTAGTGATGATGATGATGGTGAAACCAGGATATCAGCACAGCTAAAGAGGCTTTACCCTGTTAAACCTTTGTATAGGGCAGGTGTGCAGACAGCTGGACTTGTTCACATTAACAAGACCCGCTCAGTGTCCATAGAAGATAACAATCAATAATGATGTTTATTATTTTAAGGTTCATTATATGCCTCCAGCTAAATTGATAATCATAAAAGCATTGTCCATACGGCCGGATTTCTGAGGACATTTTCATTCTGAAATATTTCGTACCATAGAATATTTTGGGCTGTTGTTTTTATTGTATTACCCCACCTATCTCAAGTAAAATAGAATTTTTTTTTGCTCGCTCGCGTGTAAGATTACATAAAAAGTATATTGTTATTTAATATTTTAGTTTCGACGATGTCTTTGATTTTATTTTTTTTATTTCCGAAGTGCACAGTCTTTTTCACATTGGGCTTGACCTGTAAAATAGACAAAAATGTTTTGCTCGCTCGCGTTATACCTAATTAATAAACGGATGGTTCTATGTAGGTTTTAATGCGCTTTCGACGTAAGTTCTTTTGAATCAGTAGATAAGTTATTTTTTTATTATAAAACTTATTGGCAAAAAGTTATTGGCGTCCTCCTGACGTCCCCGCTGCTGGCGCACGAGCCACCTCGATACGAACAGGTTTAGACTGTAGTTATAGGTAGCCTGTCGGAGAATGTGAAAAAAAAGTAAATATACTATACTGGATGTTGCCCGCGTCTTCGTGCGCGCAAAAGGAAATCTCGCGGGAACCGTACATTTTGCCGCGATAAAAAGTAGCCTATGTCCTTCCCCGTGGTCTAATCTATGTCTGCACCAAATTTCATCAAAATCGGTCCAGTAGTTTCGGAGCCTATTCAATGCAAACAAACAAACCTTTCCTCTTTATAATATTAGTATAGATTGTGCGTGTTGCCCTCACGCCACTCTAGGAGGTTAGGCCGTGGAAGCTTAGCTAATTTTTAGGGTTCCGTAATACACAAGGAACCCTTATAGTTTCGATCTGTCCGTCCGTCTGTCAGTCCGCGCTTCTATCTTCTGTAATTATGGATATTATTATAACAATGGATGAAATTTGGTATAGTTATAGATTGTGCATAGATCTCATTTTTAGCTTCATAAAATAATCATAATTTTATATTACAGGGGGTAGATCTCTATACATATGAAGTGGGGATGAAAAAAAGTTTTTCATTCTACCCCATCGTGTGGGGTATCGTTTAGTTAGGTCTTTCAAAATAATGGTAAGGTCATACATGAGTTTTTTTACAAAGATGGCCATTTTCGAGTAATCGGCCTCCCAAGTGGTTTGTAAGTTGATTATAATATAGCATTTCTAAACTATATGATATAGAAACTTGTAATTTTCCATTCTGATAGATCATGCTGAAAACTCTATAGGAAAATTATTTTGAACGAGATCGAACAGTAACTTGTAAGTAATTCGAAAAAACCCTATTCCGCGTCGATAGTTACGGAACTCTCCTTAGACATGTCCGGACATGCTCTTGGTTAGGTTACTATAGTTAAAGTGGCTGGCCATGTTTCTTATCAGTTACACGAACTTCTTAATGTGCTGGGTATTGACTACCAGCGCATTAAGCAGTTCGTGTACACAATAAACGCAAGCTTTGTCAACGCGTAATGTACGCGTTTAGAGAATGAAGACTAAGCCTTTCTTTTTGTGACTGTGATAAAAAAATATGCACTGTAAATAGAACTGTGCGCTAATACAATAGAGCTGAAAGATTTGACAACTTGACACTTCGATTTTCAGCTCTATTGTATTAGCGCAGAGTTCTATTTACAGTGCATATTTTTTTATCACAGTCACAAAAAGAAAGGCTTAGTCGGACAGATTTTTTTGTCGCAATGTGTGTGTAAAGGTATGATAAAGTAAGTGTACAAATGTAACTCGTGAGCCTCTTAGGTAATTTTAGTAGTTTGAGTGTCCAGCCGCGCCGTTGGTTTTGCAAAATGTGCTTCAGCAAAGCGCCCAATGTGCACTATCGAACAAGTTACCGCTCGACCAGGAGTAGGATGAAAATAGCTCAACCACGTCTGCAGTCGTTGCGGTCACTTTTAATATTTTGAGGTGTCCTAGAGCAAAGGAAAATGTTTTAAAAGTGATCGAGCAGGAACTTTGTCGATATTGTAGGTACGTACCAGGCACTGGAGTCCAGATTGCAAATTGAACAGGGGGTTTAGCAGGAGCAACTGACAACAAAGTATTCGTAAATTTATCGAATGAAATTGTATAGGCGCTGTCATGGTTAATCATTATTTATACAATTTTAATAACGATTACATTCCGAATATGTTGTAGTCAATTGTTCCTGCTAAGCCGCCTGTAATAATTAGGCACGTGAATCGGTCTCCAGTCCTAAGACTACGAGTCTTCGGCCATTAAAACGCCGTGCTGTGTGCGAGTTTTTGTCACTACTCGCCGTGAAGAAGTTAACAACAATTTGTTTGAAATCGAATTACTTACCATTGTTTGCCACTAGGGGCGTTGTTTCGATGCCACACAAATTGTAGTTATTTCGCTGACAAGTCTAGCGTCCTTTGCCGCTAATGTAAACGTGAACGCCAGTCTGTACCCTCGACCTCGGCGTATTATCGCGCCGAACTTAAAATTCGGCCTTGGCCAAATCGAGTTTCTGTTGCGTAATTAGTGGCGCGGATCTCGCCGGCTATCACGCCATCTAAGTTTTTTAATTGCAAACGTCTAACCTTTTCCTTGGCATTTTTATGGCGTAGTCGACATGATGACATACTCACGACACTGGCATAAAGTAGACGAAAATAGAAGACCTACAACACCCGACAGTCGAGTAAAACTAGCCCGTGCACGAACAATTGACTACAAAGTATTGGTTACGTTATCGAATGAAAATTGTATAGACGTTAGGCGCGTTCATGATTTTCGCACAATTTTCATTCAACAACGTTACGAATACTTTGTTGTGAGTATTTGTTCGTGCTTGGGCTCTTTAAGTGGTAACGTTATTATCATGAGAACAATGAATGATGAAACTGCTAAAAAATCGCCAAAGATTTTAATGTGGTGATACCAAGAAACAGTTTAAATAATCCTATTTCCATTGGAAATGAGCGAACCGAACCTCTCAGTATAAAAATGTTTCGAAAACCTACGACTTTTTACAAAATATTGTGTACGTAATTTGGAAGTGCAAAAGTATATTTCACCTTCTTAAGAATTAAGAAGTGACATTTATCTATTCACATACTTACTAGCAGCTTAGCAGTATATGTATGTACGTATGTATGTATGTTTGTTCCACGGTAGCGCTTAAACTATTGGTCCGATTTTAATAAATGAGAAGACAAGAAGAGTATCGGTATAGAGTTAGTTTAACATAGGTTTAATATAGGGTTGCCAACCGTCCTGTTTTCCCAGGACATGTCCTAGTTTTTGCAGTGTCCTGGGATGTCCAGGTTAGTTTTAAAGCAGCGTCCTGATTCCTAGGTTTTTAAAGCTCCCTGATAAGGACTGAAATATTTTTTTTTCTTTGTAATTCAAATACATTTATGAAAAAATATGGTTATTAACCTATTTTCACTACAACATAATAACTTAACTGATGCATCTTGCAACTCAATTACTTCGTCCTGTTTTTAAACTGAATTGTCCAGGTTGTTCCAACTTCAAATCCTAGTTTTTTAAATTTAGGGTTGGCAACCCTAGGTTAATATAATGTAATCTTGCGAAGAATTCAGGTGCATTTTGATGTATTCCTTTATCGCAGAGGACGAGGCATTGACAAAGAGTAATTTGTAAGCTGGAGAAAATTGTAAAATATTTCAGTGATGCTTTAACCGCAGATAGGAAAATTGATTTAAAACGTCGCGTCAGTAGTGATGTTTTGTTATAGTTAGGTGTCAGGTAAATGCCAATACACAATCGTATATCTAGATAGTTTAAAAATAAAGATTTTTTTTAAAAAAAATTTAAATGTCGTTAGGTGTTAATTGACAATATTGTTGTTAAAAAATAAAAAATAAAATAAGATTAAAGGGTGTTTGTAGTTTTTCATGATGATTAATCCGGCTACTATTATAAATGTAAAAGTTTGTGAGGATGGATGGATGGATTTAATAATATTTAACAAGAACATAAAACTGAATTGAAATATGTTTTATAAATGTTTTAATTATTGGATAACTTATATTAATTCTATCTTATACAAGTCTATAGTGCACAATAATATAGTGCTAAAGTATATAATATAATAGTTTTAAAACAGAGTGCACATTTTATTGAGCTGTCTACTTTATACTACTATTATAAATGTGAAATGATGGATGTTTGTTACTCTTTCACGCAAAAACTACCGAACGGATTTCGATGAAATTTGGTATGGTTGTAGTTTAAGCTCTGGATTAAAACACAACTTTTTATCACGAAAAAGTACAGTGTTCCCGTGGGATACTGTATTTACGCGGGGGAGCCGCGGGCAACAGCTAGTTCAAAATAAAGCAATAAGCACAAAATTTATCTTACACCGTGAACAACGGTTGAGGATTTGCATCGAACTTACAGATCAAAGGAATAAAAAATACCTGATATTATGTAGATAGTTAGTGTAAAAATATCGTGTAAACATGGACGATCGTTTGTACCGTGCATTGGGTCACGAGTTTCAGGAAGGCTCATACATTATACAACGCCGATACGAGGTCGACCGGTGAACCTAAAACTTTCCCGGAGAGTCGTCTCACCCTCCAGATGAGGGAGAGAGAGAATAGATAACACGGGTGTCGGGTAGGTGCGGGTGGGTAACTTTAAAAGTTGTGTCCGAGTTCCGACTTTGTCGATGTTTATATTAGTTGTGGTTTCATCTGCGAACACGTGAGGACGTCGTTAGGCGTTTCGGGCCGCGAGGATTCGAACCGCGGTGTGAATCGTCTCAGCACTGTTTCTGAATGGGTCGATTCGCACCTCTTAACAATTTTGGTGTCAATCGCCCCAGATATTTTTTGGAAAGGTCAATTCGGACCACAGATTGAAATATTAATTTCGAAATATTTAGGACTCAATATTTTTTTTAAAACAGATGAGTAGAAAAGTGGTTCGTGAGAAAATGGCAAATGATTATTATATGGTAATACCACGCATTTAAATAAGTACAATTTAGAATTAGTATCTACTATCCATCTTACTACAAGAAGGATAAAGATCAGTTGAGCAAAATTCATTGCAATAGTACACGTCTTTTTTAGATAAATCATAAAACAAGATTGTGTCGCAGAATAAGTTTTGTTCAACCTTTGTTTAACTTTTTAATTTTTTTTAATTGTTTAACTTTTTTTTTGGGTGATAATCGCAGGTTATTATGTACACTTTAATTTACTTATAACTACTCTCTTTAGTAAAAAAAAGGGTTACAAAGAAAATTACCAATTATCCCCGTGACCTTATTTTTCTGATAGTTAAGGGTTATTTGATCTTCTGAGCTTTGTAAATTGATTAGTAAGGAATAGTTTAAGTCCATTTAATCATAATATTTTGAGTAAATTATTATTAAATGAAAAATAATGGTAAAGGTCAAAAAGCTTGAATTTTTTCCTGTGCGCTAAGCAGTGGCGAAGGGTGGTTTTACTTCTGAGGGAAGCCCTAGTCGCTAGACGTAAGTTGTGCAAGTTTTTTTGATACGAAATTTAGCACCATATTTTAAGATAAGTTATATATTAATACTTTAAGACGAATTATATTTATCACTTCTCACTTCTCACTGCTCAATATAATTTCAAAAAGAATATTTGAACAGTAATGATTATTAACGTACGTACGTCGTAATAACATGATTCGATATCGTTTTATTGGGAGTCAATCGTTACCGAAATCGCAGTTTTTTCCAATGGAGTAACATATAACCTTTTTTGTACTTTCCTGTTGTTTTGTGCATGATTGTACCTACTATGCATATTTTACCGTCAAAATTTATTCATCCAAAAAAAGGAATGAGTTCTACTGCGGTTCGAATCGACCCATTCAAAAACAGTGCTGGGTCGATTCACACTGCGGTTCGAATCCTCGCGGTGCAAAACGACTAACGACCCGAAATATGAAGATACCCAGGCTGGACAGATGTAGGTCGAATTATTTGACACTGTTAGAAAAAGATAGAATTTAAAGGGAGATTATCTAATCGTGTCACTTAAAGGTAGAGAATAGAGATCTAAACAGGACTGAGCTAGGTTCTAACTAGGACACTTGATACTTAGAAAGAGGCAGAGGAAAATTAGAGGAAGACAGTCGTGTACTCTGCACAAAAAGCGGGGGGATCCCTGAATGCGCACCTCGCGTATTGTTTCTTTATGTTGGTCATAAAATTGAATGTCTTAAACATATTATTATGTAGTTACGGTCGCCGACAAGCCGCTGTACCACTTATCGACCTTATTACTACGGTGGTAAGGTTCACAAGTGGCACACCGGCCTGTCCGCGACCATAAATCGAAAGTTAAATCTGTTATTGTTTGTTTACAAAAATAGACTGAAGCACGTGGTGTTGTTTATATATCGTCTCGTAAACTTTAAGTAACAAGTTATATTGATATTTAAATCCATACTTAAAACCTTTTAATAAAACGTCCTTAACATTGAAAAGGTCCATATTAAAATGTAAATCTTTTGAACATTTTGTTAAACGTTCGTGATTTTTAATGAGATGATCCATTTTAACGATGGTTTTATGCGGTGTTTATCGCGTTATAGACCATTAATATAGATCATTTGTGCTACCGATGAGACAAATTGTAATTTATTTTATTACTTACAAACACATCACCAACTTGAATATTGTTTATAAGATGCGGTCGTTAAATGTTTTATGTGTTGGCTGAAATAAATATCGAGCCCTTCGTTTTGCTGCTGCTCTGAAAAAAACACACCATAGTGTAAACAATAGTTTTGCGAATTACACTCAAAGCGGGTGTTGCCCGTGACTTAGTACGCGCAAAATGAAATCGCGCGGGAACCGTACATTTTGATGCGATAAAAAGTAGCCCATGTGTTAACCCGGAGTCCAAACTACCACCATACCAAGTTTCCTCAGAATCCGTTCTGTAGTTATTGCGTGAAAGATTAACGAACATCCACACATTCATACATCCATACATACAAACCTTCGCGTTTATAATATTAGTAGTGCCCAAGTAGGTATAGATATCGTGATATCTCTTCGCGAAGTACTAATGACCGTCGCACAATTTTTTTTTCAATTACAGTTTAACAAAAAAAAAACCTGTGTAATAGAACTTGTTGGTAAAACTTCGTAAAGTTGTAGTAGGTATTTAAGTGGTTATAGGCCAGGAACACCTAGGAAATTTAGAGCAGGTGTTTGAGGCAAGCTGAAAACTTGTTCTATACTTGTATTGTACCTCGACACGAGGCTGCATGTCTGGCTGGTCAGAAGCGGGGCTAAGTCAATATACGAATTTTCGAAAAGTAATTTTTTTGATCCCCGAAAAACATGGTTAAAGCAATTTGAAATTTTGATAAAAAAAAATTAAAAATACCTAATAATAAAAAAAAATATTTTTTTTTTAAATTATTATCTAATAATTTACCATGACCCTTGGGCACCCCTGAGATCATCAAAGGATTTTTGTGGTTGGTTGCCGCTGTCGATCCTGGCTACACAGGAGTTGCACAGTGTTGGGAGTGTTTGGTGGGTCAAAATCCGTATAACTTATTGGGCTAACATTAATGCTAGATAGAGCTATATTTTTCTACATTTAATAATTTATATTAAATGAATTTTAAATTTAAATAAAAAAAAATCTAGCTTCGAACTCACAAAGGTGTCAAAGAGTCCTGAATGTATAAAGTGAGTCCTAAGTGTAAAAAAAACTTACTTTGTTTTGTTATATTATGTACCTACGCGAAGTAAGTTGCATCGCTGGTACGGTTAGTAGTTAAAAGAGATTATGAACAGAGAAAGCTTGTTAACCCAAAACGTTTTTGCTCCCAAGGACAATGGCCTTGATTGTACAAAGTTCTTTGGAGTTTGATGTTACCTACACCAAGGTAGTTTTTGTACCTGCACATGAAAAGATGGAAATTAAATGCTAATTATACATCATGTGTAGTTATATATACAGGTTTGAATGACCGACAAGTCGGTCAAACGTAACCGATTTTTGTATTACGCATTTTCAAATTCTTTGTTAGGTACTATAGTTTTCCAAATTTCCGCTTAAATTGCCATATAATTATCTAAACTCGATGTGAAGCCCCTAGAAACGTAGTCGCTCTCTTTTCACTAGCACACAGTATTCTCGTCGCGATGTAACTCTTAAAAAAAACAAAACCAAAGTCCTCAATATTGGAATACAACAACAAACTTTTGACATGTGATATTGCGGGTGGCTAAAGAGCAGCAGTTCTAAAATGGCCTGGGGCCAATCGGCCATATCAAGCTGTGGCAGTAACGCGTACCCTACCACTTGCAGAGTTCTTCAGAGTGAGAAGTGAAACACAGAATATTCGGAATAGGAATGTATATTTTGCGTGATTGCGTATGGACATATGTACAAAATTAGATGGTTTAAACGTAGGTGGTCCGCCACAAAGTGAATCGTACTTTGAAACATCAACTATTGAATTTCGATAGTGGATGTACTTGATATGGTTAATAGAATCAGGCGTTACTTTGCGGAAATCCGTAGCATACAATTTAATCAATATTATATCTAGCAATATCCCGAGAAAAAATACTCACAACCTGCAAGCAAATGTGTGAGTGCACGCATAAGCATGCGTAAAGCACCTCCCTCCTCCCGCACTGCTTATGCGTGATATATATCAGAAACAAGATCGTGCAAACACCACCACCACACAAGCAACAATGTCAGCAAGATCGTGCAAGGTCCCACACCACCGTGCAGGTTGCAAAACTCGACGCGCGTTTCGCCCCGAAACCGGAGCATCCTCAGGAAGTGACTCACGAACTTTGTTCGCAGGTCCTTCCTTCGCTTTACTTGCAGGCTGTGGGTATTTTTTCGCCGGAATTGCTAGATATAATATTAATTTCTCGCAAATTTAGTATAATAATATAACCTAACTTATTTAAGCAATACCATCAGAGGATTTGTCTGCTCGTTTGCTCCTAATAAAAATTAAAGTCAGGAACTACGAAATAACAACCATGACCCGAATCCGTGGGAGCGAGTCACCTGTTTTAGTTCCTGGCAGTGGAAAATTTGGGTTGTATTTGTCACTGTATCACATTTGGTCGGGTTGGCTTGGGTTTGGTACGTTTAGGCTTGTTATTGTTTCTGTTTAATGATACTTTTTAGGGTCCATACCCAATGGGTTAAAACGATTTTCACAAATCATATTGTGATCTGTTGCCGCTCGCGCTATAACAGCAAATACAAAAAAAAAGAATAAAATAAATATTTAATATTTAATTGTGCCGTTTTGTGCAGAAACCATCGTGCGCGAGTGACTCCCACTTGCCGATTTTTCCACTTTGTATGATTTAGTTTGCTTAGTAGTTAATACTTAGTACATATTGGGTCTAGCTAGTGCTCGACGTCCGGGCGTCTCGTGGAAATTGATCATAAGCGGTAAACATAGCTGGTGGGTATCAGAAAGGTCGATGGGCGACGCAACGAGCGAGGTTGTAAGGGTGCTGTTACATTGGTGTATGTACTTTACTGTTAGATACTATTTTACTACGAATTTGTGTCTATCCATGGTACTTTTGAAGGGAATCTTAAGCGGAATTGAGAGTGAAATTTAAGGTCGCGTCACGTCACAAATTGATTTTAGATATAACGCCATCTGTCGGAAGCCACTTATGCTTATTACATAACAACTTACATTTCTAAAGTAAGGCACACAGATGGCGCTAGGTGTACAATTTTTAATATTTCTTTTTTGCAGTGATTTTTTTCTAAATCGTCAAGTCTAAAGTCTAGTCGAAGTCCAAATAATTCGTCAGTCTAGTCAATGAGTCACAAGTCAGTCGATTCAGTAAAGTGGTAGACGCTTCACAGAAACTTCGTAGGGAGTTTTGGAGAGACCATAAAATAGCACGCTTTTTAAAGTACCACTTGCCCACACTTGTGCACGTCAACGAATATTTAATGGTTAATATTCTACCGATATTACACATTAGGAACCGCAGTAATACAAATTTTTTGTGAAAGAAATACAAAATCACAACGTCCACATGCCCGCCAAAACTCCAACCTAATACGACGCATCTAATCTACATAATACTTTTCAAATTTTCACACGCCACAAAGATAACCATGATATGAAAACAAACACTCAAGCAACTCACAAGTTACCTAATTATTTTGACTAAATTTATTCAAATAGTCGTGGTTGCAGACTGACAGTAACTTAATTAGTTTTGTATTAAACGACCGTGACTAATTACAATATCGAGGAACAATAAGTTTGGTTGCTTTGTTTCCTTTATTTAGTTCATTTATTCAGATTTTTTTTACCCGAATTTGTAGCCAATTGCAACGCAACAAATTATCCTAAATACAGTGAAAATTACCGATAAATTAATCGATATTACAGGCCTCTGTTATGAGTTCGTTATAAAAGAACTAGCTTTTGCCCGCGGCTTCGCTCCATAACTAAAGTATCTCACGGGAACACAGTAAGTGCTTTTTCAGGATAAAAGATAGAGTATGTTTGAGTCCTACCGACTGCCTACACTACTACCAACAATGTGTTCAGTAGTTTTTGCGTGAAATAGTAACAAACATCCATTCATCCTCACAAACTATCACATTGATAATAGTAGTAGGTATTCACTGTAATCCCAAAGTAAGAGATAATTACAAATAAGACGCGCTTAACATACAGGAATAGGTTACGTAACGAATGGAAAATATACCACGCTGAATATAATTTATCATGTGTTTAAAAAACCGGCCAAGTGCGAGTAGGCATCGCTCACGAGGCGTTCCGTACAAAAAAAAACACGTTTGTTGTATGGGAGCCCCACTAAAATATTTATTATTAGTTGTTATAGCGGCACCAGAAATACATAATCTGTGAAAATGTCAACTGTCTAACGATCACGGTTCATGAGATACAGCCTGGTGACGGACGGACGGACGGACAGCGGAGTTTTAGTACTAGTAGTTTTACCCTATGGAAACGGAACTTTAAAAACCCGTCACAACAAATATACGGGAGCTTTATCAATGTTCACAGCCCCACTTTCTCTTCAGGTTAAGTCGACCCAAATAGATCATTATGTTAATTTATTATTGTAAATCTATTTAAACATTAATAGTTTTATTTTTATTACAACTTAATTACATTTATATCTAGTTGTGATACAGGTGGCGTTAGTCCGCGCCTATATATAATTATAATAACATTTTAATTGATTTACTTTTAATCAATTTGCATATATTTAAAGTTAATTTGTCATGTTACGGGTATTTATGTCTATCATAATATACGATTGAAACTTATGAAGTTTGACATGGCCACTATAGGAATCACCTTTTAGGGGTAGCCACACCATCATCATATCAGACACTGGAATTGGATAGGTATAATATGTATGTAATACCAAAAAACTTTAAGGCTGGAACTATAATGACCAGAATCCGGTAGGCCGGGGAAAATTAAGAGCGTTGAAAATAGAACTCTGCGCTAGTACAATACACCTGAAAATCGAACACACAAGTGTCGACTCAAATGTCAATGTCATATATGACAGCTCGACACTTCCATCTCCCTGAATTTTCCCGGGACCGCCGGATTCCGGATCATATAGTCCCAGCCTAAAGTCAGTGGCGACTTGGGGCAAAACGGTATATGGGTAAATAATAAAGATTGACAGCATCGAGAGTATGTTCCTCTTGAGCCAAAAGAAAAATAATGCATCCCCCTCTTGCCCTAACTTAACGAAAACGTTACTAATATACGAGGGCGGCACTGAAAATTTCGGGAATCAAGGAAGTGACACAACATTACTATTTAAAAATGTATTTATTGCTTTTCGAAGTATTCTCCGCGAAATTTGACACATTTTCCCATACGATGGAACCAATCATTGAAGCAACCATTCCATTCGGAAGTTGGGGTCTCCAAAATGGCCGTTTTGTAGGCGTCCACAGCTTCTTCAGGTGATGAAAATCTCTGACCACGCAATTTATTCTTTATTTTAGGGAAAGTATAGAAATCATTAGGGCTTAGGTCGGGGCTGTACGGCGGATGGTCTAATAATTCAGCAATTCCATTTCCAATTCCAATGACAGGAACAGTGGAAATATTCCATTCCCGATACTTTTAGTGCAGCCCTCGTATATGTAATACAATATTTAATCAACAAATATTAATTATTAATATGGCACATAATATAGACGATAATTAAGAACGGATCAAAGAGTTTCGAGTGAACAGGCGGTTCATAAGCGCGCGGTGCTATGCAAATATTTTCTTACGGACCGCTGTCGTACGTCGCGACGTAAGTTCACTTGTTTACGCCGTAATAAGGTAAACAAACATTGGCATTGGCTAGTCGGCTATATTCAGATTTTAGCTAGCTTTGGACAATTTTGCCGCCAAAGAGCTGAGTCTGTGTGCTGAGTGCGAGTTTTTGTCACTACTCGCCGTGAAGAAGTAACCACAATTTGTATGGCATTGAAACAATAGGAACTAATTCGATGCCATACAAATAAATTGTACTTAACATCTCTTAGCACAATCGCACTCGCACTTAGCACACTGATCAATTTAACATTAATGCCGATCTTAATATTATATTTTTCTGTAAATTTTCATCATACATTTATACAAATAAATAAAATTGAAATGTCTGTTTATAATATGTACCTGTGTACATGAGGTACCTAAAACAAAAAAAAAAAATCTTTTTAATTGTGTCTGTCTGATCCGGCTAATCTGTGAAACGACTAGACCGATTTTGACGGGACCTTCACTGATTTTATAATGAGTAACTTAGGATACTTACTTTTTATCCTCATCATCATCACAAGTAAAAATATTTAACGCCCAACGAAGTGGGCACGGGCCAGTTAGTTGACCTAATAAAGTAAATAATTCAGTGTTATGATTATATTTTATTGCCAAGCTATACATTTTATCAACTAGTAGGTAATTATTAGCCGGCTTTTGTATACTTTTTGCTCTTATTTTAAGGTACTGAGCCGAATATTAGCGATGTTAAGCAACCGGCGTCTTTATTTTTAAAGGCGAATCGCGCGCGTAAATCTACGTGCGTAATGCGTATAGATAGCTTCTAGACAAAATGTCATGCAGTCTAGTACGATACGCGCATAAAAAAATACGCACGTAGCTTCTGGGCGCAATGTATGGGGGCCTAGTACCTCTACCCGCGCGTCGGCCTAACGTGCGGATGATTTCGCGCTTTCTGAACATGGTCTAAGTCGGAGAAAACGCATCATACTTTAACTTTCCGCGTCAAGAGGTGTCATTTTGTATGGCACAGGTTACTAGCCGTCTTTTCTTATCCGAATGTTTTGACTGATTTTATTAAACTACCAATTGTCCCGACACACGTTGGTCTGTCTACATTTACACACACCTACCTACTGAGGCCGGCCGATTTTTAAAAAATATTCCAATATATCTGACCGTTTCATACTTCCCTGAACATCCATTATTATTTCCAAGATCAAAATTATCTAAATCGGTCCAGCTGTTCTCGAGTTTTAGAGGGACATTGGAATTGCAATCGACTATTATATAACAATATTTACTTTAAGCTCTTACAAAGGCCTCTTGAGCACCCTGTTAAATATTCGCGCTGTTAAGCCACCACATTTTTTCAAATAATTGAGTAGTTTTAGCAATTAATTAGATATCGATTGGGGTCGCGGGAGTGTGGCCGCTGCTTTAGGCAGGTGACTAATCACCCGTGTTCGTGTTGCAACGCTCTTATCCAACCGAATATACCTACTGTATACTACATAGCAACTAGCTACAATGCTGCTGACGAAAGTTGAACAAACATGGCTTTTAAAAGGTAGGTTTTGGTTGAAATTTCTAGAAAACGCTATCAACATAGTGTTCCAACTTCCAGTAGATTAATAGGTAGGTAAATACTAAATAGATATCTTCTCTACTGTCTTTCTGCTTTCTTGAATAATGATGTGAAAAACAAAAAGCTAATTTTTATCTTCTGTATTTTTGTGATCCGGTAGCTTTGTAAGTAAATGGATTCATTCTATGTTGTATACCTTCTGTGTTTTCCAAAATATCTTGTAGTATTTCAGACGCAGCACTGCAGCACCAAAGTATTTTAATGAACTTTAGCTGTCTTATATTTTTTGCTGTCGATAAACAAAGCTAACCGAACCTAAACTAACCAGAAGGACATGAATGACCTCCACGAATACAGGAAATTATTATCGTAACCACGAAATTTAGGATGTTTTCCTTGTCTAGCCTGTATATTTGGTCTAAACGGCGTGAAACTACGAGCCGTGTGCGCAGACGATTGAGTCTGATCAACTAGCATTATCGTATTTGCATACATTTTAATTTCGAATACACGATAATTAAAAACGTCTTGCGAATGACATGCTAACTACAGGGAACATTGTGTATCCTCGACACTGATAACTATATTACCCACATTGGAAAATACATATTTGTCTTGTACTCTTAGAAAGAAATTGGCCAATGTTAAAGCTTTATTAAACTTAAATTTATAGGGTTAACTAAAGCTTCGAATTTCATTCGGAAGGAATAAGATTGCAAAAGAGTAAAAATGAGATTTCGTTCCAACCCTTAAAAATATATTTACTCTAGTGACTTGTCAGCTTCTCGCATAGTCAATGGCTCCGAGCTTCAAATATGGAATGCGCCATCAATCTACGGTACAGCGGTAATTAATTATTTATGACGGAGATTTTTTTAACATAATATGCATGTAATGTTTAATTAATGGATACAATGTGAATGTATCGTCGCTGTCGAATCTGGCCCCGCCACACCATGCATACACCTGTCTGTCACAGGCAAACCGGTTAGTACTAGGAATAGAGTTGCGATCATAATTAGCTAGATATCATCTCGGCTATTGCCCAAATAGAGCGGGACGGCAAATCCTTCTCTTTCTATCCTGTTGACCCCCTAGAATCTAGATTTTTGAGGTGAGCGAAGCGGATATGAAAGTAAACTTCTGCTCTCTTTCACCTGTAGTCGATTGATTCAATGACTTACATCATCCAAATACGTATTCCATCCAGATATCCAGATACAGATCAGCTATCATCCAATTAAAGTCTTCCTCTTTCCGTATACTTTTGTTTCCATAATATCGATGTGAAGCGAGCGAAGCGACCAAACAAATCGGCAAAATTACCAATAACTTTTAAGCTTAAACTTAATATGATAATTATCCAAGACTCGCAAACTTTTGCGGTGCAAACTACGATAACCTTCACCCGGCACTGCAACTAGGTAACCTTTTATCGGATGAACTACATAGCGGCAAATATTGATTTTATGGACATAAAAATTGTTTTCCAACGCGACGGTTTACGTGGAGCGTAAATAACAATATTGGATGTAAAAATCCTCTCAAATTGTCGGTGCCGCGGTTTGGTGAGTTTATATGTTTATAAACATGATTTAAGTGACAGTTTGGCCGGCTGTGGCCGCGGACTGTTCACACGTGTCACTTCTCGCCCATTCGCGTCGCAAAAATGGTCTAACTTAACACCATACACTAATCATTGGTCTCGCTGGGCGCTCTACCAGACGGAGCTGACGTGCTTGTCAAATACTGCAATATATACTCAGCCGAGGTCGGCTTACCCGAGCCAGTCATATTGAAAGCTTTATGACAGGTGTTCATCCCGAACATTTTATTTAATTTTAGTTAATATCGAAAAAAATGCCAAGTGCGTAGTAAAACTGTTTAAAAGTAATTGGACCAGAAATAAGAAGGACACTGGGATCACATATCATAGTAAGTATCGTATAATTTCGAAATTTCAACATAAAATTACATGAACTCAAAACGCCATTCAGTGTTGCCGCGTATGCAAGAATCATGTTCCAATATTTTTATGATGTAAATTTATTGTCATTATATTTTATTATAATGTAAAAAAATACAATGTCAATAAATTATATCCTATTTCATTTATCTAACCTAGTTATTATTATTCTACCCATGGAACTAAATAACTATTCGCAAGGAGCAGAGGTCGAGAATTATGAAAAAAAAAACAGTTAAATATATTATGTATACCTAATATCATTATCCTACTACCTGCCTCGACACACGTTATTCTGTCTTGACTTATAAATAAATAAAAATGAGGCCTATTCATTCATATACATACCTAACATTTTTCTGAATAAGAAGCGTATAATAATAATATAATATTGATATACATACATTTGCTATAAATTAATTTTTAAACCTACTATCCTACTATAATTTATTATAAATGTGAAAGTTAAAGTTGTTCCTGTGGGATACTGTATCTACGCGTGCGGAGCCGCGGGCAAATGCTAGTTTTTAAATATTTTCTTAGCTACATTTATAACCTATACTTAACTAATAGACCACAGCATAAGATATTTTTCCCATTAAATCGGGCAAAAGTTGAGTAGCTGGCATCACAATTTTTCCCCCACACTAGAATTTGTCACAATATGCAAGTCAATTGTCACTTTCCACACTACAGTAAGGAATTGCCGCATTTACGAAGCTGTTTTTAGTGCGTTATCTAGTCGAGCGAGCGAGACCAATCATATATCTTTGCTTAACACCTATCTAGTTGGCTTACTATACTTTCAACAGCTGATTATCAGTAGAAGGAATAAACTTATAGTGTTGTAATTAACGTCATATTGTAGGCAGTATCAGAAATACTGACAATAAAGAAATTTTTAAAAATATTTATAAAATAAAAAAAAATGTGATTATTTTTATTTTTTTGAGATTCAAATGTATTTTTTTTTAGTTTTAGAAGGGGGTGTTTTGTCGATAAAATCATAGGTTTGATTTATTTTCTGTCAAAATTTCGTGACCTCGAGACGACTGACACATATAATATGTATGTATAGGTAGGACGTACTAGATACGTTTTGCCTTTATAAATTATGAGTAAACATAATATTACATCTGAATTATCTGATGCAAATTTTATATATAAAAAAAACGTCGGTTTACTGACGATAGTTGAACGTGACAACGTCATGTTTATAGTGCGCGCGGAACTAATTGGCCGCGCCTTAGGTAGGCGTGTTGCCGCCGCGAAGTCCGGCTCCGAACTGAGTTATAACATCAAGCGCCTCTCCGTCCCACCGCTCACATACCTAAGGCGCGGCTAGCTCAGGTAACGGCAATGCGTCATATTTAGCGAGGTAACGCTGGTAACAGGTAACGCATGAGTCATGTTTTTGCGTGCGTGCAGCTGGCTCCATCAAATTATAAGACGTTATCACGTCAAAAATGGATTGCAGTTTCAACGTCTCGCTAAAACTCGAGAACGGCTGGACCAATTTGGTTAATTTTGTTCTTGAAGTTCAAGGACAGCTAGTTTATAATACATAAGGTTAGGGTACAATTACATGGGCTATGGCTACAATCTCAATATTTTCATCGTGGTACAAATATTTTAAGAGCAGTCATGCAATACAGTATTGCACATAAACATTTTGTTTAAATTTTTTTCTCGTGTTTTCTGCACGACGGGCCATAAATTAAGACCTAAGTCGACACTTCCACTGACTTTCTCGTATGGCACGTAAAATTTTAGATGTTATTGCTTTTTATAACATTTCGAGGCAAAAGACCCGTTATCTAGTCTAGTCGTAACGTCGGTGAAGTGGTACACTGATTAAATTCGTCTCGGTTCCTGCGCACCTTTAATCCGCGTGACGAGACGTGTACTCGAAATTGTGCGTTCGCAATTAAAATTTAAAAAACACTGGCCGAAAAGAAATGGTGTGCAGTGTGCATGTAAAAAAAAAGGCGCCAATATATTATCATCGAACATAATACCGAGCAATACATTATATTACATTTTGGTAGGTATATAATATAACCCATTTAACTATCAGCGCGACTTAAAATTAGTATTTTAACATAGACGTGCGACTCTTGGGGGTTTTAATGTCAAAATGGCCCCCCATTTTGACATTAGAGGTATGGTGAAATCAAGATGGCGTAACTTTTTCTTGTATGAAGATTTGTTCTGTCAAATGTATCTACGTCACATAGCTCATCCCTAGTTTTGAAATCATTGATTTTTTAAATTTTTCCTTCCCCTAATGGGACTACATGTCTGCTTAACTTCTTCCGATTCTATCGAATTTCGTTTACGAATACCTACATTTCCGATCTCAAACTGTACATATAAACTTTACTTGAAAACAAAACATATTTGCAAACTCGCGAGGCTTCGAAGTTAACTTTTGTACATTTTATACTCGGAACATGGATGGAAGTTAACAAACTGTATTCGTAATTTTATCCGACTGGATTATTGTTTTTCGCGCGTATCTTGTATGTATACAGTATTTTTGTTAATTCGTTTATTCCCACGTATCTTCCAAACGGCTGGATGGATTCCGACAAGTTAGGTATCGTTAGATTTGTCTCAAAAACCCAAGTGTACTCACTTTGTGTACTTACATAGCTGGTTCAGAAAAAAATACAAAATGGCGGATTTTGGCGCCATATTGTAAGTAGTTCAAAATTTTTTTTATCCAAACCTATCAAGTAGGTTATCAAAATAAAGGAAATTCAAATGAGATTTCAAAAATATACATATGTCATGTATTTAAATTTAATCAGGAACTTACAATACAATAGGAATTACAGACATTTTAATTAAATCATTCGAATAAATTTGTAATCAATGCATTCAAATAGTCGTAGGCTTTAAATCGACCACGTTTGTGTTGGATAAACTAAAAAAATCTAAAATAAAATAAATAATAAAAAAAATAAAAAACCCTACTAACCCGAAAAATAAAAACAATAAAAAATCGTACAATAAAAATTATAAATCGTACAAAAATAAATGGGTCCGGCCTGCTTCCAAACATAATGACAATTATTTCACTTGGTCTCTCAGCTCAGTGTAGTCTGATAAACTAAAATAGAGGTTAAATAAGGTTTTAGTACTTTGTTTCCTCAACCTTGTTTCGGTATTTTTATTATAGTACGTTTGCCTGGGTATGTTTTTATTGCAGTCGGGTTTTTTTTAATTTATAATCCGTAAGATTTACTCAAAAAGGATATAGACGGCTTTCAATTATGAAGAAGCGATTTAAGATTTCAATTATGAAGAAAACTAGTTAAATAAATAACTACTCGTATGTATCAGTTAATTTTGGTGTGAAGTTTGCGCGGATGGATGGATGGATGGATGGCTGTTTGTTACTCTTTCAAGCGTAAAGTACTGAACGGATTTAGTTCAGTTGGATTATCACATCTAAGGCTACTTTTTAATCCCGAAAAACTACAGTGTAATTTAAGCTACTCCGCACGGAGAGCCGCGGGTAAAACCTAGTATATTATGCAGTACATATTTTTGCATAACATCTATTTCTATAGTCGTTCTGCAGTAGAACACACTATTGGCAGAGTATGTTATATTCGTAGGTTTAATATGAATACATAATTCATAACCAACACTTGTGTATACAATATGTATGTATGTAGCAATGTGTACTAAAGCGGAAAATGTTTTCAACGAACATGTTCAGCGTACAATTAGCTTATAGTAAAGATAAGACCAAAAGTTAAAACCTAAAACTTACGTACCTACAATTTCATATTATTAAGAAGCTGCTTTCGGACTACGCTATAATATTATAGCATATTATAGTATATAATATAGCTCATAGCACAACAATATCGCGCACCATACATTGTTATGGACACGTTCACACTGTACTGTACTATATATTATTGGCTTACTATACGCTAGAAAATGATGCGATACCCCGAATTCATGCTGTGCTATATCTCGTCCTCCTCCCTCACCTCCGGCCGCGCCGTCCCGCGAACGAAACGAGCGACACAACCATACTGAGCTTGCTATGTACTAAGTACAAGTGCTTGCGATAATATCGCGTTATGTGAACGCCATACTATATAGTATAGCATTAGGCCCTTCTTTGCTATACTATATAGCAAAATAGTATAGCGTAGTCTGAATCTTTAATGTTGTAGAACATTTTTAACCGACTTCCAAAAAAAGGAGCCGGTTATGCTTTCGGCTGTATATATTTTGTTTGTATGTTCAACGATAATTCCGCGGTCTGTGGACCGATTTTCAAAATTCTTTTTTTGATTTGAAAATTGTGAAGATTTGAAGATTGAGTAGAAAAATAGTTAAAATTTTAGACGAATTTAAAAGATTATTTAGAAAATAAGTTTTATTTCATACTTTTTTGTGCATTTTTACTTTGGAAGTCGGTTTTAATTTTTTGTTTAAAAATAATGTTCTATCATCAATAGCCTACGCAGCATATGCGCTGAAAGATATTTTATGGCCATTTTTTTACACCTTGGGTCACTATGTTGCAGATTTAGCAGGTATACCTATTTTTTTCTACTAATAAATATAGCCTATAATCTTTAATGTAATGGGAATAAATTCTTATGGTGATTGTTTTTTTAAATCAGTCCATTAGTTTTGGCGTAATTCGGGAACAAACATACAAAAATATAAATGGCAGTTTATTGATTAAGCCCTTCTTAAAGAAATCCGCTGGACGGGAGGCAACAAATTCTTCAAAGGCATTTTGTACTGCCTCTCGGATAGTGAATTTTTTTCCCGCTAAGAAGTTATCCAAATTCTGGAAAAAGTAGTAGTCTGTAGGCGCAAGGTCTGGTGACTAGGGCGGATGACGGAGAGCTTCCAACCCCAGTTCTTGCAACTTGGAGACCGTCTGCTGTGCAGTATGAGCTTGACCAATGCTGGTTGGAGATGTGCCAGCTTCTCCATCATTGTGTTCAGTTCTTCACAGTACACATCTGCAGTAATGCTCACCCCGTTTGGTAAGAAGCTGTGATGAATCACACCGGCGCTAGACCACCAAACGTAAGTTTTCGTTTAGGGCATTGTTTAGGTGCTGAACCAGGATCCAACCAACTTGCTGAGTGCTTGCGGTTATCAAACAGAATTTCACTGCGATGAAACATTTTTCATCGCAGGTAACAATGCGGTACAAAATTCCTTCATTTGTGTGTCTGTTGAGCAGTGCAAGGCACGTCTCGACGCGTACTTCGCGCTGGCGATCATTGAGCTCGTGGGGCACCCATTTGCCAAGCTTTTTTACCTTGCCAATTTGACGCAAATGGACCAATATTGTTTTGACGCTAACGTCGAAAGCTGCTGCTAATTCAGTTGTAGATTGTGTATCATCAGCTTCCACAATCGCCTTTAATTCGTCATTGTCGACCTAAGTCTTCGGACCGCGGACCGCGAGGTTCATTTTTCAGGTCGAAATTTCCAGAATGGAAGCGAGCAAACCAATAACAGGTGGTGCGTTGGTTTGTAGTGTTAGCTCCGTAAACGTCGTTGATGTTGCGTGCCGCTTGTGCCGCGTTGCTACCACGACGGTACTCATATTCCATAATTACTCGAATTTTTAACGTATCCATGATGACGAAAAGATTGAAATGCGATGAAAATGTAACACTAATCAATAAACAAATGACTACTATTGGAAAAAGAATTCCGTGTTTTTTAAATAAAATTAAAGTTTGAAATGGCCAGTACTGCAGAACGGCAATTTCATAGGTAAATTTACCTATTATTAGTATAGGTATATGACCGTAGGTAGACAGGGTTTTAATAGATAATAATTTAAAACTAACACATTTATTATATATATACTAGTTGTTTCCCGCGGCTCCGCCCACGTAAATATACTATCAAGTATCCCGCGGGAATACTGTACTTTTCCGGGATAAAAAGTAGCCTATGTTTTAATCCAGAGACTAAACTACCACTATACCAAATTTCATCAAAATTCGTACAGTAGTTTTTGCGTGAAAGAGTAACAAACATCCATCCATCCTCACAAACTTTCACATTTATAATATTAGTAGGATATGATTAGTAGGATATACAAAACAACGGACCTACCAACAGACCAACACAGTAGGTACGATACCGTTAATTAGGCCAAGTACGTCCGATCACTACAAGTCGCGTATTGTTGCAGGGAGGAGGGCGATGAGAAGCCGAAGGCGGCGGAGAGCCAGGACGACGGCTACGAGACCAGCAACAGCGGCGAGGCGCGCCGCAAGCCCTCCAGCGCCGAGGGCTCCCCCGCGCCGCCGCGCACCCCCCCGCCCGAGCCCGCCTTCGAGCCGCTGCTGCAGCGCCCCTTCCCCTCCCCCTACAGACACTTCGAGCAGCCCGCGCCCCCCGCCCCGCCGCCGCCGCACGATGAGCCCTACCAGCACTTCCCCTTCCCCAAATACCCGCAGGACCCGTACTCGTTCAAGCGCGATGCCGACGTGCCGTACGACATGAGCCAGCACCACCAGATCCACCAGTATGGCCCGCCGAAACGCGACGAGGACATGTATAACGGGGTCAAGAGGGAGTGCGAGGACCCGTACTCGTTCGTGGAGGAGGAGGCGATGTGCGCAATGTTAGGCCAGCACCACATGCCGCACATGCAGCACCACGACCCCCACCAGCACCACATGCAGATGCACCCGCAGCAGATGATGCCCAACCAACCCAAGAAGAGGGGGCGGAAAAAGAAAATCAAAGACGAGAATGGGTAAGTTATTTATGTTATTTAGCACTATTTATGTACCTAGTAATTAGGTACTAGGTGCAACATAGGATCTAGGTAGCGTGACCTCGGAACATAAAACACTTTTGCTAGGCTGCGCTTGTTTCTGACACAATTTTGCTGATATTACTACCACGTCTGTGGCGACATCTAGACGAGACTTATTCGAACTACTTTAGTTACATATTAAGCTGGGAGTTGGGATTATATTGTCCGGAATCCTACGGAATACGGCAATAGCAGTATAAATTTGAAATTAGAATTCCTAACCAAAGAAGATATATTTGAGATCAAAGTGGCCAGTACGACAAAACGCCATTTTCATATGTAAGGACATAATATTTAATACACATCCAAGATCAATTGCTGCAGATTTAAATGTAAGCCGGAGCTTAGCGCCGACGCGCTAACCACTGAGCCACAGAGAGCGACAATTAAAATATGTAGGTTAATATATAAAAATTAAATCGTTATTTTAAAACAGGGTGTCGTTTTACAAGAGTATTAAAATTCATAATAATTAATTTAATACATCCTGTGAAAATAATGTAATAAGGTTATAAATTTTATTGTAAATTAGATAATTACTTATGTATCTAATTTATTATAATGTCGTTAACTTAAAGCGTGATATATTAGGTATGTAGGTGTGGGATATGGTGGCAAGCCCCAAAGGCAGATCTCCGACCGAGCGAGGTGGTATGCTTGGTCAGGTTGAAGCCCACTTGTATGCATTTCAGATGTCGTATAATATATTATAGTGCCGATCTTAGAAAACTTCGATAGCGCGATTCAGGATCGTGGCGCTAATTGGTCCGCCACATAGGTTTTAGTATTATAATTTCCAAAAAAAAAAATATCGGTTGTCTGTAAAGTCGGTTTACTGACGATAGTTGAACGTGACAACGTCAACAACAACAATAATAATAATAATATGCGAGGTAACGCTGGTACTTGGTAATGGTAACAGGTAACGTTACTTGGTAACAGTACTTGGTAACGCATGAGTCATGTTTTTTCGTGCGTGCAGCTGGCTCCATCGAATTATAAGACGTTATCACGTCAAAATATGTTTTTTTTTTAAAGATAATAATTATATATGTATGCAAATTGTACATACACTGGAGGACACATAAACTGCGTCATAGTGCAAGAACACATTCAATAAAATTTTATTACGAAATATGCGAACTTTTTACATTTATTAGTATTGGAAAATAAAGACTGGTTTATAAACACAAATACAAAATCTAATTTAAATATGGTCTGTCACAAAAGAAAGAGAATATTCTATAGAAGAAATCTTGTCAATTTACTAAAGATTAACTCGTTGGTACGTTAATGTTGTGATTGATGGTTATTTTTTTTGTTTTGTTACATGTTGAATTGTCGTTACTAATTGTTTAATTGCTAGTCTGTTTGCATTTTTCTCTCGCGAATATGGACGTATCGTCCGAAAGAGCCTCACAAATTGTTGCTCTTGTGCAGCAAGGCCTAGACTAACGAACAATTGCTGAGGATTTAAATGTAAACCAGTCTACGGTTTCCCGAGCTTACAGAAGGTTTATGAAGACAGGTTCATTCAAAAGAAGACGTGGAACCGGCAGAACTCGGGTGACAACGTCTCGTGACGACAGGTTTATTGTGACAACTTCCTTGCGAAGTCGGTTTTTAACGTCAAGCATAAAAAGTGAGCTCCACCAGGTACGTGACGTAGCAGTTAGTGCACGAACCACAAGAAGAAGGCTAAAAGAGCGTGATATCACACCTTTCAAGACCCGCAAATGGACCAAAATTGTCTGCAGCTCACAGGCAAGCTCGACTAAAATTTGCACTGACACTGATGATTATGGGACCTGTTTGTACGGTGCTGATGGTCGCAGACTAGTCTACCGTAGACGAGGAGAGCGATATTCTCAAAATTGCATTGAGGAGAGGGTTCCATTTGGAGGCGGGTCTTGTATGGTTTGGGGCGGCATATCAATGGATACATCTAGAGAGAATGAGATAGTATTATGCTGTTCGTTATGGGGTGTTTTGTATAGGTACTTTGATAGAGACAGTGCAGCGATCGCTCTAGGCGCCAGTCAGTATGCTTGATACAATGTAATTAAGAATGTTTAATGGTCTGAAACCTCTAATACCGCGGCCGCGTGCTAAGTTTGCTGTGAAACGCGTGGCGAAGTAACCAGTTACCACGCTAGTATTGTGTACCTAATAGTTCTATATGTAGGTACTCGAACGCACAATACATACCTATCTTGAAGGCGCGCGGAGAGGACACGTCAAACGCGACGAATAGACCGACGCTGGCAATTTACAACATATGATTAGCACTCGTTGAATTGCTGTCCTATCAGTGGCGTGGGGTTCCTGTAACTCCATTCCTATTGGCTTAATTTCACATCCAAATCCCTACCAATAGGTAATATATAGGTATATAGGTAAATTGTATAATAATACAGGCTAGCTATTTTGTTTACTGCATAGGGAACGTACCCAAATTACGTGACCACTTTTTACCCATTTTTCCCCCCTCCTCCACTGCGGTGATCCGTAGTATACACGGTAGTTAATGTCGAGACACCTCTCCTCCTTTTTACGTAGCTACTAGTAATGGTATGCGTAGTACGAATGGCCGTCGCGCAAGATTTTCCTAGAAGATTTTGTCTCCGTGACAAAACCCTAAACCACCTCCCCTCACCCGGTACCCAGCGTAGTATTTTGAAGTCACGTAATATGCGTATGTACTCTTACCTACAGTCTCGTTCTTAGACTATACTTTTTAAGCTAGTAGTAGCTTGCGTTTGCATCATTCTCTCCAACATTTGGGATTCGTGATTCGTGAGTGTCGCGTGTGCGGGGTGCGCGGCGGTGGCGCGGGGCGGGGTGGGGTGTGGGCGTGCGCCGGCGCAGGCCGCTGACCCCGCGCCGGATTTAGCACGACCCACATCTCGGGCCCATGCGGAACCCTGACACACTAGCGCCCCGGCACACTGTGGTGGGACGGGGGAATAGATAGCTGAATATCGTAGCTGTGGATATAGGTCTTTGTTCAGATCCAAAATAATCTAAACGTAAAAAAAATAATTGGCAGTTATGGGACTGCCGATAAAAGTAAAAAAAAATATGAAAATTATAAAAGAAAAAGCAATAAAAAGAATAAAAATATTTCGTCAGACGAGATTCGAACCTGAGACCAATTGGTCAACAACGCCAAACCCTAGCGCCTACGTAACTGCGCTACGTGTATCTGACATTACTTCTCGAATTTATTCATATCTTGTATTACACGACGAAAGAAAAACATGACAAACTAAGATCCTTAGGAGTTATGTCGTCGGTATAAAGATCAAGTCGGAGGTAAAATAATTTTGAACGGACTTTCAACAAGTCAGTCATGAGCATGTCGGTGACGCGAACCCATAAGATAATACCAAAAAGTGCCCAACATTTAAAGTGGTGGCATATAGGGGCCTATTGTCTTTGTGTTTACGTTAAGATTAAATTGGATCCGAACATAGTATAGTATAATGTAGATTTAAATATTTAACAAAAAAATTATTCCTTCGACCATGCAACTCCAAAGTTCATAAACATCCACAATTAAGCAAAACTAAGGAAAACAAAAATACTACAAACACTCGCGTTTAAATAATATTGGCAGGGTAGACTAACCAATACTTTGGGGCCTCAGAAATGCCCCTGCTAAAACAATTTGTTAAAATGCAAGGGCACTATCGAACTTCTTTTTCACAAAGTGCTTCGTCAGTCATCCCTTTGCTTGTAAGGTGTCCATAGAAATCTACAATGGAAGAACGAAATTGAAAATTTTAAGTAACCCCCGAATTGTCAAGCAGTGTGCGAGCTGATGATGTGAATTATGGCTAAAAAGACTCTAAAAAAAAAACTAGATCTAAATCGCTTCATCCGTTTGGGAGCTACGATGCCACGGACAGACACACAGACTCGTCAAACTTATACCACCTCTCTTTTTGCGTTGATGATTTAAAATGCTCTCGAATAAGTCCATATCCATTTAAACCTAAGTACCTGGTTAAAAATGATTTATAATATCTGTTGGGATTCAAACCCACCACATTCCGAGTTTTCGAACAAAGCAAAAATTATTTACGTAAGCATATACCAATACCATATACGATCGGACTGGCATAATAGAGTCGTTCATCGATATGCACGACGAAAGAAAAATCATAATATTATGTAGCTTAAAAATGCGTAGTTTTCCAGGGATAAGGTCTAGCTAGATCAATTTTTCTACCTCAAAACTTCCTGCATACTTGGTAATTCTTGCAGCCGTTTCCGAGATTACGATTATTTATATACAACATTGTCTCGATTAAAGTCTAAGATACAGAAGTACATCCAATGTACATCGTCACTAATCCGTAACCTAATGCAGTATGTACAATGTACATGCCGTATCTTGCGAAGGTCAAAAAAGCAACAAAATTAATTGAACAAAAAATACCAGTAATGCGCTCTAGTGTGAAGGTTACTTAGGGAGGTACATGTAGGAAGCGAAAAAAAACGGCCAAGTGCGTGACGCGACAGAGTGGGGTTCCGTAACCTAATTACTTGGTGGCTCATTAATCTTACTTAGCGCTCTGATCCCTTTCCTCTAAATTCTTTATAACGTTACGCTCCCGTATATGTTTCTTTTTTTCTATTGCTAGTCGCTATTTCGCTATGGGACATGGGTATACATATATCTTATACTTCAACGAGACAATCTTGCATATATATATATATATATATATATATATATATATATATATATATATATATATATATATATAATCGGTTTCTCGAAAACGGCTGCAAGTATAACCATGATATCTAGTACGCAGGGAGTTTTGCGGGAGAAAAATCAATCTAGCTAGCTATATATGTTTTTTCTTTCATCGTGCAACAATATATTAATAATTTGGTCTCTATTATGTCAGTCCGATTGGCAGTTTCGTATGCGTATGTAAATTGTTTACTTTGTTCAAAAACTCGGATTGTGGTGGGTTCCCGGTCTGATAAATATTTTTGTGATTCTTTTTATATTTTTTAAATTTATCAAAACTCCGAGCAAAGCTCGGTTACCCAGGTATTATTTTTTTATTGATAGGAAAGCGGAATAGTTTGGTTTGGTTAGATGCAATAATATTTACATTACAATTTACATTTGAAACATTTAAATTGTAATAGTTGTTACACCGATATTGAATAATGAAAATTTTACTTATAGTTATGTATGTCTTCGAAAAAAAAAACGTTACAAGTTCGGCGGTAAACAAACGGCGGCGGTAAAAAGGCGGTTTTAACAAAGATCAGCAGATATTTTTTAACAAAGCATAATATAATAATATTTAAGACGAGAAAATTTTGTGTCGTCGATTCACTGCTAAGAAGGATTTCGGGGTTAGTTGACACCGCGACGAGATGCGACGCATTTGTTTAGGAAAGTGAAATCGATTTATCAAAAATCTAATGTTGCAGTTTTATCCAAATCGAGCTCGAAATTCCTTCCAGCTTTTTCGCTATTCCTTTTAGTTTTGGATTTCGCCTCACATGCCCAGTTGAAAAAATCTGCCTGTATAAGCTACCTATTTTACCTGAATAGTTGCATCCTGGCTACTGCATAGACAGATTAAAAAAACTAAGGCCTTTTCATCTGTTATTGAATAATTTAAACAGTATTCTCCGAGCGAAGTAACCACCCTTGAAATACTGTAGTGCCTAGGACAGTTGTGAATGTCGTATGGTTGCCCAAGCACATACGGCATTCTCACAACACAGTCAGCCTAGTCCAGATGAATGACTGGTCAATACGTCTGGGGCCGTGCATGTGCGGGTTTCCTCATGATGTTTTCCTTCACCGTTAGAGCGTCCGTATAATTTACTTGAGATCTGAAAAAGTCTCATTGGTACACGCCACAACCTGGGAATCTAACCTGCACTCTCTCGAGTGCGAATCAAACGGTCTACCCACTAGGCCACGGAGCTCTGTAGACATATTATCTACCACATATGAGTAGGTACAGTTTTAAGGTCAGTAAATGGCCTATTTTTAAATGTCAAAAGTCTAGTGTAAATGTCATGTCAAAACGCTCATGACGTAGACTGCTCGCAGCGTTCTGTGGTGTCGTTAGAGCGAATATTCGTGTTGTGGTTTTCGTGATGCTCGACCGCGCTGGGCTGGAATTGTAAAGAAAATAACACGTCCCCAATATCGCCTGCAGCTATCCTTTTTGCTGGATGGATAACCTAACTTAAAAACCATCTAGATTCTACTTAAAGTTGAGCTGCTACTTGATTTTTATCACTACTCACCGTGAACAAGTTAACTACAATTTGTAAATCGTATGGCATCGAAACAACGCCCCTAGTGGCAAAAATGGTAACTAATTCGATGCCATACAAATTGTAGTTAACTTCTTAACGGCAAGTAGTCACAAAAACTCGCACTCAGCACACTGATATTATCTAGTAAGGCCCCTTAAAAGTTGGTAAATTTTAAATATCACAAAAATTTTGAACTCTGTAAAACATAGTTTATGTTCTACGCCTCTGCAAAGAAGAGACTTTTTAATTTACCATTACTTAAATAAACAGGCTAAGTTGGGAGTCGGACTAACGCACGAAGGGTTCCGTACAAAACGGCCTATTCCCAATGTTCACCACTGGACCCACTGGTGGACATCGGTAGAAAAAGTAGCTAAGTAATAACTTTTCCCCGGTGTCCACCAGTGAGGGTGACAGACAGACGGTACGAACGGACGGATGTAAGGACGGACGAACAGGGGAGTCTTAGAGATAGAGTCCCGTTGTTACCTCTTGGGTACGGAACCCAAAAAAACAAAACTGTCTTACACTCTTTACTCGTCCTTAACTTCAAAGTGACGAAGGAAACTTTGGCCACCTGTCTAGCTCATTATGCAACAGATGGTGCTAGCTATAAATACGAAGTTCTGCTCGCGGCGGCAAATTACTCTCACGGCTGAAACCTTAAACGCTTCTTGAATTAAGAGTATCTTAAGTCACACGCTGCCGAATTAAAGACTTCCAAGACAATAAATTCGAAGTACCTTCGTGGTTTGTACACAGTACAGAGTACTGCACGCTCAGCAAGACCACCATAGAAATGCGCTTTGTCTTCACAAGATAGACATACTGACGGATAATATGGAGAAAATGACAGCTTTATTTTGTCAATCGGTCATTTAGTCTATTCTTCCGTAGAAAGAAACCATTTCTACTGTGGTTATGCTACGCGCGCAGATACACTTAGGGGCCTAGTTAGACGAGGCACGCGAAGGCGGAGCATCTGTTTTCATTCATAGCAAATTGAGCTTTATCGACTAGGTCACAACGTTACCCACCTAAAAAGTTCAAGTAATTTGTTAAGAATCTGTACGTTGTAACTTAGTCGATTTGCGGCGACTGCGTTGTGATCCTTTTGTTCATATAAACGAGCCCTTATAATACGCTTAGAACTGACCTACACAATGCACTGATACTTAAAGTTTAAATATAATAATATTATACTTTATGGACGCAGCGAGGCCTTTAGATAAATTAATACAAAACGATGGAATGAAATTGAATTGAACTCTTACAACCTATAGTAAGCTATTATTTTGAATAAATGAATGAAATTCCAAAATATTATGTTTTAAATTATATTGTATTTTAATGAAACATTTTATGGCATTCATGAATTTTTAATGAAATCGTAATAACATGTTTCGTTAATTTAATGTTAAACTGCGATGATAATGATTATTTTAATGACCAATAAATAAAAAATTGCTCATAACTCATTCATATATTTCTCCATAAGCAATTATTTTAACAATCTATCTTTCGATATCAATAACAAAATTTGCATAAAGTATTTGCATAAAAAATGTTTTCATAAACTTTTATAAGAGCTAGTCTTGAATTTTTCTGTTATATTACTAAGAGATAAAAATCATAGATGTGTTTCGACATAATATATCGTATAACTAAGTGCTTTGAAAAACTTATCCCCTTGCCGGCTTTGATCCTCTGTATTAATACTTAGATGGAGCCTTTGGGACCGGGATCTGACTCCTTCTTACTAAATTCTGGTTCCCTACTCGTCCTAAGGTGTCATAAATTTAACTTCACAGACTTTTAACTTTTACGAAAACATTAGCTTTCTGCGTAGAATTAGCACGCCGAAGTGGAAGTGGGCCGGCCATGTATGCAGACGGACAGACGGTCGATGGAGCAGACAAGTGTTAGAGTGGAGGCCACGCTTAGCCAAACGTAGTGTACTGAGTAGGACGACCTGCGGCACGATGGACCGACGATTTGAACGGATTTGACAGTGGCTGGTGATGGTTGAGGGCTTGGCAGCGGAGGTATGAATGAGGATTGGCGCTCATTGGGACAGGCCTACGTTCAGCAGTGGATGGCGATAAGCTGATGATACGTGAATTGGGCTCCTAGCTTCTATTATCCAATCTTCATGTTTTTGTTCTTCAAAAATATACATTCCCAATCTGTTTGTGTGTCACATCTAAAAATATGCTGTCATGTGGTAAGGACCCTTGGCTCGTCTCCTCAGGTGTAGTTTGTCAGCTAATTAAACGTGATTTATGGTATATGGCTATGTATGTGATGGTCAGTCGGGTTTTGCCGAAGAAATATAATAAATGAAGTCTGCATACGATAATTAATTAGTCAGCGTAGACTTCCTTTATTTCCTAATTAAACGCGTCATACCTATTACCTAGAAAAACCAAAAAAGGCACTATATTGATACCTACATTTTTTTATATATTAGGTATGTAATCAAATAATAAGGGCCATATTCATAAAGCGGATAAGTGTCAGATAGCTTATTGGCATGTTTTGTCTCTGTCGCTCGATATAAAGCAAGCCGCGACAAAACTTCCAGTTAAGCTACCCGACCCGATTAGTAGTAAAATATAATAAAAAATAAATAATAAATTCAGTTAATTTGGGCATTACACTATGCTAAGTAAGTACATTACCCACGTGATTCCTAGAAAACTCGACAGTCCTCTAATATAATTATCATGACCATTCCTTTCGGCTGTTTAAACTACGAGAATTTTGAATAAGTTACGAGTAAAATATTTTACGCAAGTGTTAAATTCCCTAAACAAATAGTCTGAATTAATTTTAGCCTAGGGACCACAATCGAAACTCTCGCAAAAGTTCTAACCCCTTGCCGATTGTAGCGAACCCCTGCCTACCCGGTCCACTTGCTCAGCATATTAATTACGAGAGAAAAAATCACATCAAAAAATGCTACCGCTGTTTACTTAGGATATAGCTCAAACATTATAATTTAACCGCATTTTTTTTTGTTTAAAACTTTTTACAACGTGCAAATATGACTAAGATAGAACCGGTCGAAAAGGTTGGACGAAGGCCGCCCGTATTAAGCATCATAAAGATAATATAAGGCTACAATCAAACATAGTTTTGCATAACAAGTACAGTTGGAGCTGCAGCGCCGCAGCGGAGCAAAAAGTACGTCGTTTAGCGAGTTAATGATCTTTGACGCTCACCATTGGTTAATTGTTGTACACTCGCGTCGAAATTTGATTCCGACACTGACCTCTGATATTGTTTGTTTACAAAGACGTGTTACAAGACCGAAAGTAGTAGCACCGATTGCGGTCGCTTTTAAGAGCTAACCTATCTCCGAAAAGCTATTATGCATAATAGCTTTTCGGACTGCAACTATCTGGATAAAAAAAATCCCTACTTATTTGAAATTGGTGAATTCTATATCCTTTAATTATTTATATAATGCAAATTTTGAGAAACCACTAATGGGCCGGTTTCTAAGATTTTTTGAGATCTATTCAATGGCGCTTTTGATTAGTTAACGCTTTTGCGTCGTCCGATAAAAAGCGCTATTGAATAGATAAACTACCGACAAAAAACCTCAGAAACCGGCCATTAATGTGTCACTTTTGCCAGTCTTGATGAATTTAACTAGTAATGACTTTTCAAGTGATGCAATCTGTCAAATGGCATAGGCTGTCGTTAGGCATGGCAATTGCTTTAGCGCTCTTATATTATCTTACCCCGGTTGGTCCAGTGGTTATAGTGACATTTTCTAGTATCTGTGTTTTCTTTTGAGTCTCTTACGCCCGCGCCGTCTTTTAAACTAGAGACTTACAGAATTAGTAGTAGGTAGAGTTCGAATTTTCAAGCAACGTTTTTGTAATAGAAATAAAATGTTATATATTATTTTAAACGACTTGTCCTAACGACTGTACTCGACAAGTTTATGTTCACAGATTATATTGTAATTGGCCGTTTTTAAGTGAGATTTCGAGCGACGGCGCAAAAACTGTCTTGTATTCTATTATTTAACCGGATTCTGTTGATAACATCTCAAACCTGATGCATCTCGGGTAATATTTATCTTGACGACCTCTGTGGCACAGTGGTTGAGCGCGTTGGTGCTCAAGCCGGGTATGAATCCAGCTGAAGGAACAAAAAGTTTTTCTGTGTTCCTGGGTCATGGATGTGTATTAGAAAATGTTTATAATATGATAAAAATCTTAAATATAATATATGTATCATATAAAAGTATTAAATATACTTCCCGTTGTCTGGTCCCCGTAACATAAGTAAAGCACGGGGTCAGATTGACGTGGTGTAAAGTGTCCATAGATATTATTAATTTATTATTATTATAAAATAGATTTATAAGGTATTATGTTTACACATTAGGTACATTTGAACATATGTTGTGTGACTTTGTTAATAAAAATACGTGTTAATCAATATTGTGCAATATATAACACAGAAAAACTTTTTGTCCCTTCGGCGGGATTCGAGCCCGCGACCTCCGGCTTAAGCGCCGACGCGCTAACCACTGTGCCACAGAGGTCGTCATCGGAGAGAATGACTGTCACTTGTTAGTATCTTATCAGAATTTCCGATCCTGAGTCAGTTGATTAACTTGCGAAAACCTAGTCGTATTTGGTTGTAAGACTTTGGTTGGAAGGTTCATGCGTCTATTTCATACCTCTGCCCTTGCGCTTAGAGATAAAAGATTGATAAACACGAGCTCATTGTTATCAGCCTTTTGGAAAAACATTAACATAAAGGTAGGATTGATGACTAACGGCCGAATACTGGAACGATAGTTAAATTAAGTGACGCTCAAAGCAGATGCTGTCCTTGTCATTTCAGCTAGCAGAGACAGCGACAGCCTTTGAATAGGTGAGCTCCTGATTAGCGTTTCAGTATTCGGCCATCAGGGCCGGAAGTTATGTCGCTGCTTACTTAACAATGAGCGACAAAGACACAAAATGCAAATAAGCTATCTGACGCTTATCATTAGATTCTGAAACAACAGGCTCTAACACCATGAAGATGTTCTTATGTGTACTTCTTCCCTCTCGCTTCCTCTGCAAGTGGGTAATTTTTTCGTTTCGTAAAAAGCGAGACGTGGTTAAGTTGGCAGTACTGTATAATATGTTATGTAGGCATAGTCAAAACCATAGATTTTCTTTTGTTACCCAACTATGGCGAAGCCAAAAGGATTGGAGGAGGAGGAGGAAATGATTTTGGCGATCTATGTATGTATGTTTGTTTCACAGTAGAGCCTAAATTACTGATCCGATTTTAATGAATGAGGTGTCAATAGATTCGTAATAATGGCCCCGGTAGCATAGGCTATACAATTTGCGTAGTCGGGTTATAGTTTGTAACTTTTGATTACTTTTATTTTAACTTTGTTTAATGTAGGTGCCAACAATTGGGTAGCTCACTCCACCTCGGCACCCGTTCCCCATCCCAGATATTTACATGACGTCACGCGCCCGCTATCACTAGTACGTGCCCGCGGCGCGCCCTGCTCAGCAGATCTCTCCCGATAACGGCAGACGTGCCTTACACGGAGATAGGCGGCGCCGACCGCGAGAACCTTATTAAGATTATCAAAAAGTTTAGGTGTTCCAATGGTGGCAAAATGGTTGTATCCCTACATATAGTCCTAGCGATAGCGCATAGGATTCTTTCTTGTTTCAGAGAGCACAGAATACGTAATAGTACAAGCAGAGACTAAGTAATACATATTATGATGAAAACAGACAAGTCTTCCGAATAAAAACAAATGAAGCACTTACTGATATTCTAGCTTAAAATTTGCCATAGGTTTCAGTATTCATATTACACGCTATCTTGGCTTATAAGCCAAGTTATGAAAATAAGATGAGGTTTGATGAACTAAAGTCCATGACCATGTAGAAATGTTTAAAGGGCGTCACAGACGGCGAAGACACTATAATATTTTATCACTACATAGTATAAAACAATGTCGCTTTTTGTCTGTCCCTATGTAAGCTTAGATATTTAAAAGTATGCAACGTATTTTGATGTGGTTTTTTTTAATAGATAGAGTGATTCAAGAGGAAGGTTTATATGTATATAACATGCATAATATAGTAGAGAAACACTAATCATTTTAGAGTTTTCTAATGTGACGTTGTAAACACATTATGTATGGTATTTTCAGAAGCTATTTAGACGGATACAGTGTGATCCTTATCAAATTAAATTCGTCACTCACTTTAAGCATTTGACACACATTATTTAAGGTGCCCTTTTTTTTTAGCCCTTTAAAGTGTTTCAACTATACAGTTTATATTAATATCTTATATTTAGAAGATATCGTAAAATTTATATTAAAGTCCGAAAAGTATATATCAAGCGGTCTCGCACGTCGCGTCGAGGTGATAGGGTCCCGTTTTTACCCATTGGGTACGAAACGTTACAAAACATTTTCAATATTGTATACAGAAGTATATTGCAGTGAGTAGAGTTATTTGCTGAAGAAGTTTTTTCTTCAAGAACACTATTCCACGCGGGCGAAGCCGCGGGCAAAAGCTATACAGTTTGCATGAACTAGATATATATATATATACAGACGGCTAAGATAGTAGGTACCTACTTTGTATATGTTATATTTTCATATTACGTACCTACAGTAATATGAAATATATCCAGGCATCTAAAGATAAAATATTATAGTATCTTCGCCGTCTGTTAATGCCCTTAAGTGTGCAAAAAACTATCTAAATAATAAAAAATTTCGGCTGATAATGGCCACCGTCTGTCGGGCGGACTCGGGCGGGTCTGGAATGAAGTGCGCCGAACAAATAACTTACCAAACGGTATATAGTTTATGACAGAGCCTCGTTACGGCGGCTTTTACGGGCCAGGGGGTTCCCCCTACAATTTAAATTAGAAATCCGCAAAAATCTCATCTACGAATACAATGGACCTGACGAATACGCGTGTTAGGTGCAAATATTTTAGGTAGGTTTGAAACGTATGTATTTTAATTTGAATGTTGTCGACCATAGCTTAACGTCTAGAATCGCAAAATCCACCGGCGTTTCTCTTGTAGTATGACTGGTGTATATTTTATCTAGAGTCCAGATGAAACGCACATTATGCACCGAGCTTTCCTCGGAGTTCTGTCTAATTTGAAACAATAAAAAGTATCACAGATATTCGAATCACAGATCTGACCGACATTCGAACCCAGCACATTTCGAATATTCGAACAAAGCAAAAATTATACATAGACTGAAAATTATTGATATATAAATAAGGTCGAGAAAAATCAATTACGGATACTTCCGGCGCATGATTCACCGCATAAGTGAAGACGTTAAGGCAGAAAAATGATTGTCCTACTCGAAAAAAATATTTTTTCTTTATATGGGCGAGTTTGCGTTTAGCGGATAGTCACCCATACATGAGATGATTTTTTACTTTGATTAGGTATGATAAAAAGCAGTGAATCATGTGTCCGAAGTAGCCGTAATTGATTTTCGGAGATTGTTGCACGACGAAAGAAAAAACGTGTATGGCTTAAAAATGCGCAGTTTCCTAGGGGTAAGACCTAGCTTGATCGATTTTTCTCCCCCAAAACTCCCTGCTTCTTGCATCTGTTTTCTAGATACCGATTATATATATACAAGATTGTCTTAATCACCATACGCTTATATAACCACCATAGAAATGCGTTTTGTCTACACAAGAATAGACATACTGACTGATATAGACAAAATGACAGTTTTCTTTTGTCAAACGGTCATTTTGTCTATTCCTCCGTATGCTAAGCGTGTATCCTACTACTATTATATATGTGAATGTTTGTGAGAATGGATGGATGGATGTTTGTTACTCTTTCACGCAAAAACTACTGAACGGATTTTAATTTAATTTGGTATGGTAGTAGCTTAGGCTCTATATTAACACACAGGCTACTTTTATCCCGAAAAGGTACAGTGTTACTGTATTTATGCGGGCGGAGCCGCAGGCAACAGCTAGTAAACTATAAGTAAGCTAATCAAAGTGAAACGGAAAGTTGTCGCTGAAGCTACGGAAAACTATACTAGTTACTACCAACTAAGTGTTAAACTTCTGTGATAACTTTTTTAGACTTGTAACTCAAGAGTACTCTCGTTTAATGTTCAAGGTATCGAAAATCCCACGACTTGCGAACTTTTACTCAATAATTAACGATACGGACCAATTAAACCAATCCAGCACGTTACAACACAGCTTAGCAGGAGAGCTGGTGGACGTTTTAGGTAGGTGTTTGAGGACTTGCCCTGCACATTTTATATGCGGACTAATAGGTACCAAGACAAAACTACGCAAGTGATTTGTCATTCGGGTCTCATTGTGGCAAACATCAGTGAGACCATTCACGATGTCGCCACGTACAAGCTCAGAGATACGCCATAGTTTACACGTTCCACATCTGCGCGCCGCGTCGCGCCGCGACGCGATGCGTCGGATGGACAGGTAGAAAGTCGGACTTCCGCCTGATCTCTCGCCAGTCGTGTTGGTTATCCGTGAAAGAAAGAGAGAGAGTCCTCATGTGTACTGCGCACACACTCGGGCACTATTAAATAACTCCTGCGTAGCTGGCCTGGTTTGAATGAAACCGGCCACCGTCACCGAAACCGGTGTAGGGAGCTATTATACCCGTCGAAAGTGTCCACCAGCTCTCAGACCACAAAGTTCCAAATCTAGATGAACGGCTGGGTCAGCGGGCCGGCCTCCAACACCTTTCACTACCCTTATTCAGGACCTGTATCGATTTCGGTCTATTCAAAAAGTGCTCTACTTCGGACGCAACCTTGTACAATACGAGTTTCCGACGCGCGGGCTCTTTGACCACTTTCATAATTTTTGAAAACACTTTCAAGTCTTAAGCTAGCCACACACGTACGGGTTTACCTGATAGGTTTGTCTGCACAGTTGTACCCGTCGGAAACCGGCACAGTTGTTAAAAACACGCTCCGGTTTACCTGTACAGGCAAACCTGTCAGGTATACCGTTACGAGTTCGGCTGGCTTTTGAGCGTTTTTATACAATCCGATTCGATATCGGTTGCTAATACGATATTAACTTTTAAACCACTATGGAGGCCGATTACTCGAAAATGGTTGACATTGTAAACAACCATGTATCAAACCTTGCCTTTATTTTAAAAGACCTATACAACGATATCCCACGCGATGGGGTAGAATGAAAAAATATTTTTCATCCCCACTTCAAAAATATGGAGTGCCACCCCTAAAGCATAAAACTATTATTATTTTATGATGCCAAAACCGAGATCTATACACATTATACAACTATACCATATTCATCCTTTTATATTTATAATTACAGAAGCTAGATGTGCAACAGACAGACGGACGGACGGACAGAGCGAAACTATAAGGGTTCCTTGAGGAGTATTATAGAACCCTAAAAACGGCGCAAATATAAGGTTGTTAAAATTCAAGTAGGCAGGTACGGATATTTTGGGCATAATATGATCTACTGCTTATGTTTAAGACGTTTAGGTAGCAAAATTTCGAAGAAACAGAAAAATACATTGAGCTCTTTAAGGCGATGAGGTCATTGACCTCACAGAATCAGGTGGTTTTAAGAGGAAGAAAGTACTTTTTTCCTAAATAACATCAAGATAATCAGCTGTGTGAGGTCAGTGACCTCAACAGTGCCCATAAAGAGCGTAATGTAATACTACACTGGCGGACACATAAACTGCATCATAGTGCAAGATAACTTTCAATGAAATATAATTAGTGAAAGTGCAAACTATTTTGATTTATTTCTGGTTCTGGTGTATAGGTCAACTTTTCTCACTAAAAGAATCAAATTACTCCTTTTGGAGCTTTTTGGAATGAAAATGTGAATAGAACAAAAACGGCTTTATTGTGAAAATTTTACAATACTAAGAAAAGAAAAAGTTTTTTTTGTTTTTAATAAGGTGTATTACCTCCACTTGCCCTAATAACTGATTCAAGTCGGTTTCGCATCGACCTGATCAGTGTTTTTAAAAGATCTTGCGGAGTATTGTCCCATTCTTGTGACAATAATACGGAAGCCCATTGCTCTTCAGTCCAATTTAAGAGAAAATCTTAGTCGAGCTTGCCTGTGAGCTGCAGACAATTTTGGTCCATTTGCGGGTCTGAAAGTTGTGATATCACGCTCTTTTAGCCTTCGTCTTATGGTTCGTTCACTAACTGCTACGTCACGTACCTGGTGGAGCTCATTTTTAATGCTTATAGACGTTAAAAACCGATTTCGCAAGGAAGTTGTCACAATAAACCTGTCGTCACGAGGCGTTGTCACCCGAGATCTGCCGGTTCCACGTCTACTTTTGAATAAACCTGTCTCCATAAACCTTCTGTAAAGTCGGGAAACCGTAGACTGGTTTACATTTAAATCTGCAGGAATCGTTTGTTGGTCTGTTGCCTTGCTGCACTAGAGCAACAATTTGTTCGGACGATACATACGACAGACGATACATCCATATTCGTGAGAGAAAAACGTGTTTTAAATGAAAACAGACTAGCAATTAAACAATTAGTAACGATCATTCAACATGTAAATTTCAAAACTAAAAAAAAAATAACCATCAATCACAACATTAACGTAACAACGAGTTAATCTTTGGTAAATTAACAAGATTTCTTCTATAGAATATTTTCTTTCTTTTGTGACAGTACCATATTTAAATTTGATTTTGTTTTTGTGTTTATAAACCAGCCTTTATTTTCCGATACCAATAAATGTAAAAAGTTCGCATATTTCGTAATTAAAATTTGATTGAATGTGTTGATTTCTGCACTATGATGCAGTTTATGTGTCCACCAGTGTATTTAGTACATTTTTTTTCGAAATTACAACCTTTTACACAAGCTTCTATAAACATGTGCAATGGTATGACGTATGATTAAGCCATTTACCTATATCTACTAAAATTAAAAAAAAACAGCCATTAACACAATATAGTGAGCGTGATTGTCGTGCTCGATATCTGGCATTGGATGCCGTATCGGTCATCAGATAAACTTTTTGCATTAAATGACTAGCTTTTGCTTCACCCGCATTTGGTTTATAAACCTTTATAGAACTCTATTCGTAATACTGAAAACCACATTTAAATCCGTTGCGTAGCTTAAGGCGCGTCTCCTGCGCGTGTTTTTTTCGAAACATTACACAAAACATCGAAACATTAGGGCGTGGCTGTACATTTTGGTGTACGAATACACAATGTTTTTATCTTCCGAGACGGACGGAAAATATTCCCCGCGCGGGTAGAGAGGGGAGAGAATGTTTAATTTCTTATGACCTGTTACACCACTCACATGACCATTAAACAGAAATACTGAAGAAATTATTTATCTATCCCAAATCGGTCTTCTATTCGTAACTCCTGATAAATACTAAAATTACGGGTCAGTAAATATGGCCTAACTCGAAATCTGAGTTTTCTGCCAGATAGTTACTGCATATTATGCAATCGCTTAATTTACAAACCACTTTGGAAGCAGATTACATACTCGAAAATGGTTGAATGGTTGTAAAAAAGTCAAGTATGGAACCTTACCTTTATTTTAAAAGATCTATTCAACTATGTGGTAGAATGAAATAATATTTTTCATCCCCACTTCACATGTATGGAGAGCCACCCCTAGAATATAAGATTATTATTGTTGTATGATGCCAAAACCGAGATCTATACACAACCTATAACTGTACCAAATTTCATAAATTTATATTCATAACTACATAGACCGGAAGAGCGGACAGACAGACAGCCAGACAGACGGACGGACGGACGAAGCGAAACTATATGGGTTCCTTGAGTACGACGGAACCCTAAAAATATTGAGATCAAACAGATTGCCCGATGGAAGGAAATAACCGTCGCCCGTAGATAGTGGCAACATCAGAGTTAAACGAGAGCTGCAAATGTTGCGATGCCGGTACCTATACTGTGTAATTTCAGTATGATACGGGCTCGCAATGTGCTAAGGGCTCCATACTTTGCCCATGATAGGTACATCCTTACTCCTTACTGGGGTGCGTAAGGGCCAAGTTGGAAGAGGCGCGCGAAGGCCGAGCACCTGTTTTTATTCATAGAAAATTGAGCTTTTCGACTAAGCCACAACGTAAAAGCTAATAATAATAACGCGCGGCCGCCGCGTGGTTGGGTGATTGTTGGATTCGGTGAGCGCTAGGGGCTGTGGCCTAGTCGATAAAGCTCATATATGCTATGAGTGACAGTGGATAGATTGTTGTGGTCATATTAACGCGCCCTAAGGCGTTTGTAACGATCAAATCATTGGCTAGTGATATAATGCAGCGTGCGCGTCGTGGAACTCGTGAAACAATCGGATGCGGCGCGCGCGCACTGTTTACGTCGCAGGTATTTCGGTCCCGGAACACAGCTAGCTCGTCCGCGCCCACCGACGCGCCGCGCCGGCCAAAATCCCGCCCGGCCCGCGGACTAAACGGATCAAGGCGGAATAATATTTATAACTCGAATAGACGAGATTCAGATGACACTCCAAACTGTCTGAGACATCGTGAATAAAGATAAAGAAGAAGGAAAGACGTAGGAGATATGAACTAGTCATTCCCACAGAAATATTTGTATAAACCAATTTTTAGCAACATATACTTTGATGATAGATCAGAAGTCCCAATGCGGCGCGCCTCCGCAGGGGGGCGTAGAGAGACGTTAAGGGGGGCCACAAACACAATTTAAACATATGTTACGGGTTAAATTATAATATTAATTAATAATATAATAATGTAACGGTAATTTTTATCACAAATATTTAACGACGCCTAGTCAGTCTCAATCATGTTTAAAAAGTTACAACTATTGTAACCAGTGTATGGAAATTAATATCGAATATATTTAAAGGGTTCCGTATACATATTCCGTATACAGAGCGAAACTATAAGGGTGCCTTGAGTATTAACTCAAGGCACTCTTATAGTTTCGCTCTGTCCGTCCGTCTGTCTATCTGTCTGTCCGCGCCTCTAGCTTCTGTAATTATGAATATAAATAGATGAAATTTGGTATAGTTAAAGACTGTGTATGGATCTCGGTTTTGGCATCATAAAATAAAAATAATTTTACATTTTAGGGGTGGCTCTCCATACATGTGAAGTGGGGATGAAAAATATTTTTTCATTCTACCTCATCGTGTCGGGTATCGTTGAATAGGTCTTTTAAAATAAAGACAAGGTTTAATACATGACTTTTTGACAAAATCAACCATTTTCGAGTGATCGGCTTCCAAAGTTGTTTAAGTTGGCATTTCTAAACTATGAGACTTAGAATATTGCAAGTTTTCATGCTAAAGATAGAATATGCTAATTAATACTCTTTAGGAAAATTATTATTAAATCTAAGTTTTGAAGTAATTAAAAAAAAATCCTATAACTCGTTTATAGTTACGGAATGACATGTCCTCCATACCTCCTAAGACATGTCCTGACATGCTCTTGGTTAGGTAATATTTAAATAAAAATATCACAGTATTCAGTATTGTTTATAATCCGAGAAAAAAAAAGGTTGCGAAACCCTGCTATACATGAGCTAGATGTTGCTATGCAGAAATTATCATAAAAATAGTTTTCTACACACACACAAATATATCGCCGTAGCTACTGCATAAGTCTCAACTCTCAATATTGGAGACCTTTAGTCATCTAAGGCAATGCAGTTCTTGATAGAGTCACCACTCACCATGATACGGCCCGGACGGAAATTCCCGATAATTCCATTATCGCCGTTAAAAGAAGTAGTGATAAGCTACAATGTAGAACGCAGACATCTTACACATAATATATTCGCGTTATCGTTATAGAAACTTGTTTAAATGTAGGTTCTTATAATAGGAAGATTAATAGTTACGCCTGAGTGGTAACCATTTCGGTTTTTGGCATTACACTACTTACCTGTAAATAAATTTGTTAATCTTTGTTGTTATTGTTTTTTTTCTTTATATTGTTATTTGTTCTATGGTGTCCTTGTTTTTTATCTTCGTATGTATTGAAGATCAATTTTAGAATCTCTATCTTAAAAATGCAGCGACGCGTCGCGTCTCAGTTTCAAGTGACGCTTACTCTCCTGTAAGTTATATAGTTTAAATAGCGTAGTATTTTTGTCTGTCAGGACTTACTAAAGGTAATTATTTTCAAATCCTAACAATATTCGACAATAACGAATGATTCTAATATAAACTCGATTGAGGGTAAGAAGCCATTTACCATCGAAAATAACTCCCACGCTAGGAGCTACAGGGCTACCACCTTCACAATATTTTTGCCACATATTATGTTTGTGTGCACTGTGCAATAATAAACAGTATTTTATGTGGCAACCCTGAGGCACCAATACAGCAGCTGAGGGACTTCGATGTCCCAAATTACTTTCGATATTGATAGGTGATGGAGATGATAGACGCGAGATAACACATGCGTGTATGTTATCTCGCGTCTATCATTTTGTAAGAGCTTGTGTGAAGAGATCTAATGTCGTTTACAGAAAGAAGAAGGATCATTATTTACACTGGGGACCTGGGGGCGTATTACAAGCTCTTAATTCCAGTCAGTGTACGCCATGAAACAAACTGGCTTGCATTTTCGTATTATCATCACTTATTGCCAGCCGGTCAGCAGTCACGTGACCCTTGACTCAATTCTGCATTGAAACTTGCGTGGTATTTTCGTATTATGACAAAACATTTGACTCCACAATTATTTATGTTCCATTTGCAGTATCTATGGTTTTGATAGTATCAGCGCATGCTGTCGCCAACTCGCCAGGCGCACTCACTAACGCGAAGTTGCGAGCGATCAAATCGATTGACACGAGAGCGATATAGCATGCTCTGCAGAACACTGGAATGGAACCCGGCTGCGAATTGATAGAAATTATTACGTTACGTAAATTGACCTCCTGGTCACATTTAAAAGTAGCATGTAGCGTCTACCTAGAGTTGCCATCCGTCCGGGTTTCCCCGGATTTGTCCTAGCTTAGAGGGCGTCCGGGGACATAATTTGGTGTCCGGGTTTTTGTAGGAGATTTAGAGAGGCGATGTCCATTTTGTAGTTACAGATCTTATAAAAGTGCACTGCCACTTTGACGGAGTTTTTGTATTTTTTTTCTTATAGCAGTTGAATGATATAAACAAGGGAAATTTTTCTGAGTCGCTTCGCTCACTCTGTGTCATTATTATTTATACTCAACATTTTTTATAATGTGCACAATCTTAGACATTTTACAGTTTAATAGGTAAATTATAAAACAAATTTTGCTCGCTCGCCTTTTCATGGTGAAGACATTATAATATTCATTACTACTACAAAAAATACTTCATGTTTATAAAATATCTTGAAAATAAACAATTTATTTATCATTTTATATTTTCCAAAGCAAATAGCGTTTCAGATAAGATTTTATTAAACTTTAACTCTTAAAATAACCAAAAAATTCCCCACTCGCTTTTTACACAAATATGATCTGTTTCTTTTGAATGCGAACTCTGAAAAGTCTTCTAGATTAAATGTTTTACAGATAAAATAGCAAAAATAATGCAACAAACTGTAATTATAATGTGTGTTGTTGTAACATTTAAAATTAAATTAAAAGATTTCAGAGTAAATTAACATTTTAAGTCTTTAAATTTGTTTTCATTTTAAATTGTTTTTTTTTATTACTAGATAAAATACTGTTCATAATGTGTCCGGGGTTTGGTCTAGAAATCCGGGGTTTTTACGCGTCTTGTCCTAGTTTTCAAATTTTAGAGATGGCAATCCTACGACTACCTAGTGCCTAGATCCCTAATCCTTTGGGAAATTTAGGATCAACAAATCTAAAAATATTGGCACGGTCGTCTAACCTATATTGGATTCGAAAATCGGAAATGCTATTGTAAAACCATCTTGCTAATTACCCTCGAAAATCTTCGTTTTCTAAATGTCTAATAAATCGAATAAAAATGACAGACGAATGACGATGTATGAAAAAAGACGATTGCCGAAAGACATTGAGGTCGTAGTCGTACTGTATTTAGGTTTAAATATATTACCTACTTATCTAGTATGTTATACATTATGCAGTTATAAACTTAGGTACAGCAAAAGTACATAGACACCGTTAGTTACTCTTTAAGAAAAGGGACACCTCGTAAACGTATTCAAAATGGCCGCGGCCCGGATGTATTGTACTTATTTCGCCATCTCCGACCGTCACTCGCCACCTGTGCTTTCGGCAATTTCCTCGTCTGGCGGGATTCTACACGTGTCGCGGGCTCTTGAGCTGGGGCAAAATAAGTTATTACCAGTATTTGCCCAGTGGTCGAAATTCGCCCATAATGCATAATATAATTTTCCTTAAGTTTGAAAGTTATAAGGGTTATTTTGCCTAATATTGCCTCTAATTACTAATATGTCATATATTGTCACTATGTGGTTGTTGCGAGCCACGTTAAAAGCGATTGAGAATTCGCCTGTTCGTTAAATTTAGATGTAGGTACATAGACCTACCCAAAGGATCACGAGAATCTAGGGGTCGAGCATGGAATAAAAGGTATTACAACTATAATTCAGGACACGTCTTGTTACCAAGGTTGCAAAAATTAGTACAAATTGCTTACTTTTATGCCTAAGGCAGAGTTCGGATTAGAAATGATACTTTCATGCCATGCCTCCGCCTCCGTGATATTTTTATTGATATTTATTTTTGTACAAACCCCTTTTTGTATGAAAATAAATAAATATTGTAGCTCGTAAAATAAATCCATATTGTAAATGAATATTCGTCGATTAATATTTGTGACAAATAAACGCAGACTGTGTTTAATTTTTATTCTGCCCCCAATCACACCTCTCTACACCCTCCGCCCTCCTAGGAAAGTGCGCCCTACTGGTTGGGAACTTGTGATCTAAAGGATTATTGGATGTTAAATACATATAATAATAGCATTACAGAACAGTTGAACAGTTCATATTGTGTTTTTCCCAAGAGATGTTCTATACGAAAGAACATTTTATCACAGCGTATCATTATTAACACTCATAAAGACATGCTATTGCATACATTTGGCCAAAAATACTTCATACAAAGGAAATAGTGACGCCATGTATTGAAAATCGATCGAGCTACGATGTAAGCGATCGAACTAAGGTCTGTAATGGCGTTAGTTACCTGTGATAACAAGCTATAAGTTTGAAATTATTATGAAATACCTTAAGCTAAGTAGTTTCAAATATAATATTAAGTATATCTTGTCGTATGTTTTTTGAAATCGTTTGTCGTAATTCCGCAGCCTTTTACAGCGCAACACTGACATCTATATTGTCAAATGTAAAACTAGAGTGCCCCAATGCACTCGAAGTGAGGACATTTTTAGTCTGGATATGCCCCGTCTCTAATATAAGTTGAATGTGCGAGGTACTATAATAGCGTAGCGTAGTACCTACCTGTAAAATAATATTAATTAGGTATCCTTGTTTCGAAAGGAATGAACATCGATCAGGTCGAGCAGATGGGTACGGCCTTACTTTCTAACGATCAGGCTCTAGCTAAAAAACCAGACAGGTTTAATGCAAGGCGTAGGTTTAGTGTGACCGAAAGTTGTTATCAGCCTGTGGGCGAAATGGCCATCATAATGAATATTTAATTTTAGCGAAATATTCAGACATTCCAGAAATCTAATATGGGAAGGGCTTTCAATGATTTGGCTAATTTTTATGATCTTAAGAACACCATACTAAGGGCCCGTTTTACAATCTTCTAATAATGTCGGATTGCTTATTCGGAAGTTTTGTCGCCGCTTACTTTGTATCGAGCGACAGAGACAAAACATGCCAATAAGCTATGTGACACTTATCAGTAGATTTTGAAACAGTCCAGAAATCTAATATGGGAAGGGGCTTTCAATGATTTGGCTAATTTTTATGTTCTTAAGAAAACCACACTAAGGGCCTGTTTTACAATCTTCTAATAATGTCGGATAGCTTATTCGGAAGTTTTGTCGCCGCTTACTTTGTATCGAGCGACAGAGACAAAACATGGCAATAAGCTAAGTGACACTTATCAGTAGATTTTGAAACAGTCCCTTACCGTCCTAATCATAGTATTGTACTCGTACTATTGATACTGGTCAAACCATTGCGAGAATATTGTATGTTTCTTGTTTTATTTTTTTATGAAATGGACCATTAAACGAGCAGGTGGATCGCCTGATGGTAAGCGATTACCTCCGCACTTGGACACTCGCAACTCCAAAGGAGTTACACTTGTAACTCGTCTGGTGCTGCGCACTTGCGTTCCTGGTCTTTAAAATCCCCAACCCCACACACACCTGTTTCCCGTGAGGCCGTTGTATTTATCCGGCCCATTCGTACCCGAAGCATGGCTCTCCCACGTTCAAATTGTTTAAGGGTTACTGGAAAAATCTTTAAACTATGTTCCAATGTCCAACCCATGAACTCGTGATAGGAATAGCCATTAAAATTACGTAAATATGTTCCTGGAAGAAGTAGACAAACGGGTATTTTATTTACGGCGATAGTATTAATTATCCATGTATTTATTTTGAGCCATGAGGAAATGTGGGAACTTTAAACCACATCCCCTTTTCCTGGTGTGGTCAGGGAATACTGTACCGTACCTACATACTGCATACTTCCTCTTTTATGACACAGTCTACGTACTGTAGATAGACAGTTGTTTAATTTCACCGACTCCAAAAAAGGAGGAGAACATTAAAAAAAAACAGTCGAATTTAAAAGAACATTTCGACTGTTTTTAAACGTTTGTTACCTAAGAGCTTCTGACTGGGTTTTGGTAATTCTTTTTGTTTATTTCAAAGCTGGTGGTGCTTCACGTGTGGTCCCATTTTTACATTGGAAGTCGGTTTTCATTTTTTGTTTAAAAAATAATTATATATTATATATAAGACATTGGGTTTTGATTGGTTAGTTCTGTTTTTCGAACGTTTGTGATATAACTCAGGAAACGCAAACAAGTTTCGACAATAGCTAGTTAGGTTAGGTTAGATTATTTATATAGTTAGGTTATTTTGAAGGAATTGCATGTATTTTATTGTACTTAAATGCGAAAACAACGTCCAAGTGCGAGTCGGACTCGCACACTAAGGGTTCCGTACCATTATCTACACAACTATTAATGCGAATATCGGGCACTACTTCAGTGTTAATAACAAACAAAAACCAGCGAAATAATCAAGTTTTTTGTATGGGAACTCCACCAACCTTAAGTATTTATTTTGTTATTTATTTTAATGAAAATATACTCAATATTCAGTGAATATTTTAAGCGTTGTCGTTATTTGTTATATCGAGCATAAAACGGCAAAAAAAGACGTTTGCCTTTGCTGTATAGCCTTTAAATATTTATTTTATACTGTTTTTATTAACTTACCTATTTGTTGTTATAGCGGCAACATAAATAGGTATATATCATTATTCATTTGTGAAAATTTCAACTGTCTATAACTAACTAGCTATCACTATGCACGAGGTATAGCCTGGTGACAGATAGACGGACGGACGGACGGCGAAGTCTCAGTACCTAATAGGGTCTCGGTTTTACCCTTTGGGTTCGGAATCCTAAAAATCAAGACAAACTCCATCGTTTATGCATCGATTTACATTTTTTTTGCAATCCGCATTAGATTGTGTTGAAATTTGAATGATTTTTATAGTAAAATGTTAACAGCCTATCTGTGTTTCATATAATGTACATTTGACCAGTCAAGCGGATTGAGGTTTTTATATCGACCAGTGTTACAAGTATTGAAGTCTGTATTAAAGCCATTACGATGCAAATGACAGCCAAAGCGCATCTAATTATTATCGCGGAGTCGACGAAAAAACGTTATCAGACTCGTGAATCCGAATTATACTTGTAAATGAGTTTTTTTCGGAATTTAATCACCGCTTTGTTCTATGGTGCAATGGTGCCGGCTTATTACAGTCCTTGAGCGAATGTTTAATATGTTAATTAATATATTTGCAACTCTTTATGTGCGGAAATTCGATAGGTCTTCAATCTTCATACTGGACAAAGATCCCCTTTCTTATAAGCAAACTCTCTTTGGAACCTAAACTCGTAGCTGTAAACTATATTGCAAAAGGTTAGCAATAGGTATCTATTTTATACTTTAAACGAGACAATCTTGTATATATATAATCGGTTTTTCGAAAATGGTTGCAAGTATTACAATGAAATTTAGTATGCAGATAGTTTGGGGGGGGGGGGGTCGATCTACTTAGGTCTTATCCCTGGGAAGCTGCGCGATTTTTATGCTATATATGTTTTTCTTTCGTCATGCAACAATGTATTAATAATTTCGACTCTTATTTATTATTCTCTTTAACTTATTATTGGTACTTGGGTATACGTATGTATAATTTTTGCTTTGTTCGAACATTCGTAATATTTCGAGTTTGAATCCCGGTCAGATAATATTTTATTTATTAGAACTCCGAGCATAGCTCTGTTACCCTGGGACTTTATTACTAAGCCAAATGATTAGTTACGCAATAGTAACTACGAAATAATACGATTTATTTACTTTGCATGCCTCTTCCCTGTATCATCAGTCTCAAATGTGACTAATAGTCCCCAAGATCTCATCCGTTCCAATTTTCAGTAAAATTTTTTAAAGGTTTATTTTTCATATCTTACACCCAGTTTTCTCTATTTCAGCATGGAACTGAAAGTTGAGCCGGGCATGGAGGGCGCGCTGGTCGCGCGGCCCGTCAAGGAGCGCAAGAAACACGACCGCTTCAACGGCATGAGCGAGGAGGAGGTGTCGCGGCGGACGCTGCCCGACCACCTGGCCGAGAACCTCGACATCATCATTGTGAGTACGATCGGCCACTCAACTTAGTAGAGGTATCGTAGTGCCGCTTGAGGTGTCATTCAGCATCCTAGAGTTATGCGCCAGAGCAAGCGAGAGGTGATCAGAAAGCAAGAATATGTCGCATTCACGTTTCTTGGGGATTCCCAATGAAGCAAAAACTACCGAACGGATTTTTATGAAATTTGGTATTTTGGTGGTTTAAGCTCTGGATTAACACATTTTATCCCTAAAAAGTGCTGTTCCCGTGGAATACTGTATTTACACGAGCGGAGCCGCGGGAAAAAGCAAGTACTACATAATATATCTATAATTTCGGGTCCATTTACATATTATAAGACCAGGCTCTTAATAAACTAGTGATTTTCTACGTTCCAGATCGGCATAAACCCCGGGCTGTTCGCGGCGTACAAGGGTCATCACTACGCGGGCCCCGGCAACCACTTCTGGAAGTGCCTGTACCTGTCCGGCCTCACGCGCGAGCAGATGAGCGCCGATGAGGACTATAAGGTACCTACAGTCAAGTGGAAAATGTTTAAAGTGCATTAGGCTGGGACTTCAGCTCTATTGTATTAGCGCAGAGTTCTGTTTTCTAGCTCTAATTTTCCTGGGCCCACCTGATTTCAGATCATATAGTCCTTGCCTTAGTAGACAAATAACAAATAAAAGAAAAGCATCAAGCAGCAATTACAAAAATTAATAAGCATTTTTTATACTAATAAAATTAAACAAAAGTGTAAAAAAGACACTAAAACACAAAAATCTACATACCTAACTCATGGTTATTTATAAGTATCACAAAAACAAGGTGATATTATATGCCCTTCGTGTTTTAATTACTGTTTTATTATTTTAATTAATAATTACTCACATAAAGAACCAAATACCTACACGTTGCACGTTGTATAAGTGACATTTCTCTTACGCTGGCTTTACCTATAGTTGAGTTTAACATTCTATCTGCCTAAAGTTTTATTCATTTTTCCTATTCCAGTTGTTAAATTTCGGCATCGGCTTCACGAACATGGTGGCTCGACCGACCAAGGGTTCGGCGGACCTGACAAGACGGGAGATCAAGGAGGGTTCGGCGATACTCCTGGAGAAGTTACAGACCTTCAGACCCAAGGTCGCAGTGTTCAATGGGAAACTCATATACGAAGTGTTCTCAGGGAAAAAGGATTTCTGTTTCGGCAAACAGCCTGATACGGTTGCGGGGACTAACACGGTGAGTTTATATTATTCATTAATCTTAATAACACACAGCTTAAACAACTGGACGGATTGTGCTGAAATGACACACGGATAGTGGTTAAACATAGGAGTAAAAAATAAATTACCAGCACTATTCCACCCTTGCTTACTTGCATTTAAAATCAAACCCCCTCACTAATATAAATGGTAATCCGTTATCGGTAATTTATCCGTTCTGTAAATATTTTTTATTAGTAACGGGGTAAGTATGTAGAAGCTAATTTCATTCCGCAGTACATGTGGGTGATGCCGTCATCGTCAGCCCGCTGCGCGCAGCTCCCGCGCGCGGCCGATAAGGTGCCCTTCTACGCCGCGCTCAAGAAGTTCCGCGACTACCTCAACGGCCTGCAGCCGCACGTGGACGAGGCGGAGCTCATATTCCCCGACACCACCGGCCGCCGCCCGCAGGAGGAGATGGAGATCCGCAGGTAGGCTGTCATCAGTAACACCGACCAACATCATACTTCAACGCCAACCAGCACGTCGACCAGCGGATGTCTCTCTCACTCCCGCATAATATATGTAGCTGTCTTATTCGCCAGGAGTTGCACCGTTGGTTCTATAATTTGTGTGCCAGCATGCTTAACAATATCAAAAATCAAAGTCAGTAATGAAATTTATGTTTTTAATATAACTGGACAGTTAATACGCGCTACTCCTAACTAATGATCCTAACTAAAAAATGGTTAACTATTGCATATCGCACATCTCATCTCATCATCTAGATCTAAGGAGGTGTTAACTCAAAAAGCACTTTTTTCAGAAAAGGCGAAAAACTGATTACTGTGCACTGAAGAAGTCATAAAAATATAATATATATTTTTTATATAATAATATTTTTAACTACTATAAAACCGCATATGTTTGCAACTTGGCCGCTCTTGGTGCAAAATCGGGCAGGATTCGCCAGTGTCCTTTATGAAGGTGACAGTGACAACTGGCCGAACACTGCTATACGACCAAAACTTATAAATTTAGTCAGAAATATCAGTTACACATAAATTCGTAAAAATATCATTGATGATTTTATAACATAACATTACTCATTAGTAGAAAATAACCTAACCAAGAGCATTTCAGGACATGTCTAACGAGGGTTCCGTAACTATAAACGCGTAATAGGTTTTTTAAAATAACTTCGTAAGGTCCGATTCGTCCGATTTCGTTCAAAATAATTTTCCTAAAGAGTACTCAGCATGATCTATCAGCATGGAATATCGCAAGTTTGTGAGTCTCATAGTTTAGAAATACAAAATAACAAACCACATTAAGGCCGAATACTCGAAAATAGTTGATTTTGTAAAAAAAGTAATGTATTGAACCTTGCCTTTATTTTTAAAGATAAACTATTCAACCATATCCCACACAATTGAGTAGAATGAAAAAATATTTTCACCCCCACTTCACATTTATGGAGCCACCCCTAAAATATAAAAATATAAAAATATTATTATTTTATGACGCTAAAACCGAGATCTATACACAACCTATAACTATACCAAATTTCATCAATTTCTATTCATAATTACAGAGGCACGAAGAGCGGACAGACAGACGGACGGACAAAGCGTACGACGGAACCCTAAAAAGATTTGCCATCTATTAATGTGATGTTGGACTAATAATGACACGTTCAGTTTTACGCATTTAATTTATAAATATCTACTAACATAATATTACTTAAAAGTATTTTATCAAAAAAAGGATTTATAAAGTATTAAGATACCAGACAAAATATGTACGGTGTCATAAATCACACTGTAGCATTTTTCACGTCACAATGCATTTTACAGTCAGTACGCGTTCATAATTAGCAAGCACCGCGCGTGCTCCCCTAGCACCTTTATAGAATATATCAATTTTATGTGGGACAATTAATAAAAATCTTTATGTTCGGGAACACATTTGGTTTTATTAGCCAAACCCCCACATAATATATTTAAATGCAAGATACAATATGAATTTAATAAAGTATTTTAGATACATGCAAAATCATATTATACAAGATGGAAATACGTATCTTGTATCTGTATTTCAGATACTTGTATCTTAGATAAGTCACATCTCTGCTTATGAGTTATGATGCATGCAGGTTCACATCTAGATAGTCACACATTATTTTTAATATTATAAGAAAGTAATCACAATTTGTAATAATTTTAGTGTTTGGCTAGTTTTGTGTAAGTACCTAATAAAAAAATATAGAAAGGCGTCACCGAGATATGACATTCTATGTTTTGTGGTAAAGTCTAGTAATAAAGATAACCCTACAATTTAGAATTAGTTTCGTTGACGACAGATTAAAAATGCTGCACAAAGCGGTCTCAATTCCAGGCTGACGATGGAACCGGAGCCGGGCGACACGATCATACTAGAGGATGGCACGGAGGTGCCCCTGAAGAAGAAAAGGGGGCGCCCCAAGAAGGTCAAATTGGAGAACGGGGAGACGGCGCCCCCGGTGCCTAGGGCGCCGCGCCAACCCCGACCGCCACCGGTACTGGATCCTAACGGGGAATTACCGCCAAAGAAGAAGAGGGGGCGGCCAAAGAAAATCAGACCGGAGGAGCAACAGTTTCTCATGCAGCAACAGCAACAGCAACAACAGGTAATATTTGACTAATATAAAACATTGTTTAAATAAGGCTTGTGCCGGTGGATGTGGATGTGGAAGGTGAATGCTCAAACTAGGGCGAAGAGGGAAGAGCCGCTTATTGTATATTGAATTTTTAGTTGCCATTCAGCCATTTCATTTACATTACAGCATATTCAATTGGATACAGGCGTTCAATTAACGAACTAAGTGGCCAACTGGATCAACGATTTACACAAATTGCTGCGACATAGACATCAACATCTTCCTTTAATTTACAGCAAGCGAACGCAATGATCCAGCCGCAGCTGTCGTCGCTGTCGCAGCTGCCGCACGAGCAGCAGTTCCTGCACGGGGATTTCCCGCAGCAGATGGCGTCGCCGATCCCACAGAGCATGATGTACGGCGTGCAGCACCAGCAGATGGCGGACGGCTCGCCCTACTACCAGCCCAACAACGCGAGTAAGTTGATGAACTAGGTATAAATTAAAATGTTGAAAATATAACGTAAATAATTATATATTGACCGTCAAAATTCTACTACTAATTTAACAAAATCCGACTGTGAACTGATGTAAGAAATTTTAGCAACTTTTGTGAAAATTACTACCACTTATACAAGTCCTCAACCGCGCTTTAAATGTTTCGCGTTCATCGCTATGATTTAGCTTCGTTTAATAGCCACGGTGGGTCTGACCGAGCAAACTATCTGCTCGAAGAAGTAGCCAGTATTTTACACACGCTTAACACATGTTTAACTATTCAGTAAAAAACAGTTGTTTTTATTGCGTAAATACTGATGAGATTTTTTTTCGCAGGTGGATTGGACTCCCCGCTCGAGGTGGGCGGCGGTGGCGGGGGGCTGCTGTCGCGCGGGTACGCATCGCCAGGCGGCGCGGGCGCGGCGGGATACGCGTCGTCGCCGCGCGCGGTGTACGCGTCGCCGCGCAGTCAGCCCTACTCGCCCACGCCGCAGCGACTCGCCGCGACACCGCAGCCGCACCAGGTAATACGATACACACTCTGCAAAATACATAACATTTTCTACGAAGTCGTGATCATATAAACAGCAAATATCTTCTTAGATAAGGGTTTTCTACATAAACGTCAAAATATAAACAGTAATTCATGTGCCCGAAGTTAGATTTAGGTAAAATGATATTGTTGTACACTTTTATGTACATAGTTTTAAATACATGTGAAGCTTTTTGTATATGTATACTCATTACTCATACCTTAGTAAATTCTGAGGCATAATATGTAACATTCCAATTTGAAACGTGAAATTTGATATAAAACAAGATTTTGTAATATTATAAAAAATGAAAGTTCAAACTATTTCGGTATTTATAAAGTTAATGGTTAACAACAGTAAAATCGAATCCAAATTATATACCCTACAATCATTATAAGAAAATACTTTGTCAACTATCCATTAACGACAAATAGGATCTGTCTGCACCACAGCAGTTCCCGTCGAGTCCGGCCGCGTTCTCCGCGCCGTCGCCGCCGCGTGCGCCGTACAGCTCGCCCGGCGTGGGCAACGTGGGCGGTGTTGGCAACGTGGGCGGCGTGGGTGTTGGCAACGTGGGCTCGCGGTCGTTCGCCGCGCGGTCGCCGCTGTACGCCAGCAGCCCCGCCGCGTACCGACAGCAGCCCAGCCCGGCTGCGCAGCCGCGGTTCTCGCACGAGATGCCCTTCTCGAGAGACGCCACGCCTCAGGTGAATATAATATTATTCATCACGTTTTGTAAAATTTACATAATACATTAGTATATTTTTTATTTATTTGTTTTGCGATCTCCAATGGTTTTGCATCAGTAAGCGACAGTTTTTGCTCTAGCATGCTTTTATAAATAGTAGATTCATAATATGTGTTTACTTACGAGCTCTACAATATTTTACCACAAGAAACTCAATTACGGATGATATGTTTTTTTAGCTGAAAATATGTATAGACGTCATGATAAATTGCAGAAAACACCTAACATAGTAAGTGTATTAACATTATTTTAATTTACAGGCCCAGTCAGTGCCGTACGCGCGTTCGCCGGCGCCGGCGGGCGTAGTCGGCGTGGTGGGCGGTAGCAGCACACCGTTCCCCGCGGCGTCGCCGGCGGGCGCACTGCACTCGTACACACCGTCGCCCGCGCACACGCCCTACAGCCACCACTCCTCCCCTGCGCCGACTTACACGGACCCACACCATTTCAGCAACCAGGTAAGATTATAAAAACATGCATTTTTTTCTTATATTTTGTATCCTTAATTATCTGTGCTCTTCATACAGTAACGAGCTCCGTGGACTAGTGGGTAGACCGTTTGATTCGCACTCGAGAGAGTGCAGGTTTCGATTCCTAGGTTGTGGCGTGTACCAATGAGGCTCTTCCAGATCTCAAATACATTATACGGACGCTCCAACGGTGAAGGAAAACATCGTGAGGAAACCCGCACATGGTTGGCCCCAGACGTATTGACCAGTCATTCCTCTGGACTAGGCTGACTGTGTTGTAAGAATGCCGTGTGTGCTTGTGCAACCATACGACATTAAAAAAACCGACTGTCCCAGGCACTACAGTATTTTAAGAGTAGTTACTTGGCTCGGAGAATACTGTATAAGTCATCCAATAACGGATGAAAAGGCCTAAGTTTTCATACAGTAAATATTTGTTGAAACCTAGTTGATGAAATTGTTTTAAGGTTTGATTATATTATACCAGCCATTTCAATTCATCTAATATATGATAGTAACTAAAGCAGATACTATCCTCAATAATAAATCCGCCATATTAATGAAGCAATAGTTGGACTAACTATTGCTTCATTAAATAAACAATAAAATTACACGACGAATGTCTGTTAATGTAGAGATGCCGAATTACCCGGCCGCAAAATCTAAAGTATGATGTTTTTTTGCACAGGGCGGCGGTTCGGGCGGCTTCTCAACGGAGCTGTCGAGCGACATCGGCGCGGCGATCTCGTCGCCAGGGCCCGTGTCGCCCGGCATGGCGGCGCTGGACTTCGAGCCGCCGCGCTCCGACCACAGCCCCATGGGCAGCACCGACATGCACCCCGGCAGTAACAGCAACTCCTCGCTGTCCGACTACAACAAGGTGTGTCAAAGGCTAAGGTGTTCTTTAAACCCCGGGATTCAATGAAATAGACTAAAAGATAAATAGCCATGTCGTTTGCACCTGCAATTTTTAAGCCGACAAGTAGTTTTGTCGTCGCCGCTTACCGTGGCACAGCCATGCTTCAACGAATGAACCGGCTTGTTCGGAGTTTATAAAAGCTTCTGATCATCAAACTTAGCCAATTGACACAACGTGGAACAGCGTTTTCACTACGTGAAAATACGATTGGTCCAATAGCAGTCGGGCCTTTTCGAAGGCACACAACGCTCTTTTATTTGTGTGATAGACATAGGCGACTGTTTCACGTGAACACATTTATGCAATAAATTACTAAACACAATCATACGTTAACAGCAAAGCAACCCCGGCGGCGCGGAGCTGTCGCCGGCGGCGGGCGGCGGCGCGGTGGGCGGTGCGTTCGGCGGCGCGCTGTACGACGAGGGTCGGCTGCAGTACCAGGACAAACCGGACTACCATTATCAGCAGGAACAAGGTAAGATAACAGGAGCGAAACGAATATTATTAGATTGAAAATTTGCAAACTTATACACACAACGACAGAGTACACACATTAAAGTTCATTTATAACTATACGGAAACTACTGCCTACAATCAGACTTATGTAACAGCTGACTTTTGAATTGATTGTCCTAAGAAATACGATCATTTATTGACATTGAGCCGCGTTAACTAATCGTCGGGCGATAAAATATTACAGTTTCTAATAATTGCTATGAAGACTGTATTGTAATGTGTTTTTGTATTCGCAGGTCCGGGCGTGGCGGAGAGTCCGCGGTTAGATCAGCTGCATCAGCATCCCTCCATGTATCCTACCAATTTCAATAGGTACGTCGCGTTTCTGTTTACGTCTTTCTTTATTGATGATACTATATGTTGCCCGCGACTTCGTGTTTTTGTAGCCTATGTCTTTCCCATGGTCTATTCTATATCTGTGCCAAATTTTACCAAAGTCGGTCCAATAGTTTCGGAGCCTTAATTCAATGCAAACAAACTCAACATACAAAATATAAACAAACAAATCTTTCCTCTTTATAAAATTAGTAAAGATAAAAGTATATCCATTTCTATATTTACACGCGTGTCCTTAATATTGCCATCAATGTATTGAGTCATGTCAACATTTTTTTAAATTTATAAATTAACTAGCTTTTTTGCCCGCGGCTCCGCCAGTCTACATACAATATCTCACGGGAATAATGTATTTTTTCGGTAAAAAAATAAACTGTGCTAATCTAGAGCTTAGACTCTAGAGCTTCAAGTAATACCATACCATTTACCATTTCATTAAAATCCATTCAGTAGTGGCGTAAAAGAGACAGAAACATCCGTTCATTCGTCCATCCATCCTCACAAACTTACACATTTATAATAGTAGTAGGATATAATAGAATATTCATTTCTATATTTATACGCGTATTTATAAAAGTGCCATCAATGTATTAAGTCATGCAATATAATTACGTAAACATTTTGGATTTTATTAATTAGGCAATATTTTATTTATTATTTCGTAACAGGTCGACGCCGACGGGCGAGGAAGACTCGAACTTCGGTCGAGCGCCGCCCTTCAGGACTCTGTCTGAACATGCGCCTGGTAAGATATTCATATTATATTCTAAACATACTTACTTTTACAGTTTCGTTGGAAATTCATAATTCGACGATTTAAACGACGTAAGATACGTCTCTTTTTTTTACTGCTACTTTTAACTCGCTAAAATTTTCAACACATAGGTACGTTACATGTATTTACTTTTAGGTAAACATTAAGGTAAACGGTACGATTAACGTTACCTATAATTTTAGGGTCGCCCAGCGAGTACGGGAACACGGGCGAGGGCGGCACGCCAAAGGGCAAATCGCAAGACGTGGCGTCCAAGTCGCTATCGGGACTGGAGTCTCTGGTGGACCAGATCCCGTCCATCGCAGAGGGTGGCGCGGGCGCCGGCGCGGGGGCTGCCGCCTCGGGCGGGGACCCCGCGCCCCCCGCCCCCTTGCCTGACTACGCGCCTGCGTTGTATCCACCCTATCCGGCGTATGGCGCCCCCACGTATGGGAATAATGGGTGAGTGTCATTGGTGTGAAATACCATAGTTTATTACAGTCTGTAGTTTTTGGAAGTATTTTGTTATCTAGGACCAAATCTCTTATTTACAGAGATATTGTTCTAGAGAACAAAATACTTGCAGCTTATTGCTATAAGGTATTGCAGCATGGATGTAATATTGAATGTCACATTAACAGTAAAGATTTTACAATTAATATCTGACTTTATTTTGTATACCCAGTTACGGCGGTCCGTTCGTCGGGTACGGCGGCGGATGGGGCACGCAGCTCATGCGACCCGCGCCGGGCTACCTTCCCGACTGGCAGTACGGCTACGCCCCCGGCGTGGCCCCGCCCTACGCCGCCTACAACACCCCCTACTACAACGGCTACGCCCCACCGCCCGCGCACCATCAGCAGGTACGACACTGAAATTTATTTATGGAAATACTAATTTCCCGTCAAATATTAGGTGCATTCCACATTAAACAAACCCCATTATGGATAAATATCCGTGTAATAATGGATACACATTGTAATAAAGGATCCATTATTAAGAACATTATCAGAAGTCCACAGGATTTGGCCGGCCACGGCCGTATGCGATGTTACATCTTAGGTTATATTTTAACGCCTATTCTCATTCAATCTCATTTTAGCTATCTGAGATCATTTCAACATTCAGATTTCAACGATCCTAGGATTAACTTCAGGTCAATTTACGTCAATTTTTGTTTGAGAATCTTAAGATTTTAGATACGTTATTAATTTCGGGCGTAAGACTGATGAGATGGCGAAGAGAAAATTGGACGCTTTGTATAATTAATTGGGATTGTTATTACTTAATAGTCTGGGAAAGAGATTATCTGTATTATCCATTTTCTCAACCAATCAGCAAAACACACACTGTCAACTTGACGTGTGACTTGCCTTTCTAAAAAGTGTGGCAAGGCGAAAAGAGCTCTATTATTTTATCATGTTTTTGGAACTAACAAAAATAATACGTATCCAATATTTTTGATGTTACTGACGGAGTAAAATACTTATATATTGTTACCTAAAAAAAGCATATTTAATTGTTTTCATTTGAATGACGTTCCAGGCGCACTACCTGTCGGCGTCGCCGCTGCTGGAGCTGCACAAGAGCGGCGAGCACGCGCCCGCCGTGCCGTCCGTGCCCTCCGTGGGCTTCGGCGGCTTCTGTTAGTGCCGCCGCGACCGCAGCCGCGTCGCAGCCGCACCGCAACTGCGGCAGAGCGGTGCCGCACCGGCACACCCCTGTAAAGCAATCTAGTGATGTAATTTTATCTTTTTCAAAACAAAATAATGAGCTTAATTTTTAGTGTTTATTTGTAAATATTGTACGTATTTATTTGTCATCGAACCTCCCGAACATCACACGCGAGGGCGCGCGCGGCCCGCATGTTTTCGGTCTGTGATCCCGGTCTAAAGTCTTGCCAATTAAACGTTTCGTGTTCTAGTCAATGGTCGTTGTGTCGACTAGTCAAATTCTAAACGGCCCAGCGCGCCCCGGCGACCATCATCTAAGTCACGAGAGCGGCCTACGAGTGTACTTTTACTTAGGTTTAGTTGATATCGTTCGGAGTCGGGTTTACCGAGCATTTTGAGAGTGATGACTATATTGTGTATTTGGGTCCGGGAGAGTTACCGACACGGTTGTAGCTTCGGATCGCTAGGTAGATATAACGTGTTCGTGGACGTCGTGCGGCGTCGCGTTTGCGGCGCGTCGTCGGTGCTGTTCCTCGTGTTTGCCATTTTTGCGGCTACGTTACGTACCGCTCTCGCGTTTGCGTTTATTTTTTATTGTCTTTGACGTTGTTGATGTTGAATTTTCGTTCTGCGTGTGACTCGGTAGGACTACTGCGATTTCTGTGTTCAATTTTTCGTAACGCTCGGGCGGGTGGTTTTGTACAAAATTATTTCTTTGCACAAAAATAAATTTTAATATAAGATAAAAACGAAATAACATACGTAATAAAGACATATACGTTAATGATAAGTTACTCGAAGAATTTATATACGGTAGGGAGGTGCGTCGCCGCGGACGGTTCGACCGTCAATCGTGCTCAATGTACGCCTTCGAATAGTGCAGCGACGTGACCAGGGGCCTTCCGGATTCGAAGGACCATAAGTTTTGACATATGACATATGTCACTCCTGACACGCTCCGACGTGTCTAGGTTGACATATATCGTATCAAACTTATGACAGTTTAGGTCTAACGGAAGATTTAATGTGTTAAAGGACTAATATAGTTGTAATAACAGCATAGTATGTGATCCTTTGAATACTGTTTGCATAATATTATGTCTGTGATTGTATAGTTTTACTATATGCCACCTTCATTTTGACGTTTAGTTGTCGCTGCACTATTTCAATGCGTTTTTTTTATTTATTTGTCGTCAGTAAATACAGAAAATTTATAATTTCTATTAATGAAAATCGACAGGGTATTTAAGATTGCATAAGTTGTATTATAATTTTATATTTATTTTTATCATGTGCGAGTTTTTTTCTCTCGTGTTGCGTTTAGAGTTATTTTATCGATATTTTTGTATAATCGATTGCGTCTATATTTCGAATGTTATTACAATAATGGGTGATAATTTTATTTATACTTAATTTGGTGATATCTCCGAGGGTAGTTTCTTTAATTAATTACTTTTTTTGCTAGTAACTCACTCTAAAACTCTGCGATAAATGTAAATCAGTAAAATATAATTAATATGTTATAAAAAGATTGAATAAAATATAATTTTTCTTTGACTTCATCTTAAATTATTTCACCTATTTTTTGCACTAAGGATTGTATCACTTCGATATAGATTTTGTTTTTTCTTTCTATAACAGTTTGAAGTCTCTTTTTCGTATTACTTGTGATAATGGCTAAAACATCGACTCACGTGAGTTTCAGAGTGAGTTTGCGCTTACTGCGTTCACAGTTGGGTATTTGCCAATATATAAAAATATAGTTTTTTAATCATTAAACAATAATTAGGTATTACATCTTGATAAAAGTAGATCCTCCTATTTGGAAGGCGGTTAAAAAGATTTAAAATTTAATGTGTAGTTTTGTAATTGACCTTGTTTTTATTTATGTCCTAAAAGCTTCATAATTGTTTCATTACACAAAAAATAACATTATTTTGAAACCTAAAAACCTAAAAAATAAATATTTTAAAAATAAACTTTTTAAAGACCGCCGAAATCACTATTCGCCATGTTGGTTGATAGATTATTATATGTGCTGTGACGTCATAGTAATACTATTTGTATATCTGTGCTATTGTCTACTCAGACAAAATGGCGGTGTGATGTTCCGTTTGACGTTTTGGCATAAATAACTTTATAAGATGTCATGAACTATTTTTTTACATGTTCCGTTTCACTACTACGTATGCACACACTTTGCCGGAAGTTACTTCGAGGTATCTTCATCAGAAGAAATTAAAAAACAAAAATACATATTTTATAATCAACTTTATTTATTACTCTTAAGTTTTTAATTTATGATATCGCTAGAATACGTTTTCCTAAGCCAAGAACTAAAGGAAATACAACTTCAATGTTTGAAATTAAATATGAGTCAAGTAGCCTATTGGTGCATTTCAAAGTAACAAAAAAGTTGGAATACTTTTTTACAACATTAATTCAAAAGAACCTACATAGTTCACTCACATCAAATCAAAAAAAAAAATACTATGATAAGTATGAACATAAACACACAAACCATTGCAGTACGATATGTATGGGACGTTTTCACAAGACTCGCAAGAGTGCTTCAAACAATCCGCAGTTTCTTTGACAATATTGATTTTAATTTTTATTGATTTTTGTAAATTTTCATTTTTTTAGAATTTTATGTAATAAAAAAAAAATCACAGGCAAGTACCCTATTGTGTAAATTTGTATCATTAACGTACGATAGGAACGTCGCTCCTACAAAATCAACCAGACCTCTTCCTTTAATTAGGTCATTTACTCGTAATTAAACATACTACATTCATACATTTATCACGAGAGTGTTCAATATTTTATGTACGAATGTGGTATATATTTTATGCGACACCCTCACATATAGTACGTCAGCGATTTGTAAACTCGACATAAGATAGCGTTGTATACGCTGAGTGCTTTATTACGCTTGTTTTGATATTATGTATTTGTAATTTACTGTTGTTCGTTTTGTGTAAAATCAATTCTGTTGTAGGGCGTTGCGGTGCTTTTTCATTCTGTCATAATAACTTTTACAATTTTATTGTATACCGTCGTATTTTAGTTTAGAAAGATGTTTACAATGTTTTGTATTATTTGAGATGTGTTATTGTATTGAAAGTGATGTTAAATGCATAATAATAATAATGTAACTTAAATTATACTTTAATTATAATATTGTAATGAAATTAATTTAGCACCGATTCGCAAAATGCAAAGGCCTAACTCCACTGCTGCTTTGCCTTTAGATGCGTTTTTCCTCTGTCGAGCGTTCTATATTGTAGCCTGTTCGCTATTATTTAAAATACGAAATTTCTAAGGCTTGTCTCACTGTGGTAAGTTGGCAAAGTTACTTAACGGTAATACTACCAACATGACGACGCTATTTTTTTCATAATGGTTCTAACTGGTAAACCTATAGCGAAAGACAAGTAGTTCATTATGTTGGTGGCCTTGCCAGGGTCGTTACTCCTTAACAATTAGAAATATTAAAGTTCTTCTGTATTTGGTCCTTCTCGTACATTTGAATTTAAGTCTCGAATAATATTTAGATGTGATAATTATTTCTACGTTTATAATCTCGAATATTTGCACGTGTGCAACGGCAGGAGGTTAGAGTCGTTTTGTATCGCGACGTTACCGGCGGTCTTATTGTATAACAATTCAAAATCTATGTACTTAATTGGATACAAAATTGTAATAGGGAGAGAAGTGATTATGATGAATAAGGCCGCCCCTAACCTCGCAGGGCTCGCGCCGTCCGCTCGTGGCGAGGCCTGAAGCGTTAGTACCGGTAATTAAGCATTGAGCCGGGCCCGGCCGCGTTATACACTCGGCAGCCATCCTAGTTTAAGTCTTCTATCAACGAGCTAGTGTTAGTGCTCGGCGGTCGCCGCCGGATATCTCTCTAACGTCGGCCTGCAGTGGCGGGGCCGCCCCGCTGCCTGCTCCGCCACTCTCGGCCGACGGCCGCTAGGCTCATTTCCGGGCATCGCGGCCGATCGCAGCCTTACGCGATTAATAGCGTGCGATAGCGTGGCTGTGTCAGTAGTCAGAGTATGAAAATGTATGGCGCTGTTTCCAAGGCATGCGTCAGACGCGGGCGCGGCCGACGACTGACTTTTTCGTACTCTGATTTATTTTCACACATTAGTCGTGCGTCAGCTGCACGCTGTTAATATCGCGCGGCTGCTGTCGGCCGCGGTGCGTGGGAGTGAACTTTAAAGCTCGCACGCGCACACCCGCGCCATTGTTGGCATTTCCGCGCGGTGCGTGCGCGTCGCACGAGAATCTCGTTAGGGTCGACCAGTTTAGCCACTGGTCGCTCGACTAATTGTACAGTATGTATATTTTTGTAAAATTCCTTCTTAACTGTGGCAATATTACGAAATTAAAAAAATATCTCTAATTAATAATTAGTACAATTTTTAGACAGTTAACTCGAGTAACCGACCGATCTCTAAATGTAATGTAATATAGATTGGGTATATGGACGCAGGAATTTGATTTGCTTTGTTTTAATATAAGGCCAGCTGTTTAGTTACGCGCGGTGACGGAGCGGATATTGATAGTCTGTAATCATATATTATATACTTTTTAATATGTTCATAAAATCTTCGGTTCTACATATGTTTTTTTAATTGCAGTAAAATATTAGTTGTCCAATTGACCTTCAATGCCAGGATAGATTTTTATGTCCTAAACCATTGCCCAATAAAGTACTAGGCTAACATAGTAACTAGGTAAAGAATTTGTAGATAGGTCAAGAAATGTTAAATGACTAACGGAGGACTGCGGCATGCACTGGTTACCAGTTGTAGGCGTAAAGTTTGTTGAAATAATTTATAAATAAGTTAACTATTAACTGCAATGGGTTACCTATACAGCTAAACCTATACTGCGTGTCATGCAACTATGTCTCGCTTTAGTTATTTTTTCTTTTACAGACATATTCCAAAATGTTGCATTAATTTTGTGACATTTTTAAATAAATTATTGAAGAAAAAATGATTCCGATATAAATATACAAGTACAGAAGCCTCACACTGTCTAATGTCTATCGAGTAAGCTGAGCGCAGTGCATGAACGTCGTTAGGGTAGCTGCACACGCGTGACGCGTGTCGTCGGCACGCCGCTTGGTTGTGAATCACGTCGCTTGTCGCTCCCGCCCCCGCTCCGTCACGTCAATCTGTGTTGCCCACCTGTACATCTGTTGTTCTCCCATCCCGATAGCGAATACGTGTTACTTGTTATACTGTAATTTTGTAACTGATCGAGAGCTGATAGTGATTTAGCTGCAAATGTGACGTCACAGTGTGCTGCGGGCGGCCGATCCGGGTCTGCTAGTGAGGCGTCAATGCCGTGCCAAATAGCAACATCCCCAGAGCAATAATACTACTTTATAGTCTCGTGAAGCAATAAAACACGCGTTTATTGCAATTATCTATCATGTTTACCTGACATTGTTTTCTATAGTATTCCTTTTATTTAGTATTATATATGAACGTTGAACTTTTCGCTCGTGCGAAGACGGTTTTTAACGAATTTAGCTCAATTTTATTAATACTTTATTATTGTAATTTATTCTATTATCTACTCGCTTGTTGAATATACAGTTGTTTCGATTATTTCACCATGGCTGATAGAAATATCATGGTGACGGATCTCGTTCGCCTTACTGATTTACAAAAGTAAACAATTCAATGTTTATCAATATCATAATAAATAGAAAGGGAGATAAATGAGGTTGTTTGTGGTACAGTACTATCAGCCAAGGTACGCATTTGTAAAATATTTACTCAAGTAACTCGCATTTCAATCACGGTGCTTATTTATGGTAGAGGGCGCGACAGGCAAACCCAGGCGACAACATATCTCAGACTCACTCAACGCTCCCTCGGATCAACTCGATTAGTCAATTATTTTAGGCCAGACGCCTGTCGCGCCCGCGACGCGCGTTTTTAAAGTACAATTTGTCGATACCTTTATCATTATGACTACTAATATAGTTTTTCGGCGATTCGCGTTCCCCCACTTGTTGGGAGCACGGGTAGCCTCGGTTCACTTTTGAAATTCATTCGATTTTGTCAAAATCGATTGGTTACAATTTTTGGGGAAAATTGATTTCGATTGAAGCGAATCGATTTGAGAAGTGATTAATGGGCGCTGGTATCAATGAGCGATGAGTGCTCTCGCGAGAGTTTGTTTTCGCTAGTGCATAATATGTTTGTACAGTAACTATACTTGTCGTAGAACCTAAGCAGTTATGATAGTGTAACGTAAGATCTTATCGAATTACAGTCTAGTGTAATATAAACGCGAATTCTGACGTGTATTTGTAAGGGTTTTTTATATTTTAGTTTTGAATGTTCTCATTTGAAGAAACGGACTCGTTGGAATGTAATTAGTAATAAAACAGGAAGAATTTTAAATAATGATACAAGTTTAATGATATTTAAGTAATGTATTATAAATAGGTGTAAGGTAAAAAGTTATTAACACTGTATGGAAATGTGACAAAATTATAGTCATTTGTAATATTATACTGATGTTTTATTATGTCCTTACCACCTTACACCCTTAATGCAAAAAGTATTATCTAATAAGACATTTTGGATTAGCAAAAAGGGCTGAAACTTCTAAATAATAGTGTTGCTGCACCGCACTGCCAAAATCGGTAGTGCCGCCCGCCACTCATAATTCGTCGACTATCTAATGAATGAATGAATGATATGTTTTGGTAACGAATTCCACAGCTTTACACCAGTAACAGCAAACGAGGAGGCATAATATTTAGTTTTATGCATGGGTAATTCTAGTTGAAAATTGGATGCAGATCGTAATTCTTTAACAGTAGCTTGTCGAAATATAAAAATATCTTTTAAATATGAGGGTAAACAAGGGTCATGTATAATTAGAGAAAACAAGAGAGAGAATACGAGCGTCCCGGCGAAAACGTATAGGCAACCACTTCAGTCTTGATCGAAAATCTGACACATGGTCAAATTTTTTTAGACCGAAGATAAACCTTATCGAGAGATTCTGTAGTCGCTCGAGCTTATTTAGTTGTTCTTCGGTGAGATTGGTAAAACATGCATCTGCATAATCAAGAATTGAGAGAAACAGGGATTCAGCGATTTTAATCTTAGTTGGAATTGGAAGAAGGTAACGAAGGCGACAAACGGAGAACCAAGTTGCAAAAATCTTTTTACTAATTTCTTTAATATGCTGAGACCATGATAATGTGTCGTCAAAATAAACACCCAAATTTTTTACACATTTACTAAAATAAATATTTACATTATTTAAAAGAACGGGGGGCAAGCTGTTCCAGTCAATCCTCGACACCAGCCCAGGGCTTCCAATAGCAATCAACTGTGTTTTAGCTGGGTTAATAAAGAGGCCGTGACGCTTGCTCCAATTACAGATCGTTTCCAAGTCTCTGTTAAGGGAGTCAATAGCATTACGCAGATTAATCAAAGAAGATTGAGTATAGACTTGGAAGTCATCAGCATACAAATGAAACAATGAAGTAGTAGATTTAGTAATGGAGTTTATAAAAATCGCAAAGAGAAGTGGGGACAAGACGCCACCCTGAGGGACGCCGGTAGTGATAGAGGTCCAGCACGAAAAACTATCAGCCACTTTAACTCTTTGACGACGACCCACAAGGTAACTGCGGATTAAGCCAATCAGTTGGGGAGAAAGATTGATAGACCTTAGCAAACTCAGTAGTACATCATGATCGACAGTGTTAAATGCATTGCTAAAGTCTAACAAGGCTAGAATGGTAATTAGCTTATTGTCCATACCAAGACGAATGTCATCGGTAACCCTAATTAGTGCGGTAGTAGTACTGTGTCCACGACGAAAGCCAGATTGAAAGGAGCTAAGAAGGTTATTGTCTATTACGTAGTTGGTAAGCTCATGACTGATCAGCCGTTCTAAAACTTTAGATAGAAAAGGTAAAACTGAGATAGGACGGAAGTCAGATACCAGCCTAGGCCGCGATGTCTTTGGTAATGGAATTATGTTGGCATCCTTCCATGCACTTGGGAAAACACAGGTATCAATACAATGATTATAGATATGAACAAGTACAGTATCTAGTCTTTCAAATGAAAATTGAACCTGGATTATTTGCAAACTTTTAACTTTGCAACTCTTTACGACCTTCTAAGGCAATTTGACAAACCCTAATTTGACAAAAATTCAAATTTGAAAAAAAAGTGGTTTATGCTTGAAAAAGTAAAAAACTTTATTTTGGCATTTTATTGATCACGTCAGTTCTAATCTTTCTTGTAAAGTAGGTATATATATACCTAGTCTTGCCATAAATACTGAAACAAAGAAAAAAAAATTCTATTGCAAATAACATTTCTTACTTTTACAGTGTGTTAGTTTAATACATAAATATAAAAAAAAATTAAAATATAAAAACTGTAGACTTGCAACGAATGTATATTCGGCAGTATACCGAATACCGAATATTCGGCGAGGCCCCTGACCGAATAGCCGAATATTAGGCAAAAGTATTCGGCTGGATTTTAGCGCCAAAAACTTGTACAGACGTGATTGTTTCGCGCTCCTTTGTTTTGTTCTAATGTACTCATCGCCCGCGCGCCCGCTGTTGCTCTGCGCGGTATATTGCTAACGCACTGCATGTTTCGACAAGTTCATTTCGTGGATATCGTATTACGTTAAGTACAGTTTATTGTGCTCTCTTAGTTTTGATCTGTTTGTAAGTGTGATAGTGTGAAATTTAACAAATAAACAATTAAATAATTACGAACGTACTTTAATAATAAAAAAATCGATTATGGCCTTTAAAAAAAAATCGCCTATATGGGCATACTTCGAGGATGATGTAAATGACCCAAAAAGTGCCGTGTGTAAACTGTGCGAAATAAAAATTTCTCGTGGTGGCGTTGGAAGAAAGGCGACAACATCGGGAATGTTAAATCATTTAAAAAATAAACACAATGAAGAATATCATAAGTTGGTACCCACGTTCCCTAAGGGGCAAGAAACTAAAAATCAAGATACGAATGTAAGTAATAAACCTTCAACGTCAAAAAAACAATTAACTCTTGAAAAATGTGCAGAAATTAATAAACTATGGGATATTAATGACCCCAAGGCAAAAAAGTACCATGTGTTTGAAAAGAAATGAGAACCTTACCCTTCTAAATTTTGATTACCACAATAATTCAAATACATAGAATCCTCCATTTTTCCAATTCAGAAGATGATCATGTACCTGTGTTATGCACCAATGACTACTTAAATGATTATAACAGAAATTAAAATATGAATATATACGTAATCAATTTTAATTTTTCATTTTACCAATTATTTCTCTATGACAAAATATATTATTTAAGTATTCGGTATTCGGCCGAATAATATGTAGATATTCGGTATTCGGCCGAATATAATAAAAGCAGCCGAATAGGCCGAATACCGAATAGTAACCGAATATTCGTTGCAAGTCTAATAAAAAGCTTATTCGAAGTGGTCTGTATTGGCTGTAATACAGTCCTATAAACGTTAAGGCCAGTTACCAATAGAAGCACGCACTCTTTCCATGGGAAAATTCTTCACTGCCAATCGTACGGATTGTTGTAGGGACTCCAAATTATCATGGGGTTTAGAGCAAGCCATACTCTCTAAAACTGACCATAAATCATAATCCAGCGGATGAAGATCGGGACTAGACGACGGCCAGTCTTCAGCTCAGATGTAGTCCGAAACGTTCGTTTCCAACCAAGACTGCGTAGACCGAGCTTTATGACCCGGCGCCGAGTCTTGCTGAAGGACCATTCTTGGTTATTGAACATGGTGCTGTTAAGGGGCTTCACTACCTTCTCAAGAATGGTATCTTGATACACTTGTGCCGATGTTTTGATACCTTTTTCACAAAAGTATGGCTCAGTCACTCCTTCATAGCTAATACCCCACCAAACCATCACTGAAGTCGGATAGTGCCCACGTTGCACTCTGTAGACTAATTGGGAAGCTTCCTTAGAGCTTTGAGAATAAATTCGGTCATTTTGTTTGTTGAAATGTTGCTCAATTGTAAAAAAATTCTCATCCATAAACAAACCTGTTTTCTGTGACCTCCTTTTGCGTACCGCTTCAGTAGTTGTTTCGATTTTACTACCCTATTCTTTTTTAAATTATCAGTTAAGAAATCACCAGTACGTCTCTTATAGGCTGCAAGTCCTAAGTCATCTTTTAAAATACGGGACATGGTTCTAGGTGCTATCTTCATCTCCCGAGAACAAATCTTTTGCTTTCGGACACGATTTCTTCGAATTCATTCCCTTACTGCTTTGACCAAATTTTTCGTACGAACACTTCGTGGACGGCCAGATCTTTTTCTGTCACAAAAGAGGTCTTATTGTACCTATTAATAGCCCGGTACACATACATTTTACTAATACCAAGCGTATGGAGAGTTTTAAAAATTGCATTTGGCTCCATACCTACTTTGTGTAATGCAATCACAGCGATTCGGTTCTCCTTGTCACCCTACACTATTTTAATATCGCAAAATATTGTATGGCCAGACTAAGTTTAGAAGAAAGTCGTGTTACACTATTTATAACTCAAGATTGGCTGAACCGATTTGGCTGAAAATTGGTGGGGAGGTAGCTTAGAACCAGGAGACGGACATAGGATACTTAAGTGCCCCGCCGAGTCTGTAGGTTCACGATAATCTCAAAAACTACTGAAAGGATTTTCATGCCGTTTACATTTACCGACAGAGTGGTTCCTTAGGAAGGTTTATATCGATAAAAATTTGTTAAAGTTTCGTGGAAATTGTTTGATTTATGACGTTGAAGGTGTCGGAAAAAATCAAGCCGTCTGGGAACTTTTATCGAAAACGCTGCCTAACCCGTTGGAGATAAATAACAAAATAATGTATGGTGGGATTGTTTCTCTTTTATAGGTTATTATAAGTCTACAAAAACTCCGCGATGGCATAGAATGCGATGGCGTATATGTCTATCTTTTAAGGATAGGTTACTATACCATTCTAAATTTTAAAAAATAATCAGAAATAATGTCGTATTTTCAGAAGCTATTTAGACGGATACAATTTAATTATTAATATCTAGGAGATATCTTATAATTAAAAAGTACGTGTGAACATTAATTATAAAGTAACTATATATTTTTACTCTGTGCTATTACTATATTGCAGGTATATTTGCTAAAGCAGTTTTTTACCACGAACACTCTTACGCAGGCAAAGCTGCGGGCAAAAGCTAGTTAATTATATAACAAGTAACTCATCAGAATAATAGAATATCTGACTCATTCAATCCATCTGATTCTAACAGCACCTATAATATAGGCATGTTGCCTAAAAATTAATTTTTCTTCTATTCGATGTTAGACAATATGTTATGAAACAACTATAATCCATTTTTGAAAATCTTACAAAACAACGAAGATACATAATTATAATTTAAATTTACAATATGAAAGAGAGCGATATATCGGCCTGTGACGTCACGAGTTGCTCCCACCATAGTTTTGTCATTACAAAATGTATGGTGGTAGCAACTTGTGACGTAACAAATCGTTTTGCGAGAAAGAGATAGGCAAATTTTTTTATTTGCTTATAGATTTAACAGTGTCAATCTAAATACCAATTTTTTTTAGATTTATGTATCATGAATTTTTAAATTTTAACTCATTAAAATGAGATATTCCACACAAGCCACATTCCTATTTTAATTTATTTTATATTTTCTTAGGAATAAGAATGTTGCCCCCCTTAGATTTTTAAATTTGCCACCACTTCTCAGGCTTAACTTTCGTTTTCCAGACACTTCAGTCTGGAAAACATCGTAAAATTATAAATGCTGCAACATTTTATTATATCTAGCGAGATTAGTACCGGTGCTGGATGGGTCGTGAGTATAGACCTTTAGTGTCATTATAGCGCCTTACTCACGGTCCAGCCTGCAAATACAGCACCGGTACTAATGGCCATCATTAGTGTCAATAGTGTCATTCATTTTTCAAGTCATTTAAGACTTTTGCCTACAAGTTCGCGGCCTTGTATTTGCAGGCTGGACGGTATGGCGCTTCTCATCAATATTATTATTTTTTGCCTACAAGTCCACTTCAAGTCCGCGGTCTTGGATTTGCAAGCTAGACGCTGAGTATATCACTTATAGCACTAGTCTCAATCCTGTCTCCATGCAGTGCTGACATTGTACTGACAGCAGATCAAAGAACGCGGAACGCGTACCCACTCTCTAAATCTATGGAAATCCATGTGATATTCTTTTTCATTCCGCTTCTCAATAAAGGCAAGAAATTAGTTTTAATGTAATTAAATGTAAGAAAAACAGCTTTAGCTGACACAATTTTGTTTATTTTTATTAATAAAAAAGTTCATCACAAGACTTTTGGGTGGGTAGTAGACAGGGTAGACAGTAGCGTACTTAAATTATACATTTTTCGAGCATTATTTTGAAATCAGAAAAAATATTAAGAAATCTTGCTAAAATAGTATGATAGTAATAAAAAAGTTCCTTATGCTTTAAAAGAAAACAAGTTTTACCATTGCTTTCACCGTTTTATAAAAAAAAAATCTGTGTGACCATAGACTAAAGACAATTTGACTTTTCTGCTCTGTCGGATACATTGAAAAGATCGGCGGATCGCGGATTCGCGAATCGCCTGTAGAATTCGGTGTGGATTGAGATGTCGGATATCGGCAGCGGCGACGAAGGAGTTTCTAGTCAGAGTACGTATTTATATACAAAAACGTAAAGTTCAAAACGTGTAACGTTTCGCGCCGATTTAGTTTGCATCCGTGAACGTTCCATTGTCGTCGCTACGTTCAAAAGTAAATATTTCATTGTTCCCGTTTCAAAATGGCGAATTTGCCTCTATTATTCGAGGAGCGCGAGGCCTAGGTCGGTTTCTGGCTAGGGACGAGTGAGCGACGTCGGGCGACGGCGCGGCGGTTGGCCCGGCTGGGAGTTAGCGCCGCTGGAGGTTGACGACCTATCGATTTTTTTGTCTGCGACCTCTCATCGGCGGGCGGGTCGGTGTCTGGAATCAGGAAAGGCGCGAGGGCGGCGGCTCGGCCCACCGGAGCGTCGAGGGAGCTGGGGCCCTGGCGCGGCGCGTCAGCTGACGCCTACAGGATGGGAGGTCGGTGGCAGCGATAGGCCCGGACTGTCACCTATTGTCACCAGCGACTCGGGATTACTTACCGTGGTACCTGGAGGTGGAATCCGGATTGGTACAGTGATTGGATGATCAGTTGCCGCGCAGCCGTTAGAACCTCGCGTGCTCTTTGTTCTCCTATGAAGTGATAATTTTTGTGCTCACAATTGTCAAGGAAGTCTAATGTAAGGAAAGCCATGGGTAAGTGGAATTTAATATTGCCTGCACAGGTTCTATTTTTTTTAATCCAGAATTTTTAATGACAGATACAGACAAAGGAATGTTAGGCAGCTGGTTCATGAAGTAGACGAAACTTATCTCTTGTGAAAATTATCCCTTATAGAGATGGGCTACGGGGAAACCGTAGCTGCAGAAACTGCTATTTCATCACTATAGTAAAAGAGTGTACATGGTAAAAGTATTTACAGAAAAGTATTAAAGCATTTTAATACCTACATAAATTTAGTATTAGAACAATAACAATAGTTTGTTTTCAACAAAAAAAACATGTCAAAGTGTAAGTGTGAGTTGGACTCTCACACTAAGAAAAGAAAATCATGTTTCTGAATGGGAGCGTCACTTTAAGATTTATTTTGTTTTTACCCATCTGGTTAGTACCTATATTTTGTTGTTACAGCAACATCAGAAATACATAATATGGTAAAATTTCAACTGTCTAGCACATGGTCAGGTGACAGTCAGACGGACAGTGGAGTCTTAGTAATTGGATCCCATTTTTATTTGGGACCTATAATTTATACGCCTTTGGGTATGGAACCCTAAATCATGATGTTTAGACACAATAAAATTAAACATAATATAAAATGAGAAATCAACATTAAAGTGAGAATGGGAATTGTTTTCAAATGGATAGAAAGTGTTCTTAGCCTCAATTCATCATCATCAGATAAATTATCTACTGCTTGACAATAATGGTGGTTATTTAATTTCTTTAAATTTTGTGATATATATTTCTTATTTCCTTGTTAGATTTCTTATTTTTCTATTGAGTGGCCTAAACATAACTGTTTTGTTTATGTACACATATTCATTTTTGAATAAGTTCTATGTAAATAATTAATATAATACACTATTTGGCTCATTGTAGTGTTCAGAAACCATTTATATTTAAAGTGAAAACTGCTTTAGCCACGTTGGACACTTTTTGGTAGGGGAAAATCTTATGGGTTCTTTCACTGACATGGCTCATGACTGGCGCTTGTGCAACGGCCGTGTGCTGTGCATGCTAGACATGGATTTTTGAATGGATGAAGTTGTGTGCGTTTGCATCACTGACTTGCTCATAGCAGTTAATCTGTAGCTTTGCAGCTGATGTATTGTGCAACATAAGTGCTGTTTATTAATATTAACAGTTCTACGTTTTCACATCGGCTGTCCCTATAACTGCCAATATTTTTTTGTAAACAAAAAGATAATACAGTTAAAGTACAATTTTACAAGGCTTATGTTAGACCACTTCTAGGGTATGCTTATATGTTATGGGACCCATATTTTAAAAAAGTCATCAAAATACTCGACAATGTGTAAAGAAGAAAAATGGTTAGCACAATCCATAATAAGCCCTATGAGCAACAACTCAAAATCCTTGGCCTTACTTCACTTGAACAGCGTCGACAGAGAGGAAGTCTCATTGAGACTTACAAAATACTGAGTAAGCACTACAATGCACCCTGCCTCTAAAAACCATACACCCTTAATACTAATAAGCACTTGCGAGGACACCATTTTAACAAATTATGCCAAAATGCCAAAGAAACACTTTTTACCTAACCAAGCAGCCTAGAACAGACTTCCTGAAAATGTTGTCATGGCACCATCAGTGATTTGCTTTAAAACCGATTGGACAAAATAGATAATATTATCTTCAAACTATTTGATACACACGCTGCACGCTCAATAGCTAATAGCAAAAATATTTATTTTGAAATTCATCTAAAATTTCCAAATATAAAAACAGCTACTTACTAAATAGAATTGGTAGATTGTTTGCTTATCTGATGTTAGCCTTGATTTTAAAAAATTATACGACAACGGGAGGTATATTTAATACTCTTATATACAATACACAATACAATACAATACATAATATATGTTAGAATTATTTAATACACTAATAAGGGACTTTAGGCTCCATTCATGCCAACCCAGTCAAATGTCACAAAAATTATCTTGGTCACAGTTATTGAAAAAAATTGTGGTTATCATATATGTAGCTTAAAAACTTGCCTATAAAAACATAACGCGTCAGCTATGCGTTTTTAAGTCCTCTTAAATAAAGTGTCCTATGTAAACACTGTCTTCTTTCAGGATAAAAAGTAGCCTGTTTTAATGCAGAGCCTAAACTACTACCATACCATTCATCAAAAATCTGTTCAATAGTTTTTGCATTAAAGAGTAATAAACATCCATCTATCCATCCATACATCCATCTATCCATCCATACATCCATCCTCATAAACTTTCATATTTAGTAGTAAGATATACTTTTTTGTCAAACTAACAGTTTTCTCGCTTCATTTTTTTTTATCACTCTAATTTTTTTTTGTATAAATGAGGGAGTTTGATATTTTTTCTTTCGCTATCGCTATTAGTACTTATTCGGGATGCCATGGTTTCTTAGCGACTGCCATATTTGATTGTGATCCAATGAGTCAAATTGTTGTAATACACAAAACCTAAGTAAAGTGGGTATCCATATTCCTGTGCTTTCTCTATGATCTTCGTTTTTATTAATTTATATTTATTTAAATTTATATAAATTAGGTTTTTTATATAAATTTATATTTTATATAAATTAGGTTGCTCTTCGTCCAGTCTTTTTGTGATTCTGTGTCAAGGATCATTTTTGCGAACACCTTATACAAGTTTGACATCATCAATTGCTTATCGGGCGATAGTTGTTTATGTCACTTATGTCTGCAATTTTGTGAATGAGGATAATAGTGCTGTTTGTCCATTGTGTCGGTATTACTTCTGTGTCAAGTATGGTGTTGTACAGTGACGTGAGAGCTTCAGCTGCTTCTAATATCATTGTCGTTGTACGTTTTGTTGTTTGTTTGTGATGTTGTCTGGTCCTGGGGCTTTGTCATTTTTCTGGGTTCTTATGGCATTGATGACTTCATAATGACACAAATGATGGAACATATTCTTTAGCTTGATCTTGAATTTCAATCTCATTCTGTTGAAATGTTGGTAGGTCTTCTCTTGAGTATAATTCCTGGTAGAAGTTGGTTGCTACTTTCAGTATGGAGATTCTGTTTGTTTCAGTGTTTTGTATTGTTTTTTAGTTTTGGTATTGATCATCCAGATTATCCTTTGAGTCTTGGGAATTCCTTTAGCACTTTTTGGATGCCACCTGTTTTGAGATGTGATGGTTTAGTTTTTCGATTATTTTGATTGTTTTATCTTTCCTTATCTGTCCGCTTATTTCTTTGCTCAAGACTAATCTTTTTTAGCAATAATTTTGTCTTTTCTATTTATCAGAAGTTCTTTCCTCTCCTCTATCATCTTCTTTACTGATTGGTTAAGTTTTCCTTTTAGAGTCTTTTGTGGTGGTATCTTTTTGTATATTTTGTTCACTTCTGTGTCATACAGTTTTTGAATAGTTCTTCTTTTGTTTGTGTTGCTGCGCTTTTACTTGTGTTCTTTAATGTTGGTATAGTAGGCAAAAACAACAAACAGGCAAAGTGTTGTCTGCATTTTTTCTGTAGAGTTGATTTTATAGTTGCCCGTACCATAGGGATGTTGCGTAGTGTGAAATATCACATTTTTATAAATTAAATTTTAAAATTGTTGGTTAAAGATACATAAATCTAAAAGAAGTAGGTTAGATTGACGCGATAAAAAATTATAATCAAATAAAAATATTGCCCATCTCTTCCTCGCAAAATGATTTGTTACGTCACTAGTTGCTACCGCCATACATTTTGTTATAACAAATGTATGGCGGGTGCAACTCGTGACGTCACAGGCCGATATATCGCTCTCTTTCTTATTGTAAATTTAAATTGTTTGTATCTTCGTTATTTTTCAAAATATACGAAGATGGGTTATAGATTGTTTATTATCATGTTGTAACATCGAATAGACGAAAAAAAAATTTTTACGCAACATGGCTATTCTGTGGTTGGTATGGAAGTTAAACTGATTTATCACCGTGACATCTTGGAATGATTTGGGGTTGTTAGTTCCTATAAAGTCTATCTCATTTTTGTGGTGACTGTCTGGGGTAATCCACATCCACTTTCATGACTGTTTTTTGTTGTAGTAAGTGTTCATGTAGGAGAGATTATGTTCATGGGCTAGGTTTATCATTCTATTACCATTATCGTTGTCTAAGTCCATATTTTCCTATTATAGAGTCTTCGCCTGAATTTTGTTGCCCGACTCTACCATTGAAGTCGCCCATGACTATGATGTTTTTGTTAGTGTTGTTTAGTGTTTCACCTGTGTAAAACTTGTCTTTTGGTTTTTTGACTCTAGTTTCAGTTGGTTTTATCTAGTAGGTCGTTGGTCATATCTGGATGTTAGGTTTTAGACCATTTACAATCTTTGTATCCAGGAAGTATCATATTCAAGATTGTAATCCTTTCGCTTATTCCCTGGAATTCTTCTATGTATTTCTTGAGGTATTTCCTAACTATAAATCTGACTACGTTGGATCCTTTAGTTTCTCCTTTATAGTAAAGTATGTAGTCATCATATTCGATAATCTTTTCTCCATCTCTTTGTACTTCGCTTAAACCCAGTATGGCCCATTTTATATGGGTCATTGCTTCTTCTATTTCTCTGAGTTGAAACTCTAACCTAACCTAACATTATATAATCGCAAATAATCTTATTTGTGACCTATGAGTCCTATGACTCCGAGTAACATTTTAGCAGCACACGGATCAATGCAAAATGTTCATGCAAAAACCCAGCTTTCCCCTAATTTTTCCGAAGCACAATGTCTTTATTCTCTTACTACATATTACATAAAACTTTTTTGTTCCTTCAGCAGGATTGGACCCCGCTACCCATTAATAATATGTGTGTATGATGATAAATATGTCTGTAGATCAACAGGGTCTGATAGTGATATGCATTTATCCAATCATGCAGCATAACCTGTTTTACAGGTGTGTGCTGTAATTTTTCACAATCTAATCCAGTACAGTAGTGCAAAAATAAAGGCAACCAATTTCTGGTTATGTTCCATAACCGCTCATTGTTTGATTACAGAAGCAATTGATCAATGTTATTATGAAATGGTTATATAAAACTATTATGTTGCGACTTAACTGGTCTTAAGGAAAACATAATAATATAATTAGATTAGTGAAAAATGTTCGTAATAGTTAATAGTAATAAATAAAATATATTAGACGTGTAAAAATATTTTTAAAGTAAACATGTACTACCAAATGAAATAACATAAGATCAATAAACATGCTATTGATTTTTAAAAAACTTATTCTCCTGATATAAGTATTAAACACTTTTACCCTCTTACTAATAAAAATATTTACACAATGGATAAGCTATACAGTGTTTTGTCCTTGTCTGTCTAGCGACATTTCCAACGTATCCAACGAGGACAAAACATTGTATAGCTTATCCATTGTGTAAGTATTTTTATAAGTAAGGCGTCCCCCACATTACGCGCGTTCCTCGGGGCGAACCGAACCGTTCCCGAACCATTTGACGAAGTGGTAAGAACGCGACGCGAGCGCCGCGTGTGCGCTGCACACCGCCACACGGCGGCAAAACGCGTCGATCACACGCCCGTGGAACGCGCACGCCTAATGTGGGGTCAGCCCAAGGGGGTAAATAGATAACTATTAATTTGAAATGTGTAACATACAGAAGGGAGTATGACCTATTTGAGACAAGTTGAGTGTGCATATCTTGGTTTTTATATTTTTAAAAGAGCAATTTTCCATCTTATTGATAAAAGATGGCCCCGCGCGAGTTTCTTATGCCGGTTCTTCTCGCCGGGCTAGTTCCCGAACCGGTGGTAGGCATCATGTAGATCGACGTTCAGAAAGTGTATAAAAATACCTATTTTGAATAAAATTTTTTGACTTTGACTTTGGCATATGCCTCCACTGTATTAATACGAGTTGGTGCAGATGTTCAGTGAAAAGCTGATGGTGTACAGTGCAAGGGAATGAGTAATGCAGTGACCTCATGCGCACCTCATGCAGATATGTCAAGCGAGTTGTCATCCGATGATGATTTTTTTCTTTGGTTTTTTGTTTTACATCATTAAACTTTTGTAAAAATTATGCACATAAATGCAATTTTTTTATAGTTCTACTTTTCCTTAATAATTACACCTTATATTTAATTACTTAACACAAAACTTTTATTCTGTGTCATTTATTCTCAAAACTGCTCAGTTAATTAGATGATTGATATATGTACATAATTATAACAGATATAGTGCTAAAAACTTTTATATTAGCGTATCACCAAAGTATGTCAAGGCGACTAGTTCCAGCCTTGAGCGAAAATACCACATTATCTTATGGTTTTTAATCTCGTTTTAGATTTGGCATATTGTAAGGTCGTTTTGCATCATCCTGCCTTCACTAATTTAAAAATATAACATAATTTGCATAATACAACAGTTTTTTATTTACGAAGGACTTCATTTAGGTAAATCTCTTTATTATGTCTCAGATTATTTACAGATGTATTTCTTGTTTATTTTATGATAGTCATACATATAATAATTTTTAAGATTAAAAGGTTCCGTGCAGTAAAATTTTGTCCTACTAAAATTATAAATGTAAAAGTATGTGAAGATGGGACGGATGTTACTCTTTCACGCAAAAAGTACTGGACGGATTTTGATGAAATTTGGTATGGTAGTAGTTGTACAGCGCCACCTAGTTGTAAACGCGACAACTAGGTCAAATAAAATACAAATTCTTAGTAAACGCCAAACGCGCTCACGATCGAATGCGAAAAGACTCGCACTTAGCACTCTGGATTAACACATAGGCTAATTACTTACTGTCCCGAAAAAGTACAGTGTTCCCGTGGGATACTATAATTATGCGGGCGGAGCCGCGGGCAAAAAAGCTAATGATTTAGTATACCTACTATTATAGGTGCACCGGAGGAATAAATATTAGAGGAAGTGTCTTTGTCTTTTAAACTCTTGGTTCAATGAACCACCATTTTATGACTTGATAATATTATAAAACATCCCATATTACACAAAATACAAAATATTTTATTCAAATCAATTTTGCCAAATTACTACTTATTACAAATAATCAGCTTTTTCATAAAATTACTCAAATAACTCTAAAATAACAACAAAAAAATCTTATTGAAAAATTAGCTTATAATTTGATTCCATAATGAGTATCCCGTAATAGACCAATCAGTTTCACTTACAGTCTATCCTAAGTCTATGAATTACACATCATTATTGTCTGTGGTTGCAGCACAATTCTGGCAGATCGAAATGAGTTTCGCGACAAAGTTATGGCATTCGTCACAAACATTTGCTGTCTTACGATGGCATGCATAAGGACATACTAAGTACCTTTTTAGGTTTCTGTACCCAAATAGTAAATCGGAACCCTATTATTGAGACTGCTGTCCGTCCGTCCGTCAGTCCGTCCGTCTGTTTGTCTGTCACCACTCACCAGGCTGTATCTTAAGAACTGAATAAAATATTTAAATATTTAAGGTATTTTTATCCCAACAACATCCGACTCGCACTTGGCCGGTTTCGTACACATAGAACTTTGTCAGGTGCTTTTTCTTCAGGTCGAAGGCGGCGGCCGGCAAAGTTGTGGTGCGTGGCGGGCGTGCAGGTTCCTTAGGAACAGCCGCTGAGACGCCCGAAATTGGAAACTACGATCGCGGGAAAACCCAACTAGAAGCGATAAAAATTTGACAGCGTCAAATTGACCCTTTCACAGCCTCGCCGGGATAAAGAAGGCCGAAAGCGTTATTTAATATTTTAGTCCTGTTTTCTTTAGACTGTGGTATATGATGTAGATTATGGACGGTCAACCTACCCGGCTGGTACACTTTTACGTTGATAAGTTGTACCTCGTGTCCCTTATGGTAGAAAATTAATATTCGCATCATAATTCGCTAGACATTTTGAAATTTGCTGCCCGGTCCATTTGAATATTTCATAACAGAATTGCTTAAGCGAGGTCGAGGTCGCCGCGCAAAGGGATCCGAAAGCCATACAAAACGAAATCACATACAAAACGCCTGATGATCGAATTTTATTAGTCAACCTGATTTATTAACAAGGCTATCAGTCCCTTTTAGCTTTTCCGTTCTAAATTCAATATAATATATTCATATTTATTATTTTTGACGCATTTGCTAAGAAATCCTAACCCTCCCTTGTTGACATACAATTGGAGAAGTATAGGACAAGATTTCAGCTTGCCTCAAACACCTGTTCTAAATTTGCTAGTAGCTCTTGGGCTATCTTCTGCAGTTTGGCAGCAAGTTTTCTACATAAATGCAGAACACCATAAACATTAAATAGGGGCAGGATGACACTAAAGGAGATAAAAAGGCGTCTGTTGTTCAGATTTTTTTGGATATAGCTTCCTTGCCGTAAGTGACAGTTCACACCGCGAGAATACCTGACGCGGCGCTGCATTTTTAAGACAGCTATTCAAAATTGAACTCTTTTCAGTCCACAAAAACATACACGTTTCATTGTTAGAGTACGAATGGCAAGTAATACCGCGCTGCATATGTGCAGTGTATTACTGATGTCATAAAAAATACGTGTATCTTTTTGTGTAGTGAATGAAGGTCAATCATAGCTGTCTTAAAAATGCAGCGCCTTGTCGCGCATCTTTTCGTTTCGGCGTGAATAGACCATTAAGGTCTTTTAAGTTTAAACTTTATACCATAGGTTCAGGGCTAGTGCCAAGTTAAGTACATGTGAAAACGCGACTTACTAATTTACATCAAATAATGTCATCTTTTATTACAGTAATAAAGTTTAAATTCATACAATTTACACGCAAGGCTCAAGGACGAAAGTTTACTGTATGAAGCCGATGGCGATTCGCATAATATTTTGCCTGTTAAGTAGGTCGATTTTTAAGCACTTAAGACACTGGCGGATACATAAACTGCATCATAGTTCAAAAAAACATTCAATCAAATTTTATTACGAAATATGCAAACTTTTTACATTTATTGATATTGGAAAATAAAGGCTGGTTTATAAAAACAAAAACAAAATCAAATTTAAATATGGTACTGTCACAAAAGAAAGAAAATATTCTATAGAAGAAATCTTGTCAATTTACTAAAGATTAACTCGTTGTTACGTTAACGTAACCATTAATCACAACATTAATGTTGTGATTAATGGTTATTTTTTTTTGTTTTGTTACATGTTAAATTATCGTTACTAATTGTTTAATTGCTAGTCTGTTTTCATTTAAAACACGTTTTTCTCTCACGAATATGGACGTATGTATCGTCCGAAAAAGCCGCACAAATTGTTGCTCTAGTGCAGCAAGGCGAACGAACAATTGCTGCAGATTTAAATGTAAACCAGTCTACGGTTTCCCGAGTTTACAGAAGGTTTATGGAGACATTTTTATTCAAAAGAAGACGTGGAACCGGCAGAACTCGGGTGACAACGTCTCGTGATGACAGGTTTATTGTGACAACTTCCTTGCGAAATCGGTTTTTAACGTCTATAAGCATTAAAAATGAGCTGCCAACAGGTACGTGACGTAGCAGTTAATGCACGAACCATAAGAAGAAGGCTAAAAGAGCATGATATCACAACTTTCAGACCCGCAAATAGACCAAAATTGTCTGCAGCTCACAGGCAAGCTCGACTAAGATTTGCTCGTGAACACTTATATTGGACTGAAGAGCAATCTTCCGTATTATTCACTGATGAGTGTAGGACTTGTTTGTACGGTGCTGATGGTCGCAGACTAGTCTACCGTAGACGAGGAGAGCGATATGCTCAAAATTGCATTGAGGAGAGGGTTCCATTTGGAGGCGGGTCTTGTATGATTTGGGGTGGCAAATCGATGGATGCTCGAACTGAACTTGTGTTTATTGACGCAGACACACATGGCCATGGTTTAACATTACATCGCTATATAATGGAGATATTGGACTCTCATGTGGTACTTTTTAGCGGATTTATAGGCGAAAACTTCATTCTGATGCAGGATAATGCTCGTCCGCACGCAGCGAGACAAGTCGAGAGAGGTTGAGATTCGTTCCATGGATTGGCCAGCACGTAGCCCGGACCTCAATCCGATAGAACACGCATGGCACTACCTAAAAAGAGCTGTATTTACAAGAAAGAGTTGCATTGTCACAAGAATGGGACAATACTCCGCAAGATCTTTTAAAAACACTGATCAGGTCGATGCGAAACCGACTTGAATCAGTTATTAGGGCAAGAGGAGCTTAATACACCTTATTAAAAACAAAAAACTGTCTTTTCTTAGTATTGTAAAATTCTCATAAGAAAGCCGTTTTTGTTCTTTCTATTCACATTTTCATTCCAAAAAGCTGCAATGGGAGTAATTTGATTCTTTTAGTGAGAAAAGTTGACCTATACACCAGAACCAGTCTTAGCATTATCATTGAAATAAATCATCATCAATCACAATCATAGTTTGCACTTTCACTAATTATATTTAATTGGAAGTTATCTTGCACTATGATGCAGTTTATGTGTCCGCCAGTGTAGTTTTATAGTACTCATAGTTTCGATTTTAAAATATTCTCATTATCTACCTTGCTATTTATTGGGGCTGACTTTTTTAAATTTTTGAGGGTAGGGATAGTCTGAAATATAGATTATTCGGAGTATTTGCTAAATACGACTCGCTCAAGGCTCGTAGCTAGCAGAAATGATGGAATTTCAGATAGTACACACACCGGCATATTTAGCGGAACATAAAATAAAGGTTTGATATCAGTATCATATAAGGTTGCTGGCTGGTATACGTCATTTAATTTAAAAAGAAATATATTCAAATTAAGAAAACAACTGAAAATCACACTTTATGCAATTGTTTTAATTTTATTCAAATACACCTTATCTGGAGCGAACTTCGAGTATTTCTTCCTTCTGAGTTTGATTTAAAATTTCATTGAAATAATATTTTTTGTTATCGCTTATCTTTTTGGAGTTGAGGACTGAATTATGCGTGACTTAGTCCCAACGAAGATTGCCAGGGCACTCGAAATGCGAAGAAATTCAAACCTAGAGAGTGATATCCAGAGATCTTCGTCGACCAGTTTCAACGATCCATCGCAGTATCCAACGGTTCAGGGAGACCGGTACTTATGTGAGAAGAGCAGGACAAGGCAAAAAAAGACGCACTTCGAGTAGGGATGATCGTTTCAGTCGGCTTCGTGTACGTAGGAACCCCCGTTTGACGGCCGTCCAAGCCCGACATGAGTTAGAAGCAGTGCGGGGTGTAACCGTAAGTGAGCGTACGATACGAAGAAGGTTCGAAGAAGCTGGTTTGGGTTCATTTGCGCCCGCCAAGGCTCCAAGGTAAATCATCGTAGAAACAGGTTAACTTTTGCTCAGGAACATCGACTTTGGAACGCGGATCAATGGAGTAAGGTATTGTTTAGTGATGAGTGCAGAATTCTCTTAAATCAAATTGACGGCAGGCAAAGAATATACAGACACAAAGGAGAACGATACATTCAGATAAATTTTGAAACTACAGTTGCATACGGTGGTGGATCAATAATGGTTTGGGCGGGCATTTGTTTGGGAGCTCGCACAGACTTGGTAGTGATTGACAGAGGGTGTCTGACTGCAGACCGCTATATCAGAGAAGTTTTAGAAGAAAATGTCGTACCGTTTGCCCCATATATCGGTGACGATTTTGTTTTTATGCAGGATAATGCTCGGCCGCATACCGCTCGGGTAACTCAAGCTTATCTTAATGATATGAATATCACTGTTATGGAGTGGCCGGCGAGATCACCGGATATGAACCCAATAGAGCACGTTTGGAACTTGCTGAAAAGAAAAGTTAAGTCCAGAATTCCAGCTCCTGCCAACGTGGGTGAACTGCGAATCGCCGTAGTTGAGGAATGGCGGAGACTATCCCAGGAGACCATCGATAACATCATTCTCAATATGCCTAGACGGGTAGAAACTTTAATAAGAGCACGTGGAGGAAATACGCGATATTAATCACCATTTTTCTAATTTAATTAATTGTTATTTTAATATTAATTTTCACTTTTCCCGGATACATGAAAAGTTCAAAAATGTACCATTTTTCACAAATAGCCTTTACTCGCAAAATCTGTTCTTAATGTGATCTCATTTTAAGTAAAACAAATGAAACTTTAAATAACAAAAGAAGTGTAGTAAGTAGATTTTAAAATAAAATCATATTTTTTTTAATTATGGACCTTTTTTTGTGTTCTGCTAAATATGCCGGTGTGTTTAGATACAGTTTTAAGAAAAGTTAAATACAGGATCATAAACATTACGATAAAATCTGTTATACATCCCAAACTTCGTGTCTTGATAGGTTTCTCCTCTTTTATGCCTATTATCAGAGAGTCATCCATCTAAAAACTATCGCATATCAGAGTTGAGAGAGAGAGAGAGAGAGAGAGAGAGAGAGAGAGAGAGAGAGCGGCTATTGATTTAGAGTCGGGACTAATCTCTGCAACCTCGTAAGTGGGAAACGCTTTATAGGTCTACCAATGTGTGTCACATGTAATTTCTTGTGACGCTTGACTCCTGGGTGCCTAATGGTTGACCCCCTAAATGGGTCGAAACAATAGCTAGTGATCATTGGCAGCTGTATCTGTCTACGTCTTATCAATCAATAGGAATCCATCCTATAAAAGTCTTCAAAGAATTGACTTTCGTACTTTGGGCAATAAAATGGGCTTAACATACTTTGGTAGCTACTGGCTTATATATTATACTTTATTGGTAATTCTTCCGTCATGTTAGAAGTTATAACTATCACCTATGACTTCTTCACGACGTAGATTGCTTGTCCTGTGAATTGGTTTATAATAAAGGTTGCCTAACCCATCATATCAATTTACTATCTGAGCCTTAACGACGGAGCTGAGACTCGTCAAACAAGAAAACGATTTGCCAATAAAACTATATTTACAATAACAGTTTAATGGCTTTGTTCGGTTCCATCTTAGCCTGATTTAGTAGCTCCGTAAAATATCAACTTTTGTCCATTAAAATGTTGAAAGAATAATAAACGAATACAAGCCGAAGAACGTATCTCGTACGAGAGCTCTTATTTTAAGGGTTACCGCTATCTAACGGTTAATATAGTAAATATCTGACAAGTGATTGTCTCTGGTTGTGGTGTCGGGTAGTAGTCTCGGCTATTATCGGCTACCTTAATTAACCAAGCAACAAAAAATGCGGAATATCAGGCAATATCTTTAAAGAAGACTAAGTGTAGCAATAATTCATACTGCCTATTGTCTAATCTTCTTGACGCTTCCGATTGGAGCAGTTAGAATTGACCGTGTATGGGCTTGGATTGGCATGAAATTTCATACTGTTTATTGTCGGTTTGAAGGTAGTATGGTGTATTGCTACTGTAACATCAATTGGCGCAATGAACTCTTTGATTATCTATTTTAGCTATCCGGTGGTGCCATCAGAATCAAACAGTATTTCTCTGATTTTGTAATCATTTATGGAGGGAGCAATTTTTATAGCGTAGTTATAACTATCACGTTTTTTTGTTTTTGGATTATATCCAAAAACAAAAAAACGTGTATAACAATAATTGGAAATCTATTCGACATACTAGTTTCCTCGATACGGCTAATTAGGCATACGAGGTGGATACAAAAAATATGGGTTTCACTTTTTTGCACGTCTGGCTTGCGTCTGCGTGCGCTGCCAATGACCCGCCTTGAACTGTGGTCTGGCCGAATATGCCTAGCGGTAAGCGGACCAGTTGCTGTCTTACGTGAAAAGAATAATCCACGATTGGTAGAAGCTAGAAGAGTTTAAAAAGAAAGGTAGCCTTTCTTTTTTACATATAAACAACGTATATAAACATGTGACATAATAAAGAGGTGAAAAGTGTGCATTTAGAAAACGCTATTATGAAGACTATTTAGAAAATAAGAATGGCATAAAAAATCATTAAAAACTGTCAGTAAAGAAATCCCTCCCTCAAAGGCATATTTAGTTTTCAATAAGAATTACTAAAGACACTAAAGACATAAGACACTCGCCGTCAAACACTCGTTTGGCGAGATACAACTTGAATTGTATATGTTTCTTTTTATGAATAAACAAATAAAATTTTAAAAAACTGAATTAAGGGCTTTTTTATTATGGTTCAAATATCATTATTAAAATTACAACCACGACTCCCGAGGATAATCCTAAACACATAATTATAAACCCATTTTATCTACGGGCCGTTTTGATTACTCGGTAATTTCGCGGTGACCTAGAACTGATATTTTGGAATTTAGGCGAGCGCCGTAATTTATGTAGTTGACCTGAAATGTGTTTGTTTTTGCCACTGCCAAAACCTTATGTTTTTAAATTATTATACGAGATGATTGAATATTATTTACAACAATTTAAAATTTTAAAATTTAAGAATAAATGGAGTGTGGCTGTGTCACACTGACCGTGCGTTAGTAGTTAGTACGCAGCAAAATGACTTCAAAATGGCAACGTTTACCCCTCCGCCGCCCCAGCAGATTCTTCCAAACGGTATACCTTATATACCTAGTACCTACTCAAATTTTTATAACGTTAGGTTTGTTTTTTGCATTGCAATTTTAAAGACTTGGTGCCAATTTCATCAACGAATGTTTAAACTTAGTCGTTTATTATATATAATGAGCCATGGCATCTCTCGTTCTTCGTAATAATGAAAGAGAAGGCTTGATATCTAGACAATCGATTAACACTAACAGATTGGGACATATTCTCATCAAAAACCCCGAGGGAGTGTTTGACGTTCTGGTTTGAATAAAGCCAACAATCTATCTGCAACGTGTAAGGTTACAATTTCATAATCTAGATCACACTTAGGACACAGTGTGGTCAGGGCTGTGGCTAATTTGAGGGTAACTGGCGCATTGAGGGTATCAAAATAAATACCGCCTACCAAATTCGGCTTTGTGATTATATTTTCGTAGTTAATCTTTTTGCTTGCATTTTTGAGTAACACTGATTATTTGAAAAATAACGACATATTTTTTCAATTGACTATTTCAAACAAATGATATAAGAATAGATGGCGTCAAAATTATTAGTAAATATAATATCTTGTTTGATGTTTGTAAACTTGTTTTATATTCGGCGTCTGCCGTCTGCTATACGATAGAAGCTCATTTCAAATTCGCGTATAAAGTGTTTTAAAAGTCTAATCATACGATTTTATATGGCGAATAATTTTTGAATGTAATTACCAGGGGCCGTATTATGATCTTTTAAAAAACCAGCTTGTTTCCAGGCAATTCAATATACGGCCCTAAAGTGCCTAGATCTTTCTCGTATTACAACGACATTTCATTCTGACTGGTTTGGTTGTCGCTGATTGGTATAAACGAGCATGAAGGTAGAAGGACGTACTGAAACGTCAAATTCGACGTAATTACAGTCCGTTTTTTTATGGCATGCACTTAGTAGCTTCAGAGTTAACGAAGAACAGAAAACTTGTACTGTAAGATGGGGCTATTTGAAATAATGCGATATTTGGATGATGCAATAATGCGATATGGGGCGATATTTGGAACGGCATTTTAAAAGTAATATATTTTAACTGTAAATAGAATATGTACAATTTTGAGGGCTACCCATAAAAATAATGTCCTATGTTGATAAAATAACGTCGTTTTTGTATACACCTTTTTTTTTAAGTGCTAATTTTCTACCAAAACTCACCGGTACAAGGGGGAATACCCCTTTTGCCGGTAATACAATTTATTGTAAAGAAAAGGTTACGAAGATTTTGGAAAATGGAATTCACATTTATTTACCCTCGGAGTGTGAGTGATCATCGACTTAAGGGCCCTTCAGAGGTGAAATCAGTGTTGCCAATTTAACTATTTTATAGCTAGATTCTGGCCAGCAAATGATGAAACTGAAAAAATGGCGGCAAATTTAAAGAATCTGGTATGGTAACATTCAATTGATCTGACCGGACTGTAGATGATTTGAAAAGTGCAAATTCTTTTATAAATTATGATCTCAATAATTATTGTAGATTGAAATTATTAGGAATGGTGAATTGCTTGGTGATTTTGGTGCTTCTCGTATGAAGCATTATTTCTATAAATTTAAATATTTCCAACTCTTAAGTCGTCACACATGTTTATTTTCTTTGAACCTATGAATAAAACCTATGTCTTAAAAAGAAACAAATATTCGCAATTATATTAGCAATATTTTACGGTACTTAAATACCCATTAAAATATTAAAAGAGAACACTATAATATAAACAAGGCAATAAAAACTAATGAAGTGTGGCGTAAACAGAATGGATTTGTAAAGGCAGTTTTGACGTAAAAACAAGCCAGCTAATGTCAAATGTTTTGAATTAATACGAAAATACCACGCAAGTTTCAATGCAGAATTGAGTCAAGTGTCACGTGACTGCTGACCGGCTGGCAATAAGTGATGATAATACGAAAATGCAAGCCAGTTTGTTTCATGGCGTAACCACCACTGCGTACCACCCTGAACGTAGTGTGACATTGTTCTCAATATTCGAAAATAGTGGAGTAGGTGTCATATTTATAATATTATGTCCATAATGAATTCACTGTCGCTGTGTTTTTAACCGACTTTCAAAAGGAGGAGGTGCTTGAGCGTAGGTTGACGATATTTTAGGAGCAAGATGAGCCTAATTCATTGGCCCCTATAAATGTTTATACGTGTATTAATAAAAGAATGTGCTTCATCTGTTTGACTTGGACGCGAAGTGAGTACTACTGAGCAGAGACAGGTCACTGGAGACTGACCAAGCCGCATTAATTTGATACAACTTACAACATTCACTCTAGGTGGCGCTAGCTGTACAAACTAATGTTTTTCTTATTATTATTTTTATACTTATATTATAAATGTGAAAGTATGTGAGGGTGGATGGATGGATGTTTGTTACTTTTTTTACACAAAAACTACTGAATGGATTTCGATCCAATTTAGCATGGTAGTAGTTTAGCTTTTGATTAAAACATAGGCTACTTTTTATCCCGAAAAAATACAGTGTTCCCATGGGATACTGTATTTACGCGCGGAGCCGCGAGTAAATGCTAGTTTTTATATAAACTTACACGTATTTCACCATTGTTTTGAGTCGATCTGTATTAAAATATAATTTGTTGTCTATCGCTTTAGCCCATGTCATACCTGGGTGTCTAAAAAGGCCACTTTAGGTGTTTCATATAATTTTATATATTATAGACCGTTTCACGCTGGTTTAACGTTTACGGGAATACCGGTTTGACAGTTTTAGCTTGTAGGGACTTATTGTAATTGTATTATTGCAGGTTTTTATAGCAGAATTGACCCTCTGTTCTTTCCACTGGCATTTTTTTTTGTCAGAATATCAGGCATTTGTAGAGCAGTGATACTTCACTGCAGACAGTGAGACAGGCTTTTTTGCTCCCATCGGACGATAGACGGCCAAGCGGCCCCGTTCAAGTGTATTGGCTGTTATCCAATTACAATACGGTCGGAGTTCGGAGTGGATGAATGCTCAATGCTCATGCCTACTGTTTATAGAATAAGACTAGACTCGTCTACGACCCTTATATCGCATAGATAAGCTTCTCCGTTAATCATCATTATTGGCATTACGAATCACTCTCCAGTCACCTCCTTGTTGCTGGGAGGTTGTCTCTCAGTTCAGTTTGTTAGGGTCAGTTCACACCGCGACGATACGCGGCGCTGCATTTTCGAGATAGCTATTCAAAATTGAACTCTATTTACTACACAAAAAGATGCACGTTTCATATGACATCAGTCATACACTGCACTTGCGCTGTGCAGCGCGGTGCAACCTGATATTCGAACTCTTACAATGAAACGTGTATCTTGTTATATAAAGTTTGTGAGGATGGATGTATGGATGTTTGTTACTCATTCACGCAATAACTACTGAACGGATTAACGTTAAGGCTCTGGATTAAAACATAGGGTAGGGCTTTTTATCCCGGAAAAGTACAGTGTATTCTCGAGGGTATACTCTATAGTATATTTACGCGGGGGAGCCGCGGGAAACAGCTAATAATGAATAAAGTAAAAATTTGAATAGCTATCTTAATAAAATTGCAGTACCATATCGCGACTCGCGTATCGTTTCGTTTCGTCTTGAATTTACCCTTAAGCCTTCAAGCGTTCGTACAGTACGGACTTATGACAAATTTAATTCATACACGCTTGGGATGAAATTCAACCCTATCGAATGCAACGCAAGCTATCTATCACTAGGCCGCTAGGATGCTTTGGCTAAATTAATTTTTTGTATTGTATTTTTAACCTCATCAAAGTTTTTTTTTCATTCTTATTAGGCCGCTGCCGAAGGCGGAATATTTTTATCGAATAACGGTATCTTGTGAATCGTGAATAAGTATCACCACCGGCCATTAACGTCTCCGTTGCTGGGGCTGGGGAGTTGGGTCTTACATCAGACTGGGACGATGTGATCCGGAATCCGGAAAGCCGTACAAAATTCTGAGCATTGAAAATAGAACTCTGCGCTAACAAGTCGAAAATCGAACACATGAGTGACGAGTAAAATGTCAATATTCATATATGACAGCTCGACACTCGAAACTTCCATTTTCAACTATTAGTATTAGCGCAGAGTTCTATTTTCAATGCTCAGAATTTTGTATGGCCTTCCGGATTCCGGAGCATATAGTTTCAGCCTTAGAAGTCTCCAACCAACATCCTTCCGAGTGCGACCCACAAGCCACTAGCTCACAGACTTTTCTTATTTCGCTTCTGAAGAAAATGTTAAATAATACTTTCTACCCCAGTACGGCAAAGCCAAATGGAAGGGTAATGATTTTTGCAGTCTATTATAGTTTATTCCACTGTAGCGCCTAAACTACTGGTCCCATTTTAATAAACGAGGTGTCAACAGATTCGTAATAATAGTACGGGTAATGTAGGCTATATATATATTACGTAAATAGGCCAGTTAAATATATATATTTTTTTTTTAAATTTGTAGTTATTATTCTTGTGGACTGGGGCCGTATTACAAGCTCTTAATTCCAGTCAGTTTACGCCATAAAACAAACTGGCTGGAATTTTCGTATTATAGTCACATGTTACCAGCCAGTCAGCAGTCACGTGACTCTTGACTTACTTCTGCATTGAAACTTGAGAGGTATTTTCGTATTATGACAGTACTTCTGACATTAGCTGGCTTGTAGTTACGTCAAAAACTGTTGAGACGAAGCCGTTCAGTTAACGGTCAACTTCATTAGCTTTTATTGAATAGTTTATATTTTAGTGTTCTCTTTTATTAATATATAGGTCAGGGGCCGTATTACAAGCTCTTAATTCCAGCCAGTTTACGCCATAAAACAAACTGGCTGGAATTTTCGTATTATAGTCACATGTTACCAGCCAGTCAGCAGTCACGTGACTCTTGACTTACTTCTGCATTGAAACTTGAGTGGTATTTTCGTATTATGACAGTACTTCTGACATTAGCTGGCTTGTAGTTACGTCAAAAACTGTTTAAACGAAGCCGTTCAGTTTACGCTCATCTTCATTAGCTTTTATTGAATAGTTTATATTTTAGTGTTCTCTTTTAATAATATATAGGTTAAGTTAGTAACGTAAAATATTGATAAAGTGATTAGCAATGTTTTACGTTATTTTAAGACATAGGTATTATTCATAGGTTCATAGAAATTATACAATATGTGTGACGAATTAGAACTACTTGAATTTCTGGAAAATGATTCTTCTCAAATGAAGTCAACTTTACAAAACGATACAGGTTGAATCAACAATTAGTTCACAATTTGTGCGACGAACTAAGACCGCATTATGTAGGTGGGAGCACAAGGGCCTCGGATGCACACATCCACATGCGTTTGGAGTATTCTCGCGCCTGCGCCGATTTGTTGAATCCAACAGCTATATCCCTGTGAGAATTCAAAAACTCCCACAAAGATACTAGCTGGTTGAATGAAACCCGGCGACGACGCGAAAACACCTCCTGTGAACTAAACATGAAGAGCCTTTGTTTCAGTCTAAACTAATATGTACTATGCTTAAATATACTTTATATTTGATAAATAAAACACAAATAATACTTACACCATTCCTAATTATTAAAATCTTATATTATTGAGATTACAAATTAAAAAACATTACACTTTTCTAATCATCTAACAGTCCGGTCAGATCAGTGTTGCCAAACTCAGATTATTTAAATTTGCCGCCTTTTTTCAGTTTCATTAATCGCTGGCCGAATGGCCAAATCGAGCTGTAAAGTACTTAAATTGGCAACACTGATTTCACTCCTGACAGGACCTCTATGCCGACGATCACTCACTATTCACTATTTAGAAACTCCGAGGTTATTGAGCTGTGAATTCCGTTTTCCAAAATCTTTGTAACCCTAATTGCGCCTTAAACAGCATACTCACGCACGGTCCGATCCAGCACCGTGGTCGTGGACCGTGAATATGCCGCTTATTTTACCGATAAATTTTTTAGAAATAAGGTTTTTGGTAGAAAATAAGCACATTTTTTTCTTGAAATAGGTGTATACAAAAATGACGGCTATTTTACCAACTTAAACCATTTATTTTTTGCAGTCCATAAAAGTTGCTTTAATATTAACAATAATTGTACATATTCTATGTATAGTTAAAAATATTTATTACAAGTTTTCTGTTCGTTATTGGCTATTCACTTCATAAGTGCATGGCAAGAAAAAAACATACTGTAATACGTCAAATTTGACGTATCCGAATGTCACCTTCATGCTCCATTAAACCAGTCATAGACAATCAAACCAGGATGAATCCAGTCAGCATGAAATATCGTTGTAATACGAAAAAAGAACAAGGCACTTTAAGGCCGTATATTGAATTGCCTGGAAACAAGCTGGTTTTTTAAAAGATCATAATACGGCCCCAGGTTAGTAACGTAAAATATTGCTAAAGTGATTAGCAATTTTTACGTTATTTTAAGACAGGTATTATTCATAGGTTCATAGAAATTATACAATATGTGTGACGAATTAGAACTACTTGAATTTCTGGAAAATGATTCTTCTCAAGAGAATAACAATGCAAAACTTCAAAGAAGACACCTAAGAGACCTTAGTGATCCATTTAGTGTAGATGAAGTCAACTTTACAAAACGATACAGGTTGAATCAACAATTAGTTCACAATTTGTGCGACGAACTAAGACCGCATTATGTAGGTGGGAGCACAAGGGCCTCGGATCTGTCTCTTGAGAGAAAGGTAGTACCTATTTGCTATTTCTCTATGAACCCGTAAAATAAAATGTAACTTTTACTTCAATAATATGATTGTTGTACCTAAGTACATGTTAAACATTTAAATTAAAAAAACAAATTTTGTTGCAGGTGCTAATAGCGTTATCATTTTACGCAACGGGTTCTTACCAACGCCCCGTTGGTGATATGTCTGCACACTCTGTAGCTCAACCTAGAATTCAGTGTATCTGAGACGTCAGTCCACATGCGTTTGGAGTATTCTCGCGCCTGCGCCGATTTGTTGCATCCAACAGCTATATCCCTGTGAGAATTCAAAAACTCCCACAAAGATTCCAGCTGGTTGAATGAAACCCGGCGACGACGCGAAAACACCTCCTGTGAACTAAACATGAATAGCCTTTGTTTCAGTCTAAACTAATATGTACTATGCTTAAATATTTTTTATATTTGATAAATAAAACACAAAGAATACTAACGCCATTCCTAATTATTTAAATCTTATATTATTGAGATTACAAATTAAAAAACATTACACTTCTCTAATAATCTAACAGTCCGGTCAGATCAGTGTTACCAAACTCAGATTATTTAAATTTGCCGCCTTTTTTCAGTTTCATTAATCGTTGGCCGAATGACCAAATCGAACTGTAAAGTAGTTAAATTGGCAACATCGATTTCACTCCTGACAGGACCTCTATGCCGACAATCACTCACTATTCACTATTTAGAAACTCCGAGGTTATTGAGCTGTAAATTCCGTTTTCCAAAATCTTCGTAACCCTAATTGCGCCTTAAACAGCATACTCACGCACGGTCCGATCCAGCACCGTGGCCGTGGACCGTGAGTATGCCGCTTATTTTACGGATAAATTTTTTAGAAATAAGGTTTTGGTAGAAAATAAGCACATTTTTTTCTTGAAATAGGTGTATACAAAAACGACGGCTATTTTACCAACTGAAACCATTTATTTTTTGCAGTCCATAAAATTTGCTTTAACCTTAAGAATAATTGTACATATTCTATGTATAGTTAAAAATATGTAGTACAAGTTTTCTGTTCGTTATTGGCTATTCACTTCATAAGTGCATGGCAAGAAAAAAACATACTGTAATACTTCAAATTTGACGTATCGGAATGTCACCTTTATGCTCCATTAAACCAGTCATAGACAATCAAACCAGGATGAATCCAGTCAGCATGAAATATCGTTGTATTACGAAAAAAGAACAAGGCACTTTAAGGCCGTATATTGAATTGCCTGGAAACAAGCTGGTTTTTTAAAAGATCATAATACGGCCCCTGGACGAAGTCGGATGTAGTTTCTTATGGCCTCGCACATTGCACAGTGCACACCCATCCGCATAATATATTCTAGACTGATTTTCATTATAATATATTTTAGTTTCGACTATACATATTATGCAATTAACATTTTACTAGTTTTCTAATAAGGCGGGGGGTTTCAACGGGTCATTGGGTCAGCGCCTCTTAACCTTTTTTTCTATAGTAGGTACTTAAATGGAACAAGAAAATAAAGTTTATGTAGCATTCAATATAGAATAAGACCAGACCAGCAAGAATGGAATGCAATGAAGTTCGTACTTGTTACCGCCGCTCGTATTTGTTAAAGGTGTCAACTGTCAAAACCTACAGTCAGCACGCTTAGCTTGACCACCATAGAAAAGCGTTTTGTCTACACAACAATAGACATACTGACGGATAATACGGCTTTCCTTTGTCAATCTGTCATTTTGTCTATTCTTCCGTAGAAGGAAACCATTCCTACGTCCTCCTCCGTGGTTATGCTAAGCGTGCAGAGGAGCAATAAAAGTACGTTGTCCGGTCTTTAAAAACCCCTATCCCACGATGGGCCCCCGGTACTTTAACATTATTCATTCGGCGAACGTGGTGACTGGTGTCTCCCTATTCGTGCCGAGGTATGCCTATCCCATACTTAAAAATTGTTATAGTCATTAAACAATTATGTACCGGACAGCATAGTAACTAAATCCTAAGTATTATCTTCATCAGCTTGCGTGTTATTTACTAGTTAATACACATTCCTTCGTGTATGTACAATTTACCGATTACGAAATGTAGTGCCTGTTTGCCCGTTCAGCGATGCAAGACTCCCCCCGTCATAACAAAATTAACAAGCTTTAGTAAAAACAATTAAACAAACTACTTAAAATTCAAATCATAATTAATTCTGTCTGGCTTCTAATGGTAGGTATCATCGGGTTACTTTACTGTACAATCTATGACTCATCGTCTAGTTTGTAAACATTAACCCATATAAAAATTAACCTAAACCCTTTTAATGTTAAATCTGAATTGCTATCTTTAATCTATCCGTTAGTGTAGTTTTTTTTTACTTTTGTTTGAAAATTTGACTATAAAATTAGTAGCTATCATAATGTAGGAGAGCCAGGCTCCGGCACGAAAGGACCGGAGAAACGACCTTACAGAAAACCAGCGTCAAAAAACGTGTTGTATTTCGCCGAGTTAAATGTTGTATATTTTAATAATCTATACATACAAATAAATAACATTGAAGTGTCTGTTTGTAATTTAAAATTAGCAGCTTTTAATTTAATGTATGTGAATGTTTATACGGTAGGTACTTAGAAATATCTTTTTTTTTTTTTGTCTGTCCGTCAGTCCGTCTGTTTGTTCCGGCTAATCTCTGAAACGGCTGGACCGATTATCACGGGACTTTCACTGGAAGATAGCTGATGTTATAAGGTCTAACATGGACTACTTTATCTTAGGTTTATAAAATAGTGTTCCGTTTCCGTTCGTTCTATGCAAACGAACTTGCGGCCACCAGCTAGTTAATAATAAAGGGATGGTACCGGAGGGCGGAGACACTTGTAAGGGTAGCCAATTATCCATACACCATACTGATAACCGTCCAATCGGCATGACGCTGCCTTGTCATGGAGTTTGGATCAGTTAATACTGACCGTCGATGGGCGTGAATTGTGATGTTGCCAGTGTGCATTAGCGGCGGCTATCGCATATCATCCGGCGACTCATGTGCTCGGTACCGGTCTCAATCCGTCCATACATAAGGAACTGGAGTAAGAGAACATACCCAAACTACACGAGTCTACCTGTTTAGGGGGGGAGGGCGATCTTCTAAATACTAAAAATGGATCAAAAGTGAGCACGTTGCCTAGTGTTGTATAGTCGCCCAAGTAATACGGTAGAAATGTGGTACACCGGATTTATCGGCGACCATACAGGCACGCTGTACGTGTATAATGTAAGTAGGTATGTACATTGAAACAATTAAAACGAATGTGGATCGAAGTAGGTTACCTAGGTATTAGGGCGCAACTCGCCTGTCTGTCTGTCTGTCGATCTCGTTAGCGGATCGGATTAGTCGTGTGATTGAGAACGAATACACTCGTAGCTGTTTATACGTGAAGGCTTCGTTATATTCGTCTCACCGCAGTAAGCTCGCATTCGCGTGGAGTTGGTAAAACTATTTCGAGTAGGATCTAAGGTTCAAGGACTTAGGATCAATCTATAGGTACTAATATTATAAAGAGGAAAAGTTTGATTGTATGTTTGCATTTAATAGGCTCCGAATCGACTGGACCGATTTTGATGAAATATGGCACAAATATAGAGCAGGGAAGGTCTTTGGCATAGGCTTCTTTTTATCGCGGGAAAATGTACGGTTTCCGCGAGATTTACTTTTGCGCGCGCGAAGTCGCGGGCAACATCCAGTGGCAAATAATTAGGTTAGGTTTTGGTCAGCACATTTCGTTGCAATTGGTAAAGAAATGGCGTCCAAAAGTTTCGGGAATTACCTAAAATCCATATTACCATCTACACGTCCCAGTTCCCCCTAACAGAATTCGCTGGCACATATTGCGCGAGAGTCGAGAAGGGATCAAAACTTAAAAGCGATAATATTTACATACTTCAATGGCTGTGTCGCACTTTTGACACCTCGAGACTCGTGTTTCAAACCCAGAATAATTGTTCTTGTGAGGCTGATCAGAATTCAGAACGACATTTTAAATTCAGACGCCACAACTTTTTTTTAGCATACATACAATATACACTTTAATACATAGATAAACCAACGCAATATTATTTTAAATATATTATATAATTCTAATTGGAAGTGGCTTGTCGGTGTTGAAATGTAAATGCTTGCGAAATCCACTGGCCTTCGGGCTATAATTTATTCCAGAACGTAGGACATAAAAATTTGCACATTTTGATGTTTTGTAGACGTTCCTAGTTCCTACTGCGTATAATGATATAAAACAAGTATTCTTTATAGACGTAAACATCCTGCTAGCTATTGTATACGATGTTTTTATATAGGCTATTGTAGATAGAAATTTTAAATTGCTCATTAGTTTTGTTACAAAAATGCTTAATTGTACTTAGTAGAGGGTACTCAATTTGAAGGGTTTTGACGTGATAACGTCTTATAATTTGATGGAGCCGGCTGCACGCACGAAAAAACATGACTCATACCGTTACCAGCGTTACCTCGCTAAATATGACGCATTTGCCGTTACCTCAGCTGGCCGCGTCTTAGGTATGTGAGCGGTGGGACGGAGAGGCGGGGGCGCTTGATGTTATTACTCATTTCGGCGCCGGACTTCGCGGCGGCAACACGCGTTGACAGTTCTGGCAAGTTTAGACAAAATGCACAAGAGATTGCAATAGCAAGATGAGTCCGCCGATAAAAAGACAATCTAAGGAAATAATATTTAGAATATGAACCTGATGCGTCTTTAATTTATTTTTTTCAATAATTGAATAATTATTGTTCACGATATCTCGAGTTTGGTCGTCACTGTCTAATCTCATGTTAATTAGTTCCGCGCGCACTATAAACATGACGTTGTCACGTTGAACTATCGTCAGTAAACCGACTTTACTGACAACCGATTTTTCTTTTTTAAATTATTGTAGCAAAATCAAGGTTTAGGGCATAATGCCAGTCAAAAATTCTAGATGTAAATTGTACAATATGTAAAAAAAATAGCCTTTTTGTGGGCTCACGGGGACCATAATGACTTCGCAGCTTTGCATTTTGTCTTGTATTAAATCAATACATTTTATTTGTCAAGATTATATCTCAATTTTTAGATGTTACAAAATATATACCTACAGTAACCCTTGGTGACTTCAAAGCAAATTGTATATCATAAGTCCGTTGGTCTCAACTCCCGAGTTTCAAGTACTTAAGTACAATAATAAAGAATTAATTAAGTTACTGTTAAGTTAATAAAATAATTGTTATTGCAAATACCTACATAATTACTTATTTAAGTTATTATAACAATATTTAAAATGAAATGTCTTTTATTATGTACCTTATTATGATTCTTCATGTATGTTACTAAGCATTACTGTAAGCTCCCAGATGTGAAATAAAGCGACTTGGTACTTATATAGTGGACTGTATTATAAAGATATGTGTAAGTCTGGTCGCCAACGTTGACAATATTAGAATGTTCCAAGTAAAGTAAAGTTAAATTCTTTATAACCTGAGATAATGATGATGACGATATTATCATGTTTGTAAAACAAAAATGAAAACACTTTATACATTTTTACCCATCTACGGCGAAGCCAAAACGAAGGGTAATGATTTTCGCAGTCTTATGTATGTATGTTTGTTCCCTCGAAGCGTCTAAACTACTGGTCCGATTTTAATAAATGAGGTGTCAATAGATTCGTTATTATGCCACGGGTAACATAGGCTATACATTTTTCAGGTAAAATGTTTAGCGCATCACTCACCATCCAGCCTGCACATCCAGCACCGGTACTAATGCCCGTCAATAGTGTCAATAATTTATAATTTTTGCCTACAACACCGCGGCCTTGGATTTTGCAGGTTGGACCGTGAGTATGGCGCTTAAATCCGACACTAAATATAATAGACAAAATTTAGTCATTTTTATTGCGTATCTAAGAGGCAAAAGAACCATAAAAACTGAAACTAAAAAATTTAAATATGAATTATGGTCGAATTTCGACTACAGGCTGATCTCTAGTTATTACTTATTATTATTGTTTTTAACATCTAGAAAAAAATTGGCTCACTCCTCGCTTGTGAAGAAGATATTATTTTTAATTTCAAGTGTTTTCATTAGGTAGTTATACTTATTATTACAAAATCATGTTCGATTGGGAAACGGAAAAATAAAAAAATAAGTTAAAAAGAAACTATAACCCGACTACGTTATAAAGAAGTGGTCTAAAAAGGACGAAACAAGAAAATAATTCAGACAGAAATCCAGGAATGCATAGGTACAAAAATGGTCAATTTAGAGCCGCCGTGGTCGCACCTACTTTATAAGGTTCGGCACAGTCGATATCAAATGTCGCAGCCGTCCGTATCTATCTTGGGGTATAATTCTAGAAACTTCTTTAGGCCTTAGCGTCCCGGTGTAAACTGCAGCTTGGATGCCATTAGTGGGTGCGACCACGGCTCTAGCTCGACCATGTTCGTACCTATGCGTTTCTGGATTTCTGTCTGAATTATTTTATTAATTCGTCCTTTTTAGACCACTTCTTTATAACGTAGTCGGGTTATAGTTTTTTTTTTTTTAACTTATGTCCTAAATAAATTGGTATTAAATAGTAACTATTCACTAGCGTCACACATTACTCATTTGTTTGTTTGTTGTGTTTTCAGAATATCATGGTCAAGGCATGGATGCAGGCGGGAACAACTTTGACTCCGGTAAGTGTACTCTGATCAAATAAATATGTATCTTCTATCGGGAAGTCAACAGAAAAAGCTACCACCGGTTCAACCCTAACTCGCCGAGAAGAACCGGAGTAAGAAACTCGCATTTTTTAGCAAAAATTTGAAAAAAATTTCTTTTGAAAAAAATATTATATTAGGTCTTTACCTATGAAATTGCCGTTTTGTATTAAAAAATTTAAACGAATTTTTTTCATGAATTTTTTATTTGTATTAATCGAATTAATCACCCATGCAATCAATGCATCTTTGCCAACGTAGTGGCAGTTTATTGATGCCCTTCTTAAAGAAATCAGCTGGACGGGAGGCAACAAATTCTTCAAAGGCATTTTGTACTGCCTCTCGGGTATTGAATTTTTTTCCCGCCAAGAAGTTATCCAAATTCTGGAAAAAGTAGTAGTCTGTAGGCGCAAGGTCTGATGTGTAGGGCGGATGACGGAGAGCTTCCAACCCCAGTTCTTGCAACTTGAAGACCATCTGCTGTGCAGTATGAGGTCGCGCGTTGTCGTGCAGGAGCAGCGGAGACGAGCGATTGACCAATGCTGGTTGGAGATGTGCCAGCTTCTCCATCATTGTGTTCAGTTCTTCACAGTACACATCTGCAGTAATGCTCACCCCGTTTGGTAAGAAGCTGTGATGAATCACACCGGCGCTAGACCACCAAACAGTGACCATCACTTTTCTAGGGGTAAGTTTTCGTTTAGGGCATTGTTTAGGTGTTGAACCAGGATCCAATCAACTTGCTGAGCGCTTTTGCGGTTATCAAACAGAATCCATTTTTCATCGCAGGTAACAATGCGGTTCAAAATTCCTTCATTTGTGTGTCTGTTGAGCAGTGCAAGGCACGTCTCGACGCGTACTTCGCGCTGGCGATCATTGAGTTCGTGGGGCACGTGGGGGTTGTCAAGCTTTTTTACCTTGCCAATTTGACGCAAATGGACCAATATTGTTTTGACGCTAACGTCGAAAGCTGCTGCTAATTCAGCCGTAGATTGTGTATCATCAGCTCCCACAATCGCCTTTAATTCGTCATTGTCAACCAAAGTCTTCTGATGAACGCGAGGTTTATTTTTCAGGTCGAAATTTCCAGAAAGGAAGTGAGCAAACCAATAACAGGTTGGTTTTGGCGGTTTGGGTTGGTTGGCGTTGGTTTGTAGTGTTAGCTCCGTAAACGTCGTTGATGTTGCGTGCCGCTTGTGCCGCGTTGCTGCCACGACGGTACTCATATTCCATAAGTACTCGAATTTTTAACGTATCCATGATGACGAAAAAGATTGAAATGCGATGAAAATGTAACACTAATCAATAAACAAATGACTACTTTTGGAAAAAGAATTCCATGTTTTTAAAATAAAATTAATTTGAAATTAGAATTCTTAGCCAAACAAAAATTATTTTGATTTGAAATGGCCAGTATTGCAGAACGGCAATTTCATAGGTAAAGACCTATTATTTTACATTGTAAACTTAATTCAACACTGTAATGTTAAATATAACAAAAAAGTCAAAAGTACACAAGTACATACATAGAGACAGCCTTGCAGGGGAGCATCTTATTCCCATGGTGTGCAATCGTTAACAAAATTTCATTTTATAATAAGCTTTAGCACACAAACGTTTTTGACTACTTTTTAAAATTTATTAATAGAAAGGTTTTGAACGTTTTCTGGGACCCTATTGTATAGGCGTATACATTTGCCCTTACAAGATTTACTTACTTTGCTAAGTCTTATCACTGGTACATCTAGCTTATGCTATTATTTCTAGTGTTTATATTATACAATGATTATCACTTTTCGTATTGAAATTGTTTAAGTTTTTTCTAACGTATAATAAATTATCCAAAATATACTGAGAAGCTACGGTCAGTACACCTATTTCTTTAAACTTTTCTCTCAGAGATTCAAAGTATTCTAAGGAAATTCTCGTAGGATCTATTATTTTCTTCTGCTAAGACCTACCGTGTCTCGTTTGACCTCGAACCGGGCCGCCCTCTATTTGCCACGGCTAATTTGAATCGGACACACGGGTTTCTGATAGGAGTCTTCGCGAAACTGGGACACACAACACCGAACACACACATACATACGCATACTTAGACATACAGATACATAACGTTTATATTACTTTCTTTCGTCTTCGTTTTGAAGAGATTAGGCGACGCGATTTTTAGGTATCTAGTTTTTACTATCTTACTATGTAGTCACTATGTATACAATAGTATACAGTATACGGGCAGTATGCGAGCAATATTTAAAATGAAGACTGGCGAATCTCTTAGAGAACAATTCAAGGAAGTAAAGATACTCACCCTACCACCATAGGAGGTCATTATGTACACCATGAAGAACATAACTCTTTTCAATGAGAATTGTGACAGCCATGATCGTAACACTAGAAATAAGAATAAGCTTCAGATTCCAACTTATCGACTTAGCAAAACTAAAAAATCATTTTAGGGTATCTGTGTCAATTTTTATAAATTACCAGCGAGTGTAACTAAACCTTACTGAAACTAAGTTAAGGCAGCAGCTTAAAACAGTTGTAATATCTAAAGCTTATTACAAGATACAAGAATATTGTATGGGTGTAATTTAAATCTGCAAACTGCTTCTGCACACTGGTGACACTGGCTGCCTGATATCATATGGTCATTAAATAGGAAAATGACATATAATATGTACGAAAATTTTAATTAGAATAATGACCATGTTAATATATAATGATAATGTAAATGAATGAATGAAATGAAAGTGTAAATTGACGTCAAAAAGTGTTGTAAAAACCCATTTTGAATAAATAATTTGACTATTGACTATAGTCACGAGCGTCAAGCTCGACCCTCGGACATGAAAGCACACAACATTTTCAAGGAAGTGTAAATGAGACCCTTGCATTAATTCCTTGTATGTCATTTGTTAACAGATTAAAAGTTACGGACCTGAGGCTAGAGCCAAGTTGCATTCGCTAATCACGACAAAAAAGTTGGAAAACAAAAATGGATGGGATTTGACATAAGTCATCGCTAAGTGACATGTCGCTTGCGATGCCATAAGTAAAAGCCCGGAGTTTTGCCGGGGAGTTCAATGGGTGACGTTGTGAATTTGTAATATTTCATAAATTTGTGTTATCTCGGTTCTTAATGTGTAATATTGGTAGAATATTAACCATTAAATATTCGTTAACGTGCACAAGTGTGGGCAAGTGGTACAACTTCTAAAAACGTGCTATCTGTGTGTTTCCCGCCAAAACTCCCTAGGAACTTTCAGTAAAGCGTCTACCACTTCACTGAATCGTCTGACATGACTCATTGACTGTACTGACTATTTATTTGGAAGTCCAAAGACTAGACTTTAGACTTGACGATATATGAATATTGTTGAAAATTTAAACGAAAGTTCTATTTCTCGCCTTTTTTAACTTGATACTAGCAAATGGTTTTAAGATAAGCCGACGCCATATATTTAAAAAAAAAAAGTCAAAGCCTATACATTTTGTTTTCACAAATTCGCCGTCGAAATTATCGAATTCATCTCGACTAAATGCCCCGATTCTAAAGGGAGGGATACAAAATATCTTTCAAAATTACCTTCCCAAAACAGCGAGACCTTAAAGGTTTAGTATACTACTAAACCTTACATTTGCCAGAGCTTCAAGGCAAAGTCTGTTTATTGTAGTTTTTAATTGAAAGTTCCCTTATGCTCTGACGTAAGCGCAATCGGATTAGAAGTAGGAGCAGTGTTCCCGCGGAATGTTGCATTTACGCGGGCGGAGCCGCGGGCGAAAGCTAGTTAGTAAAAAATATAATAAAATATAACTTAGTAAAAAATAATAATTTATATACAATTTTTGGAAGTACTACTTATCTCACCATTTTAGGGGTGGAATTTTTCAAAATTTCTTTTTAGTTTGCGACAGGCGGACTACATTGTAAATTCAAACTACTGCCTGAAGGACACGGGAATTTTCTATGGAACAATTTGGTACGGCGACCAAATACAAATTAGGCTAGATGCAAGCGAGGTAGGAGGTACACCTAGATTACAACGACACAGGTCGCATATCTGCATGAGGTGGCGTAAATTCTCATACATTTTAACTCATTTCAATGAGTATTCGAATAAAATATGATTAACAATATATTGATTGTCTCCACTTCACCATAGATCTGAAGTTAAATAATTAGAGGAAATGAAATTTGAATGGAAATACAATATTATTTCGGTTTGTGGTCGACACTTTATAACACGGGTCATAGACGCCCAACGTCTTTTTACATTTTTACCGTTAGCGGCTACGGCTGTGCGTGCGTCTATATGTCAGTCAGTTGGTGAGGTCATCCCATACCCAAAGTTCAAACCGTAACGAATGGGTCATATTTTCTATGCAGAGTACTAGTATCGATGTTATTATAAACCTATATCGCTATGTATTATGATGACAATGGCGGGCCGGGGGAGGCGAGCCGTGTCGGGCGTGCGGTTTGTATGTAATCGATCGCCATTTCCTATTACGTTTTTTTTTAATTAACTGAACTAGGCAACGAGCAGACGGTTCGCCTGTAGGTAAACGACCGCCGCCCATGGACACTCACAACTTGCGTTCCCAGTCCTTAAAATCCCCAACCCCCCTTGGGCCTCCGGTAACCTCAATCACTCGGCAAAACACAACGCAAGCTCTATTTCACGCTGCTTTTCTGTGAGGCCGTGGTATTTACCCGTTCGAGCCGACCCATTCATGCCGAAGCGTGGCGTCTCCCACGTAAAACGTGCCTACTATTTGAATCTAAACTCTAATCTTTTTGTGGGTTGATAATATTATTGTTAAACATACTACATAATTTAGGATTTTTCTCCAAAATCGGAAATCGCGGCGTAATCTAGAATATATCATATATAGCGACACAGACATCCTTCTCCATTATCCCGGCCTGATAAGCGGTGAATTGTGTGGGGGGGAGGGGAGGGGGGGGGGGCTGTCAAACGATCCTGCTAAGTTAAACGTAACGTTATCGAATGGCAATTGTATGAAAATCTGTCAAAATCACAACAGCTCCCATACTGATTTCATTCGACAACGTTACTTTTACGTCGCTGTCAAATGTTCCTGCTAGGCCCCCACAGATCGTTACATAGGTACAGACAAACATACATATATAGAATGCCAAAATAATTACCCTTCCTTTTGGCCGTAGTCGGGAAAAAAAGAGCAACATGGATAAAAATCACACTCAAATAGTGTTGGGCCTTGCATCTACGCAGATTCGTGTCTAATAGCGCAGACCCATTGTATTTCAAGTGTGGACTACTGCATAACTAGAGCTACAATTGGCATCCAATTTACTAATTTGTTAATTAAATTTTATCTTTGTGAACTGCAGGTCAACAGCAGCAGGAGCAGGAGTTGGCGACGAAGATGCTACAGATACAGTCCAAACGATTCTACCTCGACGTGAAGCAGAACAGGCGGGGGCGGTTCATAAAAGTAGCAGAGGTAAGAAAATATGTATTACTAGATGTTGCTTGTGGCGTCGTGCGCGCAAATGTAGCCTATGTCCTTCCCCGTGGTCTACTCTATATATGTGAAAAATTTCATCAAAATCGGTCAAGAAGTTAGTAGTAGTAAACAAACAAACATACAAACAAACGTTTCCTCTTTATAATATTAGTATAGATAGTATAGATATAGATGTACTGAATAATTATAATATTAATTATTATATTAATATTGTAAAGAGCAAGAGTTTGAGGAAGGTTTTATGCTATCTAACATCACGCTACATATATTTACAATCCATATTAAGTTGCGTATAGCATTAATCTTGTACTTTAAAGGAGCAAATCTTGTATATATATAATCGGAATCTCGGAAACGGCTGAAAGTATTTCCATGAAATTCAGTTTGCAGAGAGTTTTGGGGGAGGAAAATCGTTCTAGCTAGGTGTTATCCCTGGAAATTGCGCATTTTTAAGTAATATATATTTTTCTTTTGTCGAGTAATAACATTATAAAAGTGGTTTCGGTTCCGGTTGGCGTTTTGGTTAGGTTTGGTTAGCGTTGAACTACTAAAACTCCGGTCTCCTAGGTATATTGTTATTTAAAGGTAATAAATTTATTTAAAGATCTTATTCGTTTTACAATTAGATAAGGTACTACATCAGAACAGTATTATTTGTGGATGGGAAATATATGTTAAAGTTGAGGCCAGAATGCGGCGGGCCGGGGAAAATTCAGAGCACTGAAAATAGAACACTGCGCTAATACACAAACAATAGAGTTGAAAATCGATGTATCGAGGTTCGAACTGTCATGTATGATATTGACATTTGACCCGACACTCGTGTGTTTTATTTTAAGCGCTCTTAATTTTCTGCGGTCTTCCGGATTCCGGATTGTATAGTCCCAGCCTAAGCTGACTGCCGAAAATACGGGGACGATGGTTGAATGAACTTTATTGTAAGGTCTCCGCAGGTCATTGTAGCTATGGCAACATTATGCTTATCAGTAACCACCATTCACCTGATACGATTGATTATTCCTTTCCCCCCTCGTGATGGTGGGGGCTTAGGCATCATAACGAATCATTAGAAAAGTAGTCTCATATAACAAGAGCCGACAAACAGCTGATTTTCCAATACCAATTAGGATCTTACACTGGCTTTAGATTTTACACTGAAATGGCTTCAAACACACTTTGTTGTCAAGGTATCTGAAGCGAAGGCTAGAACTCAGTTCCATTTAGGTATTAAAAGATAAGCATATCCTGCTACTTCTATTTAATGTGTAAAACTTTGTGGTGGATTGATGGATGTTTGTTACTCTTTCACGCAAGAACGACTGAACGGATTTTGATGAAATTTGGTATGGTAGAAGTTTAGGCTCTGGATTAACACATAGACATACAGTGTTCCCGTGGGATACTGTATTTACGCGGGCGGAGAGGCGAGCAAAGGCTAATAAAAATTACGCCTGGGCCTTATTTTTTCATAGTAATACGGTCATATATATTTTTCAGTGTAAGTATTGAAAACTGTTAAAAAATACTTATACTGTGGTATGCTAAATTCTACTAACTAGCCTCTAATAAATAGTGGAGATATATGCCAAAGTAGTTTCAATATAAAGGTTACTGGTTAATGATGTTGATAGCGGATAGTGATGATGATAAATATATCAATTATAAAGACATAATCGCATTATAGATTGGCGCAGACGGACGGCGGAGTCAGATATTCCTGGCCATGTCGACGGCGGCCGAGTTCCGCGACCACCTGTCCGCATTCAGCGACTTCTACAGCTCGCTCGGCCCGCCCAACCCCGACAACGTGCCCGAGGACGGCAAGCTCAAGTCCGAGATGATGCTCAAGGTATGATCGTGATCTGCGGAACACCCTGCAAAACAACGGTCTGTCTGGTGGACCACACTAGACATATAAGTGTTGCTGACATTAGAAAGTGCTATCGTACAGGGAGTACGAAATGTAGTTTTGAAGAACATCATAGTGATATCTGTTTATTATTTCTTTTACTATTTTCGGTTAATATTATACATTTTATCGCCATTATGTTACTTTCTATTAATTCTATCTTTTATATATGTATATATGTAGGTATATCCCATATTGTTATTGTGTGTGACTTATATGATGCTGCTAGTGTGTATCTGTCGGTCGCTTGACAACAACGAGGACCCACAGAATACCAGGGATTGCGGTGTAGTTGAGTACTATGCCGCGATCGTGTCCTTTGTGGTGGAGTGAAGTGGAGTCCTTTTCGACAACTGTTCGCATTGCACTGCCTTTTGTTATGATACCTGTCCTTTTTTATTATGATCTGTTATTTTGCTATTATTTGTTGTTTGTTAATATTATGTATAATCTATGTTTCTCTTTTTTAATGTGGTTAGGCAAATGTCCGTTTTATTTCTGTTATTTGTAATTTTATCGTGATTGTTTATGCTTAATATCGGTTATTTGTTGATAATGTAGTGTAGGGTGAGCGTGTTTGTTGAATAAATGTTATTATTATGATTATTATTGATATCTTATGATACTGGCTGATGTCCATGTTTTTGACGATTAATTTTCCAAATATGCTCACATTAGTAGGCTTTGTAAACTAACTTGTTTATAACTCTGTTTCGGCTTCAGGACAACAGACGGTACTACCTCGACCTGAAGGAGAATTCGCGCGGGCGGTTCCTGCGCGTCTCGCAGACGATCACGCGGGGCGGGCCGCGCTCGCAAGTGGCGCTGCCGGCGCAGGGCATGATCGAGTTCCGCGACGCTCTCACCGACCTGCTCGACGACTTCGGCACCGACGACGGCGGGTGAGCGAGACAGACGTATGCCGAGCGTGTGTGTGTGTGAGAGACATAGTTACAGTGTCGCAGTAGATCACGTGGGGCGGACCGCGCTGCTGGCACAGGACAAAATCAAGTTATGCGACGCGCTTGACTGACCGGCTCATCTAATGAAATGAATATAATATTATTGTGTGATAATATTTTTTTAAATTAATAACAGTATCCTACAATCATTTACTAATGGGCTTACTGACAAAATTATTTTGTTTTACAGATTCAAAGGCGAATTACCAGAAGGAAGGCATTTGCGTGTGGATAACAAAAACTTCTATTTCGACATCGGCCAGAACAACCGAGGCATCTACATGAAAGTCAGCGAGGTGGTACCTTCGTTGCAAGTAATTGTTATGAACACCCATGCATACATTAGTATTATTTATTTTACAAAATCGTCTGCAGTAAACATTGAAGCTATATTAGTAATTGTGAAATTGTAACTATCGAATTTGATTGTTCTATACAGCATAGAACAAAAAAGCAAAAAAATTGTATTACTTGTTAATTGTGCTACATTTTGCCTAAGAAAATTCATTAAGACGCCGCTAATGAGCAGACGGATGCCTGATGGTAAGCGATTACAGACAGACACCCGGAACAGTATGGTTTTATTTCATTTTATAAAATGACCAGGAAACGAGCAGACGGATCGCCTTTTTAGTAAGCGATTACCGCCGCCCACGGACAGTCGCAACAACAAATGGTTTTGTTGCGCACCCGCGTTCCAGGTCCTTAAACTCCCCAAACCCCCTTGGGCCTTTGGTAACCTCGCTCACTCGGCGAAACACAACGCAAGCGTTATTTCACGCTGCTTTTCTGTGAGGCCGTTTATTTTTATCCGGTTATGTCTACCCATTCATGCCGAAGTATGTCTCTCCCACGTTTATTTTAACACCGCCCGTGCATATCCACAACATTAGGCTTCGGTAATCCTCACTCCCTGGGCCGAACACAACGCAAGCTTAATGAGGGCTATCGCGTATGCATTCGCCGCTAGGTGCGCTTGTGTAGCGTGAGGTCTCCGAAATGTCAAATGTCACTGTTTGCTGGTTGGCTACGCAGGTGGATTTCTATTTATCCGTAACGTGGGGTTCCTATAACTCTATTTCTATCGGCATCACTTACCACTTACCTTTACAAGACCCTTATCCAAATCCCTACCTATTATGCAGGCTAGGGCTTCCCTATTAAGGGGAACCAGCTTCCAGCCTCGCCATTGATAGGTTAAAGGATTAAAGCCCCTTAGATACCCTTCAGACACCAAGAGGCTAGATCCGACCGTACGGCCTTCTACCCACGACCCTTATTTCTTTTAAATATATATATTATTGTCACGGGAAGCCTCTTTCATTTAATTTCACCCGTAACAATATATAACTCCCCATTACGATTTCGGTGACGGTGGCCGGTTTCATTGAAACCAGGCCACTTAAGCAGAAGTAATTTTATAGTGCCCAAGTGTGTGCGCAGTACACAAGAGCACTCTCTCTTCCTTTAATCTCATAACCCAGTGGGACGGATAATCGACAGGACTGACGAGAGATGAGGCGCAGGTCCGACTTTTTACATGCCCATCCGACGCATGGATCATCTTTCTTGTCAGACAATCAGGTGATCTGCCTGCATTGTCCTAACCAAACTTGGAAACAACATTAATAATGACCTTGACCAAAATTATTACTTTAGATTATGGTGTTAAATTTCATAAGATACAGTAAGAGATAGGTATTTTAAATCAGTTGCCTGCAGACTGATCTCTCGTCTAGCCATAGTCTGGGCTTACCTCTGGTGTTAAACCGGCCGCTGCTGCTATTTATATTAATGTTGCGAATATTTAGCAATACCTTAGATTAATTACGGCAGAGCTGTTATCAATTAATGTGAGTGATTTAAAAGCGGAGCTAAGAAAAAAATCTGCCTTTTTCTTAGCAAAACGGGACTGCGCAACACTGACGTGGCCTATTTAGCCACGTCGAACTTATTAGTTTACCCCACTGTTCTATTGTATTAAATATGATTTAATTGTAATTTTTTGTTTTGGCATCCGTAATAACAAACTTTAACGGCCGTACTTTAGGACCTCACTCTACAGTGGCGCCACCTGGTGAGACAAAGAACTATGGTCCTCATTCAGCCGGTTTTCTCTGTACTGTATCTCTCCGGTTAAGCCAGCCCATTCGTGCGTGGCGCTCCCATGAATTTCAGTTTTAAGGCTGGGTAATTAGATTATTTAGGACGGACGGACGACGTAGAATTCTTTTGAATCAGTACATTCGTCATTCAACGCCCCACGTTCCAGGTGAAGAGCAACTTCCGCACCGCGATCACCGTGCCCGAGAAGTGCTGGGCGCGCTTCCGCGACATCCTCGCCGACTACTGCGAGAAGATGAGCCGCGCGCAGCTGTCGCCCGAGCCGCACCAGGTATATTGCAATATTTAGACTTTATTGATTTAAACATAAAGTGAAATTTACAATTTATTTATTTATTTATTTCTAAACTTAAATCTATCTTTACAGGACCTTATCCTAATATGACAGACAAGTAACTAATAATAAACAATAAACATCAAAATCATAATAACTAATAAAGTAATTTTCTTAGATATCTAGATAACAATTTCATATACTTAACTACTGTGACTAACTACTTACTTCAGACATCTTATGAATTAAAACATACCTACTATAAAATATGCAGCCTTAGTAAAATCATTCAATGAACAATCAAATATATCAGCTTTCTTGTCTACCGCGTTGAGCGTGTGCAGCCCGCGCGTCAGCGGCGCCTTCTGTAAGAGGTTGGTGCGTGCTGCCGGAACCGCTAACAGCTGCGGTCGCCGCCGCCGTTTCATGTACCTATCTTGGACGCATAACCTCACTTCTCCCAGTATATTGGGAATAAAAATTTTTCCTTCCGAGAACTTTAATGAATAAGTAGCAAGCGTTACTTTTCGTCTAACCTCCAGTTTATAATAACCTACCATGCCAAGCAAAAACAATGTTGGTTATAGGGTTAATAAGGGGTAACCAGGATGTTTCTTCTTGTATAATTTAAAATAATGGAATCTAATGAATTTATTTAGTACTTTTTTCAACATCGCTATAAAAATAAAAAAAGTTATCGACCACTGAGGGTTGAAGATTATTACAGTACTAATATCGCTATTAAACAATGGGGGTTGGCGATAGAAGGTTTAAAATAGAGGGTTATACCTATTTTATAATGCCAAATCATAAAATAATAATAAAAAATGTTTGGGGTAGGCCACCCTTATCACTTAGAGCATTGGTTCCGAACCTGGGGGTAATTACCCCCGCGGGGGTAAAACAGCTATTCTATAGGGGTAACACAGGTGGTACCTAAAGAAAGATGAATAAACAGAAATAAATATATGTTTCAAATAAAATAACAGTAGGTACGCAGTATGACGCCCTCTCGCGTTCATACAATCGCGGTGAGAATTATGAACTCTGTACATTTTGGCGAAAAGCAGCTTCAGAATACCCTGTCATTGCTGAAAGAGCTCTGAAAATGTTGGTACCGTTTTGTGCCACCTATAGATGGGAGAGCGGCTTCTCAACTCTAGTAATATTGTAAGCAAAGGCCAGAAACCGTCCGTCTGAACGTGGAGCATGACATGAGATACGCGTTGAGTGTACCTAAACCTAATATTAAAAAACTTGCGAATTTAAAACAATCTCAACCTTCACACTAAAATCTAAACGTTAGTAACAAACTATTATAAATGTGCATTTTTTTTATAAATAAAGATATATGTAGGTACTTGCTTTAAATAATTTTTGGGGTTGGGGGTTAACTGAGGGCAAAATCTAACAGGTCATATAGGGGTAACAGTTCTGAAAAGGTTAGGAACCTCTGACTTAGGGGCTTGCAACCTATTCTCATACCTACCGAATACGCCTGCAAAATTAAAAAAATCGGTCAAGATGTTTCGGAGAAGTTTTCTAACAAACACTGTGACACTAGAATTTGTAAATACCTTTAGATTGTAATATAACTAGCGAGAAAATTAAATGTCGTCAGATTGTAAAATAAACATTCTGCTGACAACTTTACGCATTATTTTCGCTATATTATAATATAACGAACTGAAACTCGTCAAATTGTAAAACGGATCGCAGCTGCGCGCTAATTTTTTGAATCGTAAACGGCATATGCCTCGCGCCGCCATATTTGTTTGTTTATTCATTTGTTAACAAATGTAAACTAACAGTGTTTTGGTGATTTTAAATTGATTTCGTGTTTAAAAAAACTCACAGTTTTACAATTAGTTATATAAAATTTTTGTGAAAGTAAATTAAATCTGTGATTAGGCAAAGAAGTGTAGTTTGAATGATAAATTAGTGTTAGTCGCCGAACATAGCCTAAATTGTAATATATTTCCCGTGTTGTTATGATATTTTGATGTGATTTGACCTAAGTGATTTTGATGTTATAATAGTAACAACATTTGATAACAAATGAATAAGCAAACAAATATGGCGGCGCGGGCATATCACGTTCAACCAATCAGCGCGCGAATTGCGTTCCGTTACAAACAAAAAAATAAAGCGTAAAATTGTAAGCAGAATTTTTATTTCACAATCTGTCGACATTTTATAATCCCGCTCGTTATATTACAGTCTAACGGTATTTACAACTTTACGGTGACATAATATAGTATAAGATAATAGATATTACCTGAGTACTACTTGCCCATTGGACCACATGTCTTCGACTAAAGCGGTATTGTGCAACAATCAATTTTTTTATCCAAGGATTTTTTGTAGGAATGATTGGGTGTGATTTTCACATTGTTTTTATTTCGTCAGGGCTCTGGATCAACTCGCGCCGGGAGCGCTCAGCCATCGCGAGACATAGTGAGTTAAAAATTTATATCAGCTTATTGAATTTCTTCAAAAACAAACTTTTAAATTATTATTTTTTTATAGTATTTTCACACCTACAGTATCGTTTTTTTACGATTAAGTCGTAACGTTACGTAACGTAACGTCTTTTTTTTTATTTGCAGGACACGTTCTCGGGTGGTGCCCAGAGCCGTATTTGATGCGACCCCCGCCTGCTCGCGCGCCACGACCACTGACTCCCGCAAACCCGCAGTCCCGGCCCGGAGGGTCCGGACGGCCCTCGCTGGGCCGACCTCATCATGGCCCAGCTATTCGGACCTTTCGACGCGTAGGCTATGAACCGGCGCCGGCGTGGTCACCCCAGTGACGGGACTGTAGTGGAGTGGTCTAGGACTGTCCCATGACCGCCGACCTCAGGGTCACTTGCGAGCTTCTTTTACGGGCGGGTCTCGTTTTTCGAGTTAACTAACGGCTTAGAGCTTTACTTTTTTTGTAAATATTTTTTGTTTGGCACCCGACTAATGAATCAGGTTTATTTACAAGTAAGCGTGCGCCCCACGGTGTCGACTTACGAGGCGATTTGGCCATAAAATGAATTTTTAGCTCCGCGGGTGCCGTATATATACATTGTTTAACAATGTATAATGTTTTTAATGTAACGTCTTTCGAAATAACAAATTGATTTTCGTGACATATTTTCGATTTGCTCGATTTAACCTTGTACAAAATTTTGTAAAATTTAAAACATTAGAACGTCAAAACTCGAAGTCTGCTTATTGTAAAGTAAAAACTATTCGTAAATAAAATTAAATTGCTCTGAGCATGGATCTGTAAAAACTTACGTCTCACTCCACTATATCAAATCATTTTTATGTAAAAAAAACGTCGATAAAATTACTAATATAATAAAAAATAAGCATGTTAAATTTTTTTTAAATTTTCGGGCTGAATCAAGCAAGGTTAGAAATACCATGAAAATTATAAAACAATAATTGGAAAATGTTACGTCACTTAGAATATAAGTAAGTATATGTTTTTATTATGTTTATTTATAGTTTTTTTTTTTTCTAAACTGAATTGTACATCAGGCACGGGAGTGGTGACGACGCGTGGATTTCGAATGAAAAATTTATGAAAAAAAAGTATACATGTTTGCAGAAAAACTCGGACGAGTACATTCAAAATCAAGGTTAAATAGAATGAAATAATTGACTCATGATATTCTGCAAACGTGTACAGCCGCAAGAAAAAGTGAAATTCCACGCTAGTCGTTCTGTAGGGATGTCTAGGGCACCGGGTGTTTACAGGGCGTGTTACAGCGGCCGCTCTACCGCCGCATCACTTTCGTGAATTTGGGGCCGATGGATAGTGACCAAAAAGTTATGAAAATTTGAAAGTTTTTTTTTGTTATAAGTTTCGTTGGGGCGAATTTTCCAACGAGGTGATGGTGGTAGGGCGGCCACACTCGAATCTTAGATAGGATAGCGCATTGCTGTGATATATATGTAGACCGGAGATTATCCGAGGGATAAAAAAAATATATGACAGGTGGACGACGCGGTCGTTTCTAAATTTTATAGCTTTATTTATAATATATTTATACAATTTTTAGGTATTCGGACGTCCGACGTCCAGGATTTGATCCATGACGCTCGAAGCGTGTAAAATTGTTTTTGGAAAATGTTGTGATATTCGGAAATTTCCACTTAAAAATTGGCATTTCGAGGATGAAATTGGTAGTGTTGTGATATGTTTTGATATCGTTTTGTGTCCGCCTAGCGTCGAACTGGGCCGCGGCGTCCACACTGTTCGATTAAGTTTGATTTGTAAGCACCCTGTGTAATTTGTTGCGACTTGTCGATGGACGTGCTGTTATTTTACAACATATCAGAAAATGTCCTTGAAACTGCAATCATATTTTCATCATACTCTTGAACTTTGTTTATAATACGTAATATTTCTCATACGAAGTTTCGATGCATAAATAGACATTTTGTTTCCATCAACAAGTCGATACATCGTGTGCGTGTATATAGTTGTGTGGCGCGCGTGAGCGTGTGTGCGTGCGTGTATGCGTGTGTGCGTGCGCGGGAGAGTAATTACAGCCGGCGTTGGCGTGCCTTCTAACTTCTTTACTAATATATTTATACATTTTTTTTAATAATATTGATACAATTTAAAATTTTCACTTTTTATTGTGGGCTTTTTGTGACAACGCGTCGAATCGTGATGCGCTCTGAATTTTTAAATAAACATCATTGTAGAGACTATGAATTACGAACTAAAATTGACTATGAATTACAAAGATCTTGAGTTGATGTTTACGACTTAAAATATGAAAATAATTTGTGTCTCCTGCGCTAACGAATGGTAACTTCGGGCCGGTGATATTTTCAGGTCGTTTCAAGTATTTCATTACATTCATCACGCATGTGCGTAGATGTTTACGCTAATAGTCATATGAGGAACAAAGCATGTAGAACAAAATGTGTATTATTATTTTTACTATACATAGTTACATATTTTGCGCTTCGCTTTTAGCATAGTTTTCAAATCGACTTTCAACTCTTTGTGATTCAAACGGGTCACACGATGTAAATACGTAATTTTTTCATTCTCGCTGTTTTTTACTTTTAATGTTATCAACTGCAATGTCTGTATACGGCGGTCTATAGTTCGCAGCTATTTTGTTAACCTCAAGCGTCATATGTACCCCGAGGGAATGTGACATGACGCGGAAAGGTAGTTACTTGTAAAATAAATTGTAAAATTTAGCAATAGTACTATTGATAAGCATCGAAATACATAGATTCTGTGTTATTTACGGTGGGTCAGCACCGAAAATTCACGCGTTGCATGATAAGTGGCGTTGTCGGTGCTGACCGTACCATTTTAAGGTTATTTAAGAATTGAATATGTCATTGCAGCTAATATGTGAATACCTGTGTTGCATGAGATGCGAGTGACGCTTTGTTCTTGAAAATTGTAATGACGAATACTTTCTCATATGTGACATTTGACAAATTTTAAGATAAGTGCGCGCGCAGGGGTGCGTGGCCTCTGCGTGCGCGTAGAACGTCGCCCTAACTGATAGTAATAGCGATAGATCAAAACGATTATTTACCCGATACAGTCTAATAGTCTTAGGTTTATTTTTCTCAGCCCAAATAATAGCGGGAGAACTTGGTAACGTCCGGTAAAGATAAATAGAAAAAAAATAATTAAATACATATATTAAAAAATTCACTTCTCTATACGAATAAATAGAAATATATTAGGAGCGAGAGCGGCGTTTTTATTGTAAGTTAGGATAGTTTTCTCTTTATTTGGGACACTGCGTCGGTCACTTCTCGTAAGAATTAAATTCAGGATTTAAAATGGAATTTATGTTTGATATGATATAAATTTCATAAGCTAGTTCTTGCTAGCAATGCGCAATCAAAATTGAAATTAATTTGAACTAAAAAGTTATATTCAAATGATGTTTTACCTACAGGTACTAAATTTTATTTACCGTTTCTTAAACTAGTTTAATTTGAATTTAAAGCCTAATCGTCTAATATTAGTATAGTAAAGTATAAAAATAATATGTTGTATCGTTACCATGGATTTATTTAAGTTTTGAAACAAATCAATTCTAATTTAAAAGATATGCATCCTATACGTGGAGTGGTCGACCGCGGTGCCCTGTGTATGTGGTGTTTGTTCCTTTGTCGGTGTGTCTGTTGCGCGCGCGCGGGCCGCGGCGCGATCTTAGTCCGTGTTCCGTATCGCTTGTCTGTTACTGTAATGTGGGCTCGCGGAGGGACGCATAGATTTCCTCGACACTTATATGTCCCTGGGACATTAGGAACGTGAACCATATCAATGTCTACGGTAAATTTATCAAAAGAACCAGGAGCATAGAAGTGTTGATAAATGTCTTACGTATTACTTTCGAGTAATGCTAGGGATTACAATGCTATAAGAGTTATGACCTATGTGCTCCTAGTATTTTGTTGTCAAGAACTTGTCTTCTAGGAAAGGAAAAAATTTTGGAAAGCAACTTCATGAGTGCGACTCTCCGCGACTAGTGGCTTAATTTTAACAATTTATGGTACAAAATGTAATTTTAGTTCCATAGACGATTAAGATTTACAGAGTTTATATTTAGAGGAGATAAATGAAAAAGATATATTCATTCTTATCGATCAATAAAGAGATATATGTACAAGATGTTTAACGTAATGTTAATATTAACATAGTGTCTATATTTTGTCGAAGCTAGTTAGGCGTGAGTACGACGTCGGCAATAGGCAGTAGTTGTCGTGATTGGGAAGCAATGGGATTATTTGATTTTAGGATTTCTCTGTTCCGTCGGACCGGCGGGTCCCGCTTGAAGTGGTATACTACTCGTGACAAAAGTTAAATATCCTTACTTTGGTGAATACTGTTTTCTTAAAGGCCTAATGATCAAGTTTATGCTTGGAAATAAATATTTAAAGTGTAGTCTACCGCTTTCACACAACCCAGCTGCTCCGATCCATATTTTTCCATCAATATGCCTACATCATGTCCGGATACAAATCAAACCTTTTCTCATTTAAAGTCGTTTCTCCTGACTATTTGAATGTATTAATAATACGTAACTAAAAAATTATACTCCTAGGTATCTACTGGGTGTTTCTGCTAAATTAAAAATCAGAGTGTGTTTGTTACCGAAATTTATTTATCTACGTTTAATTTGCAATTTCACCAAAAAAGCATTCAATAGTCAAAATAACGAAGTGTGTATATACATTACGTGGTTGTCAAGTATGCTATTTTGACACAGGCATGATACCAATTCGACGATCTAATAATATTATGTGTGATTGACATTTTCATTTCGGTCTATTATTCAACAACACCAAACACTAAATTCAGATTTAAATTTGAGGTAATAAAAATGTATGTCAACGTATAGTGTCAATATGACAAAATTAACTGTGTCGAAGTAGAACTTGACACTTTTCTGACCGCATCCCCCGTGTCCGTGTGTCGGTCTGTCGGTCGGTCAGGGCCGAGTGCTCGAGAGCTGCCTCCTGTGATATCCCGCGCTGCGGCCCGCGCGCGCCCGCCTCGCCTCGCTTTCAGCGTCGCGTCGCTGTCGCCTGTCTCGTCGTGACGTCTGTGCCATTTGCGGCTCGTACGCATTTGGGTTGTGTACTCATTTGTAACAGTAGTCGCGTTCGCATTATCGTGTCTCGTACGTACGCGTTGTCCGTATACGCTTTTTGCGTACGCACTTCGAATGTGTTCGTGACGCAACGCGTTTGCGTCGTGTACGCTGATATTGCTTCGTCCGACTTGGCAGGTGTCGTGTGAGCTGAAGTGATAGTCAATTATTATAATATTCATTAATGTACGCTCCGTCGCCGTCAAGCGCGCCGCACCATCGCCTTAGGTATCACGTGGCCGTATTTAGCAATACTCAGTCGGATTTCTCGTAAATAAATGTTTGAACTTTAACAATTGTACGTAATATGAGTGTTGCGAGTGCGGTCTTATAATATATTTGACTCTAGCATATTTCTCTCAACTCAATAGATTACGTTTGCGGTGTGACGGCGTCGGTCGCGCGCCGCTCTCGCTCCGTACGTTATACTTACATAGGCACCTAATAGATACGATAACTGGTAAAAGTAAAAATATTAAAAAAATAATAAAAAAAAGATTCAGAGAGTTATAATAGTACGTTAGTTTTAATTATATTTCTGATATTGATTGATGTTTTGCTAAAAGATAATTTATCAATACGTTACGTTTGAGCCGTGCTCTGCCGTCGCAGCGTACGCCGCGCCGCGTGCTTCACTCGACACCGTTGTTTTACTGTTCCTATATACTTGTAAATAGAACTATTGGAAATGCTAGCCTATCGAGAAAATTACATGTTATACTAACAATTATTTTTCGTTAACCTGTACGGTCCCAATGCTGGGCAAAGGCTTATTAAAGAGGTCTATTGTTTTAATAATAGTAATTGATCAAATATTTCGGCCATTAAAATTTTATTATTTTAGATGTGTTCTAACGTGTGGTATAATTATGTCCGTGAAACGGGCAAATAAACTAAATATTTTAATTTTATTTTAGAGCAATATCTGTTAAATAGGTTACTATTTCCAATAACGTGCAGCAAACCACCACTTTAAATGAAAACTAAGGAAAAAATAATTACATTAAGCAATACCAGTACCTGATGCGAGAGTTTAAATTGTAATAGCATGGTAATAGTGGTCAGACAACACTGGATAGAGCGGTGTGACGTAGGGCGCAGGATCGACTTCGCAGCTGACATGATTTACGTTCGGGTTTTGTGTTTGGTCAACCACGGGCTTTGGGGTTTTTCCGCCATAAAATAGGGATGATACTTAGGATGTAAGGTTGAAGGGATCACACACGTGGTAAGTTAGTCGTAGATGTTTCGCTCTGTCTAACATCTGGCGCCGGATCCCAAGACGCCGTCAACGCGGGCCATTATTGTTTAATCTCGTGAAACGTCCAGATTGTGGCAACGGTTAACAGCAGTGTAAAATGTATATGATAAGTAGAAATAAGTTGGTCTGCGATAGCTCACGTCTAGACGACAGTTCTCTTACCTGAGCTGAAGTCTAGCGGTTTTGAGACTTCTTTATAAATGCTAACAACATGAAGAAGGGTAAATGTCGTCTGGGAGTAAGTGGGGAGATGATTATATCATACAGCGGAGGAAAGCTGAACGAATACTGCCAATTGATTGTAGTTTATAATGGATAATGATTTGTAGAGATAACAATTTTGAAATATTATGTCCGTAATATTTTATGTATAGTATGCGTATACGGTTTTTCGGTCGTGTACAAATGGGCCTAGCTTACTCTGATAAGGTTAACATCACATTTGATCGCCCTTTCTTTGAACAAGACCGAATGCCATGTAAATGTTTCCCGTAGGAGGAGGAAGGTGGATACAAGCTGTGTTCTGTAGTGTACCGAGCGACAGGGGGTTGATAGATAGGTTTGCACTAAACGCGGCTGCCATCTTGCGCGCCGTGTGCGTCCCCTGCCGTCGCCATTTTGACGTACACGAGTGCGGCGCACGAAATGGCCGCCGCTGGAATTAGCGAATTGTTCGCTAAGAGCTAAGTTGTAAAAATTAGATCGCAATATAATTTGTATGTAAAGTTGAAGGTTGACGGCATATTGGGTGTTGTGTATGGAGAGGGGGGAACTCTTATAATAAATTAATAGAATCGAGAGTCGGTTAACGGTAGTGTAGATAGAAAAATGCGGGATTAGTCGGTAAGGAATAGGGTTTGCGGGTAAATTCTAATTTTAATGGAATATGACGTCCGAGTTAAATGCAATATAATATTTTTCTAAGGCGTTATATTGCATTTTCAGAATTTACCTGCTTTTGCGTTGGACTGAGCGGCTCATGTGATGAGTTTAAACGTTTTTATCGTGTTTAACACGCTCAAATAGAGACTGGTTTGGTTGGGAGGGACGCGGCGTTTGGTGTCGGTCATATCGCTGGGAACCGTCAAACGGTTGGGACTAATCTGGCTCCAAGCTCGCGGTCCTGAAGTTCTCGTTGCGTAACGTGCAAAGAATTGTCCCAAATTCTAAGAACAAGGACAATTTGAGGACATTATGCTGCATGAACTTGATATTGTATCCAAAGATTGTAATGTGTGATGTTTACTTCCTATAGGTTTATTGTAATATATACACTATTGTTGTTTTATTTTGTTCAAATTTATACAGATCTCCCAAACGAATTTTAAATTAGCAAAATAATGGCAAGTGTAAGGCATTGATGTGTTAGATCGGAACTGATCCTATAAGAATTGTCATCTATTTGATACTTGTTTGTGATTATATATATATTGTATTCTAAAATGGAAATATGTGAACTCTACTTATGAACCCCGAAAGCTGTCATTTTGATCCAAAAATCGTATCGGGATTTATGAAATTTGATACTTGAACATAAGAGTTTTACACATAAATGTCAAAAATTAGGCGTGGTTCATATGTGGTGGGTAATACCAAGAGGGTAAGGCAGTCTGACTGCAGCTATGGTGCTTGTTCGTACTTACGATGGATTTTTTACTATTTGCTGTATCTAATACATGTTATGCTTATTTACTTTTGTAATTTCAAATGTCTAAATTATACTCTTATTGTTTTCCTCAGATTGTTTTGTGCGCGGACAACCTACAATATTCTTAACTAATTCAAACCGGAGTAGGTAACCTATCTATATTGTAAATCAGATAACATTTTGAGATTATTAACTATGGAAGTTTCCTCATGAATCATGATGGTATTCGCAAAATAATTTTGACAGATTTAACGCCTGTAACTGTCAAGTTAAAACCGCCATTTTGTTCATAAATATTTTGTGGTTATGTGGGATATCTTTTTTGACAAGACTATAAGTTTTGAGTTTCTATTTAGATAAGAGATATTGTGGTTGTTCCGTCGTGTCGGTAATGAGTGTTGGTTGTAGCTCGACATACACAAGGCGTAATATTGGTGCGCGACTGCGACGCGCGGTGTTCCGTAGGAAAGTTTTACGATAAATGGTGAAATAATAAAGAAATTACAAAAAAATATTTAAAATTCTCAAGCGTTGTCTCATGTTATTTATTCCTAGAAACATTTTACTTTTAACTCTCTCATTTTCCCTAATTTATAATTAAGGCAATAATTACTACGCGGCCGTAACCGCTGGAGGTGCTTTAGAAATACCATTTATATAAAGTCAAACTTAAACGCGAAAGTAACAGTAAATAACCTAACCTAACCGATAACATGTCAGGACATGTCTGCGGAGGGTTCCGTATGTATTATCAAAGCGCTAATCGCAATAGGTTTTTTTTTTAAATATACTTAGGCTAAGAACTCACGGAGCGATCTTCAGTCGCGCTCGTCGCGATCGTGGAACCGCGATTTTATTTCAAAACTCACGACAACGGTTATTTGCGCGATTACAAGTCGCATCGGTTTTGATTTTCGCCCGTAAACGTGATGGGCGAAAATCGCAAGACGGTCGACTGCAAATCTACACATAAGAATTTCGCCCGCCAATCGATCGCAGAGCGCGCGGGCGCAAATCGCCGAGGCTGCGGGTGATAGCGGGCCGCGCGATTCTACTAGCATTTATTCCGAAAAAGTAGTGTTCCTGTGGTACACTGTATGTACGTGGGCGGAGCCGTGAGCAAAAACTAGGACAAATAATAAAGTCTACTGTCCACCTTTATGTAATCTATAACTGTACCAAATTTTATCTATTTATATTCATAATTACCGGAGTTAGCAAGGGATGACGGATGGACAGACGGAAGGACAGAGCTAAACTATAAGGGTTTCATGTAGGTACTTCGGAACCCTAAAAATTACACCCGGTGCATGTCGCCTAGTCTTAAAGATTCTAGAGCCTAGACAAATACAATGTACCAAACGTTTAATCATCTGCAATTCGATAAAAAATAGCCATTGCCCTTCATACTGCATTAAAATCAATATTCCTAGACCTAGATTATTCTAGTCAGACTACCAACAAAACCGAGGTTTGAGTCATGTGTTTCTTTGTGGATGGGTATTAGTCCCGTTTTGTACTTTGACCGAAAGATGGGGCTGTGCGTCACTGCAGTAGGTGCTCATAAAAATTCATAGAAATGTTAACAAAGATAATAGGGTGACCCAATAGGCATGTTGCCTAAAAAAATTTTCGTCTGTTCAATGTTAGACATGTTAATAAACAATCTAACCCATTTTCGTACATCTTAAAAAATAACGAAGATACAAACAATTGAAATTTACAATAAGAAAGAGCGATATATCGGCCTGTGACGTCACGAGTTGCACGCGCCATACATTTGTCATTACAAAATGTATGGCGGTAACTTGTGACTTAAGAAATCGTTTTGCGAAAAAGAGATTGGCAATATTTTTTATTTGCTTATAATTTTTAATCGCGTCAACCTAAATACCTATTTCTTTTAGATTTATGTATCTTTTATCAGCAGTTTTAAGTTTTAATTTATAAAAATGTGATATTCCACACTAGGCAACATCCCTATTGCTAGGCACTGCACCAAATTATCAGCACCCGAAAAAATAGTAGAATTATAAGCTTCTCACTAGTTTATTTTTGTTTCCACTTAATAAAAACAAAAAGTTAGTAAGTGTTTCTGGAATCTACTGCCGGCGACACCACACTTGTCGATTTAAACAGCGACATTTATGTAAACGAGTGTTGGTGTCCTAACAGTTAGATTTTTTTTTAGAAGTTCACGTTTTCATATTATGCTATATTTTTTTCTGAAACTTTTAGTCTGTCTCTTATCTGAGATGTTTTATGAGGCTTATCTAATAAAAGGAAGTTATAGTAAAATTAATGATAAAAAGGTGCTGACATCTGGGTCCAATATTTTGCGAATTCCAATTTATTAGCACCAGTGATCTAAAATGGAATAAATGAAGGTTAGATCAACGTCTTAACAAACCATTAAGTTGCATAGTATTAAGTCTCCCTTGTATGGGAAACTTGGTACTAATATAATAATTTAATAATGTAAATTAGTACTTATTTTGATTGAGATTCTGTTGGTCGTTGCAGATTCTTGAAGCTAGATAAACTCTACGTCTTTCAGTACCATTTTTTTAAATAGGATCCATATGTAGAAAATAAGGGAAAAAACAAAAGAGGGGGGGGGGGGGAATCAAGTGTCTCCAGTTTCCCGTACTATGAACTATATCTTTATAGTATTTTTTGTCATTTTCTTTGATGCTTCATTAGGACTAAAGAATATAAGTGTAATTAAAAATTAATTAAAATACTACATTAAAACTTGAAATACCTTTATACTAAGTATAATGAGACAGACTAGGCTTATTAATAAGAAATGAAATGAAAAATTTATTTCCAAATGAAACTTTACAAGCTTTTTTCGGAAGTCAACAGAAAAAGCTAGCACCGGTCCAACCCTAACCCTCGGCGGGCTAGGGTCGACGGGGTAGGAAGAACCTCAGAAACTCGCAGGTGCCATCATTTAGCAAAAAGATGAAAAATTGTTCTTTTGAAAGAAATATATATTTTACATTGTAAACTTAGTTATAGGTATGTTAAATATAATAATTATTATTAAAGTGTTTTTATACATTTTTTTTTATTTTGTGTTCAATTCCTTTTTCTCAATTTCTTTTTCTTAAAATATATTTTGTATAGTAGGTAATAATAGATTTCATTCGCTTAAAAATAAAAATACTTACACCACGAATACGCTAATCCATGTTGCTGACTTGGCTGATACGTTGGAAAAGCCACTTCATGACTTTACAAACAAAGACAGCAACATGGATCAACGTATCTAGGCGTGGTATAAATATTTTTATTAATTAGGATTGCCTCTAATTAATAAAAATATTTAGTTATCATGTAGACTTTATTTTTACCATCATAAAATAATTATAATTTTGTATTTTAGGGGTGACTACTGGCTCCCCCATACATAATATGTGGGAATTAAATTTCTTTTTAGAATTCCGTACCCAAAGGGTAAAAAGGAGTCCTTATGCGGGACATCTGTCTATCTGTCTGACTGTATCTCTTGAACCGTTCCCTGGTGAGTTGTTATTGTAACACTAATTTATGAACATGCACATCAATCCCGAATCCATTACTAAAAACCGCATTTAAATCGGAATAATATACCGTCTCCGTTCCGTCGCAGGGTAAAAACGAGGCCCTATGAGGGACATCTGTCTGTCTGACACCATGCTGTATCTCGTGAACCGTGATAGCTAGACTATATTTTGATATACCAATCAGTAGATAAAAACCTTTTGTTTCATTGAGCCCAATATGTGTATCACCCCCGTCATCGTTCACGCACCAACTCACTCGGAGTGCTTACTGCCTGCAGATACCTACTCGCATTAATTGATCACTTCAACATCAAAGGAATATTCAATATTCATGCTTCAACTGCTAGAGTAAAAATATTATGATGAAAAGAAAATAAACTTGATTTGTGACTCTCTTCCCCTTTAGTTCTAGTAAAAAAAAGTGAACCATAACAGCAGGAAGCAGGAGGCTCACAAAGTGAAATTATTACTTCATATTTAGATTGTTCTGAATAATTAAAAAATAACGTTATAATTATTATTTTACTTATTTTTAATGTTAAACCTATCTACTTAGTTATATATATATATATATAACTAAGTATATATATATATATATATATATATATATATATATATATATATATATATATATATATATATATATATATATATATATATATATATATATATATATATATCCAATTTCATTGTAATCGTAAAACAAGGACAAACCGGAAATTGCTACCAATAATTTAAATGTCACTTATTTACCCAGCAACATTACCTATTACTAAGACACAGCTGTTCGTCCGTCTGTCTGTTCGTCTGTCACCCGGCTGTTTATCGAGAACCGTGATAATTAGTTGAAAATTTCACAGATGATGTATTTCTTTTGCCGCTATAAAAACAAATACTTACTCCGTGCGCGAGTCCGGCTCGCACTTGGCCGGTTTTTACGTTTAGATTAATGGGCCATACTCCCGGCCCATCCAGCAAATCCAGCACCGACACTAATAGCCGACATCACTGTCAATAGTATCAATCATTTATAATTTCTGGCTACAAGTCCGCGGCCCTGGGCTTGCAGGCTGGATGGTCAGTATAGCCCTTAAGTACATACCTACTACTACTTGCCTATTTACTATCGTGTCTGACCTGCGGACAGAGTGTGTATAGCAGGTATATTTCCAACGACAATTTTACAAACGCGACGGTAATATCAATTGAGGATAATGACAGTTTTTTTTTCAAAGCACCCCACAAAACACCTAAAACAACAGTCTCCCCCAACTTTCTCCATATTCTAGAACACTTGAGAGCTGAACCCCAAGTTAATTTCTCTGTTTATTGTAAGTCTCGTTTATTATAATCAAAAGAATATTTAGTCGCGGTGCCACCACTCGCATTTCCATGTCAAAGCAACAGTCCGGTGATGCATCTTGTGATGCAGATGTGTTACGATGCTAACTACACATTTTCACACTAGTTTTAATTTTTCCTCGTTGTAATAAGGCTACGTTTTATATTTAGAAAGTAATTTAAAAAAAAAATTAAAGTTTCCGTAATAACGGATACATTGAAATTTACGATATCATTTTATAGATAGTTCAACTTATTTGTGCGCGCGGCGCTGTGTGTGGGTAACGTATAACACGTTAGCTACACATAACACTACGCGTACGGGTAGTGAGCCAAGTCAATGACACACATATTCTACCTGTATAATTTCAAGCGCACGCACACAGCGCCGCGCGCACATTTGAGTTAAACTATCAGTAGCAATTTTAATGCAAATACAACAAGTACATATAACAACTGACAACTGTTTGATTTAATTTCTCGTATATAACTTCGATGGAAATAAATAGGTAAAACTAAAAAGAAAAAAGCAGTCAGTGTATCACCCGTCTGGAAGGCTGTAAAAAACGGCTTACAATAATTATTGGACTCGGTTTTGACTTTAATTTGTCTATTCAAAAGCCTATTCTTATTGAAATGTCAATTTTCCTTAGCGCACTGTGCGCACTGGCAACAAAATTATCTCCTTCCTCCACCATTTGCATTCCGATTGCCGACTTTAGATTATTAGATAATCTATTGTTTTCCTATATTATGATTCCCAGATCATGTTTTGCGGAAAAGTTGACTCTATTTCGCGTGCGCTAGTTATAATCGCTATGCAAATAGTGGTGATACGCACAATTTTATTACATTTTATATTTTTTAAATACCCACCCACATATTAAATGTATTACTTTGACAGTTAAGTTTTACGAAGCTTGCTTTCTACGGAACGTTAAATTATCGTCGTTGGACAATTATTATAAAGTTAAATAGTGTAGCAGTGTGGTCTAGTATAAGGTGAAATATTTATATTATACGAGCAGCGAAGGAATGGGTACCACTACACACGTAGCTACCTAGCTATTCCTACCAAACCGATGCAAGATCGGGACACACTCGTGACTCCTAAAGAAGCCTGAAGGCCAAGATCCAAGTAAGTTAAACAGAACCTTCGTAGGTTATTTCCATTCCGGTAAAACTGCAATGTCATGTCGGTCTGTATGATTAAAAAGTAGGTAAGTTTCTAAATTAAAAATTATTCTCAGACAAGAGATGCGGTGGCTTGTTAGGATTTCTTTAATTATAAAGCTCGAATGTCGAGTGAAGTGAAAACAACGGCACTTGTCACGTCACACAGAAGTCGATTCAATTAAATAAATCCTTTAACGAGCAAATAAGCAGAAGTGAGAGTCGCCGTCAAAGCGCTGTCACCCTGTATAGCCCGACCCGCTAGTTCGGGTCCTTTAGCTGGTCTTGATATTTGGAGATTCTATACAGGCTGTATTTTTATTCGAATTAAATATTTTATCAAACATTGGGCTACAATATTAATTATGTAATGACAATGCATAGGTAACTAAAAAATCGGTTGTCTGTAAAGTCGGTTTACTGACGATAGTTGAACGTGACAACGTCATCTTATAGTCTGCGCGGAACTAATTGGCCGCGCCTTATGTAGGCGTGTTGCCTCCGCGAAGTCCGGCGCCGAACTGAGTAATAACATCAAGCGCCTCCGCCTCCCGTCCCACCGCTCACATACCTAAGACGGCCAGCTGAGGTAACGGCAAATGCGGTGGTAACGGTATGAGTCATGTTTTTTCGTGCGTGCAGCCGGCTCCATCAAATTATAAGACGTTATCACGTCAAAAAATTGCGTAATTTACAGAAAAATAACATGATTACGGCTTAGAAGATCACGCGCCCACGCGCAGTGGTATGAATAGAATTTAGGTATTTTCTAGGTTATGAATAGAATTTAAGCACCTATAATCTGGTCAAATCTTATGGTTACATGTTAAATTAAGTCTAAATTTTTGGAGCAAGAATCGAATACTGTAATCACACTCTTTGTATATCTATATTTTTGTTCTGAAGACACCTGTGTCCCTTCATATTATTATCTACTATCTACAAATGGCACTGGATTTTTGAATGCTCATCCAAAAGACGCTTAAAATAAGTAAGTGTAGGTAAACCTGAAATTATTTCAAGGCCCGTTTGCGCCGAGCGTAATATTTTATTCAGTTTATTGAAGTTAGCAGCACAATTTACTTAGATAATAATAATTGTTCGACATACTTAATAGTTGTTTTTATTTACAGGTATACAGATAAGTAATTCAGATACGTACCTTCCTACTACCGATCTATTGAACATTTATTTACTAAATGGTCACTTCTATTGGTCATCATTTTATATTCATGATACGGTATAGTCGTTTGAAACAATATGCAAAGAATCGTAATTGTAGCTACAAAGTTTTTTGTAAAGAATAGACATTAGACGGTATATTATAGGTAATAGGTATTTTTGGCTCATGGTGTATATGGCGACAAAGTATGACGCGGTGACAGTAGGAACCTTATTAGATTGGAATGACATATTTTATAACAAATAAATATAATAAATTTCATTCGAATCTAATGAGGAAAAGATAATACAATCGAAAATGTATTTAGTTCCTTGCTGTCACCGCGTCATAGGCACTCGTTTTGCCAAGCTGTTTCTTAATAAATCGCAAGTCCACGCCGTGTCGGTCGCGCTACACCTCCGCGCGGCTACACGCTCCCCGCTGCGTGTCTTTGATCGTCGATCGCGCCGAGCTCCTCCCGGCTATAGGGCTCCCTTACAGACAGACCCGAGTACCAGAAGTGAGACGTCTGACGTGTCATGTAGAATGCCAATATCTTGCCAATACTATTGTATTATTACTTTACTCGCTGGTGCCCGCAACTTCCTTTGCATAGAAGTAACAGAAACGGAACCCTCTGTTAGTTATGTTGTACCTTATATCCTCAACTAGCCTGTGAAAGTCCCGTGAAAATCGGTCCATCCTTTTCAGAGATAAACCGGAACAAACAGACAGACGGACAGACAAAAATAAAAAAAACTGATTTTTTATCGTAAGTACCGTATATACTTTCATATGCATTAAGTGAATACCTGTTAATTTAAAATTACAAACATACACTTCTATTTTATTTATCTGTATAGAAGAGAGTTGAGACTACAGGTATTATTCATTCATTATGTAATTAGTAGGTAGGGCCTAAACTATCTTATACATATTTCCATTAAAAATAGTATGTAGTGTTTTGGGGGTGATTATCCCAAAGGAACTACGAATATTTGTGTTTTTTTTCTTTCTTTCCGTAATAAGATTATATACATATTATCAAAGCGCGTGGCTCAGCTAAGTATACGTTGGACTTTTTGCGTTGTTGGCAAATTGGTGTCTGGGGTTTGAGTCCCGGTCAGATTAATAATTTTGTCATTCATTTTTTAAACGCTATCTGTTTATTTTTACCGTTTTACTGAAACTCCGAGTATGGTTCGGTCTCCCACCGACTGTATATTAAATGATTATAATTATTGTTTAATTGGTAAGCCATGTTTTTTTTTATTAATCGATTATGATTAGAATGTTATTAATTAGCTTTTATAATGTATAGATTAATATCACTGTGGCTACAAAAAAACTTAGGCACGAAAGAGCCGCGAAATGCTTCGAGAAAAGATGGTATACGGCCGCTTATACACTTGGCTCAGGCGTGGCTCTGAATCCTGCTATTATAAATATTTGTGAGGACGGATGGATGAATGGACTTGCATGTTTGTGACTCTCTCACGCAAAAACTATTGAACAGATTTTGATGAAAATTGCTATGGTATTAGTTTAGGCTCTGAATTAACGTGTAAGGCCCTTTTATTTGGAAAAAGTACAATGTTTCCGTAGGATTTTGTATTCACTCGAGCAAAGCAAGTTCATAAAATCAAAATTAATTTATTGCTACGTGGAATCTACGGCTCCGTTACTGTCTACGATCTTGGGTACGCCTAGACGGTAATAGTGTGTGGACGTAAATACTACATTTAAATACAAGTAAATACAAATTAAGAATAAGTACTTACAAATAAATAAATTAAAAAAAGTCGTGGTTTCGTAGTATGTTTTTCTATTTCGTAGGTATAATTTCTAAAAGTATTAATGTCGACTGACATTACACGGACTGAGTGTTACTTCTGCGCTAACCTACAAAAGTTTTAAACAAGTATATTCGAATTTGAGAATGATATAAAATTTTCAAATTAGTAGGTACTAACCATCCGAGTCCCGTACAAGAAATAGCTTTGAAAACGCGATGGTAAAGGAATTCCTCCAGGAATATAATCATATAATATACGAGAATTGTGCAACCATAGGAGTATAAAATTTGGCACAGTTAAAGTATATGTGGAGGTAGGTGTGCAAAAAGCTAAAATTTTGTAAAACAATGCTTAGAAACTAATATTTTTTATTAGTTTCTAAGCATTATAAAATACCACCTCAGATTATTAATAGTGCGTTTGAGAGATAAGTACAATTTTTGAATTTTGCCGGGGAGTTCAATAGGTGACGTTGTGAATTTGTAATATTTCATAAATTTGTGTTATCTCGGTTCTTAATGTGTAATATTGGTAGAATATTAACTATTAAATATTCGTTAACGTGTACAAGTGTGGGCAAGTGGTACAACTTCTAAAAACGTGCTATCTGTGTGTTTCCCGCCAAAACGCCCTAGGAACTTTCAGTAAAGCGTCTACCACTTTACTGAATCGACTGACATGACTCATTGACTGTACTGACTATTTATATGGACTTTGACTAGACTTTAGACTTGACGATATATGAATACAGTGTTAAAAATTGAAACGAAAGTTCTATTTCCCGCCTTTTTAGCTTGACACTGGCAAATGGTTTTAAGATAAGCCGACGCCATATATTAAAAAAAAATACAATGTGACACGTTGGCGTTTGTCAATCTGTCACAGCATTTACTTTTTTTTTCTATCTAAGAGGCAAAAGAACGCTTATTAAGCTTAAACTTAATAAATGTATGAATTATTATGGGCGAATTTCGACCACAGGGCGAGCTCTATTTTTATAAGGTCTATGTGTTCATTGCTCTGTGCTCTGCATGGCAAAATGCGACTGCCAAGCGTCGAGCAAACACGTCGACTAACCTAATGAGAGTGACAGAGACGGCACTACGCGCGACATCCACGCCAGAGAGAGACAGCAAATGAGCGGGCGAAAGCGCAATACCTACTATACAAAGAGTGAACGGGACGGGTTTATCTGAAAGTCATAGGAGTGAGCCGGAAATGTATAAATGCTCAGTTTTGCTTGGTTCGTGAATAATTTAGATGCGACCGCCCTTTTGCTAGCTCTCAGTACACAGCATTTGGGACCTAGGTACGTGTGTAGTACGGTCGCCGACAAGCCCGGTGTACCACTCTTGGACCTTATTGCTATAGCAACATGATCGAAATGCAATACACCGGGTCCGTCGGCGACCGTACGTGTGGTATTAGTTGTAACCCGTATTTTCATGTATTATTGATCAAACGTCAAGTGGTAGGAGTGGAGGGGTACACGGATGCGCGGATTTCAGTGAAGTATTGACCTACTATTATTATAGGCATCGTTGAACCTTTGGGCGTACCGTGAACTTGTGAAAATTGCTTACCTCTAGCGATGCTGTTTATTTATCATAGATGTTGCAAGCGATTTAGTGCGCGCAAAAACAAATCATGCCAGAAACTACCTATATAACTACCTATATTTTTTCCCGTGCTCTACCCTATATCTGTGTCAAATTTCATCAAAGTTGGCCCAGGAGCGCGTAGTAACTATTTAATAATCTGTGCCAGTAGTCGCCTATTCAATGCAAACGAATTAACAAAACTTTCCTCTTTATAATATTATTATCATATCTCTAACTGTAGTTTTAATTTACAATGTAGACGCGCACTAAGGGATTTTGAAAAATTCTTCCCTATAAGGGGTGAAATAGGGGTTAAAGTTTGTATGAGAAATCGTTAAATCCACACCGATTTCGATAAAAATTGAGATTCAAGTTCTTAAATACTTTTAATTTAATATATTTTTCAGGGTTTATTATAATTCACCATCTGAGGGTGTACAATGAGGGTTGAAAGTTTGTACGAAAAATATTTAAAATCTGCTCCGATTTCCATGTAATTTAATTAATATTCGAGCTAATAAATAAAAAATATTAAGTACGTTTATAGTTTTTTTAAATTCATCCCCAAAGGGGTGAAATAGGGGTCCAAAATTTGTATAGTGAAATATTAACAACGGCTCGGGTTGGATTCAATTTTGGCACGCAGATAGTTATAATGATATAGAAATCCGTTAAAAAATGATTTTTGAAATACACACCCCGCGGGGGTGCAATGTGGATCCACGCGGACGAAGTCGCGAGTTAAAGCTAGCGCCTATATATTATAGACGAGGAATGTCGAGGCAAAAAGTGTCTAATATACTTAAATTGCCATACTTTTGGGGTTGTATTACAAATTATTTACGGATAGTACAACTTTACAAGTACAATTCACCTGACAGTTTGCTTGATATTCGACACTACAATGCAAAAACTGTATTCTCACATGCACTTATTTGATTATTATACCTGCTCATGTCATAATTGACCTTCCAATGCGGGCAAAACAGGGGTTGTAGCTGGTGAAGTGTGAAATCGTTACGAGCTACGACTTATAATATAAAACACTAGCAGCTACATCCGCGAGCGTGGCCGGCACGCGCCGCTAAACTTGTTACCTCTCGTCACTTATGGTTGCCTAGTAGCAGGCTATCAAATTAAACTTTCACATCGTAATTAACTGATGATGGGTATTTTTAATAGTGGATCAGTGTCAGTGATTTTTAGTTGGAATGAAACGTGTATGTGCGCGCTAGATTAAACAAAACTACGTAAGTAAACGCAGTAGCATCTTAAAAATCCACAAAAAGTTATGAAATAATATTATAGAATTATTTTTTTTTAAGAAAAAAAGAAACATTTTAGTTGAACTTAAAAGGGAGACTCCCTTTTAAGTTCAACTAAAATGTAACTATTTCTCTACTCAATCTACTCGTTTTTGTAGTCGGTACCAGCCAAATTGAACGTGTGTTTTATAAAAAATTGTTTGTATTAAGGGGCTTCTAAACGGGCCGTGTTTTACTGCGATATTGCATAGTCTGGCAGGTCTGGCTGGTAATGCTCGCAATGTTGCCGGCCACTGTGTTGCAGCCACAAATTTCAGTTAAACGTGGCCCGTTTAGAAGCCCCTTTAGGAATTATGATGTAAAAGTTAATAATTTTTTGAATTCAATTTTTACAATTCTTATTTAAGCTGAAATTTTAGATAAAAATATTTGATAAAATAACTTGAAAGTCCAAAATCTCGTAAAATAATATATTTTTGGAAGTGGGATTCATTGAAGAAAATATTGGAAATGATTGGAACTACAACCTCTTTAAGGATCAACATCGGTTAAACCTATAACCCTATATAATATTATGAAATACTTAATTTTACCAATTTTATAACATTAAATATATATTTTATATAATTGTCATCATTACTATAATAATTTAAATATAAACAATCAATTTATTTATTGACTTAATATTCTAATTTCATACTTGCATAAGTTGTCCCCGCAGTAATCGGGAGTGCTGCTGGGGTGAGTGCTGGGTGGGTCCGCAAATATTTAAACGTTGTAATAGCTCTGGGAGCGCGGGATCGAACCCCCGACCCAGTGCGGTTTAATTGATATTGCTTGTTTATTATTTGCCTCTAATCTGGATGAGTGTCTCATTGGTACGATTTATGAGAAAATTCTTATGTTCTTTAGCAATGTCTTAATTTTTTCACATAAGATTTCGTATTCACCGCCCTCTTTTTTTATGGTTTTATACCTAAAGGACAACAACGGAACCCTAGTACTAGGACTCCGCTGTCCGTCCGTCTGTCTGTCACCAGGCTGTATCGCATAAACCTAGCTGGACGGGTGAAATTTTCGCAGTTGATGTGTTTCTGTTGCCGCTTACAATAACAAATACTAAAAACAGAATGGAATAAATGTTTAAGTGGGGCTCCCACGCAACAGACGTGAAGTTCCTGCTGTTTGGTACGGGGCCGCCGTGCGTTTTATTAAGAGTACCTATTCGTAGTTAAATTGATTATGTCGTTCATTTTATAAATAATGTATTCTATTATCGAATACGATAAGATATATTATATTAAGTATAATATATTTATTTTTGTTTTTGTAATTATCTTACAGATAATAACTTAGCCAAGAGCAAGTCAGGACATGTCTGTTCGCGCCTATAGCGCGGCAACACTTCGCGTACCACCGCAGCGCTCGCGGGGCGTGCGGGGCGTGCGAGGACTGGACGGCGGCGACCAGCATGCGGGCAACCGCAGCCACTACACATACGGACTCCTCGGCAGCTGGACGATTACACTAGTCTTAATAAACGTATAATTACAGTCCGCTTTACATTGAAGGATCCACAGGAGTTTACTTCGCCTCCTCAACCAATGTCTAAGGAAGGTCCTTAGGTCCGTAACTATTAACGCGCAATAGGTCCGTAATCAATAGGTCTTTGAATAACTTTAAAAGTTACTGTCCGATTTCATTATTTAATAATTTTCCTAAAGAGTTTTGAGCATGACCTATCAGCATGGAAACTTACAAGTTTCTATTTCCTATAGTTAAGAAATGTCAGGGGGCCAACTTACATAAACCATTTTAGAGGTGGATTAGTCGAAAATAGTCGACTGTAAAAAAGTCATGTATGAAACCTTGCCTTTATTTTAAAAAACCTATTCAACGACTTCCCACATGATGGGGTAGAATGAAAAGAAAAATTTTTCATCTCCACTTCTCTATCTTCTGTATAGAGAGCTACCCCTAAAATATAAAATAATTATTATTTTATGATTCCAAAACCGAAATCTATACACAATCAATAACTATATCAAACATGCATTTATATTTATAATTACAAAAGCTAGAAGCGCGGACAGACAGACTGACGGACGGACAGAGCGAAACTATAAGGGTTCCTTGAGTATTACGGAACCATAAAGATGGATTGCAATTTCAATATCTCGCTAAAACTCTGGAACGGCTGGACCGATTTGGCTTATTTTGGTCTTGAAATAATTGTGGAAGTTCAGGGAAGGTTTAAACGGTGAGATATTGGAGGTGCAGGTGTAGGTTATAGGTGTAGGAGTAGACGTACTTTGTTATTTGTTTATTACAGTTCATAGTTAAGACAGAACAACGTGTGTCGGGACAGTTATTTATACAAATTTAGATAATATGTAAATTATAGGTACTATCTATAATTAGTCAGTGTTGCCCGATAGATTGGTACTGGACCTGTAGTAAGTATAAATAATAAGTTAATATTACGCTCCACAACTGGCAACACACACTTGGCCGCTTTTGGCAAACGCATATTTCCGTAGAGTGTAGCGCAATAGAGTTTTCAATTTTAAAAACCTTAACTGAAAACTCAATTCATATACAGAATTCCAATGAAAACAGTTTGATGTGAGTACTCTCGAAAATTATTTAACATATAGGTCATACCTACCGCTATCGTTCGACGTAACCCTTTTCATCAAACTTTTTCAAATCAATATTTGCACTTCAATAACTTTAACCTCACTTAAAAATGTCTACCCCACTAAAATATATCTCTTTTAATGCAACTAACAACATTTATGCGTAATCTGGGGGTGTTTCGTGTAAAGATAGAAAATCTTTAACAGGAGAGATAAGTGATATAATAAGATAATATACTAAGATAAGATAATAAAGATAATAAGATAATAATAACTCCTCAAAATCAAGTTAAAATATTATAGTATCTTCGCTTAACGTCTGTAACGCCCTTGAGATTGCAAGGGCCCTGATAAGTATTAAACAATGTTCCGACGGATTAAAGTGATTATGCCCGCATATAAACAATTGAATCGTGATTAATTAAGAGGTAATACTTATTTAATGTAGGTAATTCGATTTACGTAATTGTTTAGTGGTTAGAGAAGCGAAACATTGAAAGCTTGAACGCAGTTTAACTATATTAGACCATTAGCCGATTGTAAGCTAAGTTTTTTTTATAAAATTACTTATTTCAATCTATGTCATAATATTGAAGCGATTTTAGTCAAGTTGCGTTACGACTAACCTAAGACGAGCAGGTGGGCATAATACTTGCCGAAAAATCTTTATATCCATTATAAAAGGATGCTGAAAGCCGAACAAACCCGGGCACCACTAGTATGTGTTAAGTGGGGGCTGAATTGTCATGTAATTGTTAATGCGTTAAAAGATTTATACAATACGAGCAGACCGGAAGCTCGGATTTACCGGGATTACAAGATATTGGCAAATATTACGTCATTATGGTGTCATACTTGTCGAGTTCTTTGATATAGCGCAATGTATGAAAGGAGTTATTGATGTTAGAGATACCGCTATACTGAATACTCTATACTCTATGGCGGGGGTTCCAAAACTTTAAAGGTAAACTACCCACCAAATACGTACATTTTATTTTATGCAATCCCTATGCAATATATCAATATCAAATAATTGCAAATCGACACTGAAATTTATGTGTGAACACAATTTTTCTTTCAAAAATTCATCAGTTCTTCTCATCACATTTTCACATCGTATTTTCAAAATAATTTTGGAACTGTATGTAGTATATAACAGTTAAAAAACGTAATTCTGGCGGAACCGTGATGACTATTTTACGGAGCCACGGAACCCTCTTTGGGAATCCCTGCTCTATAGTAGGTGCAGAAATAGGATTCTTTAGGAAGCAGGTGTGAATGAGTGTGTAATCTTGTGTACAACTGTACGTTTAGACTCTATACAGTCTATAGTTGTCTCTAGAAGAACAATATAAAACTATTTAATTTAGTTTAAGTTTATACTTAGGTATTAAAAAGTCCAACTGCATTTTTTTTGTGTTTTTCCTCCAACAATATAATAAAAAGTTATACATATTACCCCTTACTAATAAAAAGATTTACACAACGGACAACTTAAATAACGTTGCTGTCCTTGTCTGATGCGTTGGAAAAGTCACTTGACAGACAAAGACAGCAACGTTGCTTAATTTATCCATTGTGTACCTAAATCTTTTTATTAGTAAGGGGGTTATTACTTAATCGATCCTGACATCGGCCCCATTATTTTAGTGCTACTTAATTTTTAGTGACTACCAAAAGAGATAATATTAAGTGTGTTTGTTTTTTTATGCACAAATTCTTCATCATTCATCCGATAACACTCTTAAGTTGCTCTCTTAAAACTCTACAAATAATTATTATTTAGGTTCAGAATAAAATTCCGCAATCCATAGATTAATTCGTTCAAATACCTCTCACGCAAACGCATTCAGCTTCAATTTTAAATAATGTAAACGGTACAAAACGTCATGAAATGGAAAGTGGTTTCGGAAGGAAGCTGGTAATCCGGCATTAGTGGTATTCAGTGGTATTAGTGGTGTGGCGGTGGTATTGTGGCGGTATTTGTGGCAGTATTTGTGGGTGTCGGCAGAAATCAAAACGATAAGTAGGAACTGACCACACTGGCACTGTTGTAGTTTTTGTGTTGTTAAGGCCAGGCGTTGTTGAAATTAGGAAGTATATCTTAAAATGTATAATCTATACATCTATACTATAATCTATGTATATAAAAGAAAGTCGTGTTAGTTACACTATTTATAACTCAAAAACGGCTTATCCGATTCGGCTGAAAATTGGTGGGGAGCCTAGGACCTGGAGACGGACATGACATAAAACGTGGTATTATATATACAAAAATGGATTGCAATTCCAATGTCTCGGTAAACTCGAGAACGGCTAGACTGGTTTGGCTAATTTTGGTGAAACGGTGAGAAATATTAGAAAAGGTATAGGTTGTAGGAGTAGGTGTAGTACTAGGACGTAGGTTCCAATGTAGCTGCAGGACAGATATAGAGTAGACCATGGAGAAAGACATAGGCTACTTTTTATCGCGACAAAATGCACGGCTCCCGTGAGATTTTCTTTCGCGTATGCGATTACGAACATCTAGTATCATAACAGTTTTATTTATATACTTTATTTACCTTAGAGCATTAATTATTTACTGTTGTTAATAGAAGAATAGATTATACCCATATATTTAGTTCAGGTACTCTCGTTAAAGGCATATTTTGATATACCAACAGATAGTCGCAGAGCTATGGCTTCTATTTAAATTTTGAACGTTGGGACTCGTGAAGTTTAGAAATATTCTGTGGTATCAGGAATTAGATTCTCGCATGTTCAGGCTGTTCTTTGTGTGTAATATGTTTAAGTATCCTTATATCACATGTACCATGATATTATTCAAACTTTACCAGATTTCCATTATAATATATTATATATATGGACATCTGGTAAAGTTTTGACATACTAGCAACCGTTAACGAAATAAGTCATCGAAAAGTGAGACCTTTGGAGAGGATTAAAATCGCTCTATACAAAACTTGATGCACGAGTGACGTCACAGCAGTTTAAAATTATTAACCTTAATACTGCGTTTGTGTATATCATTGTACTTAATAAGAAAAAATGTCACAAATAACATAAGGATTTGAACTTAAGTAACTTTTTAATTTAGCAACTGATTATTGTATTTTTTTTGTATTTTTCCCTCCAGATTTATGTTGCCTTTCGGAAAATATACAAAATTTTGCCGATTCAAGACAAATGCATGTGTTTGTCATCGTCGTACTTCGCCTTAAGGCGCACAGTAGGAAGCGCGACACAAGACATCCGCCTTCCGTCATTGTACAACAGATAATACATAATATGCGAAGTGTGAGCACAGTGCCTTGGGCACTCACAATCGCAGCGGAGACAGGATTAGCGCACACAGACGCATATACTTACACAGTAGACACACGGTCAGATGCATTGTGATCGAATATGTCTAAATCACATTATATGCGGTATGTACGGTTATTATGTACAAGCTTGCCCGCGGCGCCGCTCGCGTGAATCTAGTATCCCCACGGGAACACTACGTTTTCGGGATGAAAAGTAGCCTGTGTGTTTCTCCGGAGCCTCAATGACTACCATGCCAAATTTCATCAAAAACCGTTTAGTAGTATTCGCGTGATTGAGTAACAAACATCAATCCATCCATGCATCCATCCTCAAAAACTTTTACATATATAATATACAACACATATATATTATCATCATCACTATAACATTTATAATAGTAGCAGGATACTATGTACGGTCACATACAGCACGAAAACGGTAAATGAACATTTTATAAGTTTCCTATAGGGTCAGTTAACACCGCGACGATACGCGGCGCTGCATTTTAAAGATAGCTATTCTAAATTGAACTTAATTTACTACATAAAAAGAAACGCGTTTCATATGACATTTTTCATATACACATTCGAACATTTACAATGAAACGCGTATCTTCTTGTGTAATTAATAAAGTTCAATTTGGAATAGCTATCATAGAAATGCAGCGCCATGTCGCGTATCGTTTTACTTTATATCCCTGCGTAGCCTCGTAGCGTCGTAGCCCCAAGTATAATAATATTATGTAAAATATAATCTTACTTCTTTTTGTATTAGACATTATTTTTCATATTTGGACACCTTAGACTTACTCATTGCTCATAACTTGGGTAAACATGTACTCGTAATGTGTAATGTAATACTTCTTACGAAATTCACCCATAAATGCTGTGACAGATTGACAAACGTAAACGGGTCGCAAAATCGTATCTACCAAACGCACGGCAGTGTGTGTTAATAATCAGATCAATCTCTGGTGGTGTGTGTTGCTGTTATTTTTATTCATTAGATAGAAATACATAAAATTCTAACATTATATTAAAAAATATATGCTTTCTGCACAACTTCCTCCACATAAACTTTAACTGTGCCAAATATCACACCCTCCGTTCGCACAAGCCTCGAAAAACTGTACTGAAAATTTTTGCTGTATATGTTATTATTTTAAGGACGTTGTTAACTGTTGTATTTTCCATGTAATGTTTTGAACGAAATATATCGAACACGCTACTTTTGTTTTTATAGGGTTCACAAGCGGGTAATCGGACTATAACATATGGCGGGCCCCGCGGGATGTTTGTTACAGTGTGCGCAATTTGCTGTTCAAATATTATCACATAGCTGCATCCGCCATAACTGCTGGCGGTTCTTCGATAGCTAATGTTCGAAACATTAATTCGTTCGCATAATGTTTGAAATCTAAATTCGCGGCCATGAATCTTGCTTCTACGAGTACGTAAAAACCCTTCGTTTCAAACGCCGCCATTCCGTGGTGGCGAACATATGAAAATATTTCGAATTTCGAAATAGCAAAGTTATTTTTAACCCCCGACAAAACCCCTCTTGGTTTTATAAGTTGGACGCGTCTGTCTGTGTGTATGTCAGTGTGTCTGTCCGTGGCATCGTTGCTCCCAAACGGACAAACTGATTTGATCTAGTTTTTTTGTTGGAAAACCGACATGACAGGATTGTTCTTAGCTAAAATTCAACATCATCAGCTCGCTTACTGATAATTCGGGGGTCACTTATTGTATTTAAAGTACAATATCGACAAAGTTCCTGCTCGACCGGGTTAGGTCGCCTCAAAAAATTTAAACACAATGGATGTGACCACAATGACTGCAGACGTGATAGACCTACGTATTTACAAGTGAGTATGTGAGCGTGCGCATTATTCAACGGCGCTGTTAAGCGATTTTCATCTTATGCCTGGTCGAACGGCAACTTCTTCTTTGTACCCACCTTTTTATATAACGCAATTGCATATAGAGATAATAAGACATATGAGTCTAAAATATTATACGTGTATTTTTAAAATAGTTATTCAAAATTGAACTTTATTAAGCACAAAAGAAGATACATGTTTAATTCCACGAGCGACGCCGCAGAGCGCCGCTATGCAGAGCGGTGCGAAGTGAATGTCAAAATTACGAACTTTTACAATTAAACGTGTATCTTAAAAAATTATCTAATTACCTTATCTTCTTCTTTTAATTAATTCTTCATATTATATAAATTGGATTGTAATTCCAATGTCTCGCTAAAACTCGAGAACGGCTGGACCGATTAGGCTAATTTTGGTCTTGAATAATTGGGGAAGTTCAGGGTAGGTTCAACAGAGAGATATATTGGAAAAGATGTGGAGAAAATACTGTAGATGCTGGAGTAGGTTGCAGGTGCAGGTGTAGTTATTTATTTATTCCAGTTCATAGTTGAGACAGAACAACGTGTGTCGGGATACCTGGTAATTAATAAAATTATCTTAAAAGACGCTTAGGTAATTAGCTTCAATCCCTCAGTTCTGTGTTGGTGTTATATTAACATACATTACTCAAAATTATTCTATAACTTTTTTTTATTCAATTTATTTATCCAAAATATACGATATGTTATGCATAAATCTTACAAGCATAGCTATATACACTCAATCTAAATTCCAATACATAATCTGATTCCCGCTGAAGTTACACACGAGTTGAAGTTGCGGGAACTCCGTAGCGCTTCATATAAGCGTAGAGACATGTAGTAGCGGAGTGGACAGCGGTGTGAAAATAAAACATTTGAAGCACGAACGCAGCTGATTGTCGCTGAATTACTGACATAAGACGGAATAACTACAATTTTTATAAATAATTATAACCCGATTACGTAATAATGTATATGTTACGCATATTTATATATTATCCTATGTTATCGTCTATGTTACCCGGTCTTTTATTACGAAATTGGAACAATAAAAAATGTTCTTTCCAAGTTTACTTAGGACATTGCAGGCTTATTACCTGATTGTCTGACAAGAAAGATGGTCCATGCGTCGGATGGGCATGTAAAAAGTCGGACCTGCGCGCGATCTCTCGCCAGTCGTGTCGGTCATCCGTCCGGGAGTAAAGGAAGAGAGAGAGTGTGCTCTTGTGTACTGCGCACACACTGGGGCACTATAAAAAAACTTCTGCGTAGCTGGCCTGGTTTCAATGGAATCGGCCACCGTCACCGAAACCCGTGTGGGGAGCAGTTATTATAAAATCAATGATTTCCAAACTAAGGATGTTCTACGACGTTCATTTGACAGAGTAAATACAAGAAAAAGTTACGCCATCTTGATTTCACCATACCCCAAATGTCAATTCGGCCCCAAACAACCCAAAAAGGGGGAAAACAACCCATTTAAGTGGGGGCAGTTTTGTGTCGACATGCCTCGTCTATAATATATACATTATACATACGTCTATGTATAATATATATATATATATATATATATATATATATATATATATATATATATATATATATATATATATATATATATATTATATATTACATAATACATAGACGTATGTATAATGTCATATATACATTATACATACGTCTATGTATAAATTACTAAACCGCTCGGTCATACTATCATCACGGCTTTAGTATTTACTACAAGTTCGCATGTAAATAATCGCCAGTTCACACCGAGATGCGACGCGGCGCGGCACTGAATATTTAAGATAGCTATTCAAAATTGAAAGTTTATTTACTACGCAAGAAGTAACAGTAATACATACACATTTAATTGCAAGAGTTCGAATTCCGCGCTGCACAGAGCTGCGTCGCCGGCTCTTGCATTAATCGTGTATCTTATTGTGTAGTGAATAAAGTTCAATTTTGAATCGCTATCTTTAAAATGGAGCGGCGAATCGCGTCGCGTCTCGGTGTGAGTTGACCCGGACATGTTGTGTCGTGTGGCGAGTGGCGTCTTAGGCTATATTGTGACGGTATGGCGATCGATACCTGTGGCGTGGCTGTGGCGTGGTGTTGGCTGTGGCGCGTGCCGGAAATTACTTTTGTTTTAATCGTGTGAACTGCGAACCGCTAGAACTTACAGATTGACTGATAGATACTTATTGGTTATTACTTCCCGCATTCCAATTTTAAATTGAATGGTACTTCAATGTTTTGTGTTAGAGCATGGAATAAAATATTATAGAGATGCTAGTTAATAGAATCGGGCGTTACTTTGCGGAAATCTATAGCATACAATTAAATTAATATTAAGTATATCTAGCAATATACTGCGAAAAAAAAACCACAACCTGCAAGCAAATGTGAGGTTGTTGATATATCCTACTACTATTATAAATGTGAAAGTTTGTAAGGATTAATTGATGGACGGATGGATGTTTTTTAACCGTTATTGGTTATTTCGGAATCCTAAAAATCAGCTTGTAGGTTAGTAGTTAAACATGAAGCTTGATGTATCTTGTAATAATTGTGCAACTCAATTTATTTCCACAAATAAATATTTTATCCGAATCTTCCCCACGCTAATAGGCTTATGGCGGGCGTGTCAAAGAGCAGCTTACCGTGATTGTGGAACGCTTGTCGCAGTCCGCAGTTCCGTCGGCGGATTAGCTGTTGTTTCTGTTGTGTCTGTTGTTCCGCAGATGCGGAATACCCACGGCATGTTGTGTCAGACACTTCATGTTGTGTTTGAAATTATGGATTTGAGGAAAAAATATTAGGCATGTAATAATAGGGGCCTCCAAATATGTTGGAAGCGCTTGCAAAGCTTAGAGTCTTGTATTTAATTTTGATCTCTGGTGTCATACCTTCTTTCTATAACTTTTAGTTTTATAAGCATCTTAAATATTTAAGGTGTAATTTTTTTTCTACGGACAATAATTGGTCCAATTCCTGAATGTCATGTAAATTGGGAATCCGTAGCCGTAGAAATTGAATCTCAGGGGTGCCCGAGGAACACACCGAGGCTGTCTTGGGCATTCTCATTAATGTGTCTCTACACAGATTGAAGGAGTAGGAAATACGAGTAATGAGTATGTAACACATACTTATACAGTAATAAGTAGCACCTACATGTGTCATATTATTATCTTATACTTTAAACGAGACAATATAAATATATACATAATCGGTTAAGTATTCGTAACGTTTATAAATGAGGGTTTTTGATATTTTCTGCCGTTAGGGGGCATACCCAACTCACACAAAGCGTCATCTGGTGGCGTAAGTAGTATCAAAAACGGTCAATAAGAATTTTTGATTCTTTTTCTGTCACCAGGCGGCGCTTGGGAGCCCTCGGTCCATGTCGTCTCAAAAAGGTGTCAGATGTCACGAAGAACCTCATTGTATGAGAATCATGACAGCGCCTCTACAATTTTTAATTGACAACATACTATGTGTACGAATACTTTGTGTAGTCAATTGTTCCTCCTTAGGCTAATGTATAAATATTGTTTCATTAAAGTGTATAAGCAATTGAGTTTATGTTATGAGTTTGTGATTAAAACGTATTACGGAGCCCCGCGAGCTACAGCGTGCTTCGAGAGCGTTTACACTTCACTGGCCGCGACAATGTAGAGTCGAGATGTTCGGTGCCTATTTGTACGTAGACTCTGAGAGACATAAGTCTGGTGAAGTTAATTAATGTAATCACTTAAAAAAATTTAAATTTTTATTTCCATATACCTAGGTTGATAATAACACTTACGGAATTGTCCCTATGTGATGCCTACCACCGGTTTGGCAACCCGGCGAGAAGAATCGGCGTATCTACATCGTACTGTAGTAACTCGCACGGGGCTATCTTTTAGCAAAAAGATGGAAAATTGATTTTTTTTAAATATTACCTATATTCTTACAATGTAATACTCATTAGTAATAAGGGATTAGTAAAGGATATTAAAATACTGTTGATTTCTATACTTGTTGTAATAATGTGTGAACGCCCTTCGTTACACTGATATTTTCAGATAGTAAAATATACTTACCATCCTTTATTTTACTTACCAACATCGCTGCTGAGTTACTCTCCTATAAAATATGAAAAAAAAAATAATACATTTAACACTTAAAAAATCCGTCACTTCTGCGTGCTTACTCTCCACCGGGAGGGCCGTTTGCTTTTTATTGTCGGCTCCCCTAACTGTGCCCGACCGTGCAATATGCTCCTCATAACCCGTCGCGCCGCGTCAGCTCAACTCATGATTGATATTATATTGTTTTGACGAGGACTCAATCGCTCGGAGTTCTTCTTTGTTGTGGTGTCGCTATACAGCCACATAGTCTTTGTGCATAGTTTCATACTTTGTGTAGTTTTATTTGTTACAGTTTTAATGCTTTTAAGTTTTCTGCGCGATTGCATTTGCTTTGTTTTGTTAAAACCTGAGGTGGTAAACAATTTTTCGTAGCCACATTTGTATAATAGGTACACTTCGGCGTACGATCAATGTACATTTCATTATTAGGACATAAAATCAGACGACTTAAAAAAGTGAAGGCAGAGTTCTGTGAATCACACAGTGAGGCCGGCCTTAACTACGCCTCGCCATGTAACACAGTGTCAGTGTCGCGCACACACACGCAACGAAACTACGCCTTTTAATGCGAGATGTTACGGTGCATGGTTTTCTGTGTATGTAGTGCGTAGTAACAGGCGCACTACAATATATAAAAGAACGGCCTCAGTTATTGTTTTACAAAGCTCTGTCGTCACTTTTATTTGGACTGAGTAGGCTTTAATGAAAATATATGATTATGCTAATAAAGATGGTACCTACGTCGAAACCCATCAGTACATTTAAGTATAAGTAATAAAAATATAACTTATACTTAAATTCTCACTAGCTTTTTCCCGATCGCGTGGAAAAAAAATTTAAATTAAAAAAAAAAAAAAAAAAAAAAATAAACCCGTTCGTGATAAAAAAACTGCTTTAGCAAATATTCCCACTGCAATATAGTAATATTTCCATCCGTTCCGCTTATATAAATTATTATCCGTGCGTACTTTTGAATTTTAAGATATCTCCTATTATATTATTTTTAACTGTATGGTGTAAAGTAATGCCGAGTTAAATACACTTGTAGAATTTTACGACGTTAAGTGTAGGTTTTATAAATAATTAGCCGTCGCGGTTATCTAGCAGATGTGGTGCATTGAAATTATTATGGACATTGGCGTGGCTACTTGCTAAGCTGACAGTCTGAGATGACGATATTAAATAGAGGATAACAAACATCCAGAAAGCCTTCACAAAGCTACTCAATTTCCCTTTGAAATCACCGTGTTTTGAGGGTACACGCAATGACAGTGCATGTGACACGTGAGTGACACCCAATTGGGCACCGTCGTGTCATTATGACACCTATCAGCCGCGGTGTCGGGATGACTCTCACAGCGTGACACCTCGAGGGCTGACCACTAGATTGGCATTTGCTATCTCTGATGCCAAGAGTGTAGGCACTAGGCGCACCTGATCGTAGAACTTTGGATAATTTGTATTCTAGCGCAGTTCAGACCCCAATTCTCGTAATTAACTTATACATTTATGTTACTTTTATTAATTATTAATTACGTATATACGATATCACACACCGATTTTTAGAGTTTCGACCAACGAAAACGGGTTTGACGTTGGTTTGACGTTTATGAGAATACCATTTAGCAGTTTTTGCATATCGGGACTGGATCATAACTATTGCAGTTTAATCATAACATTTGCAGCCAATTTGTCAAAGAATTTGATCTAGATTTCGTTTCGCGACAGCGACTGAAACTTAAAATCACTTATATTCCATTGCAAAATATGCACGTAGAGCCTTATGCCTTTTTTATGTGGATTTTAGGGAAAAATTTCACCACATCCTCCAGTATTAGGTGAGACATACGAATATAATATTAACAATCAGATTTATTTTCAGACTTACATCCATAGACATTGTCAAGTTATTTGCACATTAAATCGAAGTACATATTTGAAATACATAATTATTACATATTCGAATCGCTACATATTCAATTCACTACAATTATATTAATTTAATTAATATATTTGTAGTGATGTAAAATATAAAAATATTTTTTAAACAAAACTTATCCTATTTTCAATCCAATTATGATTTTCATCCATTTCTCCTGAATGGGACAGTCAAATCTTGCTGAGATCATTTGCAGGATGCTGTTGCTGCTGCTACGTAAACATTACCGCATAGACGCTATTTTTTTGCGAATAATTGCATAAAAATCATCCGTGCGTGCTTCGAAAAACATTGTGGAAGCACTGCAGAAGCGAGCCAGCTTCAGAAGCACCCTGAATACGTCATTATACAGTACACGAAGAGTGCTGACTGCCCCGCGACCAGAACTTGATTTTGATTTTTGTCTTGCTTGTGTATTATTATTGTATTCTATGTTTTTGACTAATATTCTATGATTGTCCCAACCGGAACTTTGACATAATAATAATTTGTGTATATAATAATTAATAACTTAAGTTACATTTTTACTCACCTGAATTTAATAGATTTTTAATTTTGTTTTAATATTATTGAAATCTAAAGTAAGTACCCATATATTTTTTTATCTTTGTAAATTTTACTAAAATATGTTGTATTGTGTGTTATAAAACAATGTTGTGCATGTCTTTAATTGATATGAACACTGTTAATGGACCAAAATGATAAGTATGTAAGCTTGTGTTTGTATTGTTTTGATATGCCAAATAAATAAATAAATAAATGACGAACCCACAAGCTTCTCGAGTAAATGGATTGACAAATTGCCTTACAAATACTGATTTCCACCTCTCGAGAGCAGCGCGCAAACCGGCGTGCCAACATCTTTCCCCGGACAGCCAGAGCTCTACGCGCCCGCTCTATACCCACATCATCTGACAAATCCTCTGTAACTTTGTGTGTGTGTCCTAGGTATTTGAAATTTGTTACAATCTCTAATGCTACATTATTTAACATAATTGGAGGCACATGAGCTATTTTATCTCTACTACTTTTCCTTAAAAACAAGGACTTTGCTTTTCTTGCAGTTATATGATAACACATGCTCCCCCGCATATGCCTCACACAATGCTATCAGTTTTCTCACTGAACCCACTGATGGACCCAGCAGCACCATATCATCAGCATAGCTGAGATTGTTTACAGAAAACCCATCAATGAAACTTCCCGTATGTGTACTGCTGAGTTCACATATGAAGTCGTTTATGTACCCATTGAACAGCAAGAGTGAAGTTATCCCACCCTGCCTTACTCCACAATCTAAGCCATATGCATCGGAAAAAACTCTTCTCCACCTCACATGATTGCGCTGATGGCCATACCAAAATTTCAGTAGAGAGATAATTTCAGCAGGGATACCCGCGCCAGACAATTTTTCCTAAAGCCTTTCGTATAAGATAGAGTCAAAGGCTTTGGAAAAATCTAGGAAGCAGGCATAAACCGCGGTCTTCCTACTCGTGTAGTACAAAACAGTCTGCTTAAGACATAGGATTGCACTTTCTGTCGATAGGCCGGCTCTAAAGCCAAATTGTGCATCGTTCAATTTCAAATGCGGCAGAAGTTCGTCGTTAAGCAGACTATCGAGCACTTTCACTTGTATAGTTGCAAGTAAGATCGGCTGTAATGAGTCATTTCCGATGCATCACTTGCCTTAGATTTGATAATTGGCACCACTATTGTTCTAGTAAGCTGTTCAGGTAGGTACCAGGTTTACAATTCAATTTTTTTGTTTAATTCAAAAACTGATTAATGTTCTTGGCCGTGTGGTAAGCGGCTATATTGACCATTTTTATTTGATCTTGCTGGTCTTGACACTATTTGAGCTTTTGTTTAAAAACTTTTATACTCTCACACATTTCTAAATAAGCATCGCCACGCGTTGGCTTACCAGCTTCAACCCAGGCCAAAAACTTTAACCTGGCCTGTCTGTGGAAATAGGCTACGTGTTTGTTCCAATGTTCAGGCAGTTGGCAGCTATGTTGCCGCCCCTCCTACGGGGTTTACTACGCTTACTTGTAATACGTGCAGCGTTTGAAAGGATTGTGACAATCTCCAGGTACATTATATCTAGTACATTTATATGGCTCTTGTTAGAGCAGACCCCATCACAGCAGCGAGATAGCTCGACAGGAAAATGTACATTCGTAAGATTTGAGTTACAGATATTATGATAATTTTCTATTTGTTCTTTAGAACGTTTTCCCCATACTACACCACTTGCCAACGATGGGACATGCTCAAGTAGAGACTGTCGACTAATTCTTCCTAAGTCACACTCCACAAATATATAATATCTTGTTCATATTCAAAACACTCCATAGTTCATACCTATTACTTTTTAGGAGAAACTTAGTGACATTATTAAGAAGAGTTCTGAACTTCTTATAGGGCTCAAAACAGAAAGGATCTTAGAAGCATAAAGTTTCTTACGGCACAAAATTATGTTCTAGGGCCTAGAAAATAATTTTGTGCCTAGAATCTAGGCTCTGGTTACTGGTTATTTGTTATTATTATTACGTAGGACTGTTTTTTCACTTACCTACCTGCCCGGCGCCGGCAACTGCCCGGCTGTCGGGAAAGCAAAATGTATGAATATATATAGCATATTTTTACACTCACCGGCCCGGTAATGGCCTGACGCTGATTCCGGCTATGACAGGTGTTAGGTGGAAATACAGCCAATGTCCGTGTCTGCAGTTATTCTGGATACAACTGCTCTCACCAGTCACCACGCCCACAGACGGTATGACTTTTAGAATGTGTTCGACGCAAAGAAACTCTACAATACGAAACCAAACTCCCCTAACGGCTGAGCAGATTGCGTTTTGTTCACTTGAAAGTCAAAAGTCCGTTGGCGCATATTGTTCGGTTTACTAATTAGGGGCAGCGCTCAGGCTGCGCGCGCGCCGCACAAAAGTACAGTGCGCGCGCTTTGTGCGCAGTAATTACGATTGTTCCTGCGTCTCGAGTTACGCGCGACATTGACGTTTCAACGTCGCGGATGTGGATCTCAAACTTTTAGTAAAAGTGAGCGTGGAGATTTATACACAGTTATTTTAATACTACCTAGCTGACCCGTGCCCACTTCATTGGGCGTCAAACCTTTTTTGATGATGATGATGAGGATGAAAAGTATCCTAAGTTACCCCTTATAACATCAGCTATCTGCCAGTGAAAGTCCCGTGAAAATCGGTCTACCCGTTTCAGAGATTAGCCGGAACAAACAGACAGACAGACAAAAATTTTAAAAATTGATTTTTTATGGTCAGTACCGTATGTACTTTCATATTCATTAAGTGAAAAGCTGTTAATTCAAAATTACAAACAGACACTTCAACTTTATTTATTTGTATAGATATTTGTATAGATTTCTCTTTTGCCAGGCATCCTGATATAATTTATTAGTTGCATTGAAAACAGATGTGGATTGGGAATAAATTAACATTTCTTATAAATGTTAGCTATACTAGGCATTATGTTAGAAAAGACATTGGATGTTGTACCCTCTTCTAAAAAAAGTCGACCACAAACCAAAATACTATTAAATAATAAATATTTTTCGTTGAAATCGGTTATAATATCACATGTATTTGCTCCACCTCCTGCAGATTTTCGACCTGTGTCGTTGTAATCCAGATGCTATTACGCTTAAATCTAACCTCATATTGTCCGCGGTAGAGATAGAGATCGCCGTCAAAAAAGGAAGTCATCTCAAGCGCTGGACCACCGTAGATCGCTAGGGACCCAAACGTTTGATATAAAACCGTTGGTCTGGCCGTCCAGAACTTGGCAGTTTTTATTTATTTACGGGTAATTGTTCCATAGTTAAATACCCTATGTCCTTATGTGCTTAACGCGTGCTCATCCTCCAATATAGTTTACTTATACACGATATATGTAAAAAGTAGATTTTTATACATTTGTGGTTAGTATCAATTAAAATCGCGATTCAAGTGAAATCAAATCAAAGAACCAAGTAGGTTATCTTCTTATTTGCTTACTTACTTCGTGCTGCTTGCATTTTGAGAGCCGCTGGCCACTAAACTCAAAGGGCATGTGGAGGCAAGTGTGCGTTAGGTACTCACATTAGGGACCAAATCACGCTGCACATTTTATTTATTAAATTATAGGCATTTTTTAAATAACCATTGCAATTATTATGGCAACCCTAACATATTATTTTATGAACGAAATCTAATACTAATGTAGATAGGACACGGCTCATAGGTCGGTAAATTGTTAACAGATTTTTTTTAAAATTTTTTAATTAAAATAATCTTCTAAAATTCACGTACCTAACCAGTACAACTTTGCCTGCTACACAAATTGATGAACACATCGAATTATTATGAAGGATACCTAGTTGGTGAGAATAATATTTCTGTTTTCTGATATCATCATCATTATCATCATAATATCATATTATAATGTTAAGTATATTGCTTGATACCTAAAGCAAACATTTTCAGTACAATTTCACGAAAATTGTGCGAAAGGACGAGTATGAAATTTGGCACAGTTAAAGTTTATGTGCAGAAAGCTAATATTATTTTAAAATAATGCTTAGAAATGCATAAAATTATAGTTACACACACTAATATGCGTTTTATACAGTAGGTGTTGGTTTGACACAATTGTCAATCTTTATTTCACATTCGCTTAAGAGCGTATTAAGAGGCAAAAGAATCCTAAAAAGTTGAAAATTAAAATATTATATAATGTCGAATTTCGACCACTAGTTATTTTTAAAATGTTATACTCAGATTCTGATAGCGCAAGACACAAGTTGTTAAATGAGAATACGATGATATCCATGATTCATAATCAAATTTCGGATGTGAAAAAACCGAATATGGAATACTAAATTACGAAGTTGGCGAAAGAATGTAAGGTACAAAAAATTCAAAATCTGGCGACTAATTGATACCAGTTTTGTTCACTGAATATTCCAAACTGGCAGACAGATGTTATTTAATATTTTGGCGAACAAATAACCATCTTGGCAACTATTTGAGAGTACACATTTAATTTAAGAATAGGCACATATAGTTTTCCCTGATGTAGATAATCAAAAAACATAACATAATATAAAAAAACACAATAAGCAGCAAAACGAGCGCACATACAACGTAAACGCAAAAAACGTAAAGGAGCGTACAAAATTCCCATTTTAGTTTTTCTCGGTTTCGCGGGATGTTACTTACAAAAAAAATCTTTAATGTTGAAATTTCAAAATGGCGGATATTGATGATTCATAAAATTGATATGGGTGTCGTCTTCGAGGTTTTTAGGGGTGCTGCATACAAAAATTATATCCATTTTAAATTTCAAAGATAGCAGACATTTATTTTTAATAAAATGAATCTAGGTGTCATTTTCTAGTTAATTACAAAAAATATATTTATTTTGTAACTTCAAAATGGCCGATGTATATCGCTCGTATTTCAATTTTTTTTCTATAATCGCTTCTTTCTCGGAAAAGGTGCACTCTACTGAAAAAATAATGAAAATTTTCTCCCCCTTAGTAACCACATATTTTCTTCATGATGGGAGAAAAATAAATTTGAAAATCCTGAATTTTCCAACATTTCTATAGCTTTATACATCGCTCGTATCTCAAAGTAGAGCATCGGCATATTTTTTTTCTATATTCACTTTTATCTTACGGGAAACGGTGCATCCTAATGAAAAAATAATTAAAATTTCCTCGCCCCAAGTAACCACGTATTTTCTTTATGATAAGATTTTTTAAAATCCTGAATTTGCAAAAAATTATATTGCTTTAACATAGCTACATAACAAAATGTGATAATAATCATCAATCCTAATCAGCATCTCCAAGAACTTTTTAATCAGTACTCATGTAATTTTTACGACGGATGAAAATTCTCAATTTTCAAAATAGAAATTGGAATGCTATTTTGTATTTGCCAAATTCAGTAATACAGTCATGCTCATGTGCATTCGCCAACTTATTTTTTGTTCGCAAGATTAATTATTTCCATTCATAAGTAAGCGTTCGGTAAATTTGCCATTTCTTTACAAATAGCCAGTTAGCTGAGTTGGGAGAGAGTTAGACTGAAGGCCTGCATTAACGGTCCACGGTTCAATCCCGGGTTTCAAGGGGCAAATCTTAATTTTTTCCTTTTTTAATATTTTTTTAAATATTTACCAGAAAAGAAATGTAAACAATTCATAAGTTGTCAATATATTTTATTACGACACTAATCACCCATATTGCATGTGTCATTTACAACAATATTTATTTACAACTTCTGGTACCTACTATAAGGCTGGGTCTATATGCTCCGGAATCCGGCACGCCGGTGAAAATTCAGAGCACTGACAATAGAACTCTGCGCTAATACAATAGAGTTGAAAATGGAAGTTTCGAGTGTCGAGCTATAATATATGACATTTACATTTGACTCGACACTCCTGTGTTCGACTACAGTGGTTCGAGGGCATGCCCTCTTATTATTAAAAATATTTACACCGATCGATACGCTAATCCGTGTTGCTGTCTTTGTCTGATACGTTAGAAAATCTACTTGACAGACAAATGGCCGAATACTGAAACGATAGTTAAATCAAGTGATGCAGCTCAAGTCACATGCTGTCCTTGTCATTACGGCTAGGAGAGATAGCGCCAGCCTGTGAATACGAGTGCTCTTAATTTTGATTAGCGTTTCAGTATTCGGCCTAGAGACAGCAACATGGATTATGACGTAAATCTTTTTATTAATAAGGGGGTCTAAAGTAACAGCATGACTTGGAAGTCTTTTATCTTTAAGTAATTTGAGTATTTTACTGTAATTTACGTTAATTTATATTAATCCTTAAAAATTATGCTGTTTACGGCGCATACAGTACATTATAATATTATTATAAATATATATTATTGTTTTTCACTTTCATATTATGTATACATATTTTCGTTGTTATACTAACTCCTTAAACTTTATACCATATTGAAGATAACTACTATCAAAAGCTTTTGTTTTTATTGTAGGTAATATCACTTAACAGAATTATTTACAATATTTGTCTTATAATTCATAAGCTATTAACTACATTATTGTTGCTAATTCACTTTTGAATAAAATCAACACTTAATGACGATTTTATTAGACACCAATAAATATAAAGACGAAGGAGTCCAAGTTTCATAATATTTTACAAAGTGGTACTGGTGTAACTAAATCACGAAGGACAATATATCTAAATAATTTAATTGTACATTATTACTATTTTACATTATAATCCTAATATTTACAAATATATAAATAGTATAATATCATTATGTATATTTTCCTACTCAAATCCACTATCAAATCATTCTTTTGTTTCGTAATTGTTAAAGTAGGACCCGGGTCACAAAAGTTTGGAGAAAAACGTATTTGGAGCCGTCATCCTAGAAGGGTCTAGAATCCTCGGATATGAGGAGGAGAGGAAAGGCCTGAAGGCTACCCTACTGGATTCCTCCACGGGGCTGGTGGTAGCCTCCTGCGTCGACTCGTCTTGGGTGTCCAAAGAGGAATCGTTGTTGGAATTCCCGACGCCCATATGAAGTTTCCGCGTATGCTTCTTCAAGTCGAAATTCCTACAGAAACCTTTGGCGCATATGTTGCAGGTAAAAGGTTTCCTCTCGTTGTGCGTGTGCATGTGGAAAGTCAGGTTGTAGATCTGGTGGAAGGCCTTATTGCAGATGTTACATTTGTACGCCTTTTCTCCGCTGTGCGTCAGTCTATGGTTCTTATAGTTCCCTTTCTGGTGGAAACCTTTCCCACAGAACTCGCAGACGAAAGGCTTGTAGCCTGCGTGTATCCTCGCGTGCGTGTTCAGCGTCGACGATCTATTAAAAGCCTTGCCGCAGGTCAGACATTTGTGGGGCTTTTCTGAAGTATGGATGATCTTGTGCCGACAAAGGGTTGATGCCTGACGAAAACCTTTACCACAGATCTTGCAGACGAATGGTCTTGCGCCGGTGTGCACGGGCATGTGGCGGGTGAGGTTGTAGTGGGCGTTAAATACCTTACCACAGTCCCCACAAGCGAAGCTCTTGTTCTTAGCCGGCGATGGCGTAGGGCCAGTGGTAGAGGAGACGGCGTGGTCGGCGGCTGGCGCGCGCGGGCTGGCGGGCCGCGGCGGGGACTGCGGCGGCGGGGGGCGGGGCAGGTGCAGTTGGTGCGCGTACGTCAGCGACACCAGGTCCGGCCCGTAGTACAGCAGAGGGTAATGGGACACCAGCTGCCGCCGAGCCGCCGGGATGTACTGCTTGAACGCGGAGTCCAGCAGCTGCGCGCCGTACGACAAAAACGGCGGGTGTGGAGGTTCTGGTGAGACCGACTTCTTCCGGTCCGGCTCCATGAGTCTGGCGATGGAGAAGTTTAGGACAGGCTGCGTGGGGGTGTCCGGGGACTTGGCGCGCTCGGGGGAGGACTCCCGCGGGCCCTCGGGCCGGGTCTGGCTCTGGAACGGCTGCATCTCTGGAGTGCCTGCGGAGAGAGCATTGTTCAGTCGCGTATTGTGGCGGTAGCGGACAAAGCCGCGCTTGTTTTTAGTAAATTGCTAGGGTTGTACCCTTTTCGATCTGTCGCCGCCTTTGTGGGGAAATCGTTTGCAAACATTCGTTCCGATTGCGTTCTGTGAATGGCGCGAAATGGAAAAGGACCCTCCGTATTCAGAAGAAATCCATTTTCGTTACTAATTAAGAAAGTACGATTGAATGTTTAAATCTTGATAAACGCAGTTGTCGCCCTAAATATGCTGGCTTCGATTTATAAAATTCAATAATATTTATAAAAAGTAATTATTCTTTTTGCCAAAATAAATAATGTCTTGTAAGACTTAAAGCTCTATGTATTTTTAAACCCACATAATATACCTAACAGTTCCTTAAACTCTCCACTTTAATATCTACCTGCATATAGAAAACTTTGATTTTTTGAACTATGATGCTTAAAGTTTAAGTTCTATGGGAACTCTTTAACCATACCAAATTAACGTGATTTGAATAGCTTTTTACCCGACTACGGCGAAGCCAAAAGGAAGGGTAATGATTTTGCCAGTCTATGTGTGTATGTAATTATGTATGTTTGTTCCACCGTAGCGCCTAAACTACTGGTCCGATAACTACTGACTAAAAAATGAGGTGTCAATAGATCCGTAATAACAGCCCGGGTAACATAGGGTATAATATATTTAAATAAAAAGTAAAGCTGATTGACTGATGTATCAATGCATAGGCCAAACCATTAAGGCTAGAAATTTGAAATTTTGCACACGTTGAAATTGAATAATATTGAAATTTCTCGTATGACGTAGGCATCCACTAAGGATTTTTCAAAATTCAACCCCCAAGGGGGTAAAATAGGTGATAAAAGTTTGTATGAAACTTTTTATTCTTTGGACATATTTGTATGATATTTCGTATGAATTGAGTACGCAAAAAATAATGAATTATTTATTTCAGCGTTTTCTAAAATTCAGCCCCAAGGTGATGAAAGTTTAAAACCTAATGTCACGCGGGCGAAGCCGTGGAAAATTAAAGCTATCGGTCGGGTCGGGTTATAGTTATAGTTATAGTTTTTTTTTATAAAAAATGTATTTATATAATTTCAAATGAATATAAAAAATCTCTTTAAATCACCCACATCTCAAATCGTCTTGTTAAAAACATATTTGACGAACCTAATCTGCTTGCACTTAACCCTAAAACAATGGGGTGTCGGGTATTGTTTGCCGGCAAATTGGCGCGGCAGTGGAGGGTTAAACATAACCCTCCGCATGCTCGTGCGGACACCAATGCCGTGGGGATGGTAATTGGTGGTTTCAGTCACCATCTATTGTTTATCCGTAATATTTGACCGCACTGTGATATAATTTAATTATTTAGACGTTTAAAGTTATGCTTCAGTTATTATAATATATCCAAGTAAGCACGTACGTACACTTTCATTATTTGAAATGAGTGGATTATTATTAATACCTAGATAACTTGACAGAAAAAATCTCTCTGCAAATCATACGACAACTTCTAGTACTCGCACCAGTTGGCTACTAACCTACTAGTTAGTAGTTACTACCTACCTATTAATTTACCTTGTTTTTATTTATGTCCTTCATAATTGTTTCATTTCACACAAAAAAATAATATAACATTATTTTGAAACCTAAAAACCTACAAAAAATTATTTTAAAAATACACTTTTTAAAAACCGCCGAAAACACTATTCGCCAAGTTGGTTGATAGATTATCTGTGCTGTGACGTCATACTAGGTACTATTTGTAATCTGTGCCATAGTCCGTAGTAGTGAAATGGCGGTGTTACGTTCCGTTTGACGTTTTGACTTATATAACTTTATAAGATGTCATGAACTATTTGTTTACAGAAACGTTCCGTTTCACTACATATGTGTTTAGTGTGTTTGTGTCGTCACATGCTTGCCGGAAGTTACTTCGAGGTGTTTTCATCAGTAGAAATTAAAAAACAAAAATACATATTTTTAAACAAACTTTATTTATCAATCTTAAGTTTTTAATTTAAGATATCGCTAGAATACGTTTTCCTAAGCCAAATACTAAAGAAAATACTCCTTCAATGCATGAAATTAAATATGAGTCATGTAGCCTATTAATAGTAATTTAAAAAAATCACCGAACAATTTCATAACTATAGATAACAATTTAAACTTTCCAACTTTTTGCTATCTTCATCAATAAGTCGGCAATCATTTGAATAATGTTACAAAAAAAATCGCATGCCATTGATAGACACACACCGGCATATTTAGCGGAACATAAAATAAAGGTTTGATATCAGTATCATATAAGGTTGCTGGCTGGTTTATACGTCATTTAATTTAAAAAGAAATATTTTCAAATTAAGAAAACCATTGAACATCACATTTTATGCAATTGTTTTAATTTTATTCAAATACACCTTATCTGGAGCGAACTTCGAGTATTTCTTCCTTCCGAGTTTGATTTAAAATTTCATTGAAATACTGTTTTTTGATAGTTTTTTTTAATCGCGTAACTTTTTGGAGTTGAGGCCTGACTTAGCCTCAACGGACATTGCCAGGGCACTCGAAATGCGAAGAAATGGTCAAACCTACAGAGTGATATCCAGAGATCTTCGTCGACCAGTTTCAACGATCCATCGCAGTATCCAACGGTTCAGGGAGACCGGTACTTATGTGAGAAGAGCAGGCCGCAGGCCGTCCAAGCCCGACATGAGTTAGAAGCAGTGCGGGGTGTAACCGTAATTGAGCGTACGGTACGAAGAAGGTTCGAAGAAGCTGGTTTGGGTTCATTTGTGCCCGCCAAGGCTCCAATGCTCAAGGTAAATCATCGTAGAAACAGGTTAACTTTTGCTCAGGAACATCCACTTTGAAACGCGGACCAATGGAGTAAGGTATTGTTTAGTGATGAGTGCAGAATTCTCTTAAATCAAATTGACGGCAGGCAAAGAATATACAGACGCAAAGGAGAACGATACATTCAGACAAATTTTGAAACTACAGTTGCATACGGTGGTGGATCAATAATGGTTTGGGCGGGCATTTGTTTGGGAGCTCGCACAGACTTGGTAGTGATTGACAGAGGGAGTCTGACTGCAGACCGCTATATCAGAGAAGTTTTAGAAGAAAATGTCGTACCGTTTGCCCCATATATCGGTGACGATTTTGTTTTTATGCAGGATAATGCTCGGCCGCCTACCACTCGGGTAATTCAAGCTTATCTTAATGATATGAATATCACTGTTATGGAGTGGCCGGCGAGATCACCGGATATGAACCCAATAGAGCACGTTTGGGACTTGCTGAAAAGAAAAGTTAAGTCCAGAATTCCAGCTCCTGCCAACGTGGGTGAACTGCGAATTGCCGTAGTTGAGGAATGGCGGAGACTATCCCAGGAGACCATCGATAACATCATTCTCAATATGCCTAGACGGGTAGAAACTTTAATAAGAGCACGTGGAGGAAATACGCGATATTAATCACCATTTTTCTAATTTAATTAATTGTTATTTTAATATTAATTTTCACTTTTCCCGGTTACATGAAAAGTTCAAAAATGTACCATTTTTCACAAATAGCCTTTACTGGCAAAATCTGTTCTTAATGTGATCTTATTTTAAGTAAAACAAATGAAACATTAAATAACAAAAGAAGTGTAGTAAGTAGATTTTAAAATAAAACCATATTTTTTTAATTATGGACCTTTTTTTTGTGTTCCGCTAAATATGCCGGTGTGTTTATTTGCGGGCGACCGACAGTTTACAATAGGATTGAGGCAAATTATTCGTAATCCAACTGTCGGCAGAGCAGTATAGTTTCCTTCCGGCGGCGAAAGTGTTAACTGCGCATAATCCGCATTGTGAAATTGTCCGCAAAGCCTGGATATTAGCTTTGTATAATTTTGGAAACTTCCGATTTAAATTACAACCTTTAGTAAAAATGTTTTGGTGAGTACTGGGGAGGTTACTACTTTATAAGAGTCACAAATTACTATATTCTCTGTTCAGATCTAATTTAATATTTCTGAAACAAAATATTAAATAATAATAACATAATGAAATCAATAGATCCACACCACGTCGATCTGGTCCTGTACTAAGTATCCGAAGAACTTGTATTACAGATTCCAGACAACGGAAATATATTTAATACTAAAACACATATTTAAGATTTTCATTATACTATACATATATTTAATTACACATCTAAGACCCAGGAACACAAAAAACTTTCTGTACCTTCGGCGGGATCCGAACCCGCGATCTCCGTTAAGCGCCGACGCGCTAACCACTGAGCCTTAGAGGTCGTCAAATCAATGTGTCATCTATTTCTTTATTTGACGGTAAATAAGTAAGTAATATTTAAATTGGTAGGATTATAATGTTTTACTGTGTTTGTCTCGACTTGTCTTTGATTTATAGTGAATTGGCGCTCAAGCCGGAGGTCACGGGTTTGAATCCCGCCAGGGAACAAAAAAGTTTTCTGTGTTCCTGCGTCATGAATGTGTATTAAATATGTGAATAATATAATAAAAATTTTAAATATATTTCCGTTGTCAACACAAGTAACACAAGTTCTGCGGATACTTACCACGGGACCAGACTGACGTGGTGTGAAGCGTCCGTAGATATTATTATTATTTTATTTGGGTGTTATTTCGGTGCCTACCATAGCGTTTGGTCGAGCTGTCATTTGTAGAGTGCATAGACGTATATATTGTAGACGAGGCATGTCGAGGCAAAACTATCCCCACTCCCCACTTAAATGGCCTCACTTTTGGGGTTGTTTGGGGCCATTTTGACATTTGAGGTATGCTGAAAACAAGATGGCGCAACTTTTTCTTGTGTGAAGTTTTGTTCTGTCAAATGTACATCATATCCTATCTTTAGTTTTGAAATCATTGGTAGAGTGCGTCGCCCGTGTGCGTTAATCCTCCAAAGATCCCGCTAACATTCTAAGAAATATCAACAATATCAGTAGCTCTACAAAAGAGTTGCAACAGGAATACATCCGGCTTCCGGATGTTTGCATACTTTCATACAATCTCGTTCAACTTCTACACAGTGACACTTTTATTTTCATCTCATAATGTCGATATAATCTCTCTTAAGCTGTATCAAAGTGGGAAGTAATACTTTGCTAATAGTTTAATTGTTGTGGTTTTAAAAGTTTATAATTTACTAGCTGTTGACCGCAGCTCTAGGAACGCTACTTTACTACTACCATACCAAATTTCATTGAAATCCGTTCCGTAGTTTTTGCGTGAAGGAGTAACAAACATCCATCCATCCTCACAAACTTTCACATTTATAATATTAGTAGGATTATTTTTCTAAGGCTTTATAGAGTTTATGGTAAATACTAAATACTTGTACCTATTAATTACAAGCTTTTTAACTCGTTTCAGAATTTTATTATTTAACTAAATGTTGCCCGTGACTTAAAAAATAAAAGGAAATTTCGTGACTTAAAAAATTCTTATTATGGGTTACAGTTTAGAGTTTAGGCATTTGAGTATTTTGGTCAAAAAAAAAGCAAAATCTACTTTTTCAGTTTGCGTAATTGTACTTGACTCTACCAAGTAGGTACCAAGTACCAACGGCAAACTAGAATTCGAAATGTAAAAAACAAATGTATGCGTCCCTACATTTTGTAAGTATTCTCAACTCTAGATTAACGATATGTTTCGATTGTTTTAAACAAATATGGTAACCGTTAGCACTTACAATGAGAACAAAAAGCTCGTTGGCTTTGTGCGGCGCGCTTTGTTGGACCAACATCACCTGGCCCCAACGAAATTGTTGTGATCATAAGTGTTTTTTGTGATTTTGTACAATAATATATTTTACTGTTGTATTGAAAATATATTTTTTATATTTTAAATTATTAGTAAAGTAGGTTTGGATTTAGGAGAAGGTCGATTCTGCTAATTAAATCCTACAATGCAAAATGGTATTCTCATAAACGTCAAACTAACGTCAAACCCGTTTTGATTGGTACAAACTCCAAAAATCAGTTTATGATATCAAGACGATTCATTTATAATTTAACGATAATTGGCGTTCAGTTTTCAAGTACATATTTAGTGTTTTGAGGTGTACTTTTAAGTTTTATACAGTAACTTTAAAAATATGTACCTACTTATGTGAATAATAATCAAAAGATAAAAACTATAACCCGACTACACAAAATATACTTTATTATAATTTGACTATGTTAACCTATGACTACGAATCTATTGACACTTCATTCACTAAGATCGGATCAGTAGACTGCCAAAATCATTACTCTTCTTTTTGGCTTCGCCCTAGTCGGGTAACAATAGGCTAAGTTAACATATAATGTGTAAAATACCTAATCGTCGCGGTTATATAATAGAACATGCCTGCCTAGCCTTGAAAAAATAGCACAATGCTATCGTCAAGCAAATCTCTCTGATCCATCACATTACCATCTATCTATCATCTCAATATCATAATTACTTCATCACACTCTACACCGCCTCTTATCCACAGCGATCGCATCTAATTCGGCTCAGCCTCTTGACATGAAAGATAAAGCACATCTCGGCATCGCCACGCATTTATAAACCATAATACCGGGTGCTAGAGTCGAGAATATAGAGTTTAATAACATAATTTTCTAGTGGCTATCTCTTTTGTAAGATTATACAATGAAGATTGAATCTTATATGGTAAGGATAAGGTTGTGTTTTTAACTGGAGGAACTAATCACCCTTTAATCCGTATGGACTTCCTTCTTCAAAGGATATTGACACTCTTGACCGTGGTGATGTTTTGATATATTGATATGAACTTGAATGTAAATCAAACTGTTAAATAAATTTGCAATGTTTGTCCATTACTTGTATCAGGGGACTACTATGATAAATGTGGATAAAACTACAAAAAGTAGTATTTAGAATTTTAAATTTAAAAATATTAAAAGATTAGAAGAATGTTTTTTTTCAAAACATCGTCATTCTTTTTCAACAGTCCTCTGTCAAATAAAATCTAAAAATCTCCATCATAAGTCAGACATACAAAAATTCAAATAAATGCCAAAAGAAACGCACAAACCACTTGCCGACACTCGGTGACGTCTGTCGCCGTCATTACCGACGTGATGACGTCATTAGCGCGGCCCCCAACCTCCCCTAATCGGGAGACCAGCATAACCGGAGCCCCCGATTATTGTTAAACACCGTGTTTTGTGTGAAATGTAATGCTGTTTCAATGTGATTAGTTTTTGTTATAATAAATCAGTTAACGGGAAATTACTTATGTTTTTTGTGACAACAGACATTTAAGAAGTGGACAGTGGACCAATAATTTAAGTACAGTTTAATGTTGCTTTACCATTGTAGTATGAATAAATAATTTTGTAGATTTCTTTAACAATTTACGAGAGCTTTTACCGATGACCGACTGAACAGATTAGTGGATATTTTTCAAAATTTGAGTTGTAATATTACTTCTTTTGAGTAATTGTAGGTACCTCGATACATACAAATTTTCTTTGTTTCTTGTGTGTTCATTTGACATCTAATAAAATGAATAGCAATTTTTATCCCTTTACTACTATCAACTATAAGGTGTATTCGGTGCATTTAATATTGGTTCAAAGAAATCATATTACCCTCATAACTAATTGTAATGTTTACCAGAGGTCGCGGTACACTGGTTACACAAATCCATGCAATAGACATATAAATATGGAGCTCGGATTATGGTGTTTGATATAAAGCCGTAAATTGTTTGTTAGCACAGAAATTGCTTTTCATTTGTTTGTCATTTATCCGCAAATAACTGGTGATTGCAATATTATTTGGGTGCAAATACCAAATTGCTATTATTTTGCAGCAAATAGTTTATTTGCAGTATGTTTGTCGGAGTGTTATAGAGTGGATATTATTGAGTGTTATGTTGTACATAATATAAATTATATTGGTAATACTCTTGTTATTTCTTCAAATACGACTACAAGCAAAGTGAATCTGATGATTTGGGATTGGCTATAAATAAGAGTATCAACAAATATAAAATAACAAACAATGGCTTAAATGCGTGTCCTTTAAGATTAAGGGCCACAATTGTCTATTAATTGTCAGATAGCTTAACAGTTAACTGCATGTTTTGTCTCTGTCGCTCGATATAAAATAAGCAGTGACAAAACTACCGGATAAGCTATTCGCGACTTATTAGGCGATGGTGAAACAGGCCCTAAGATTAATAAATACCTAAGTTTGCTACCTGTATTCTATTCGCATTAAGAAGACAGTGAAGAATGCGTACAAATGTCAAACGAAAGTAAGCCATTTTGACATAATATGTACGCATGACGCACCATTTAATACTCTTTAGTCACTACATTCTTAATTTTATCATTTGGCTCTACTGTAGGCACTAGGTAGGTATCAACCTTTTATTTAACAAAACATACGCAATCAGAGTCACGCTAATCGGATAAATAGTCAATGTGCAGTTGCTGACTACAAAAAACCCACCGTCTGTACCCATAACTCAAAACCCACCGTCTGTACCCACAACTCATAAACATAATTAAATCCTTCAAGTAAGGACCAATATTTTGTCAACAGCGATACACACAAGGCGATTCGATTTTTTTTAATTTCCATCCGCAAACTATTAAAAATAATCGCTAGGGTTGGGACTTGGGTACTTAACGTCAGTCTCGGAGGGAGCTGTGTCCGCGGGACTACGCCTGATTAGGGGATTCGCACGTCAACAACACTCGCTGTCACTTCTTCTTCAATTGGCACAAGCCCCTGTCACGGTTCAGTATTGACCTTATTTTTCATATTTTATGCAAAACCCCGTTATATTTTTTGAAGCACAGATAATATTTAAATACTATTTATCTTCTATACTAATATAATAAGAAAGATTTGTTGTTTGCATTGCATAGGCTATGAAAATACTTTTTATTGCCGCAAAATGTATGATTTCCCTGAGACTTCTCTTTGCGCGCACGAAGGCTTTATATATAAAAATGGATTGCAATTGCAATGTCTTGCTAAAACTCGGGACCGGCTGGACCGATTTGGCAATTTTCGGTCTTGAAATAACTGTAGAAGTTCAGGGAAGGTTTGTACGGTGAGAAATATTTGAAAAATTACGGGGAAAACATTAAAAAACGTCAATTGAATTTTCCCATACCAACCGGTCGCTGTATGCAACTATGTCACTTGACTGTCAAATATTTATAGTGCGACCAGTTTACCCCGTTGGTCGGTGAAGATGTAGGTGCAGATGTAGGTGTAGGTTGTATTGTAGGTATATAGTTAAGACAGAACAACATGTGGCGGGACCGCTAGTGTATTATAATAAATACTAGTACCTAATCTGAGCATCGTTGTGACTAAAAACTCGATGAAATGAAAATACGTCAGTTATAAAATAAATTTAACAAAGAAACTGCCTACAAACTGAAAAGAAAAAAAAACAAGAAAGTCCATTTATAAAGACTTTAGTTATTGAATATTTTTGAATAACTACAACATACGAAGGTGAAATTTATGATGATGTAACTTGACGTTTCTCGTGACTTGGTACGCGCAAAAAGAAATCACGCGGATTCAGTACATTGTGCAGCGACAAAAAGGTATTCTATATACAATATATATAGTAATTAGTATCCAGAGCCTACACTATTACCATACAAAATTTCATTGAAATTCGTTTGATAGTTATTGTGTAAAAGAGTAACATATATCCGTACATACAAACTTTCGCGTTCATAATATTGGTAGATAATCATAATAATTTTCACCAGCTGGTGCCCGATTTTTTAAACGGAACCCTAAGATAAAGTATTCTAAGTTATTCCTTACAACATTAGCTATCTGCCAGTGAAAGATCCGTGAAAATCGACCCGTTACAGAGATTAGCCGGAACAAAAAAACAGACAGACAGAAAAAAATTTAATTTTTTTTTTTGTAAGTTCCGTTTACATGCCTATAGGCTATCATATACTTTTATATATGCATTTTAGTGAAAAGCTGTTAAAATTACAAACAGACACTTCAATTTTATTTATTTGTATGTATAGATATAATTCTGAATCGCAAACCGCAATCGCAACAATACAGTTTCGATGCAGTCTCTATATGTTAAAACAGCAAAATGATATTCTCATGAACGTCAAACCAACGTTTAACGCGTTTTGATTGGTCCAAAAATAAGTTTATAGGTTTATAGTATGAAGACAATTCATATATAATTCATTGAAAGTAAATTGAAAGTCCAAATACGATGGGGTTCAGAGCTCTCGGTTACCGGACTATTATTTCCACTTCAAAAAACCGATTAAACCTTTTCCTTACTTAACCCTGATCAGAATCTGTCAGATCATGTTCAAGTGGCGCGCCGTTCGCAGGACATCCGAATACGGCGGCGGAAGTACGCAATTTTAATATTCATCATAATAGTAGTCATCGGAGTTACGGGCAGGGTTGACAGATTTTTTTCAGCTAATACTTAAGGGACATCTGTTTATGTAAGCCAAAAAATCTCTGCCCTTTACCCGGGTCAAAAAACAAAATCGATTTGGGGTTAAACCGTTAAAAGAACTTTTAAAAATAATTTTGTAGGTAAATAAAAGAGGCTTAATGCTCTGCAAGGTCTCACTAAAACTTATCTTTCTTTCTTTTCTTTTAAATCTTTTAATAAAAAAATATATTATGTCTTTTGATAATGAAAGATTAAGCACTTAGATTTATTTTGATTACAAAGTTTCACACTAGAAGCTATTTCGCCAAGCTGCGTAAAAGTTTTGTTGAAGTACCTAGAATATTGTAAATTTTGTTGATAAAGAACAAAACGGAGGAACTCAAGTACAATACGTTTATTTTATCACACAATTGTGATGTTAAGAATGATGCGATAGTTATAGTAATTCATATTACTATTATGTATATTAGGTAATACGTGAAGCAAAAACTTTCGGTAGGTACCTACGAGTTTTACGAGGATTGTGCAACGGAAGGAGTATGGAGATTTGGCCGGAAAATTAAAGTTTTTGTCCAGCAAGGTGTGCAGAAAGTTAGTATTTATTTAAATAATGCTTAGAAATCTTATACTTTTAAACGTGACAATCTTGTTTAAATGTAAGGCTTGTTAAAATCAACTAGGTACGGATATTTTGGGTGTGTGATCTGCAGCTCATATAATCACGTTTAGGCAAAAAATTATATGTCATACTCAAAGAAAAAAAAATATTTCCTATGGGTGCATCTCCGCTCAACGCAAACTCGCCTATATAAAGGAAGGTTTTTTTTTCGAGGGGCAAGCGTAGTGACATAAGCAATTAGATCATATGCCCAAAATATCCGTAGTTGATTTTACCGAACCTCATATATATAATCGCAATTTCGAAAACGGCTACGGCTACGGCTACGGCTAAGTATTTCCATGAAATTTAGTATGCAGGGAGTTTTGGGGGAGAAAAATCGATCTAGCTAGTCTTTATTCCTGGGAAACTGCGCATTTTTAAGAAGCTACATATGTTTTTTTCTTTCGTCGTGCAACAATATATCAATAATTTCGACCATATAATGTCGGTCCGATTGGCAGATTGGTATGCTTATTCATAATTTTTGCTTTATTCGTAAATTCCGAATGTGGTGGGATCGAATCCCGGTCGGATATTTTTGTGATTCCTTTTATTTTTTAAATTTATTAGAACTCTTTTACGGTTCGGTTACCCAAGTAGGTACTACGTAATAAAATTAATAATAATTACAACAACACACACTACCTCAGATTATTGACACACACTACCGTGCGTTTGATACATAGATACAAATTCGTTACAGGTTGACGTTTGTCAATCTGTCTCAAAGTCACAATATAAAAAAAAAAAACTATCTTTTTATTTTGCGAATTTCGATCACTTGGTCACCTCTAGGCATTCCAATTCGTCGAATAAGACGACACAACAATAATAGCTGCCTACACAGATAATATTAACTAAACATAAAGGAGGCATTAGCTCCCCACTTCACACGTATTTAAGCAAATGTCCGTGTCACCGGAGCTAATCTAATAGCGCTGGCGCCTCGCCCTCCGCCCTCCACAGGGCTCCGGAGGGCTCGGGAGGGCTCGGTGAGATCAGGTGGAAGGGTGAGTTAACTCATTGCCCGGGTTTTTAATTGATGAGTTTAAAATAAGCCCACCTCGGAGGTGTTCGCCCTTGTCAGTTATACATTAGAGGGCGTGAGTGCATTGACAATTTTAAAAAGGGATTTTATTTTATAGGTAGGGTTATATCACCTGTGCCTATTTGTAAAATTATATTTAAAAAAAATTACGTAAAACCCTTGTCTTTCTTTTCATGCCGGAGCCAATAGCGCTGATTGTTTCCAACTACCTATCAAACAATATATAAATTGATGACCCCTGTGGCACAGTGGTTAGCGCGTCGGCGCTTATGCCGGAGGTCGCGAGTTTGAATCCCGCCGAAGGAATAAAAAGTTTTTCTGTGTTCCTGGGACTTGGATGTGTATTAAATATAATATGTATAGTATAATAAAAATCTTAAATACATGTATAGTATAATAGTATTAAATATATCGTTGTCTGGTACCTATGATACAAGTTCTTCGGATACTTAGTACAGGACCAGATTGACGTGGTGTGGAAGCATCCATAGATATGGTAGTTGCCGCAGTAGCATGATTCCTTAATTGATTTGAATACGTTCGTAAAGTTAATCGTTAATAATTCTCCTATTTAGAACCAGAGGGCTTAGCCAACATGCCATCGCCCATCGTTCATTAGGTACAATAACGATATTCGAAATGAATTTGAAATTCAAATCAAAATGATTTGATCTTATTGACATAACATAAAGTTCGCTAAAGGTGCGCTTACATGGGCAACAAAAATTGATAGCAATTATGGTCGATTGGGACCAAGCAATTTACGGCAACGGCAACAAGCATCAATTTGGGAAAATGTTTTGCAAACAAGACAATACTCTCATACACGAGCAATTCATTTGGAAAAAGAATCGGCAATTCGTATCAGCGACATTGTGCAATTTGGAATATCTACATGGAGCACCTAGAAACTATTTTGCTGTATTTTTTTTTTATTGCTCTACATCGCCCCACAAATTACCAAGCAATACCAAGATGAATTGCCAAGCAATAATTACAGGCTATTCTATATTTTTTTCAAATATATTTTAAGATGTTTGTATCGATTCGATAGACAACTAGTATTTTTATTCCCTGGAAATAATATCTCTTTATGCAAAGAAAAAATGATTAAAATTGAAACGACAAATGTTTGCACCAAAACGGCAGCCACCATTATCGTGACGTCATAAGAACAGAAACAAACAAATGTCATATGTGCGTGTGTAGTGCATGAACTTTAGATTTCACTTTCGCTGTTGTTTATTCGATTTGATTAGGTTCTTATAACGTCACTTACAAGAAAAATATGGCGGCTGGTGTTTTCGATCACGTGACATACAGATAATAATACTACAGTTTTATTTTCGAAAATATAAATAAATCGCATATTTATATAACAAAATAGTGTTGTATTCGTATTTCTTATGATAGAAACTATATAAATAACAAATGTAGGTATATCATTTAATTTTGATAGATGAAACTAGACTATTGCCCGTGTAAAATCACCTTAAGTGACATAGCGCGCGATTAATTTTTGATTTCTAACTTCGTAATTAGCGATGGCATCTTTGCTAAGGGGCCTGTAAACTCTACATATTAATCTTAAATGTTCACTACTAATACGACTGACCAAGTCCCGCATAAAATTGTTACGCCATTGGGGCTCTTGAAATCTTATTCATTTGGAATAAACAAAATTAAAAACAAATAAGTAACTAATTGTCAAGCAGTGAGCGAGCTGATGATGATGATGAATTATAGCTAAGAACCATCTCGTTCACGTCAGCTTTCAAACAAAAAAGCTTTCGTTTAGGATCAACAATACCACGGACAGAACACGTCAAACATACAACACCACTCTATTTGCGTCGGGGCCGGGGTTGAAAACGACTGTACGTAACTCGCTTGACTACGATTCACATCTATACAAATAAATAAAATTGAAATGTCTGTTTATAATTTCAAATTAACAGCTTTGCACTAAACGCGTAATATCATTATGATAGTATATACGGTGCCTACACCAAAAAAACTTTTTTTTTTATTTTTGTCTTTCTCTCTGTCTGTTTGCTCCGGCTTATCTTTGAAATGGCCTTACCGATTTTGACAGGACTTTCATTGGCAAATAGCTGATGTTGTAAGGACTTAAGCTACTTTTATCTTAGGGTTCTGTTTTTTTTTAAAGATTGGGTTCTGTTTCCATTAATAGTTTCCGGCAAACGAAGCTGCGGGCACCAGCTAGTCTTTATCTATACTAATATAATAAAGAGGAAAAGTATGTTGGTTTTTATGTTTGATTTTGAAATGATAACGTCTTATAATTTGATGGAGCCGGCTGCACGCACGAAAAAACATGACTCATACCGTTACCACCGCATTTGCCGTCACCTCAGCTGGCCGCGTCTTAGGTATGTGAGCGGTGGGACGGAGAGGCGGGGGCGCTTGCTTTGCATTGAATAGGCTCCGACAGTACTGGACCGATTATGATAAAATTTTGCACACACATAAAGTAGACCACGGGGAAGGGCGTAGGCTACTTTCATCGCGGGAAACATCTAGTAATAGATATAAACGAACAAGTCCGCCTATTAAGGCTGCACTCATCGTTTTTCTCTCCATACAAACGCTGTTGGTGATTTACACTAAAATCAAACATTGCAGACCTAAATTTTAGCGTAATATTGGGTTTTATTACACTTATCCAGGTAGGGGAGGTACTTATATTTCTAAAATTAAAATCAGTTAATAATATCCTCCAAACAACGCATTTGTAACGCAACTTTAACCGTAAATAAAAAACAAACGAAAAATGAAAATAAAAAAAACAAGCACGTACTGACACAGTTTGAGCACTTGGGAAATTGAGATAGCTTTACTTCAAACAATTAATATTATATAGTTTTTATAAAACACCAAGAGCTGAGTGTCGATTTGCGTAATTTGAGGACGCCCTTTCTAAAATACTTTACAAAGCGGTATTAATGTGTGCACTATAGCTTCTCTTATATTAAGTATAGATTACTATTTTATGGGTATAACCTTGTGACCCGATGTTAGGTGAAATAAGAAGCATTTTCCCCGCGCGCCGCAATGAGTTCGAGCCGTTGACTAGCGCACTCTTAAGTAAGAAAGTACATTGAAAGGACCTACACTCAGACAAGCTAGAACTATATAGAAGTAAATAGCAATCATGTAATTATTGAATGATTGCTATTTCGTTTTATTTGAGTGCCCTCCTAAAACTAGTACGAGTGTCTATTATTATTTATTAATAGGAAATGCCTACTTTAGGTACAATTCGCGTATCGGGGCCTTTAGTCAAGATACCTTCGATTATTTCGACGGCGAACTTCGAAATCAAAAAGTATGGGATTTGACATTAAGTGACATGTCGCTTGCGATGACTTATGTCAAATACCATACATTTTTAATTTCGAAGTTCGCCGTCGAAATTATCGAATGCACCTTGACTAAAGGCCCAGGTCCTGGACATGGGTAATCAAAAAAATAGGCACTAGATGTTGCCCGTGACTTCGTGCCCGCAAAAGGAAATCTCGGGGGAATCGTACCTTTTGCCACAATAAAAAGCAGCCTGTGTTCTTCCCTGTGGTCTACTCTATATTTGTGCCAATTTTCATCAAAATCGGTCCAGTAGTTTCGGAGCCTATTCAATTCAAACCTTTCCTCTTTGTTATGGTAATATTAAGGTCATCTATGCAAGAGTTTAGTAATGTAATGTTATTAGAGCGCGAGTTAAAATTAAGTGCCTATAATTGACGCGCACGGCTCCTTATGACTCAAGTAAATCATAAAAAAGCGTATGTTATAACCTCAGACTAAATAAAACAGTGAAGACAAGTCTAACTTTCAAACAAAAGCCGAGTCGGATTTTTTATGTACCTATGTCATGCGTCCAAAAGCGTCCGCTATAGCTCGCGTTACAAGGTAAGGCGTAGTTTCATTACATGCGTGTGCGTGACACTGTGTAATTAATAACTACACGGCGAGGCGTAGTTTTGGCCGGCCTCAGTTTGTGGTTCGCAGAACTGTGTCTTCACTTTTTTATTTGTATATGTTAAACGTACCTCACACGATACATCTTTAGGTATAACATAACGAACCCCTATTTTCCATGGAAATATTTTCCATTGCCATGGAAACTACAGTCACTGCTGTTTAACACCGCCTCCGACGCCGAAGGCATCTGGTTACCACCCCATACCCCTTAGGTATATAGCAGTCTGGAGTCAATTGACAATCGCGCTCTTACAGACAATAGAGTAGGTATATCGCTACATAGACCTAAAGGGGCCCATACATGGTCCGGTCTGCCTTCAGTTCGGCCTGAACGGATGCAAAATCGTGTCGTGTGTGTGCTCGAATCCGTTCAGGCCGAACTGACGTCAGTTGGGTCGGATGCGATTTTTTCCGTGTATGGGCTCGAATCCGTTCAGGCGTCAGTTCTAACTGAAACGATCGGCCTCTCGTCTGTGGCTGCCTTAAGTGTCCCCAGTGCCCACTTAAACTGAGGTTGAGGTTGTTTAGGGCAATCGAGGTTTGACATTCGCCATCTTGACATTTCGACATTCGCTTTCCGCGGTTTAATCAGTCCGCATTTAATTTACAAAAACATCTAAGATCAAGATGGCGTAACTTTTTCTTGTACGAAGGTTTTTCTGTTAATAATATATACGCATAGGCCATAGTGGCGTAGCCATCGTTAGTTTTGGGATCATTGGCATTTGACACTGTCTACAATGTCAAATGCCGAGGCCAGGCTAATGAGGGTTTTTGATCTTTTTCTGCCGTTAGGGGTCATCTGGTGGCGTAAGTATCAAAAACGGTCAATACGAATTTTCGATTGTTTTTCTGTCACCAGGCGGCGCTTGGTAGCCTATGGTAGGTAGATGGTCCTTGTCGCGTCAAAAAGCTGTACAAATTTAAGAACCCTTATAGTTTCGCCCTATCCGTCTGTCTGTCCGTCCTTTGAACGTCTCTAATTAAGAATATAAATAGATGCAATTTGGCATAGCTAAAGACTGCGTATAAAATTTGTTTTTGGTGTAATAAAATAATAATTATTTCAATTTTTAGGGGTGGCTCCCCAAGTCCCCCCATACACGTGAATTGTAAATCGTGTGGGGTACAGTTTAATAGATCTTTTCAAATAAAAGCAAGGTTATATTGTATACTAGCTGTTGCCCGAGGCTCCACCCGCGTAAATACAGTATCCCAAAAGAATAGGTTTTTCGGGATAAAAGGTAGCCTATGTTTTAATCCAGAGCCAATACCAAATTTCATCGACATCCGTTCGGCAGTTTTTGCGTGAAAGAGTAACAAACATCCCATCCATCTATCCATCCATCCAACCATACCTCACAAACTTTGCGTCAAATGGTCCAGATTAGCTGAAAATTTTCCCTGAAGAGTATTTAACAAGTGCTATGAGCATGAAAAGTTACAAGATTTAAAAGTCATGTACAGTAAATTCCATTTATATTACAGTTGTTAACTACCCCGTTGGTGATATTAGATAGATTTTGTATAATGTTAATTATTAGTTACCTAAAACCTTAATGTAGTCATTGCGCACAGACAAACTGCTCCACCAGTTTTGTGGGAAACTGCTTACTGTTTGTGAAAGTTTATATAGTTATAATAAACTAGCTGTTTCCCGCGGTAGCTGTTTTTATAACTTTACTTATAAACTTATATATTAAATCGTATATTAAATATGAAAGCGTAAATATACTTTCGAGTATCCCACGGGAACACTGTACTTTTTGGGATAAAAATTAACCTATGTTTTAATCCAGAGTCTAAATTGCTACCGTACCAAATTTCATCAATATCTTTTAGTGATTTTTGCGTGAAAGAGTAAGAAACATCCATCCAACCATCCATACATAATCACAAACTTTCACATTTATAATATTAGTATAATGTTATTAGGTATTCAATATTCATCAATACTTTGTTATCAAGCCATCCGACTCGAAGGTTCTTATATCTTACTGTGTCAAAGGTTTGTAAGTATTTGTGGAGTGACAGTTTATATATCGTCGAATAAATAGAAAAGTGTCATTTTTCAAAATTTTCGGATAGTCTTACTATTGCTAGGGGTGGCCTGATAAAAGCTATATTTTGTATGGATAAAGACACTTTATCAGGCCACCCCTCTTGCTATCTAAGTCTTACTTTTCAAAAATTTTGAAAAAAAAACACTTTTCTATTTAATCGACTATATTTAGATAACGCGTTTTTCGCGAATTAATGTTCTCTAAATGTGATTAAACAGTGGGCCTATAGGTATACTCGTTATATTTGGGTACCTGTCACGTGTACAAGCCGGCTTCCCATATGAATATTAGGTAGTTGAATCTATTATTTAATATATATAAATTTTTAAAATACGGAATTGGTTCGTCAGATAGTGTTAGCGCAATTTTTTGGGTGCATTGGGCGCAAATTATTGTTTTGGTTTAGTACCGCATTTAAAAAAAAAATACTTTATATTATATACATAAGGGAAGCCGGCTTGTATGCACGCCTCGCCTAGGTACGGTAACTAATAAATACCTAGTCGAAGATGAGTTTTCGCTACGGGACTTAACTTAGGATATGGGACCTAGGTTCTGAATAAACTTAGGTAATGTAAACGCGCAACAATTTTAACTTCTTAAGCTAACTAAGAACGTACAAGTGTGCGGACCCGAGTATATAATAAATCCCTATTGCATATTCATATTTTTGCCTTTTCAGATCCCTAAGGTCTGTTTAATTTTTCCGAAAAAATGTAGTGTTCATATTATTTGTCGAAAATCGCTCGTGAGAACTAGTATCAAATTACATAAAACTGATCACCCACCTGACATGAACCCTTTAACCACTTTTCACCATCACATCACCAAGTGAACATCGAGCTCGTCGCACACACAGCAAAGATGGCGGACGCGAAATTTGTGACCACGGAAAGGCGCGCGAAAAGTGGCCGTGGCAAACACCCCTCCCCCGCGCCCGCGTGCGACGGCCCACCCCCCCCGCGGCATTCGCAGCCCAAACGACGGTCGACGCCTTCAATTATTCAGGCTAGCCCCTCCCTCTCATCTCTATACACCCAAATGTGCCCGTCCCGCTCTAATATGTTGCGCATTTCTCTACACGTCTCCGTGCTCTCCTTCGCTCCTGTGTTGGTTGTCTAAGTGCATCTCGCTTGCACTCATTAGGCGGGTCTCGGTGCGTACATTATGCAGACTGTTTGGCAAACGTTTTATGAGGTTTGCGCTGCGTGTAGAGTAGCTTTACGTAGAGAACACTCGACGGCGAACAGTTTCTAAATACATAAATAATTATAATTAAGCAAAAGTAATAAAGCTAACAATAAGAATTATTGAATCATAGTATTATGTTAACTTAATTTTTGCTATATTTTATTATACTTTAATGTATCAAGTACCATGGGGATTGCAATCGCGATTTAAGAGCAAAAATGTTAAACACAAGTACTAAATAAATTGTTGTCATTTCAGTAAAAAGTTAACTCTTAAGTTTGTTAGCTTTTCTTAATTCATATCTTACTACTATTGTAAACGTGAAAGTTTGTGAGGATGGATGGATGGATGTTTTGTGACTCTTTCACGAAGAACCCTAATGAACGGATTTTAATTAAATTTGGTGTAGTAGAAGTTTGCGTTTTGGATTAAAACAAAGGCTACATTTTATCCCGAAAAAGTACAGTGGGAACGTCCCGTGGGATACTGTATTTACGTGGGCGAAAGCTAGTTGTGCAATATTAAATTATATATTTCGTACAAACCGTAGTGGGTTATGGAGTGTACAATTTCAACGAATGTATGTTTCTCTATGAAAATAAATAAAAGTAAAAAAATCTTCACTATCACCAATCATTGGAAGTCTACCCACGGTAGCCTGCTGCGGGTTGCATGCGGTATGCATGCGGTATGCATGCGGTATGCATGCGGTATGCATGTGCATAACTATCCCTACAGAAACAGTATCGTAATTCGTAAATCTTGTTTGTTTTTCTATACTTCTACACTAATATTCTTTCACTTGAAAGTTGCAAACTGTTATTTAAAAAACTGGGTATACTTACGTTGCCATGCATGTACATTAGAGACATGTGTATGTTTGTTAAAAAGAACCCCAAATATTTTGTACAAAACAAAGACATTAACATGACTAACAGATCACAACGTTATCCCAATAAATTAGTTATGCCTAAGTGTAACAGCACAGCATGTCAAAAGAGTCCCTATATTATGGCTATTAAATTATTTAATAAATTGCCAAAAGATTTTGATAAACTTAACTTATCAACTTTTAAAATAAAATTGAATGACTGGCTATTAGATAAATGTTTTTATGACGTAAAGGAATATTATCTGGATACTTATTTCTAAAAAAAATAAAAAAATAAAAAAAAAAAGGTAAATGACTCAGACATATCGTTTTCTTTTGGTTTTTTTTTTCTTCTGATCATGTATTTTGTCTTTTTTGACATTAAAATATGTAATTTTTAAATGAAAATTAATAATTATCATAAATTTTATTACTGACATTTGCATACTATTAATTTAGTTGAGTGACATGAACCTGAAATGTTTAATATTATTATCTAAGACCAAATTGTACATTCACTCTGGCAAATAAACGATTATTATTATTATTATTAATATAATAAAGAGGAAAGGCTTGTTTGCTAACGCTACTACATTGTTTCTAAAGCTAATAGGTCACTGGGTTTTGTCATAAGAATGAGCCCTCAATTTAAAAATATAAAAATACTGAAGATCCTTTATTGCGCATATGTTCGCAGCGTCCTTGAGTATTACTCTCAAATATGGAACCCACAATACAGCACCCATATCAACCGGATAGAGTCCATCCAAAGAAGATTTACGACTTTTCTACGATTTAAGTGCGGGACACTTGATACTAACTACGAGTCGAGATGCAGAAGGTACCATTATCTACCTTTATACTACAGACGTCGAATAGCTGACATCTCGATTGTACTGAAAATCGCACAGCAAAAAATAGATTCTCCTCATCTGCTTTCCAAAATAAACTTAAAAGTCCCGTCACGATCCTCCAGAACCTCATCCTATAACCCTCTCTATACTCCTTTTCCCATACTAATTATCGTAAAAACTCTTTCTTCATAAGGTCTTCTAACTCTCTTAACGACTTGGTAAGCTTCACGACCTTGATTTATTTAATTGTTCAGTTAACGCTACTAAAAAGTTAATCACTAGGCAATGGTTTGAGGCTGTTTCTTAACTGTTGGTGAACTAATACCATGAAATCATGGTGACAAACTGTTTTGTACACTACACATACTTTTTCTTCATACTTACATCAGAAAAGCATTTGTTGTTATTTAATATTATAATTGTGAAAACGTGTTTATAGTGTAAAGAATTTATATTGTATTTAAGATAGTTGATATGTATATATCACTGTATGTTTTCCAAATAAATAAAAATAAAAAATATTGCATCGAATAATCTCCGAAACTATTGGACCGATTTTGATAAAATTTTTGCACAGATATAGACATAGGCAAGATTAACTTTAGCGCGCACGAAGCCGCGGGCAACAGGTAATCTTAGTAGTTGCTAAAGAGGTAGAAATCAAACAAAAAATCACTTTATTTCATTCAACGGAGATAACATAGCCGAAATAGCTCAGTTGGGAGAGCGTTAGACTGAAGATCTAAAGGTCCCCGGTTCAATCCCGGGTTTCGGCAAGTCATCCTTTTATCATGTTTTATTCGTGATCTTCAGAAGACAGATGGGCTGCGTGAAACTAAGATTTTTAAAGATCATTACTAGTTTTAGGATATTTTAGTACTTTTCAACTAGTGAGCATGGCAAAATACTTAATTCTCCTTGTATCTTCAATACAAATACCCAGGCCCCATGTACCTATGTTAGGGTCAATTCACACCGAAACGAAACGATACGACACATGGCGCTGTATTTTTAAGATAGCTGCTCATAGTTGAACTTTATAATTAAGCGCCGCGTGTCGTCGCGCTGTAAACTGGGCCAGAGTACACTGAGACACAGTCTAGTGACGGAAAACGATAACACTAATTGATATTGTCGGGTCATATCATTAAACATTAACCCCGTTACTAATAAAAATATTTACACAACGGATAACGTAACAACGTTGCTATCTTTTTCTATCATGTGACATTTCTAACGCATCAGACAAAGACGTTGTAAGTTTTATTAGTAAGGGGTTAAATGTTATAATTACTTATACCAACCTCTCTGGTAAGGGGTTCTGCACAAATGTGTATTACGAAATGTGTATTTAACCTATGTGTACAGCTCAACACATAACATAATATTAGTCACTAATCACAGTTCCTGCGCGCATAGCATACCCACCATAGAAATGATTTCTTTATATAGAAGAATAATTGACAAAATGACAGATTAATAAGGGGAAGCTGTTATTTTGTCTATATTATCCGTCAGTATGTCTTTTCCTGTGTAGACAAAACGCTTTTCTTTGGTGGTCATGCCACGCGTGCCGAACCCCTATTCTCGTAATTAACTAATACTTTCCTTTTACTTTAGTAGTTAGGGATTCGCTGGTTCTGCCTCATCGCCTCAGCCTGTATGTGGAGTATAATGGGTAAAATGGGTATTTCGATGACCATTCACTAAAAAAAAAGTTATCGCGTTAACGCTTATCCGTTTTTCAATATCTCTTGCGGTTCCAAAGTTACGTTTTGCATTTACCCCTCATTATATGCTATCTCCGGGCTCTATTGTTCGCTATCTAATGCTCGCCTCGGCGTCCTATTGTTCCCAATGAGGGTCCCCGAATCACTATCTGCTTATCACTTACGTCACCTCGCTTTATCACGACATGAGTAAAACAAAACAATTTTTCATTACATTTCTTTTATTTCATTCATTTAAACATGTATTGAACATACTGTATAATATTATATCATTACGTAAAGTGTTGCTACTAAATAATTTTTGATATTCTAATAGACTTTTCCCATTGATTTTATAATACAAATACATTAAACTATACCCTCCTGTTACATAATGACAAAAGTAAGTGTCAATGTCATTTTTGACATTGACATTTTGTTGTAGTTACATTTAATTAAATTAAGAACTATTGCCAAATCAAATTTCGAAAAAGATTTTTATAAACTTATGAATAATTCGGTATTTGGCAAAACAATGGAAAATATGTTGAATAATGTAATTAATGTTAAATTATTAACACATTGGGATAACCATGGTAAAGTTCTAGGTGCACAAGATTTAATAGCAAAACCAGAATTTCATAGTTTATCGATCTTTTCAGAAAATTTAGTGGCTGTCCAGTTACGTAAAACCAAAATATTCCACAACAAACCAGTTTATTTAGGATTTTGTATTTTAGATATTTCAAAAACTTTAATGTATGATTTCCACTACAATTATATGATAAATTAATTTATAAATAATATTAAATTATTATATACAGATACTGATAGCTTAATATACGAGGGCGGCACTGAAAATTTCGGGAATCAAGGAAGTAACACAACATTACTATTTAAAAATGTATTTATTGCTTTTCGAAGTATTCTCCGCGAAATTTGACACATTTTTCCATACGATGGAACCAATCATTGAAGCAACCATTCCATTCGGAAGTTGGTCTCCAAAATGGCCGTTTTGTAGGCGTCCACAGTTTCTTCAGGTGATGAAATTCTCTGACCACGCAATTTATTATTTATTTTAGGGAAAGTATAGAAATCATTAGGGCTTAGGTCGGGGCTGTACGGCGGATGGTCTAATAATTCTATGATTTCTTGCTCTAAAAACTCTTTTGTTCTGTGCGCGGTGTGAAAACTCGCATTGTCGTGATGTAGGATGATGCGGCGGTTGCAGTACTCTTTACGGAGTTCAGAAACGACCTGTGGCAAACAAATGTTAGCATACCATTCTGCATTAACCGTTCTCTGTCCCTCAAGAGGAATAGTCGCAACATGGCCGGTTTTGGAAACAAACGTGGCCACCATTTTTTTGCAACACTCCGTGAACGAACAATTTGCTCTTCACAGAGCAAATGCGGTACCCATCGGGAAAACAAATTTTTACACCTAATTGTTCATGCAAGATTATTTGTATTTGACTCATGCCAATGTCTAAAGTTGCCTGAATTTCGCGGTATGTCACATGTCGATCTTCCTCAATAAGCTTACGCACAGCATCAACGTTTTCTTGGGTGACTGCAGTTTTTGGACGACCTTGACGGGGATCATCACTGAGCTTGACACGTCCACGTTGAAATTCAGCAAACCAGCGATAAATTGTGATTTTGGTTGGGGCTTCATCACCAAATGCAGAAATCATCCGGTCAACACACTGTTTTTGTGTTAAACCACTTCGAAAGTCATAATAAATCATCGCTCTAGAATTTTCTCGAGTCAATTCCATTTTCTCAACGACTAAACAAGTTTGACAAGACCTTGTGACAAGACCGAGAATCTTTTTTTAAATAAATAAACGGTATTCGATTTTTAAAACCAAGGAGTTTTAAATTAAAACGATTTTAATATGACAGGAACAGTGGAAATATTCCATTCCCGATACTTTTAGTGCAGCCTATGTATCAAATATACACAAAATTTCTATGATGATATTAAACAGGATCTTCCAAAATATTTTGATACATCTGATTATCCTTCTGATAATAGGTATGGTTATCCTCAAATAAATAAGAAAAAATTAGGTTTTTTCAAAGATGAAAACAACGGAAAAATAATGAAAGAATTTGTAGGGTTGAGATCAAAAATGTATGCGTTTGATGTAGACAATCGTTTAACTGCCAAGGCAAAAGGAGTCAATAAATGTGTCACAAAAACAATGAATTTAGAAAATTATAAATCGTGTTAGTTTGATAAAAATATTCAATTATGCTCAATGTTAAGATTCAAATCAACAAACATAGATTTTCACTCAAAAAATAAATATAACAATCATATTCAAGAAAGGGTGAGTTATTATTAAACTTAATATCTTTGAGTCAAAATAAAATTAATTGGAACGATTCCGGTACAGTAACTATAGATAATAAACAAATTCCTGGGAGTAACATTATTGACTTGATAAACGATTCTCTAAGACCTTTAAAAAGAAGTGATTCTATAGGATGGGAAACATTTGCTAAGGCACTAAAAGAAATTAAAAATACCTCTTACTTACATTGGAAACCCAAAAAGAAGTGAATACATAAATAACCTTCATATAAAAGATATCGGAGAGTGTGCGTCAACTGAAGCAGTGTTTCCAACAACATAATAATATACAAAATATAAGATAGAAAAAAGTTAGACTGGGGAAAATGGATCCCTTATTAGAAATGCATAACATTTATTATAACCCAACACACACTGCTGGTTAAAGTGGCATTGATTAACTTGCAAATGCAGTGAAGGGTAAAATTAAAAAAAAAGATGTAAAGAAGTGGTTACAGTCACAAGAAACATATACATTACATAGACCAGTTCAAAAAGGTTTTCTAGAAACAAGTATATTTTATCAAACTTCAATGAGTTGTGGCAGGTAGATTTAAGTGATATGAGAACTTATTCTAAATAATAGGTCTCTACCTATGAAATTGCAGTTCTGCAGTACTGGCCATTTCAAATCAAAATAATTTTTGTTTGGCTAAGAATTCTAATTTCAAATTAATTTTATTTTAAAAACATGGAATTCTTTTTCCAAAAGTAGTCATTTGTTTATTAATTAGTGTTACATTTTCATCGCATTTCAATCTTTCTCGTCATCATGGATACGTTAAAAATTCGCGTAATTATAGAATATGAGAGTAGACCGTCGTGGCAGCAACGCGGCACAAGCGGCACGCAACATCAACGACGTTTACGGACCTACCACTACAAACCAACGCAACACCTGTTATTGGTTTGCTCGCTTCCGTTCTGGAAATTTCGAACTGAAAAATGAACCTCGCGGTCGTCCGAAGACTTTGGTCGACAATGACGAATTAAAGGCGATTGTGGAAGTTGATGATATCTACGGCTGAATTAGCAGCAGCTTTCGACGTTAGCGTCAAAACAATATTGGTCCATTTGCGTCAAATTGGCAAGGTAAAAAAGCTTGACAAATGGGTGCCCCACGAACTCAATGATCGCCAGCGCGAAGTACGCGTCGAGACGTACCTTGCACTGCTCAACAAACACACAAATGAAGGAATTTTGAACCGCATTTTACCTGCGATAAAAAATGGATTCTGTTTGATCGCAAGCACTCAGCAAGTTGTTTGGATCCTGGATCAGCATCTAAACAATGCCCTAAACGAAAACTTACCCCTAGAAAAGTGATGGTCACTGTTTTTACACATTTTTCATACAAAACGGCAATTTCATAGGTAAAGACCTAATATAACGATGGTTTTAATTACATATTGTGTGTTAAGAATTCGTGAAGGTTTAGAAGATAATGTATACGCCGCGAATCGTCTACCTATATATGTCCAAACCCCTACATACATTATTAGCAACTTAGACCCTGATAGTAAACCTGGATCCCACTGGATAGCCATACACATCAATGAAAATGGCTTCGGACAATACTTTAATTCCTTTAGGCGTGCCCCCATGCGATATCACAAGGCTTTTATTGGGCGAAACTGCAGGAGATGGGATTTTAAGACGTGTAGATTACAAAATGATTTCACATCAGTTTGTGGAGGGTATAGTTATTATTTATTAGTATTTGTATTATAAGTTCAATGGGAAAAGTCGATTAGAGTATCAAAAATTATAATTTAGTAGTTAGCAACACTTTATGTAATGATATAATATTATACAGTATGTTCAATAAATGTTTAAATGAGTGAAATAAAAGAATTGTAATGAAAAAATGTTTTGTTTTACTCATGTCGTGATAAAGCGAGGTGACGTAAGTGATAAGCAGATAGTTATTCGGGAACCCTCATTGGGAACAATAGGATGCCGAGGCGAGCATTAGATAGCGAACAATAGAGCCCGGAAATAGGAGGTAATGAGGGGTAAATGCAAAACGTAACTTTGGATTTTTTTCATAAATTTAAATGTTTTGTAAACTTTTTAAAAGTTACTACGTGGGTGATGAGGTTTTTGACGAATCATGCCACAGCCGAAATAGCTCAGTTGGGAGAGCGTTAGACTGAAGATTCAATCCCCGGTTCAATCCCGGGTTTCGGCAATTGAAACTTTTTTTGTAGGCTACATTTTGTCTACTGATTTGCAGTGGAAATGTTTAAATAGCTATTATAATAATTATTGTGTTTAATATCATATCATGTTTCCATTTAAATACTATTTTTTTCTTAATCACATTTTACCTCGCTTGTAAGTTTTTTTAGTAAATAGGGGGCACTTTTTACTCATTATAATTTATTCCCTACTCTGGAAAAGAATTTCTATCCCTACTACCAATCTTTGACGCAGCGCCATCTATGAATTTCCTATAGAAGCTCTGAACCATTCAGTCCCCTCAGACAGCAGTTCCAGAGAGACTAGGGATAGGTACTCTCCAGTAACACGTATTTTCTTTATTTTGCAAACTGAAATTCAGGATGTACTATGGAACAAGTTATTGCTGGACCAGGCATACCTAAGATGAAAATCACTTAACAGCGCCGTTGAATCGTGCGCACGCACTCACGCCTATTTACACGCCTGCAGTCGTTGCGGTCACTTACATTGTGTTTAAATATTTTGAGGCCTCCTAGTGCAACGGAAAATGTTTAAAAACTGGCCGAGAACTTTGTCTATATTGTACTTCGTTTATGAGATGTTAGTTAAGGGTAATCGGTAAAAAATATATACTTATCACTTAAGTATACTTTATCTATATTTTATCTACTTTTTAGTATATTTTATCCTAAAGATACCTGGGTATATTTCATATTACAGTAGGTACGTAATATGAAAATATATTATAATGTTAGCCGTTTGTTCAAACTGCAAGCGATTTTTTATCTTAACATAAAATATCATATAATCTTCGCCATCTGTGATGCCCCTAATCGGTAATTCGTCGATTATTATAATTACTGGTTAGTTTGCTATTCTTATGAAGTAACTATTTTCCGCAGTCTGTTTTATTTATAACGTTTTTATTAACTTTATAACCCGCAGACTAATTTATAAACAGAATTAGGTGTTTATCCGCCTTATAGTTTCCACTATCTTTGTCTTTTCTGTTATATGAACGACTAACGTTTGTGAAGAATATTAGGCTGCAGTTCAAGGTCCATTCTGTTAATAATTATTAAACCCTGCAATAATACAGTTACGATCCAGAGCCAATATGTATCTTAAAACTGCAAAATGGTATACCCATAAACTTCAAACCAACGTCGAACCCGTTTTGACTGGTCCTTGGTGATTGGTCAAGACGCTTCATTTATAATTCAATAAAAGTAAAATGAAATTGTAAGTTAATTACGAGAATTGGGGTCAGTTCATTGCGCTAGGCTGCTGCCGTACTGCAATTAGTTACAAGGAAATAAATGAAACACCAATACATATTTTAAACCAACTTTATTTTTAGCTAAAATATAATAATTCATACATCAAAGAAGTTTCCTAATTACAGTAATACCATAATAATACAAATAATAATAATGCAAATATAATTAGTAAATAGAAATAAGTAGCTACCCCACTTAATATTTAAAACGCCTGCATTTGTGCCAAGTAACGTCAGATCTTAAAATTAAAAACAAAAAGGACTATTGGACGGTTGTCGAGTGTTAATAGATACTCAACAAAAAAAAAACAAGAGTCATGCGTTTAGGCACGTTGCAAATATAAATGACAACAAACAACTCATTCTTAACGCACGTCTCAATTTATAAATCTGTTCTTTGCGCCGTTTGACAGATGAGATGTGTCATTTTGACATCAAATGTTACTTCTTCGTATTTCGTAAAAAAATTATAGCATCTGTCAATTTGCTCAAAGTCGAAGATAACTTGATCTTATGTCTCACACATATTTCGTGCTTCCAACGCCATTTAGCACGGAACAAAGAACTGATTATAATAACCAATTATTTTATATTAACCATGAGTTAAAAGATTAAAAAGAAATTAGTGTTTTTTAGTCCATAATTAAAGTTTTTAACCAAGTCAGTAAAGTATACGGGACAGGAGACACTGTTACAACGATGATTATGTCACAATTGCTTCTGTGGTCAATCAACTACTACGCTAATATGGCAAAGTAACTTGATATGCAAACTCCAGTTTTCCAGAATATTCCACAGGTCTTATTACAAGCAGCACGCTTAGCATGACCATCAGAGAAATGCGTTTTGTCAACTCGAGAATAGACAGTTTGTAGGTACTTACTGACAGATTTTTTTTATTCTTCCGTATATTTTGTCTATTCTTCCGTAGAAGAAATCATTTCTACGGTGGTGATGTTACGCGTGCAGTAGCTTAATATTTTTAAATCAAGATTTTATAAAGGTTTTACTGAAACAACAACTGGCAACACTGGCCGTCTTCGTTTTTGTGGCGCATGCGCTGTAAAATACCTATTAGAAACCTTTATTTTTAGTTACGTGTCAATTTATCTATAACTTGACACTTATTGACATGCTGCCACTAAATTATTTTATCAGGTAGTTTTACGCTTATGATGTCTTTGATTCTTAATAATTTGGAATGTCAATTATAGTACTGCAGGTACCTACAGGATACAAATGAAAAATGAAAGACAATGAAATAATATGTCAAATGTTGTGAAAAAGGCCTGTGAAATATCCGTCAAGTGCCGGTACAAATAAATCTTAACTACTGCTAACACATAGTCACTTAGTACCTAACATGTTAGTAAAAATCTTAACGCATTCAAAATATATATATGTATATATATAGTTAGAGCTGCTCCTATTTCGCACTGTATAAGTGTATATTATAGTACATCTATATTATTTTAATAATTCTGTGCCTAATGTACATTTTAAGCCGTTTTTTGAGAAGCTCGTAAGGGTAAAAATGGACATTTATCTCATATATAAATTTTGTACGTTCAAACAAAAAATGCCTATTTTATTGTACTATTGTTTAAATGCAGAAACGAAATAGCGTTGGTACAACACACGCACGGTTTAAGGATAGTCACAAGCGTCAATGGCTAAGGTTCATTTAGAGTAGCGAAGCGACGAACCTAGCGACAAGCTATTGGCATTATTACATTGTATGGTATATCGTCAATTTAACCCTTAGGGACTTTATTCATATGGAAAAACTTTCTTATAATATTTGATACTTTTTTATTTTAACAACATAATTAAAATGCGATCATCAACAATCGCTCCGCTACTCTCAATACTCACCAATTTTTATACAATACAAAGTTCGGATTGCTTATCACTAATTTCCACTTATAACCGACCTCCATACGAAATCACAACGACTACAGTTTTTGATACATAGATACAGTTGTTCTTATAGTAAGAAAGGGTTCAGAGCGATCTCTATATTCATATCGCTACGTAAGCAAGCGGGATCATGTTTACGTATAAATTTGATATGATTTTGAGACGTAACTAATAAAACGTGCACTTAGAAACAATATCCGTTACAAATTAATCTTATTAAGATTAGAAATATTTTTTTAGTATTTTTTTATTTATTTAAATACTGTTCCTAATTACACGACACTGTCGCGTCCTATAATTATTGTGCGATAGAAATAGAATTCTGCGTATTTATATTAGTGAAACCGATAACCGAAAACGCTATCCGCCCCGCTACTATCAATCGCAGCATAAAATTTTCACGGACTGTGATTCAAAATCAATTCCATTTAAAACAGCGTTTACTCACACTCACAAATCTTTTAAACTACCCGTTATAAAATTATTTATCCTGACTGCAGCAGCTTTTATTGCAGTCAACACAAATCAGCTGCCCGTAGTAAAATGGTCAAAGGAACAGTCTTGGTTTCAGGTGTGTGCGGTGTGGGTAGTCGGAGATGGTGCGAGCGAGGCGGCGACAGTGTGGAAGCGAGAGGGCGACAGTGGTAAGTACAGTGTGCGTGCGGCCGCGGGCGTCTTACATCGTGGTGTTGTCCCACTCCAGCTGACTGATATTCCTATATTTGTGTTGCTTGCCTGTCATCACTGAAAAAAATATATTTTTATTATTTATTAAAAAAAAAACAACTTTTAAAGTTGTTAGAGTATGCTATTACTCATTATAGAGTGCCTTAAAGGAGGGACATACAGAATCGAATCGATACATGACATGGCACTGCATTTTTATGATAGCTATTCAAACATGGATATGCTTTCTCTTTTACTCTTATCCGTTTTAAATCTTCATTAATTCAGTTGAAATTTTAAATTATAGTAATTTTATTATATTTTTATTTGAATGACTAGCACACATAATTATAACATTTTTGGAGCGATTTAGTTAGCTAGGCTTTTGAAATTGAAATGTGTTTGAAGTCTTATGTGTACGCGAACATTGTTTTAAACATTTACGGATTGTGTCGCGGTGCACTTTTCTATTTCCCGACGTTTCGGCTACTCTTCAGCTATGGAGGGTAGAGGAAAGGAGGACTATCTCCATACATGAAAAAGTGTCCGTAATAAAGCGTTAAATAGGGGTGGCGCTACGGTTGCAAGGGGATAAAGCGGCAAAATTTAAACAGAGAATTAAATCTTATCTTCTTCTTCGGATATATTTATATAATTATTTTCGACTACGCGAGTAATTAAAATTTTCATGTTTTTTTTAATGAAAAAAAGTAAAAAAGTCGGTAAAAAATTTGAATAACTAAACTCAACTAACTTCACTCCATCTCTTATTGCTAACTTCATATCACACCTTCTTACTTTGACTCTAGCGCCATTATGGCCAGTTTTGGAACTGTTATTTAACTACTTTTGTCGGACACTTTTAGCTTTTCTGCCTAAGAGAGATAGTCCCTCATTTCCTCTACCCTCCATATCTCCAGCAGCCGTGGTCACGGGAAGACTAAAACAATTGTCACCTCAGTCCACGGCTGCTATTAAGCAGCCGAAACGTCGGGAAAAAGAAAAGTGCACCGCGGCACAATCCGTAAGTGTTTATGACAATGTTTTAAAGTTCAAATTAATTAGATACCTATTGATTTGTTTGGTTCACAAACATCTTTTCATGTCTCACACATTGGGCGCTCTATAATATTTTCTTGAAAGTTGATTTAGGGCCTGTTTTGCATATAGGCTGATAGGTGTCAGCTTATTTGCATGTTTATAATCTCTATCGCTCGATATAAAGTAAGCAGCGACCAAACTGTCCAATATAGTAGTTATCCGACGCTAATTATGAGAGATTAAGGCATAGCAAGCGACATGTCACTTAACGATGACTTATGTCACAAATCCCATACATTTTGGATTTCGAACTTCGCCGTTGAAATTATCGAAAGCATCTTGGCTAAAGGCCCCTGGGACTTTAGCTAAGATGCTTTCGATAATTTCGCCCTTAGAAAGACAATTTATTCAAAAATACTATAAAAGTTGTTTAGTAGATTCGAAAAAAGGCGACAAAGCGAAAAATATCAGAAAAATAAAAAGCGATCCTAACATAATAATCGTGGCAGTTACGACCGGACATGGGGCCCGTATGGGGTCAAGGTAAAAAAGTATAGCACATGATTCACCACCCATCCCTCAAAAAACCTTTTACGGTATTATAATACACTGATCTCTTATATCATAAAATGAACAAAGGCATTCCAGCAATTATTTCTGTTTTTCATAGTTTTGTCTTTTTTATTATACATGATGTTTTCGAGGCAAAAAGTTTTCACAGCTAGCTGCTAGGCAGATAATAGCTAGTGCCAATTTCACCAACGCCTGTTAAGTTAATCGTTGATTAGATTATCATGTTATCTCTCTCGTTCTTCGTATTAATGAAAGAGAAGGGATGATATAGACAAACGATTAACACTAACAGGCGTTGGATAAATTGGCAGCAGTGTTATCGACAAAATACATTTTTTTTAATTTAATTAGTTATGTTCAACCAAAACATCAAATATTCAAATGCCTGTAAGGCTGGGACCATATGATCCGGAATCCGGAAGGCCGGAGAAAATTCAGAGCGCTGAAAATAGAACTCTGCGCTAATACAATAGAGCTGAAAATCATACGCACAAGTGTCGAGTCAAATGTCAATGTCATATATGACAGCTCGACACTCGACACATCCTTTTTCAACTCTATTGAATATCTAATGCGCAGAATTCTATTTTTAGTGCACTGAATTCTCCCGGGACCAGATTCCGGATCATATAGTCCCAGCCTCAATCGGGGGGGTTGCGACCTTCCCAATGGTGGGTGTGTTTTGTCGACAAAACCAAATCTTTTATCTGCTGTTATGAGCTCTTTGCCACGAATATGATGATCCGTTTTATTATAATAATAATTATAGCTCCCCACACCGATTTCGGTGATGGTGACGGTGACCGGTTTCATTGATACCAGGCCAGTTACGCAGGAGTTTTTATAGTAGGTGCCCAAGTGCGCTGTATACACAAAAGCACTCTCTCTTCCTTAGTCTCGAAACCCAGTGAGACGGACCTACACGACCGGAGAAGGATCAGGCGCAGGTCCGACTTTTTACATGCCCATCCGACGCCCATGGATTTCTTACCCTTGGAAACAACCCTTAATTGCCTTAACCAAACTTGGAAACAACATTTTTTGTTGTACCAATGCGGAAATCGAACCCACAACCTCAGAGCCGAGAGCCAAGCTCTAAACCACTGGACCACGGTGGCTGATTTGAGGCACAGAGATTTATGCATAACTGGACTACGGTGGCTGATTTTAGGCACGGAGATTTATGTATAAGTATGCAATTAAAATACAAACCTTCCTCGTCGTCGTCGTCGGAGGAGTTGTTGTCGGAGTCGGAGTCCGAGCAGGAGTCGTCCGAACTGCCCGCCGCCCGTCCGCTCGTGCCGCCGGTCTGCACGCAAATACACACGTTAGTACGTGCGTCGTACGTGACGTATGAAGTGTCCGTTCACACCAGTTGGACAAAAACAGCACACCAGTTGGACAAAAAACAGTTTACGCGATAACTTATGGGTCAATTCACACCAAAACGGCAACAGCGCGGCCAGCAGCATAAAGCGCGGCCAGCAGCACAACTGTCATATAATTTAAAACTTTTTCTTCATGACTATAAAACACAGTTTCGCTTGATACAACCACCGCCGCTCACGGCCGCTGATGGCCGCTAGGGACCACCGCATGACGGTTTTATTTCCTCTAGCGATATGTATTATGACAATAAAAATATAGTTTACATGACAGAGATTCTGCTTGCCGCTCTGCTACCGTTTCGTTATGAATTGATCCTTAGTTCTCATACATATACTTAATTAATGCCCCGGGCATTCCGAGGTCCGAGGTTTTTTGTCGGTAGTTTATCTATTCAATCAAAATAGCGCTATTGATTGGTTAGCGCTTGTGTCCAATCAAAAGCGCTATCGAATAGAGAAAACAAAGACCCCTAGAAACCGGGCAAAAGACGACAAAACAGCATTTGCGGCTCTGGTTTGAACGAAACATAAAGTACATAAAAGCAAAAATAGCTCCGTAACTACCTTTGCTTGCTTTGTTTGTCCAGTTATGTCGTAGACATTCTCGTAAAAACTAACACATGCACTTAAATCGTTAAAAATAAGAAATGTGAAATATTTATATGTCATTGTTACACGCCATGTTTATAATGACATTTTGTTATGTAATTCATAGGGTAAATTTATTATTTACCTCATCCATAGGGTTGACGGTGATGGTGAGCGCAGAGTCATCCCACGCCATCTCGTCGTGCGGGGCACGCGCGGGCGCGGGTGTGGGGCGGGAGCGCGCGCGCGCCACGCCCAACGCCGCTAACGCCGCGACGGCGCCCACGCACACCGCGCCGATCAGCAGCGCCACATTGTCTGTTGAATGACGTGGAAGTATCGATTATTATAGATGGTGTTTTTACAACATTTTAGACTAAGTTTAAAGGTACTATATTTTTTTATCAATAGCGTATGTTGCCAATGCCATTGCTAAACTAATAAAGTTCACAATTATTTTATATGGTCACATTCAAGAGTCCTTTTCCAATACATGAGTGGCATAAATCCAGTTGATAATAATAAAGCCTAATTTCGGTAACCTTTTAAAAATTAAAATTTATGCTTCGACTTATTTCCATTTTAAGAGTTATATAGTACTCACTGGAGTGCGCATCATGCGCGTGCAGCTCCCTCAGCTCGTGTAGGTCGCGCAGGCGCGCAGCGGGCATCTCAGCCGAGTGTGGCGCGTGCTGAGCGTGCGCCGCAAATGCGCGTGGAGCGTCCACTACGCGCACGTTATCAGCTGATTGCCACTGGATAGACATAGGATAAATTATTATGTGCAACTGGCATGGAGTTTGGCTTAAAATGTTTTATATTAGATGCCTTAAGTCAATGACACTATGCGAATGGTACAGCTAAATACAAACAAATCGTAATAGTGATTGTAATAGAGTGTCAATTTAGATAATTCCGCGTCTTTAGTATTTTTGATGTAAAAGAAAATTCAACACATTTTACAAAATTTTGTGATTATTCCACTAATTACTTTGACATTATTGTATTTTTTATATCCTATCTTAGAGACATCAGTTAAGCAGTGCGCGCACTGGCAACGAAATTTTCTCCTTCCTTCACCATTTGCATTCCGATTATCAACTTGAGCGCACGCGAAATAGAGTCGACTTTTCCACAAAACATGATCTTATAGCAAAACAATCATGTTTTGCGGAAAAGTTAACCCTATTTTGCGTGCGCTAGAGTTTATGGTCGGAATGCAAATGGTGGGCGACAGTCACATCCTTGCCGGAAGTTACTTCGAAGTGTTTTTATCAGTGGAAATTAAAAAACAAAAATACATATTTTTAAACCAACTTTATTTATCAATCATAAGTTTTTAATTTATGATATCGCTAGAATACGTTTTCCTAAGCCAAGTACTAAAGGAAATACTCCTTCAATATATAAAATTAAATATGAGTGAAGTAGCCTATTTTATTGCCAGTGCGCGCATGCCTTACCTTGTCGCGAGCAACGTCGAGTTTGTCGGCGAGCCCGCTGGGCCGCTGTGCGTGAACGTCCGGGGCCGCGCGCGGATGCTCTACTGTCAACTGTCAAGCAGATTACACAACATGTTCAAAAGATTTCATATATAACAAGTTTGACGACTTCCGTGGCTCAGTGGTTAGCGCGTCGGCGCTTAAGCCGGAGGTCTCGGGTTCGAGTCCCGCCGAAGGGACAAAAAGCTTTTCTGTGTTCCTGGGTCTTGGATGTGTGTTAAATATAATTAGTATAAAAATCTTAAATATGTGTATAGTATAAATTTTATATATATTTCCGTTGTCTGGTACCTGTAATGTTCTTCGAATACTTAGTAGAGGACCAGATTCATATGATGTGAAAGTTTACATATTATATATTATTTATTTATTTTCTTTTATGGAATTATTGAAGAGAGAATGGAAACTTACAGTCTGCACGTATTCGTTGCTGGTGAAGCGTCCGTTGAGCTCGGAGCAGGTCAGTTTGAACACACGGTTCAGGTAGTACGCCGGCTTCTTGTTGCTGTACTCGATCTCGCGGAGAACCTGGGTTATATTATCATTTTGTTTAGTAGTGCAATATTACATTAATTATAAGACCTTGAAACAAAATTAAACATTGTAACAGTAGCTGTTGCGACTCTAAATTATCTCTTTCTTTTGCCGAAAAGTGTGTGCTTGTTGTGTGTGTTTGTTGCAAAGGTATTTCTATAATTAGAAATTCGCAAGTATAATTAGAAATTAGCAAACTCACCGCCTGGTAATTAGCCACCGATTCTGCACCGGTGAGACTAACGCCATCTCTCGTGAGCGCCGCGCGTATACCCGAGCGGGGCAGCTCACCCGCGCCGCGCAGCGCCAGCGCCTCGTGGTCTGGGTTCAGAGCCGGGTAGACTGATACTACACACGAGTCCAGCTTCTGGCTGTCTTCCTCTGTGAAGAACAGTTTTGTTAATACCCGGCATTTACTATTTATCATGTTCTAGTAACATTATAGAAAGGTTTAATTTTTAAAATAATAGAGCAGAGGGATCGCCGTTGCATTTAAAACTAGGAGATACAATTCAAGTGTAATTTCACGCCTGTATTCTGTCAGCTCATGGTGTCACTCCAATAGAGTCTGCCTTTTCGTGGTCACGCTTGGCATAAATTCCTTCGAGTCTTAACCCTAGAATATTGATCCGCAGGATGGACGTACTACTGTCACACTACATACCCGGGGCGCGGGCGGCGCCGGGCGGCAGCACGCGCACGCGCAGGTCGGGGAACACGCGCAGGCCGGCGCGGAAGTGCGCGTAGTCCTGCGCCGCGTCCGGCGTGCCGTTCAGCAGGATGGTGGGCGTCTGCGGCGCGAGCACCATCACGTACGACTCCGCACCGCGAGCGTGCAACACGCGCCCGTTGTCGCAACTGACGACAAAAAGTTTACTTAAAATAAAAGTTTTTAAGTTTATGGCCATTTTATTATCTAACAACATACGTTTAATAAATTAACACACAAAACTAAACTGCATGCAATGTTAGTACAATTCAATTAATGTCATTTAAATTGGTTAAAAATATCTATAAGAGTACATAAAATAGTGTTACGAGTATGATTAGCTTGCCGTTGGCTCTTATAATATATTACTCATTCATTGACAATTATTCTGTAAAGTGTCTGCTACATAATATAAGGAATTAATACCTACATCGTGCAATAAGTTTATAAATAAGTTTAGCAATACATACGTGATAGTAGTAGCCAGATGTACGTTGCGTCGTCCGGGCGTGGGGAAAGAACGCGCGTCGCCGTACGCCACGCGACGCACGAGGGTTTCCACTTCGCCCGCGCTGTCGCCCTCTACTGATACTGACTTCAGGTCTGGAAAATATTTGAAAATACAGGGTGCCGTTTCAAAAAAGTGAAAACACTAGGCATACATAATTTTTTTGTAATTTACACAACAATAATATGATTTATATTTCATAAAAATACTTTCGACGTTTTTCCTACTATTACAAATTTTAAAGTTTGTGACGATGAACGGATGGATGTTTGTGACTCTTTCAGGCAAAAACTACTGAACAGATTTTGATGAAATTTGGTATGGTCGTAGTTTAGGCTGTGGATTATCACATAGGGTACTTTTTATCCCCAAAAAAGTACAGTGTTCCCGTGGGATTCACGTATTCTAGTTAAACTATAATGTTAAGACGGTCCCAATACACTTACATAGGTCTGGCGCGAGACTGAGCCCCTCCCTGCAGCGCGCGGCGCAGCGCAGCGCGGTGGCGGGCTGCACGCCGCCGACCAGCACGCCCAGACCCGCCATCCATCCGTGCATGTGGTGCTTCATGTCTCCTTCAGTTCCTGTATCCAAAACATTTTGTTTATTAGCATGACTAATAATGGTTTTAACCCGCGACTCCTAATTGTTTGTGAAACAATTGGATTAAGTACATTTTTACCACGACTAATAAATAAAAGTTAAGTCTCCCGACTCCTTTTCATTCGCCATTGTTTATAAAAACATTGGACCTAAGTTTATTCCCATTAGAGGTTGGATTAGCAGTAAAAATTAATTAACAACGTAGAAAACCGCTTTAGGTAGGGTCTGAGTTTGGTGGTTCAATTCATTAAAATAAAAATAATATCTATGGACGCTTCACATCACGTCAGTCTGGTCCCGTGCTAAGTATCCAAAGAATTAGTGTTATGGGGACCAGACAACGGCGAAATATACTTTTATATTTTTTTTTGTACGTACTTATAATTAAGATTATTATTATATTATACAGATATTTAATACACATCCATGAGCCAGGAACATCGAGATCTTTTTTCCTTTGGCGGGATTCAAACCCGCGACTACCGGTTTGAGCACCGACGTGCTCAACCACTAAGCCACAGAGGTCATCCTAGTTGTAGTTTATGAATGCGTTGCCTCTTTAGCTTGCGATATTAAACAATAACGAACAGAATAGAAGGGCTGATATTTGCAGTAAATTAATGCCCACGTTACGATAAAACTGCACAATTCGGTTAAACCAGTGGTCGGTAACGCGTCTCTATATTTATATTATATAAATTAGTTTTTAAGTACTTTGAAGTCTTTGTTTTGTATTAGTTTTTATTTTTCCCTCATTTTATCTTCATTGCTCTTGTCATTAGTATTAATTTATTAAGAATAAAAAAAAATGCATTTTTAATTTAATATAACCTACCTATACATATAAATTTAATATACCTACTATAGATATCGATTAGGTATAAATCGATTAGGATATCGTTCAATGCAGCAACTAGTCTTGGCAGAGCGGCGCGCGGTGTGACACTACATACTTCTGCTATCTGAGGTTTCGTTAGCGGCCGTGTAAATCACGCGTATGTGTGCGTGCGCCGATTCGTGTGGTCTAGTATGAAGATGGTCTACTGTACATTATTTTAAATATTGTAGTTTTATCGTTAAATTAAATTCGACTATGGTATGTACGTACCCTGCCAGCACGCGCCCACGACCAGGGTGGTGTTGATCCCATGCGCGGGGTGCAGCGGCCAGTCGTCAATGACCTCCGGCGCGCGGCCCTCGGCGGCGCGGTACGGCTCGCCGTCCACGTACAGCTCCACGTTCGGGAACCGCACGTTGATCGCGTAGTGATGCCACTCGTTGTCGCACACCTGAAGTAGAAATGATCACCTCTAAGTCCTCAGCGCCTTGATGTAGCAAATACATTCTAGAATCTACAGCACACAGTGTGCGGAGTTTTTGTCACTGCTCACCGTGAAGAAGTTAACTACAATTTGTATGGCATTGAATTAGTTACCATTGTTTACACAGCACACTGAGTGTGATTTTTTCTCACTACTCGCCGTGAAGGAGTTAATTACTATTTGTATGGCATCGAAACAAAGCCCCTAGTGACAAACAATGGTAAGTGGTAACTAATTCGATGCCATACAAATTGTAGTTAGCATCATCACGGCGAGTTGTGACAAAAACTCGCACACAGCACTCGCTTATAAACGTCGTACAGTGCCCGGCACGTAAGTTGAACCCAAATTTTAGTTTTCTGCGCATGTTTTTTCGCAGAAAAACGACACAAAACTAAAATTTTTTTTTAACAAAACGGTTGCTGTGTTTCATTAGATATTGTATTGTTAATAATTCTTTAGTGCTATGATGTTTTTCTGTGAAAAAACATGCGCAAAAAACTAAAATTTGGGTTCAACTTACGTGCCGGGCACTGTAATGTAATAATCTGTATGACGCCATTGACACGTAAACAAAATGCCGATTTGAGTGTAAGTAATTTTGAAAACCAAGGGTCAGTTTACACCGCGACGATGCGTGACGCGACGCAGCGATGCATTTTTAAAATAGCTATTAAAAATTGAACTTTATTCACTACACAAAAAGATACACGTTTCATATGACAACAATCATACACTACACATGCGCTGTGCAGCACGACGCATCTCGACATTCGAACTATTACAATGAAACGTCTATCTTCTTGTGTAATTAATAAAGTTCAGTTTTAAATAGCTATCTTCAAATGCAGCGTCGCGTCGCGTATCGTTTCGTTTCGGTGTGAATTGGAATTAAGATCGCCTTCCCTCAGGAGCAATTGCGGCGCAGCAACCGCGCTATCTCCACATTTAACAGCCGCTCGCGATTTCAAATATTTTGCTGCCGCTTAGATATTGAAGCAACGGGTGGTCTAAAGTTACTAGGCCCTAAAGACTTTTAGTTTGAATATTTTACCTCTGGAAGCTTCCACCGCCACTCGGCCGGGCGGAAGATGTTGAGGTCGCCCTCGCCGAAGTCGCGGCGCAGCAGCAGGATCAGCCGGCAGTTGCGCACGAACAGCGCGTAGTGGTGGCGGTTCATCTCTGGAATACGCAGATAAGATAACATTTAGCATAGAATATAATCATTTACTTTACCAGGAAATTGATTACAAAGATGTACATTATGTTGATGATGTTATCTTTCTTATACTTTAAACAAGTCAATCTTGGTATACGGGTGTTTTTCCAGTCAGTGTCCAAACTTTCAGGAGAGAATATACTCTTGAATATAAGCACCTTTAACTATGGGATCAACATTCCTACTTGAAAAAAAATCTGCTATTTCCTACAAAATGCTATCTATGGCGTAGCCTTTTGTATGAAACAGCAGTTTTATTTTTCAAGTAGGAAAGTTAATCCTATAGTAAAAGTTGATTCAAGAGTATATTCACTCCTGAAAGTTTGGACACTTAACTGGAAAAACACCACGTATATAATCGTAATCTCGACAACGGCCCTTGCAGCCGCAGCAGCAATTTACATGAAATTTAGTATGCAGGGGTAGAAAAATCGGTCTAGCTAGGTTCTATCCCTGCGCATTTTTAAGTTATATATGTTTTTTCTTTCGTCTTGCAACAACATATCCATAATTTCGATTTTATGATGTTAGTCCGATTGGCAGTTTGGTTAATTTTTGCGTAGGTCGGAAATTTGGAATGTGGTGGGTTCAAACCCCAGGTAAAATATTTTTGTGATTATTTTTTTGAAATCTACTAGATAGATCAGAGCAAAGTTAGGTTACTCAGGTACTTATTCATAAAAATGCTAACTTGGTAATAATGTTAGAAATAATGCTAATTATTATTAAAGTACAGGCAGGTTTAAAATGTCCTGTATGTAACGTACTTTGCCACTCGACTGGCAAAACCTACAGAAAGTGGTTTTTTTAAGCCTTTGAAATATATTCAAGCAAAGAAATAAGTTTGATTTGATATTTTTACAATGTTATTAGACCGGCGGGTAAAGTGACTGCGAGTAGCACAGCATTACTAGTCGCCGCGTGTCTTGTAAATATTTTTAACCGGCGACCCATTTCTTGTCTTGTTTTGGATGTATCGCATAACATAACTTGCACGTGAAGGTAATATTAAGGTATGTATGTCCTCACTGTGGTCATCAGCTAAACATAGGACATGTTCCTTGCGGTGCTTGTCGTGGTCGGGCGGGGGCGCGTGCCGCAGCCACGTCGACACGGCGAGCGTGCTGCCGATGGAGTGCGCTAGCACGGTCTCCGGCACAACCGCCGACGTCGAGTCGCCGTCGAACTCGAACATCTGCTCGCCGTCGCGACCTGCACGACATTATAATATTTTATTTAACAAAGCATTTTTTAATGTAAAGTATGAAAAATATGTAATGCCAAAAAACTAACAATGGTATCTTAAAAAGTAAATTTAAAAATACCTGAATCTGGTTTCAAGGATTTTGCCCATTCGTTGCCAACGCCAGGACTGGGCAGGAGATCAATGGTCTTCTGGTCCAAGCCTGAAAACAAAAACAAAAATATTTTGCATTTCCATATGAAAATATGTTAAAACTCTTTGATTTTATCATATTTTATACTGTATTCTTTACTGATATTTAGCCTAGAGAGGAAAGATTACAAAGAGGTCTTTACTTAAGATACCTTGTTATTTGCTTATTGTCTGTCTCTTGTCTGTCTAATATATTCTAAAAGGTATGCCATTTACATGTAGTAAGTTACTTTTGGCAAGCCATGGGATATTGTATTTGCTGAAAAGACGCTTTTATAGTTTCGACACCAAACTCACCGCAAATAGACCGTTGCGCGTGCAGCGAGTACGTATCCCGATCGCAGGCCACGCCCGCGCGCGAGGCCTGCAGCGTCACCGCGGCCTGTATGCGCGTGACGCCCGGGCACCGCTCGTCGCTGGAGCAGGCCTCGAGACGAGCCGCCGGGAATAGAGCGAGCGGACCAGTCCCCGGCGCGTAGTCTACGCGCTCCGCGATACCTATTAAAAAAACAGTTATTTAAGGGCGTGGATCCTACAGAATATTTTTTGCAGTTTCACGGATTTTCTGTATGAAAAGGGTAAAAAAATATATATATATAAAGGGTACTGTTGGCCATGGGTACCCACATAGGAGATAGTTAAGCCTCTAGTATCTTAAAAAAAAACCGGCGCTGTTTTGTATAGGTTTTCGTGAAGGCTACTATTAGATGCTATATGATCTGAAATCCAGCGGACCCGGGAAAATTCAGAGCACTGAAAATAGAATTCTCCCTAATTACAATAGAGTTGAAAATCGAATCCAGAGTGTCAAGTCAAATGTCAATGTCAAATCTGACAACTCGACTGCGCTAATACAATTGAGCTGAAAATCTAACACTTGAGATTTTCAGCTCAATTGTATTAGCGCAGAGTTCTATTTTCATCACAATTTTCCTCGGCCTTCCGGATTTCGAATCATAAAGTCCCAACCTTATCCACCGGTCAAGATATCACCAGTAAGTCTCTATTGATTTATCAATTTATAGTAGTATACCTTTCCAGCCGGCGCGGCAGGGCTTGTTGACCTTGATGGTGACCATGACGGGCGCGGACTGCATCATGCCGCAGTCGTACGCGACCACGGACAGGATGTGGTTGTGCGACTTCTCGTATTCCAGCATTTCGGTGTTGCGGATCACCCCTAGAAAATCACAGACGAAAATTTTTATTTTTTGTTAGAAATAGTTTCAGATCCGAAGATGTCCGTTTCATGTTCCGGATAAATTAACAAATTACACTTTTATACACCTACCGCCTTACTAATGAAAATATTTCCGCAACGGATAACATATTATATACAATGTTGCTGTCTTTATCTGTCATGTGACTTTTTCAACATATTAGACATAGATTGCAGGGGGTATACGTATGTATACTATCTTTAGTAGATTGGAGGTTTGTCCGTTGAAGGAGCATCCAACTTTCTGGCCATTTGGGGCCCATTATAGGACTCCATAACCACACGATCATAAAAAGGTCAAAATCCGATTTGCATCGGCATTTGCTCTGCTATTTAAGCAACAGGGGAACATACCACCTCCGAGGATCCCGCGTAAATAGTCTCCCACGGGAACACATCACTTTATCGGAATAATGTAGCCTATGTTTTAATCCAGAGGAATGAAACTACTACCATACCAAATTTCATCAAAATCCATTCAGTAGTTTTCGCGTGAAAAAGTAACAAACATCCATACATCCATCCATCCATCCTCACAAACTTTCACATTTATAATAATAGTAGGAGGTATAATAATAGTACTACTATTATTATAAATATGAGAATGAGAAGAATGGAAGGATTGCTAGACTTCTTTTGGCAGTCGGTTAGGCCAGGTACATCTGCTATTCTCACCTTCATTGCTAATAGTAAACGGCTGTGCCACGACACCGTCGTTCAGGATCTCGTACTTGCACACGTCGCCGAAGCGCGGGGTACAGTCGCGGTCAGTGGCCTCCACTCGGACTATCTCGTCGTAGATCTTGCCCTCGTCGACGGTCCGGATGTAGGCGGCCTGGGTGAAGACGGGCGGGAACTCGTTCACGTCGGTCACCGTTATGTGGACCGGGACCCTGGAATCAAGACTAGACTAGAGTATGAAGCATGGCATGAAATTAAGATTTAATAAATTATTCTAAAACTATACCTCGGCCTATCATGCCCACTGGATAAAATAAATTCACGGCTTAGGGTGAGTTCACACCGAAACGAGTTCGCCGAAGCCGCCGAGAATGAATCCGCGACGCGGTGCAGCATTTTTAATATAGCTATTCAAAATTCAAACTATATTCACTACACAAGATGGTGAATATGAAGATACACGTTTAATTTTAAGAATTTGAATGTCATGTTGCATACCGCTGCACAGCGCATGTGCAGTTTATGACTGATGCCATATAAACTTGTATATTTTTGTGTTATAGTGAATAAAGTTCAATTTGGAATAGCTCTATATCAAAAAAACGGCGACAATTACAGATAGTTCAACTCATCTTTGCGCGTGACGCTATGTGTGCGTGCGCTTGTAATTATACAGCTTTAATTTGTGTGGCAGTGACGCAACCGCCGTCGTCCGAGCAACACGTGTTGTTATCGTTTTTTTGCGTGGGTACAGTCATTAAGAAAATGTCTAGCTCTTCACGGAGAGAATGTTTAAGGAGTCAGGTAAATATTTTTGTTATGTGTCACTTTCGATATAATTAATATTTGTCATGATTCAATAATGTATGAATCTTTAAAAAATAATATTTTTAAAGTAAACGTATTGTTATTGTTTTAGACTCGTGAAACTATTGCCAAGGTTAGGTACCTTATAGGTAGGAATTTATGAAAAAGGATGCGACAGATCTTTTGCAACTAGTAAATGATCCAGTTTGCAGCGCAAGTCCAATTTTAATATCAAAATATTAAAATTGTAATATTTATACAAATAAAAATACATTTTACACATTAAGTTTTTATTTTAGTTGTAATAAATGTTTCTGTATTTTGTACTTCACTGTACCTCTTGTCACGCACACAAAGTCACTGTGCATATACAAGGTTAAGGCACACATAATTCCGCGCGCAAAGTCGAGTTGAACTATCTATACCGCTCTCTAGGAAACCGTGCCATTTTGTTTACATAGAATTTTTTCAGTCACCGCTGCATTTAACTATGTGACGGCAACGCCATAACAGAGCTTTACGCTTTTCTTTCATTTATCAGAAACTTTTTTTAAGAGTACCCTCATTTTAGTAACTAATTAAAAAAGACTTGTGGATTTGCTGGAGGAGGATACCCTCGTATTAAGTAAGGTGAATAACACACGTGTTGGAGTAGGAGCCGTCGCAGCCGACCGCGGCGATGTCGAACTTGTAGTTACGCCGCTTCTCGCAGTTGAGCGGGTAGCGCACGCGCAGCCTCGCCTCGTTCTCGTCGATCACCATGATCTGACGGACAAACAGACGAACATACGTTATACATAAAATACTAGTTATCACACTCGAATTCGCATAACAAAAATATCAGGTAGGTACACGTCTTCCGTATCCGTACCGATACGTGTGCTATTATGTGTGCGTAACACTGTAATTACACGGCGAGGCGTAATTGGGACTGGCCTCGCTGTGTGGTTCGCAGATCTTCTCGTTTTTTATTTGGCCTGAGTATCCAGAATGCAATTTTTCGCACACAAGAACAACATATTGGTAGATAGTGATCATCATCGTGAAAATTTGTTTAGTAACTCAAGACAGATATATAAGTTTAAAACACTTCATATTTTGGAGAGTATAGAAACCAAATTCGTTTTCAGTAGCCTATGAGGTTGATTGATTGACAAACTCACCGGAACAATCATCCGTCAGTGCCAAAGTTACTTTGGAGTTTACACGAGCCATAGGTAGTAGGTAATATAAGTACGCAGTAGTAGGAAAGAGGGATTATAATATTATTTTTAAGTTCCCTCTTGTTGATTTTTTAGGCGTTTAATTTAAAGTTGTTACTACATAATCAGTGAAACTAAATCCTCAATGCAGGTAATATCATCTAATTTTGTAATTTAGCTTCTAAAATAACTATTATAATTAACTAGCTGTCCTGACACACGTTGTTCTGTCGCACCTATATATATATATAGCGCTAAAACCCAAGAACGGCTGGACGAACGATTTGGCTAATTGTGGTCTTAAAATAATCGTATCAGAGAAGGTTCAAACTTTAAACGGTGCGAAATTTTGGAAAAACTGCGGGGAAAATATTAATATTTGTTAATATTGTTATATTTGTGTTCAGGCAGTGCGAGACATTCAAATTGCAGTCCATTTTTATTTAAAAGAATAAATAAAACAATTAGGTTGAATAAGATGTTTCACAAGCCACAACCACTCAGTCTGAGGACTGTGTACACAGAACACTATTACTCCTACCGGAGACTGTGTATCAACTGCCTCGCAGTTCGCAAGCGGCAAGCTCAACGGCCAACTTATTTTCTTTATTCAAATAATGTTCACCTACCCGCAACTTTTCGGGTACAATACTTTTACCATTTTTTTTAACGGGAAAATAATTATAGTACACATGCCGATATGATGTCGAGTTGTGTATATACTTCGCCACTGGTAGCTAGTAAATGGCTGTGGCAGTGTCCGATTATCCTACTCTTTTACATTTTTACCTCCGTTTTATAGTAACTTTGAACTTTGAAAGTTATCTGCTTATATATTAGCTATCTGCTTAGTGTAAGTTGTACCTATATCATTTACCGTACGTATCGAGTATCGACCCGTCGGGGAGTCGTGCGTTCTATTTATATTTGTGAAAGTTAGCCGATTTGTTGCGTTTGACCCGCGCGGCCGCGAGGGCGGACGGCGATATGCATTAGTAACTTTATCGACGTGAATAATAACTAGAGATATGCCTATAATTATGGCTTTGGCCGACTATCCGATTAGTCGGTTGTAAAGAGTCGGCCTCTTCTAGTCGGCCAAGTCGATCACGGTTTCGGGGATTTCCGTAACGCTTAGGCTGGGAGTCTTCCTGATTCCGGATCATATAGTCCCTCTATATGATCCGGAATCCGGAAGACCGTAGAAAATTCTAAGCATTGAAAATAGAACTTTTTGCTAATGCAATATATATTGAGTTTATATTATATAGAGTTTTTTTATTAATACAATATTATATAATAGAGTTGAAAATCGAACACATGAGTGTCGAGTCAAAAGTCAATGACAGCTCGACAGTCGGAACATCCATTTTCAACTCTATTGCATTACAAAATATACCTATATTTAATATGAACGTCTCTTAGCCGAAACTGTCTCATGGCGACAAGTCTGGCTAACGATCGTCGGCTTTCCTTTTGTGTGTAGCTAGCTATATGTGCGCACATCAAGACAAAATGAATCAAGACGGACGGACGTATATACGGATTTCCGTATGTATGTCTACGGCATTTTGATGAACCACAAAGAGGGACGGACTATTGGCACTCAAGGAGGTATTTAGTTTGTTATAAATTAAATACAATAAATTTCGCAAAGCGTGGACTGTTGATCACATCGCGCTGTAAAGGGCAAGCATTCCGTTTTGCCCACAGGCTTGTTTTCTTTTATTGTACGGTCTTTACCTATGAAATTGCCGTTTTGTATGAAAAAAATTAAACGAATTTTTTTCATGTATTTTTTATTTGTATTAATCGAAGTAATCACTCATGCAATCAATGCATCTTTGCCAACGCAGTGGCAGTTTATTGATGCCCTTCTTAAAGAAATCAGCTGGACGGGAGGCAACAAATTCTTCAAAGGCATTTTGTACTTCTCGGGTATTCAATTTTTTTCCCGCCAAGAAGTTATCCAAATTCTGGAAAAAGTAGTAGTCTGTAGGCGCAAGGTCTGATGAGTAGGGCGGATGACGGAGAGCTTCCAGCCCCAATTCTTGCAACTTTGAGACCGTCTGCTGTGCAGTATGAGGTCGCGCGTTTTCGTGCAGGTGCAGCGGAGACGAGCGATTGACCACCAATGCTGGTTGGATATGTGCCAGCTTCTCGATCATTGTGTTCAGTTCTTCACAGTACACATCTGCAGTAATGCTCACCCCGTTTGGTAAGAAGCTGTGATGAATCAAACCGGCGCTAGACCACCAAACAGTGACCATCACTTTTCTAGGGGTAAGTTTTCGTTTAGGGCATTGTTTAGGTGCTAAACCAGGATCCAATTAACTTGCTGAGCGCTTGCGGTTGCGGTTGAGTTCGCGGGGCACCCATTTGTCAAGCATTTGTCAATATTGTTTTGACGCTAACGTCGAAATCTGCTGCTAATTCACCCGTAGATTGGGTATCATCAGCTTCCACAACCGCCCTTAATTCGTCATTGTCGACCAAAGTCTTCGGATGACCGCGAGGTTCATTTTTCAGGTCGAAATTTCCAGAACGGAAGCGAGCAAACCAATAACAGATGGTGCGTTGGTTTGTAGTGTTAGCTCCGTAAACGTCGTTGATGTTGCTTGGCGCTTGTGCCGCGTTTCTGCCACGACGGTACTCATATTCCATAATTATTCGAATTTTTAACGTATCCATGATGACGTAAAAGGTTGAAATGCGATGAAAATGTAACACTAATCAATAAACAAATTACTACTTTTGGAAAAAGAATTCCATGTTTTTAAAATAAAATTAATTTGAAATTAGAATTCTTAGCGAAACAAAAATTATTTTGATTTGAAATGGCCAGTACTGCTGAACGGCAATTTCATAGGTAAAGACCTATTATTTAATAATAACCTTTTTCAAATATAAATTATAAAATTATCCTAAACGGCAAACCTCTTCAAAGTATGCAAATTGATAAAAAATCAATAGATATTAGACGAGACGGTTTAACCGAAGACGTTATTTATGACGCTCTCCCAGATGACATTGGATTAGCTACCGTCTACGAAATTATCCAATCAAACGATCGATGATCAAATGATCTGAACGATATCAGTCTGGAATCTAGATAGATTCCAGACTGATTTCGTTCATCGTCACTATCATCATTGGCCCTAAGAGCCTTGACAGTCTTTTACGGTAGAAGAGCCATGCTTTAGCTTGAATGTGCGGGCTTGCAAGGCCACACGGAGAAGGGGCATAAAAACTAATGTAATACATAATATGTAATACTAATCTTCCACGAAGGTTCAAAAGAGGGACAATAGCATAATATGCTCGTCAATAAATACTTATTTCAAGAAGACAGGTTACTTGGTTGATAATTTATTATATTTACGTGGTACGAAAAAAATCATTTAATTTAAAATCACTCACTTTTTGCCACTCAAAATACTTAGTGAGATAATATACTTATACGACTAAATTGAAATATTATAAGTACCCAAAATATAATCGATTTACAAACACAACGCACTAAACGGCTTGATATTCAATATTAAAATCTGATTATGCGGTGATTCGACAGTGGACATAGTGCTTTGGAACTTTATTTCCAATTTTAGTGAAACAACGGTCGCGAGCATTTTAAAATCCATTTCAAGCGAAAGAGGCCTTAAAAACGAAGCAATCGATATGGATTAGCATTGTAGGGTTCCGTTCTCAATGTTACGTCTGACTGTCTGTCTGTCCACAGTCGGCCAACAAAATTGAGGTAAACACTTTTGTGGTGGAACAGCTACCAGTAGCGACGTATGCATATATAGCATCAGCATCAAGCTGATCTGCAAGTCAACATTCACCAGTGTAGATATTTGTATGGGCAAGCAGCTGCTGTACGAAACGCTCGGCCAGAGCGCGAACATGCCATCATGCTGGAGAGATGGCGGCAAACGAAGTGTGCAGGACATCATCTCCCTGCTGAAGCAGACGGATCCAGACGACGTGCCGGCCTTCGTGGCGAAATATCTCCACAAGCTGCCGGTGCTAACGATGGACCACGTCGACGTCTCCAGCCTGCTGAATAACTTCAACAGTATGAAGGCAGAGCTGGACGAGATGCGAGGTAGATCGGAATCTATCATCCGAATGAATCGAAATCATCCCTGATTTGCGTAGTGAATTATTACAATTAAAATGTAATAAATCATTAAGTAGGTCACCCGATCATTCAACTGCCTTTGTCAACACACGTCGAAAGTGGCGCGCGTGCTAAACACACCGTTTTGCGTGTCAGCGGAATCTGAAGCGTCAGCTACCGCCCCCCGCCGCATTCGTTCCCCTGCGGGTTGTTCTGACGCCGAGACGCCGACGAAATTTTGCCGCTCGCCCCGCACCTCCCCCGCGGGCGAAGACAAATAGGGAGAAAGAACGCAAGGTTACGGAGAACTGCAAGGCTGAGCCACCTCAACCTGACAAGGACAAGAGTAGGGAGTGCGATGAGGAGCGCTTCATACTGGTGGAGAGAAAAAAGAAGAGGAAGTCCGCCGTCCGCAACCACCGCGGAACCGCACCCTACGTATCCGAGCTGTGACTGCGGTGTGAAGTACCCGCGACGCCGCTGTACTTCTCTCACCTGCACTGGTCCATGGAGGTCGAGGACGTCGTGGACTACATCCGTAAGAAGACGTTCCTCGCCTCAAGGGTCGAGCATCTGGAGTCTCGCCACAACGTCAACTTTAGTTCCTTTGTGGTGAGAGTATCGACGCATCTACTGTCGACCTGCGAGGTGGGGGATTGCTGGCCGACGGGTGTGGTTTACCTACCGGAGGTTCCGGGGGAGACTCCGGAACGAAGAGTGCATCACGTCGCCAACAACACGTGACAAAGTATAGTTTTTAAGTATACAATATATATGTTAGTCGGTAAGGTATTTATAATATGGGCCTTTGCAATTTGAAATAAAAGTTTTTTATTCATTATTATTATTACTTATTATTATAACACGATTCATACAGGCTTCACGTTTAGTGAGGTGTCAGTAGATTCGTAATAATATCCCCCTGGTCATAGGCCATAATATAATTTACGTAGTCGGGTTATATCTAGTTTTTATAAAAAATATTGTATTTTTTTTATTTTTACAGTTATATTTTTATTATAATTTATTACTAACAAGGGTTTGACTTGTCATGTCTGATCGTAAAGTGTGGCTGTAAAAGCGTTTTCAGTATCCGGTCGCTTAAGAAAATTTACTATCACGCCACAAGAACATTCTATGACTGAAATTTAAGGTTTAACTAAACTTAATATTTTATTCGGGACTATTAAAACAATATTCGAAGCAAGAATTTGCAGCCTCAGGTAATAATACTAAGGGCTGTTTTTTCAATCGTCAGATAATATTTTTAACTGAGGCATAATGATATGTGACATTGACAGATTTTTCATACAAAATCTGTCGTAGTCCATTGACGTGTATGTTTTAGAGGAGGCATATTGAGGTGAAAACTGTTCCCACATAAATGGCTCCACTTTTGGAGATTTTGGGGCCATTTTGACATTAGAGGTATGGTGAAATCAAGATGGCTGACATTTTGATGTATGGTGAAAACCAAGATGGCGTAAATTTCTCTTGTATGAAGATTTGTTCTGTCAAATGTACGTCATAGCCTATCTTTAGTTTTGATGTTTTTTTTCAAAGTCACATAATATTTATTCCTGAGGTAAAAGTTAAGTGAGGTAAAAGTACGACGATTAAAATCGCTTATTACAATAGGGTTTCGTAACGTGGCCTTGGGGAATTATGTTCAGACCCATGACCCATCCAAAGACGACACAGGGGATTTTATTTATTTAGGTTGATGCATTTATTTATTTATGTAGTATTTTTATCTTGAACCATAGAATTCATAAAAATATGCATTTCTTCAAAATTCGAATGATCGCATTCATTTAAAATGTGCGTTGTTTTAAAATTCACTACAAACGGATCAATTTATAAAACTCGGGCTAGTTTTTAGGGTTCCGTAATACATAAGGAACCCTTATAGTTTCGCTGTGTCTGTCCGCGCTTCTAGCTTCTATAATATAAATGAATGAAATTTGGTATAGTTATAGATTGTGTACAAATATCGGATTTGGCATCAAATAATAATAATAATTGTATATTTTAGGGGTGGCTCTCCATGTATGTGAAGTGGGGATGAAAAATATTTTTTCATTCCACCCCATCGTGTGGGATATCGTTGAAAATTTATCGTTAAAAACAAAGGCAAGGTTTCATACATGACTTTTCTACAAAGTCGACCGACCATTTTCGAGTAATAGGCCTCCAAACGGTTAGTAAGTTGGTCCCCCCCCCCCTAGCATTTCTAAACTATAAGAGATAGAAACTTGTAAGTTTCCATGCTGATAGAACATGCTCAAAACTCTTTAGGAAAATTATTAAATAATGAAATCGGACAGTAACTTTTGAAGTAATATGAAAAAAACCTATGACGCGTTGACAGTTACGGAAACCTCGATAGACATGTCCTGGCATGCTCTTGGTTAGGTTATTATTAAAAAAAAATATGCAATTGGTAACCACAAACAATTGGTAATAGCTATGTTAAAGAAGACGATAAAAAATACAACTTCAATTTTACATCATCATTCATCAAATCATCACTAAAACTATTTCCATCAACAATAGATTTGCGCTAATTTTATTATCGAATATGTGCTCAATATGAACCTTATAGCCTTATATAGTACAATTTCGCATGATATTCGAACCTTATGGCGATGGTAATAAGGACGATATAGTGCAGTATCTCGTTCTCGTCATATGATTTGTGCACGGAAAATGAAACCTTACAGCATTCGTAATAAGGGCGAAGTGTCGCATCCGTCAGACAGATCCGGTTGATTTTTATTCAATTTATTTTCGCTGCAGATTCGCTTCGGATGCGAGTATACATCCGTTTTGTGTCGGGAATTTCAATCATTTTCAAGAATTTTTATATGCAATCGCATTGGCAAGAAACATACATTTTTAAAGCAGAAATCGTGTTAGAGCTTGCATTGATTGGGCTTGTTACACTCCTTGCCTGCGGCGTCGCGCGCTGCTGTTGTTCCTCTGGTTTTTTGGGTTCCATAGGTACTACAAGGAACCCTTAATGTTACGCTCTGCTCGTCCGTCTGTCTGTCTGTTCGCCTTTCTAACTTCTGTAATCTATATCTATACTTCTATACTTGAAGTGGAAAGATTTGTTGGTTTGTTTGCATTGAATAGGCTCCGACGTACCGGACCGATTTTGATGAAATTTGGCACAGAGATAAGAGTTGGCACGGGAAAGAACATTTCGAAAAAATCCAATTGTCCGCTGATATTTACGAAACCCTCCTTTTTTCTATACAAACTTTGGAGATCCGTTTCATACCGGGTGAATATTTGAAAATTCTCTTCTATCTTCAACGCAGTCTGTGATCAAAGCTGTGCTCTTTTAACAAATGACAAAAAAAAAAACTAAATGTGCAAAGAAGCTTAAGGGGTGACCAGGGGTCTAAAAAGGCCACTTTAGTTGCTTCATATTATGTTTAATATATTTTTTTCCATACAAAAATAGTGAAATGGAAAAATGGCTACATGATTCGTCTGAGTTCATCATATTAGAAAACAGCAATTTTGACAGTTTTCAATAGAAATGCGTAAAATGGCGCACATAATATGAATTGAAAAAATATATGAAACATAATTTGATACACCTAAAGTGGCCTTTTTAGACCCCTTTTAGGCCCTAGGCTATAGGCTAGTGGTTACAACCGCTGCGCGCTAACCTTGAGAAGCCAGAAAAATATTTAGTTATTTTTATATAACTAAATTCATGGAAATGAAATCCGTATCCGAAGGTCGATCCTAATCCTATCTGACGCGAGATCCTGTCACATTGGAGAACGGGCTCTCAACCCTCGCCTTGCTTGACATAAGCCGTGAGCCGTGACAGATCTAGAAAACCACTCTCATTCCTAGATGTCTAGATGCAGGTCAAGAAACACTGTTGAGACCTAATCTAGTTTAGACATACAGCGAAAGTCTGTTATATGGACATTGAAGGGACTTATAAATTATGGTCGTAATAGCCGATAGTTGTTTAACCGACATGAAAATGTTTTGCATCATGACAGACGTCAGAATTACGTCGTTATATCGGGTTCGTAGTCATAAATGATAGATGTTACCTGCGACTTCGTAAGCGCAAAAAGAAATCCCGCAGGAAGCTTAAGTGTTAATCCAGAGCCTAAACTACCTACTACCATACCAAACTTCATCAAAATCCGTTCAGTAGTTTTTGCGTGAAAGAGTTACAAGTATCCATACATCCTTTCACATTTATATTAGTAGTAGAATGTAAGGATAAGGATGGAAGGATGTCATTGGTGTCGTTATAAAGAGCTTTTTACACTGTTATTCATAGACGCATATATTACGAGGCATGTTGAGGCAAAAACTCTTCTCCACTTAAATGGCCCCACTTTGGAGGTTTTGGGGCCATTTTGACATTTGAAGTAAGGTGAAATCAAGATGGCCGACATTTGAGGTATGGTGAAATCAAGATGGCCGACATTTGAGGTATGGTGAAATCAAGATGGCTGACATTTGAGGTATGGCCAAAACCAGGATGGCGTAACTTTTTCTTGTATGAAGATTTGTTCTGTCAAATGTACGTCGTAGCCTGTCTTTAGTTTTGGAATCTTTGCCTGTTATTGCTAAAAGTAGCTCTTTTTGTCTCCCAAAATATGTGATGAAACAATAAGGTTAAAATCACAACACGTCTAGAGATTTGACAAAAGTTAACAGTTTTGTAACAAGTTACATGCTTACCTACTAGTTAAAATCAAACCAATTTGACAAGTGGTCTATAACACTGAGTTTATTACACTATTTACTCATAGCTTCAGTGATTTGTGTTGTTACTTATCTAGAAATGCTTAGTATCTTACTACGTTTCTATTAAGTTAATTAAATTCTATTAACTGGAGTAATTTATCTCTTGTCTATAAAATACCTGTCTGTTCCTTTTATGGTATTAGTATCATATTGGTTCGAATACCGTCAGGGAACAAAAAAGTTTTCTGTGTTCCTGGGTCATGGTATATATATATATATATATATGCATATATATGTAATAAATGTGTATTATGTAACAAAAATCTTAAATATAAGTTACACAGTATAAAAGTATTAAATATATTTACGTTGTCTGGTACCCGTAACACAAGTTCTTCGAGAACATACCACGGTACCAGATTACCGTGGTGTGAAAGCGTCCATAAAACCTTTCAAGACAGAAGCGGGTAGCCACATTACATCGTTTTAAAATAAATTATATTAAAACCAACATACTGAAAGTGAAAAGAAATTACAATGAAGGTAATTAATTTTTCAATACATAGCAGTTCAGGTCAGTAATTACTAGCCGTTTAGGTTTAGCTGTAAGCTAAGCTTCGTCGGGTCAAGTAGACCCCGTAAGTTTTTCATACGTTGTGGCCTTCAGGGGTTAAGCCCGCTACACACCTAACGTTTTATCGTAACCATTTAACGGTGTGACTTGTAAGTCTTGTAACTCTTGTCAGCCGAACTGTGCAGTTTTATCGATCGTGTATATAATACCCGCTCGGTCGGTCACAGTAGACATATGCAGTTGCAGTACTACATCTTCATACTACACCGCCCGAATCGGCGCACGCACACATGTAACATGTATCTTCTTGTGTAATGAATAAAGTTTAATTTTGAATTGCTATCTTAAAAATGTCGCGCCGCGTCGCGATTCGGTGTGAACTGAACCAAACCCCACAACTATGGTCACACTGATGGCAGGCGTTCGTCACTCGCTCAAGGACACGCGTTATTTGCCTACCATTCGGCGTATCTCCTTAGATACAATTGACAAACGGCTTTCGCACGCCGCACGCCCGTAAGAGCACTCGCACTGCAAGTTCCAGCGCTTCCGCTTCGAAATGCCATGTAATTATTGTGCAGTGGATGGCTGCTGTGTAGTAGTTTAACAACAAAATTTAGTAGCTTTTGACCTCTTTCGTAGGCATTTAATTCTCAGTAGTTTTTTTTGTAGGAAATAGCCTCCAGTCAGAAAAAAATAGAAAGAGCGTTCTTAAATAAGTATTGCAAATTTTAAAATTGCAATACCTACTTATTTAAGAATTTAGGTATTGAATTCTTTCGCTTTGATATTTTCCTTATTATTATATACCTATTCAAATTATTTATGCGATTTAGGATATTTTCAACTATAAGTTTAATAATCGAGAATTTAATGAAGGTAAAAAATCGATAAATTATTTTATAACATATTTGATTGACAAATAAATTACAATAATCCTCATAGCTACAACCCTGAGGATTTCGTGAGCAGTCACGCGTGACTCACATGTAACGTGAGTCGCACGGTCGGCAACACAATCTCGACTCTTTGTGCGCGTACTTATACTTTACTACTTACTTACTACTACGGTACTTTTTTTATCGCTGTGAAAAGCAAAAAAAAAATTATTTAGATCTTGTAGGCAATTATAGAGTAGGTATTTATGTTTTTGTATGGAAGTGATGTATCTGTTACGTAGTAACTAGGTGTTAATTATTAATCTGTGCTCATGGTCCGTGCGCACCAATAACAGGCGGCTATTATATCTGGCTCAAGAGAAACGTCTAACAGCTTGAGCCATCATCATCATCATCAGCAGGTTACTCAGTAATACTTTTCCAAGGATGATACAGTTTTGTACGGAAGATAAGTTAAAGATGAAAAGTGCAAATAAAAAAAAGGAAAAACAAAAAAGTATTTTCGTTCCCTCCGATTTTTGATCAAGTTGTCGCAGGATGATGCCAGCACACCTATCAACGTCGCATCAAATTTTATATTCCCACCTACATGGATATTGGATATATTAATTGACAACATTTAAAAATATTTATAAGCTCATAGAACACAACGCCTACATTGAGACATAAATTAACATTCAAAACTTATATTCACAATATTTATAGCTCGAAAGGGAAGGCTTGGCAAAACAAGCCGCCTTTGTTGAAATATCCAACCCACCCACAAAATTTAGCGCGAACGACGCCGCGCCGCCGAGAGTATCATATTGGTTGAAGTGAAATTGTTTCCTGATAGTGTAGTCCGGTAAATGGAAAACTGTGGGCAGAGGGGGAATGCGAGAATGGGGCATGGGGTGAGAAGAGGGCACCGTTGATTGAGCTTTGATGGGATACACGTATCCCATACACACGGGGGACTTTCGCGCGTCACCAACTTTTTTATGTGTTAACTTTAACGCTTGGATGTACAGTTTGCAATTCCAAACGTGTATCCAAGTTATGATTTTTGTTAACAAATTTTTAAGAGCCCTGAAGCTGATTCAGACAAAATAAAATTTCTAGAAACGGTCAATATGCTTAGTCAAAACAAACTAAAATTCTATCAAAGCGTTCATCAAAAATAAGATTCTGACCCAGAGGCTTTTATTTAAAAAGTATTTACATTAAACCAACAAATGCGAACTGACGAAAAAACCAATTATCTTTAGCCTGCCTACATAAACAACAGGGATTGCTTTCGCATTTCTGATAGGTACTGATATCGAACAAGTTTTGTTGTTTATAAAAAATCAGAACGGCCTGGATTTATTTGGTAGGGCTGGGACTATATGATCCGGAAACCGGTAGGCCAGGGAAAATTTGAAGCATGGAAAATAGAACTCTGCGTTAATACAATAGAGTTGAAAATCTGAGTGTCGGGTGTCGAGCTGTCATATATGACATTGACATTTGACTCGACACTCGAAACTTCAATTTTCATCTCTATTGTATTAGCGCAGAGTTATATTTTCGGTGCTCTGAATTTTCACCGGCGTTCCGGATTCCGGAGCATATAAAGTCTCAGCCTAAGTGGTAAGCGCAGCTACTGTGAAACTATTCACAGGTTGAGAAAAATGAATCTGTGTACTTAAAAAGTGAAATCTCATTATTTTATGTATGTGCAATTGCATTGTCATCAATTATTCCTAAGAAGTTAATTATCTTTAAAGGATTTAACCAAAGCACCTACGGGAAAGAAAGAAAAGTGTCTGAGCAACAGGATTCAGGAACAAAATGAATGTACTCTGTTGAACAAACAGCCGTTGAGTTAACATTGGCAGGGACGGTCTGTCTACCGTCCCGTCTAGACTATCTTTGTTTAAGTCCCTTTTCAACACGGGCACTATATTATGGGCCCTATATCATGCTCCATATTCTAACTAATCGTCGCCGATTAAGCGATTCATCGGGCCGTATTACACGAATATGGGGCAATCAGTGCCCGTTATGGGCGGGATAACCCGGAAATCTTGGGCTTATAGTAAGTAATGAGTCTTGTGGGCCCAATAGAATCTCAAGTCGATGGCAGATCGCCAGTGAGCTCGAGAGGCTATTACAAATTTTAATCCTGTTATAGTGTGATAGATCTCCGTGGCCTAGTGGGTAGACCGTTACATTCGTACTCGACAGACAGTGCAGGCTGTGGCGTATACTCATTGAACTTTTTCAGATCTCAAGTACATTATACGGACGGACGCTCTAACGGTGAAGGAAAAGTTCGTGAGGAAACCCGCACATGGTTGGCCCCAGACGTATCGACCAGTCATTCCTCTGGACTAGGCTGACTATGTTGTGAGAATGCCGTATGTGCTTGGGTAACCATACGACGTCTAAAATCGACTGTCCCAGGCACTACACTATTTCAAGAGTGGTTGCTTCGCTTGTCCGACTAATATTATAAAATATATGAAAGTTTGTGAGGATGGATGGATGGTTGGATGGATATACGGATGGATGGATGTTCATTACTCTTTCACGCAAAAACTGAACTGAACGGGTATTGATGAAATTCGGTATGGTAGTAGTTTAAGCTCTGGATTAAAACATAGGATATTATTATCCCGAAAAGGTAGAGTGTTCCCGAGGGATACTATATTTACGCGGGCGAAGCCGCGGGCAACAGCTAGTACTGTATAAATCATCCAACAACGGATGACAAGGCAGGATAAGGAACTAAGTTTCTTTTAATAATTTGCGGTTGTATGTTATCGTTCACTATATGTAGCTTGTTTGTTTGGCTGATCTTGTTTGAACACCTTTTACTGTCCCAATTTTACCCAGGAAATCCTTATAAATTGAACCTTTATATAATATAACGTAGCGCGTCGGTTCTAAACTTCTACCTATGTCTACACCACTGGGAAAGGCGAATGTAATATGTATGTATACTGTATAGGTACGTTGGAGATACATATGTATATGGTTAAATTTTCCACCCAATTGGACACCAACAGTGTTCATTAAACGCTGGCATTTAATGAAATGCCTTTGGGACTACTAGCCAAGATGCGGCGTTTAACCATACGGCTGGACGTATTTTCATTAATGTCATTTAATAACTTGAATGTTGCGAATTGCACACCTTGGGAATAAGATGCCCCCCTGAAATGCAGTCTCTGTGTACTTATGTACTTTGACTTTTGTTATAATATCTAAAGAACTATTCCATCTTTTTGCTAAAGGAAAAAGTGCCCGTGCGAGATTCTTACGCTGGTTCTCTTCAGCGGGTTAGGGTTAAACCGGAAACAGCTTTTTCTACTGACTTTCCGAAAAAAGCTTGTTATGTTTCATTTGGAAACAAAATTGTTTCGTTCTATATCATTTTCGTTGGCGAATAATGAATATTATGTATATAAGTTCTATGACCTACCTCGAAAGGCGCCTCGCCATGGTGTTTGTTGTTGAGTATGAGGAAGGAGCAGAGCGGTCCCCGGGCGCGGATGGCGGGGGTCACCTCCACCAGGGTCTCGTTCTCCCGGATCAGACCGTGGTAGCCCTCATCGGGCTCCGCTAGCTCCAGGTAAGGAATGTCTGAAAGAGAAAAAATATTGAATGAGCGAGAAGGATATTATAAAGAAGAAGAATAACAAACACACAGCGAAATTACAGTTGTTATTTTAGGTTATGTTAAAAAAACCTTAAACCAAAATGATTTGATGATTAGATTCCCTACAGTTCTGAACAACTGTAGGTACCGACTACCGTGCCGTCGAACCAACCATATGCGATTTCATTTAAATTGTCCCGTTATATATTAACTCTTCCTTCTATAATTAATTAACTATTTATCCCCTAATGCTAAGCTTTTGATTCCGAAACAAGAAGTTTCAGTATCCAATGTTCCTATATTCACCAGGTAAAGTAATATGCAAAAACATTATGCAACCAACTAACCAACTTGTGTCACGCTGAAATATCGCCACATATGCGGGCCATGCAATTTGGACGGCCGCCAGAACAGGCGGTTTAGCCAGCTATAACCGAATTGCGCTAGGCCTAGTACCATCTAGTCGTTACGGGGATACCAAAGACAGTACTAGGTTGTCTAACACTAGAAAAATATTGTAAAACGGCTGCTTTCTAGTTTACACAAAACATTTTCAACATTACCTTGCAGTTTTTTAAATAATGCTGAAATTTAAAGAGTGAGAGTCTTTAAAGAGGAGTGCAGTTCAGTGCTTTTGGATCCGGGGTAGGTATATATATACTCTTTGGTAGCATATGCTCGAGTTACTTCAAAAAAAGTAAAAACCATAAAGGTGTTCCTATAAATTTTGATGATTTCTCTCGATTCCTCATGGATCCCATCACCAGCTCTACCATTTGGTGACAATTGGGAGTTAACACTTTTAAATTAAAGAGAGTTTCGAAAATCGGTCCACAAACGGCGGAGTAATCGTATATATATATATATATATATATTATAACTTCGTTCCATCCGGGTGTCCCTTGACACCTCTCAAGTTTTTATAATATAATATACGCGTAATATATATATATATATATATATATATATATATATATATATATATATATACAGAGATTAGCCGGAACAAACACACAGACTGACAGACGGACAGAAAAATGTTAACAATTTATATTGTAAGTATCGATCATACTTTTAAATGCATCGAGGGAAAATAAAAGCTGTTAATTTAAAATTACAAACAGACACTTCAATTTTGTTTATCTGTATAGATATAATATATTATATTATACAAAACAAATAGTTGAACTAAGTATATATAGTTCTAGCGGAATTAGTTGGCCGCGCCTTAGGTAGGGTTATGGGTGAGGGGGCGGGTTGCTTGCTGCTCGCAGTGTTTCCGCCGCGAAGTCCGGCTCCGTACTGAGTAATAACATCAAGCGCTCTTCCGTCCCACCGCTCGCATACCTAAGGCTAGTTAGTCACAATATGTAACAGTCATAAGAGTCACAATGTGTAATTGCAAAATTATACATTATTGTCAAGGTGATAAGGTCGTTTTTTGTATAACTCTTAATAGTCGTTATTACATTGTGATTTCGAGTGGCAAAAAGTGTCGTGCCAATTCAATCAGTCTAGCCCCAATACAATTCGCAATGCGCCATAAGGAACTTCGTTCCAAAAAACATACACAGGAATTCGGTTCGATTCTTAGTCTGTCCCGCTCGCGCGCGCATGATTTGACGCCTATGCGACGAATGAGTCAGCTCGACAATCGAACCGAGATTCTAGGTACAAGATTTGGGGCACGGGGAAAATATCATTAAAAAGATTAGCACGTTACCAAATAAACCTTTTTAAGATAGGATTTAACGACATACTTTCCGTACATCCCCGGAATTAATATTTAATTATATCCGACGCTGAAATAATTATAAAAGGGTAAGCCATTCGAAAAGGTAATAAAACCTTACGATTCATCTATGCCAAGTTTCATTTGGCAAATCTGATTTAATGTATAGAGCACTCCAATAAAAGTTTAACGTTCGACCACACGATCCGTCTTGCAGGTTATGGAAAAATACTAAACTTTTACGTGACAACAGTTCTGAGTGCGAGTATTTGTCACCGCGCCGTGAAGAAGTTAACTACAATTTGTATGGTATCGAATTAGTTAGCATTGTTTGCCACTTAGTAAACTTTTTCACGTCGAGTAGTGATAAAAACTCGCACTCAGCACACAAAATGAACAATATGACTTTTACCTTACATTTTATTATAAATTATGTTTCCCTACCCATATTCGAAGCTAGATTCTCTAACGTTCTGTCAGGCCGTTTGTTTAACGACCTCTGTGGCTCAGTGGTTAGGCGCTCAAGCCGGAGGTCGCGGGTGCGAATCCCTTCGAGGGAACAAAAAATGTTTTTTCTGTGTTCGTGGGTCATACGTATATTAAATATCACTACATAGTATAAAACAAAGTCGCTTTTTCTGTCTGTCCGTATGTATGCTTAGATCTTTAAAACTACGCAACGGATTTTGATGATTGTGTTTTTAATAGATAGAGTGATTCAAGAGGAAGGTTTATATGTATATAAAATGCATAATATAGTAGATAAACGCTAATAATTTTAGAGGTTTCTAATGTCGTCAATAATTTTTTGAGCTTACATTGCAAACGCCGGCTGAACCCTATGAGATAGATCAAAATAACGTACTACAGTATTAAAAAGGTCTACATAAATTCCGCGACGGTATATGTCTATCTCTTAGGGATAACCCACAATAACCATTTTTTATCCTTTACTTTTTACGAAAAATAATGGCTTATTTACGAAGCGATTTTAAGCAATACAGCATTAATCCTTATTATTTACCTTAAATTAAGCACCTTAAATATATTGTGTATTTAATATAGATCAATATGGCCCTTTACAGCATGTAATTTAAATTAATATTTTCGAAGACATTACAGATTTAAAATGCAGGGACCTAGTACAATGTGCGGGCGCTACCGGCCTCCCAAGTTATTTGCTGAAGAATTTTTCTCCAAAAACACTATTCCACGCGGGCGATGCCGCGAGCAAAAGCTAGTATATGTATAGTATCAAAAATCTTATATATATAAGTTCTTCGGATAATTAGCACGGGACCAGATTGACGTGGTGTGAAGTGTCCATAAATATTATAATTATTAATCACGGATGCTCTGAAGATTGTCTGTGGTCTGCACATTCCTCGACTACGCTGTCAAGACAGAGCGTGTAACCGTCTTACCTGTTATATAACTTGTAAGACTGTACTATTTTCAGTTTTAGTCTGTGTGCAGGACGCGTGTAGCCGTGGAATTAAGCTTATCCCTGATTTCGGGCGTACAATTTAATAATCTCAACAGGCGGGGACGGCCACTAGCTCCCATTACACTAACGTATAACCTAGTAGGGCTGCCCCAAAACCAATTAGTTTGTTTTTGAGTTTCATTGGATTTTGTACACAGTTTTAGCGCAATATCAGATATTCCAGATATAGACATAACTACAATACATACAGGTCAGACAATATTTAAATAAATGTTTTAGAAGGTGTTTAGTTCTTGAAAGGGTAAAGGGACTAAACTATAGGTACATTATATGGACCTACATACTGTGCCACTTTTGACTAATAGTCTACTTTCTTCTTTGCAGTTAATTTATTTACGATAAAGTGATTGACGTTATATAGGTTATCGAATGATATCAGGAAGCACTTCATCCAATCAACTTTATTTGCCATTTACAGACCAATTTACGGTCAGGATATTTTTTTCATATAAAAAAATTCTAAAATCCTTGTGGCAACCCTAGTCTGGGCGTCGCGTAGTGTTTTTGTGGGTTTTAATGAAACAAGTGGCTGCACAATTATTATTCCCCGCCATAACACAGATTATGTTATAATATTTTCATATACAGTCCTTCACTTTAGTTTTATATAGGATAGGGAAACTAGTACCTGTTTTATGTATACGAGGGCGGCACTGAAAATTTCGGTAATCAAGGAAGTGACACAACATTACTATTTAAAAATGTATTTATTGCTTTTCGAAGTATTCTCCGCGAAATTTGACACATTTTTCCATACGATGGAACCAATCATTGAAGCAACCATTCCATTCGGAAGTTGGGGTCTCCAAAATGGCCGTTTTGTAGGCGTCCACAGCTTCTTCAGGTGATGAAAATCTCTGACCACTCAATTTATTCTTTATTTTAGGGAAAGTATAGAAATCATCGGGGCTGTACGGCGGATGGTCTAATAATTCTATGATTTCTTGCTCTCAAAACTCTTTTGTTCTGTGCGCGGTGTGAGAACTCGCATTGTCGTGATGGAGGATGATGCGGCGGTTACAGTTCTCTTTACGGAGTTCAGAAACGACCTGTGGCAAACAAATGTTAGCATACCATTTTGCATTAACCGTCCTTTGTCCCTCAAGAGGGATATTCGCAACATGGCCGGTTTTGGAGACAAACGTGGCCACCATTTTTTTTGCAACACTCCGTGAACGAACGTTTTTGTTGGCTTTAACTTATTTTCGAACACCCAAACTCGTGACTGGTTTTTTGTTTCGGGTTCGTACGCGTATATCCAGGATACGTCACCTGATACGATGTTGTATACAGCATTTGAGGATCCTGCGTGGAATCTTTCGAGAGTTCTGACGCACCAAGTAACGCGAGCCGCTTTTTGCTCTTCACAGAGCAAATGCGGTATCCATCGGGAAAACAACTTTTTTACACTTATTGTTCATGCAAGATTATTTGTATTTAACTCGTGTCAATGTCTAAAGTTGCCTGAATTTCGCGGTATGTCACATGTCGATCTTCCTCAATCAGCTTACGCACAGCATCAACGTTTCCTTGGGTGACTGCAGTTTTTGGACGACCTTGACGGGGATCATCACTGAGCTTGACACGTCCACGTTGAAATTCAGCAAACCAGCGATAAATTGTGGTTTTGGATGGGGCTTCATCACCAAATGCAGAAATCATCCGGTCAACACACTGTTTTTGTGTTAAACCACTTCGAAAGTCATAATAAATCATCGCTCTAGAATTTTCTCGAGTCAATTCCATTTTCTCAACGGCTAAACAAGTTTGACAAGACCTTGTGACAAGACCGAGAATCTTTTTTTAAATAAATAAACGGTATTCGATTTTTAAAACCAAGGAGTTTTAAATTAAAAATATTTTAATATGACAGGAACAGTGGAAATATTCCATTCCCAATACTTTTAGTGCAGCCCTCGTATATGTATTCCTTTATTTTTAGGAAACTCTTGAATTTATTGTCTCTTTTTATGTCTGCACAAGGTGCAAAATTGTTAAAAATAAAAATACATAAAATAATACCAAAGACCCTATTCTACCTATATACCTATTCGATAAATGGAACGTCCACTGAATAAGCGTATTCTCAATATTTTTATTGGTCTCACGTAAACAGTGATTAATATTATATCCAAAGATTCATGGGGTATAAATACATATATCTGTACTTTGACTCTGGAATCGAACCGGTTTACTACCCTATAAATAAATATAGGTCCGGAGGTGGAGGTCCGGGATAGTGGGGTACAAATCACTTAATCCAAACACAAAGGCTGTAAACTCAGACCTTATGAATCAGTCGAGAATACAGAGACAAAGCAGCAAAAAAGCAATCTGGAAGTTATCAGCAGATTCTAAAACACATTTACCTGCATGTTTTGTCTCTGTCGCTCGATATAAAGTAAGCAGCGACAAAACTTCCTTACAAGCTGATCCGACAGTCTTTAGGTGCCCTAAAGGAAATTGTGTACCTAATTATACATAACATTCTATTTACGCTATGCTCTAATAAAAACTAGTCCTTGCTACTATTATAAAAGGGTAGTAATTTGCATGCGCCATTTAATAGTATCCTTCAAAATGTCACAACAGTGGCCCACATTCCCGGTATTATTATCCTGGCTCGTTACTTTTTAATTCATGCACCCCATGGAGAGTGCTAGAGCTAAGTGCACGTAGTACGTTGTGGCCATGCTACTCGCCTGTAGCGTCTATTTTCGCGAATAGTCGCTCGCTCTTGTTGCTTGTCGCATTTTTTCCCCTAGAACGATTCTCTAATCGATTATTATTTAAAACTAGTTGTCGCGACACACGTTGCTTTATCTTAACTATAAACCTCCAATATTTTTCACCGTTTAAACCTTCCCTGAACTTCCACACTAAAATTAGCCAAATAGGTCCAGCCGTTCTTGAGTTTTAGCGAAACATTGGAATTGCAATCCATTTTTATAAGTATACTAGCATATTTTGCCCGCGGCTTCGCACCCGTGTAACTGGGTTTTATAGACGATATCTTTATAATAATTTAAAACTTTTATTTCCTATTTTACCCCCTTGGGGGATGAATTTTGAAAAATCCTTCCTTAGTGGATACCTATTATATATATAGAGAATCTCTATTAAATATATATATTTTAAATAATTTAACTCGAGTTGCAAGTTTGCATGTATTTATTTTTTCTTAATCGAACATTTAAATAAAAGCCAAAAAAATGTACCTTAGCGCCAACAGAATCAACTCGATGCGCCGAGTTTACTCGGTAACTCGAGTGCAACAAGAGGCTCGAGTATTTTTTTTTAAAATCGAACACGAGTTTGACGAGTTCACTCGAGTGACTGGACTGGAGTTAGAGTCGCATCACTACTTGTCAATCGTAACCCTCTTCATTGTTTGTATCTGAGCGTAATCATAACATTATTTTATCAATTATACATGGATCGGACAACTAATCGCGCGACTTGTCGCCGATACCGCGTGTTTCGTGGCCGAACTATATTGTGGCGCAAATGTTACGAGCTTCAGGAATGTTTACATCAGTATGTAGCGCTAATGTAGTTAGGGATGGGAAACAGTAAACAGGGGTTATCGAGTTTCGAAAACATCGACTTAATTAATCGTAGATACAGTGAGCCTTTTAATTTAATGATGCCGGATGCACGTCATGTTTGCTTTAAACTGATATTTTTGTGATCAGTAAATAGCGAAAACAAATCTAGGCAACCCTACTTAATTTACTGAAATTGGAAGGCAAAATACTGAATACACGACGAAGAAAATAAAAACTGATTTGAAAAGTTAATACATCTTTTATATTTTACGGTCTGTTAAAAAGGTTTATCTTCGAAGTTAAGACACTTCGCCAATTTAGCGATCCGCTCGCCAACTTTTAGCTTCTTTATTTGTAGCTAATACACGTAAGATTTATTTTATAGATAAAATGTTTACCGCACTAATGACTACAATGCATAAGCTGTATGTTGTATATTATATTATGTAATGTTGCGGAGAGAGTAATAAATATGAAATCACCAGGAAATTACAGAAATAAATTTTACGATGAAACTCGACAATAGCTTCATCGACTATGAGGCCTATGAGTTATGACGTACATTTGAAAGAAAAAATCCTCATACAAAAATTACAGAAGCTAGAAGCGCGGACAGACAGTCAGACAGACAGACGGGCGGACAGAGCGAAATTATAAGGGTTCATCCTGATTTCAGAAGATTTTGTCAATTTTAAGCGGACTGATTAAACTGCGACAGCAAATGTCAAGATGAAAAATGCCAATTTTCATCTGACGCAGAACAGTTTTCAAATTACCTTATATATTACCTACCTATATTAGGTAATTTTTCAAATTACCTAGGTTTGATTATTTGGCGTTCAAACCACAAAGTTAACGAATTTTGAATATCGCAATTTACTGATAGGAAGTAAATAATATTTGAATGTGATGTTTTTATAGGTATCTTGATCTTTATTTTCGTCCTATGCCTAAACACCGTAAGAGTAATTTTGTTTGTGTATCCATTTTTTAGGGACAACACGCAAAAAAAGAAAAAAAGTTCGGGAAAGTAGCAGATGAAAATGACAACCATGATAAAACTACTCATGTAATTCCAAGATCATTGCATGCTAACATTGGACAAGCGTCACATTCTCCAGCAGAACCTGTAAATATATCTGTTGCCGACTATTCTTCTCCATCGACATCCCAACAAACTTATGACGTCAACTTTGATCCTGAAATTATAGTGGACGATGGCTATCATGAAAATGATCTGGGTCGTTATGTTGGGTTGGCTACCCAGCTATCGACGGAAAAGATGAGGGAGTTGTTACAAAATCCTTGGATCCCGCCCAGAAATTACGATTTTGAAAGTGATGCAAGCCATTTGAAATGAAAATTTTATCATGCTTGGTTGGATCAATATGCACCATGGCTAGTATATTCCAAGCGACTAATAGGCGCTCTTTGTAAGCATTGTGTTTTGTTCCCTCCGCCCATCAGCACTGTGAGAGGAATTTTGGGATCATTTATGGTCAGGCCATATATAAAGTTCAAAAATATTCATGAAGATTGCCGAAAGCATGCAACGACCAACCTTCACCTAACAGCGACAAATGCTGCAAAAAAATTTCTTGAAAATGTTCCTGTAGACATCCAACTACAAAGTGGAGACCAAAAAGCAATCAATGAAAACAGACAAATATTGTCATCAATTATTTCTTGTATAGTATTTTGCGGTACACATGATATGCCTCTCAGGGGAAAACAAGCAGATGAGGGTGTTTTATTAGATTTATTGAAGTTGAGAATTAATTCAGGGGACGACAAATTAAAGAGTCACCTGGAAAAGTGACATCGCAATGCAGTTTATACATCGCCAAAAATACAAAACGAATTGATAAATTTATGTGGCGAAGTTATTAAGCAGAATATAATAAGTGAGGTTCAGAAGACCATGCCTTACGCAGTCTTAACTGATGAAAGAGCAGACGTAGCTAGGAAAGAACAACTGTCAATAGGCGTGCGGTTCTACGACGAAAGCAAAAGGAAAATCAGAGAAGAATTTGTAGGGTTCGTTGAACTAAAAGCACAAAATGCTTCAGCAATTGCCGAAGCAATTGACAATTTCTTGATTAGTTCTAACCTCCCAAACGAAGATTGCGTTGGATTTGGATTCGATGGCTGTTCTACAATGGCATGGAAAGAGGGTGGCGTACAAGCCATTTTGAGAAAAAAATATTCTCGTGCTTTATATTTTCATTGCTCAAGTCACAAACTCAACCTTGTTGTGAATGATGCGAACGCAGTGCCAGAAATTAGAAATACTGTCGCCACTGTAAAGGATGTTATAACGTTTTTCAGAGATTCGATACACGTCGAAACTACACACCAAACCTATCACGATTGTGTGAGACGAGATGGTCCGAAAAATATAAATCAATCAGAAAGTTTTCTCAACATTTCCCAGAGCTTGTGAAATCTCTAGAAACGTTATCTGTAGAGGGAAATTATGCCACCAGAAAATCTGCATATCAGTTGCATTCAGCCGTTACAAAACCAGTGTTTATTGTATCTACAAGTAATAGCCAAATATTCAGCAGTTTTAGAACCAGTAGTTAACACACTGCAAGCTAAATCGATCGACATGATCTCGGTGGGGGAACACATCAAAAATATCAAGGACATTCTCAGAAATGACCACGAGTTTCCTGATAGAATAAGTAATGAAATGCTTCAAAAAGCGCGAGCTGTTGCAATGGATTTGAACATAGAAATTTCGGTTCCACGTCTTGCTCACAAGCAAACACATAGAAGTAATCCGCCATCAGACAATGATAACGAATATTGTCGGCGTTCCCTGATAATACAATACATTGATTTACTCATTTCATCGTTGAATATTCGATTCTCCCAAGAAAATACTCCGGCGTTTGCTTTAAGTAAGCTACATCACTTGTATATGACCAAAACCAGCATTACAGACTTACACAAGAACGCAGAATCATTCTAAGAATTTTATAACCTGAATATCACCGGAGAACTGAACCTATGGCATAATTTATGGGTGAAGAAGGCTTTATCAGATGATCAATTAAGGGACATAGAAGTACAGAAAGGGACAAAGAAGACAGAAAGGCGTTGATTATTTTAAGCACTATCCCATGCACCACGGCGACCGTAGACGGTCCTTTAGTACGCTTCGAAGAGTTAAAACGTGGCTTCGAAGCACCATGGGTGAAGAAAGGCTTACGGGTTTATGTCTGATGAGCGTACATCGCAATTATTTAAAAAAAAACAGTGAGTTTTTTTTAAATAATTGCGTTATTGAAAAGACAAAGATAAATTTTCGGCAAATCCGAGAAGATTACTGTTATATTAATATATATATATATATATATATATATATATATATATATATATATATATATATATATATATATATATATATATATATATATATATATATATATATATATATATATATATATATAAATATATGGTTTTATTTTAAAATGTACTTATTACACTTCTTTTCTTATTTAAAGTTTCATTTGTTTTACTTAAAATGAGATCACATTAAGAACAGATTTTACGAGTAAAGGCTATTTGTGAAAAATGGTACATTTTTGAACTTTTCATGTAACCGGGAAAAGTGAAATTTAATTTTAAAATAACAATTAATTAAATTAGAAAAATGGTGATTAATATCGCGTATTTCCTCCACGTGCTCTTATTAAAGTTTCTACCCGTCTAGGCATACTGAGAATGATGTTATCGATGGTCTCCTTGGATAGTCTCCGCCATTCCTCAACTACGGCGATTCGCAGTTCACCCACGTTGGCAGGAGATGGAATTCTGGACTTAACTTTTCTTTTCAGCAAGTCCCAAACGTGCTCTATTGGGTTCATATCCGGTGATCTCGCCGGCCACTCCATAACAGTGATATTCATATAATTAAGATAAGCTTGAGTTACCCGAGCGGTATGCGGCCGAGCATTATCCTGCATAAAAACAAAATCGTCACCGATATATGGGGCAAACGGTACGACATTTTCTTCTAAAACTTCTTTGATATAGCGGTCTGCAGTCAGACTCCCTCTGCCAATCACTACCAAGTCTGTGCGAGCTCCCAAACAAATGACCGCCCAAACCATTATTGATCCACCACCGTATGCAACTGTAGTTTCAAAATTTGTCTGAATGTATCGTTCTCCTTTGCGTCTGTTATTCTTTGCCTGCCGTCAATTTGATATAAGAGAATTCTGCACTCATCACTAAACAATACCTTACTCCATTGGTCCGCGTTCCAAAGTAGATGTTCCTGAGCAAAAGTTATCCTGTTTCTACGATGATTTACCTCGAGCCTTGGAGCCTTGGCGGGCACAAATGAACCCAAACCAGCTTCTTCGAACCTGATTCGTACCGTACGCTCACTTACGGTTTCACCCCGCACTGCTTCTAACTCATGTCGGGCTTGGACGGCCGTCAAACGGGGGTTCCTACGTACACGAAGCCGAATGAAACGATCATCCCTACTCGAAGTGCGTCTTTTTCTGCCTTGTCCTGCTCTTCTCACATAAGTACCGGTGTCCCTGAACCGTTGGATACTGCGATGGATCGTTGAAACTGGTCGACGAAGATCTCTGGATATCACTCTGTAGGTTTGACCATTTCTTCGCATTTCGAGTGCCCTGGCAATCTCCGTTGGGGCTAAGTCAGGCATAATTCAGTCCTCAACTCCAAAAAGATACGATACGATTAAGATACGATTAAAAAAAAAACTAACAAAAAACAGTATTTCAATTAAATTTTAAATCAAACTCAGAAGGAAGAAATACTCGAAGTTCGCTCCTGATAAGGTGTATTTGAATAAAATTAAAACAATTGCATAAAATGTGATGTTCAGTTGTTTTCTTAATTTGAAAATATTTCTTTTTAAATTAAATGACGTATAAACCAGCCAGCAACCTTATATGATACTGATATCAAACCTTTATTTTATGTTCCGCAAGTCAATTTTCAAGATTTTTTGTTTCAATATACTAGACCAACCATCTTCTAGAACAGTTTCTACAATCAAAATATAAAAAAGGTACAGTGGCGAAACTCAGCCGTGTCCTTGAAATTTTTACCTACGATCAGGGGTGACAATCTTAATAGTCGCAATCGAGAAAACGTTTCATTATAGGTCTGCAAAATGAAGTGAGACAGTAAATGCATTGAGGTCCTCACATGAAAGTGACATTTTAATTTGGTAGTGTTATAATGTAAGGTATTATAGAAACTGAAATGTAGATGGCGTTATTTGTAATTACGATGATGTGCGATTGCGTAGTAGTTAAGCTAAGGTGCGTAAGAGGGCGCTATCTCATCTTTTATTGGTTCTGTTTTTGCCCTGTCTTTTTAGTCTTGATTTTCAGCTAAAATGAAAATTAAAATAATAAAAAATTTGTGTAGCAAATTGAAGCAATTGCTGAAATTAAATGTTTTTTATCAATAAGCCAGAAATAAAACAAAATTCAAGAATTTATTTTCTACAAGCAACATTAAATCCATTTTCTACATGCAACATTATGCAATAATTGTCAATCAAACAAATGTGGCTGCCGGTTTGCGCTGGAGTGCTTTTCGGTGTCTTGTTTGTTTTTCCAGATTTTTATCCCCATTAGTGCTTTATCCACCTACGATTGAGCGTGGCTGAGCGGAGCGTCTATAAAGAAAGCGTTGACAGTGCGCAAGCGTCGCGGCACAACTAAACAAAAATTCGTTAGTAGTTCAATGCAGCGTCGCCACCGAGTTACGGCGCGGCGGCGCGGCGCGCGGCGTGACACTCCATGCTTCTGCTATTTGAAGTTTCGTTAGCAGCCGTGCAAAAAAATAACTCTTGTGTGCGTGCGCCGTTCGGGCGGTCTAGTATGAAGATGGTTTACTGTACATTCATATTGTGTTATAATGCTACCAACTAAAATGTCACTTATTTACCGTGCAATAAAAATTTACAATGGTTCATTAATTTTGTACGAGTAGAATTTTCGTTTTACGTTTAAATTAATTTCCATCTGAACAAGGTATATAACATGATTACGTCAATTTACGTCTCTTCGAGAACATCCAGTCCCTTGTCAGCTTTTAATGACTTACCTGCAACAATGAAAAATAGAAGTGTTACACCAAATCATTATTATACATATTTAAAAAATCTAAGGTAACTTTAAATAATGTTTGTGGTTTGCCTAAGTCAAGTAAATATATTCATTTCAATGTAATGTACAAGGAGCTTGGGCCCCACTTTTCCTCACCCACTCGCAAACAAAATAATAAAATACACCAGACTTATTATGTTAATAAAATGAAAGCCTGTACTTGGTGTTTACGTAAAATACGTCGAATACACAACGTATACTAGGGAGTAGGGATAGGGCATGTCGAGACTAATAACGTCCTTACTTTGAAGGCCCTATTGGGACCCTCGAGTTTTACGTTTGACAATATAGAGGTCAGTGTAACGCTGTAAAAGGCTGCAAAATACTTTTTATCCCGAAAAAGAACAGTGTTCCCGTCATGGCATAATGCAATAAGTCGCTACGTCCTACCAACTGTGCATTATCTTTTTGTGAAGCTTCACATTTATGACTATGAGGGTACTTGTCAAAAATGTCAGGTTAATACTGCTTAAGGTTCAATCACATATCTAAGTCCGACAAGAAAAAGACATCGTATTGAATTACGGTTATCAAAAATATAAGGGTCTTCCCCCACAACCGATAATAATAAACGGTGACCGATTTTTTATGCATAATAAGTCGGTCAAGTCACATCACTAGGCAACATTTGGCGCGCAGCATGTTGTCGAACGTATTGTGAAAGTTATCGCGGAACTTTTGTTTACCAACGTTGTCTGTCTACGCATCTACAACTATGGTTAGTTAGTAGCGCGCCAACCGGGGTCTGACGTCTCGCGTTATTTTGCAATGTTGCCATAACTGTTGAGCGTCACGTGTTGCGGGTCAATTGGTGCGGAGTGGCTTCAGAAATACAATTTACAATTCAAAACTTTGCCCGATTACTAGTATCGGTCCTACAAAATGTCATCATATGCTAATGCCTACCTGAAGAGTATTTCATATGTTCTTGTTGTCATTGTATGTCTGTATAGAAGTTATTTATTATGTTCTTATATGAGCATTTCAATATAACAATAGTTTTAATGGTAATGTTAGAAATCCGTTTTGAAAAGCACAATCGGATTAAAATTATCGCCACCTGTTACGCCGGCAACAGGTATTGGATACAGCCTGAAATATTGCACCCATTAGTTGCACCCGTACAAGTGAGAGGAAAATATTATTTAATCTGCTCAACCCGCAATACTGTTAATTAATAATACTGGACTAAGGTCCACCTAGCTAGCTTATTTCGGGTTTTTAAGCCTTAGCTTAATCCTCCTAATAAGATGAGAGTAAGAGAGAGACAGAGTAGGAAGAAGCGGCAGTTAATAATAATAACCTTTAAGCTTAATCCTCTATTAAGTAGAGAGAAAGATAGTTGGGAATATGGTAGGAACAATGTTCCAACATATAAGCCCCTGTAGCGCTTCTGATGGTGACTATAATCCAAAAAAAAAGAAAATATATTTTTTTGTCTTGGATAATAACAAAAAAACTGTTTTTCCAACTATTTGAAGTCCCCAAACAAAACAGTTTTTTAAGAATGGTTTTTAAGAAAAAAACGATAACATCTTCTAACTAAAAATCATGGAAAATAGAGTAAAGGAGTAGATCCCTCTAAGGCAGAAAAGCTAAAAATTGTCCGACAAAAGTAATTAAACAATAGTTTCAAATGGTCATAATGGCGCTAGAGTCAGAAGGGTGTATGATATAAAGTTAGCAATAAGAAATGGAGCGAAGTTAGGAGTGGAATTAAATTCAGCTATATGTATTTTTTGCCGACTTTAGTAGTTAATTCAAAAAATCATGAAAATTATAATTACTCGCGTAGTCGTAAATATTTTTATAAATATAACTTAAACTTTGCCGTTTTACACCCTTGTGACAGTTGCGCCATTCCTATTAAATGCTTTTTTACGGACACTTTAATGTATTGAGATGGTACTACGCCTTTACTCTACTCCTCTCCGACTCCATGCTGATAACATTTTGGTAACAATGTTTTCTCGTTAGTGTATTCGTGCAATACCAGAGAAATTCAATACCAGATACGTAATTTTAAATCACATAACATCAAATATCTCTGATCGGACGTGGTGTGAATATCAGATACCACCCCAGTATGAAGTATCCACATAACACCTGCTACGAACTGCTTTTAGGTCCATACATTTTTATGCTCCAAGTTTCAATGACTTCATTTGATACTTCTTTGATACTCGATAGGAATTCCTATTCTTTAGAAGTTGATAGGCACTATTTGACAAATCCAGTATTAATAAGTAAACGCGTTTATACCGGGTGATTTTTTATCCTGCGTCAAGAAAAACAGGACATGTTTTGTATGAAAAAAAGAATATATTATATACAAGAGCATTTTATACAATAGCTCAAGTATTAGACAGTTGAAAAATCTTTTAAAAATCACTATATATTGCTGAAAACTGCATTCAAATCCGTTTAGTAGTTTTAAAGATCTAATTATTGTAAGCGAACAGACAGCGGAAGCCACTTCATTGGATACTATGTAGATAAATATTAGTTATATTTCAGTTGAGTTAAATAATCTTTTAGCATGATAATATTAGGTCTTTACCTATGAAATTGCCATTTTGTATGAAAAAATTTAAACGATTTTTTTTTCATGTATTTTTTATTTGTATTAATTGAAGTAATCACCCATGCAATCAATCCATCTTTGCCAACGCAGTGGCAGTTTATTGATGTCCTTCTTAAAGAAATCAGCTGGACGGGAGGCAACAAATTCTTCAAAGGCATTTTGTACTGCCTCTTCTTGGAGTCCGTCTGCTGTGCAGTATGAGGTCGCGCGTTGTCGTGCAGGAGCAGCGGAGACGAGCGATTGACCAATGCTGGTTGGAGATGTGCCAGCTTCTCCATCATTGTGTTCAGTTCTTCACAGTATACATCTGCAGTAATGCTCACCCCGTTTGGTAAGAAGCTGTGATGAATCACACCGGCGCTAGACCACCAAACAGTGACCATCACTTTTCTAGGCGTAAGTTTTCGTTTAGGGCATTGTTTAGGTGCTGAACCAGGATCCAAACAACTTGCTGAGCGCTTGCGGTTATCAAACAGAATCCATTTTCTCTCTGTCTGTTGAGCAGTGCAAGGCACGTCTCGACGCGTACTTCGCGCTGGCGATCATTGAATTCGTGGGGCACCCATTTGTCAAGCTTTTTTACCTTGCCAATTTGACGCAAATGGACCAATATTGTTTTGACGCTAACGTCGAAAGCTGCTGCTAATTCAGCCGTAGATTGTGTATCATCAGCTTCCACAATCGCCTTTAATTCGTCATTGTCGACCAAAGTCTTCGGACGACAGCGAGGTTCATTTTTTAGGTCGAAATTTCCAGAACGGAAGCGAGCAAAACAATAACAGGTGGTGCGTTGGTTTGTAGTGTTAGCTCCGTAAACGTCGTTGATGTTGCGTGCCGCTTGTGCTGCGTTGCTGCCACGACGGTACTCATATTCCATAATTACTCGAATGTTTAACGTATCCATGATGACGAAAACGATTGAAATGCGATGAAAATGCAACACTAATCAATAAACAAATGAATACTTTTGGAAAAAGAATTCCATGTTTTTAAAATAAAATTAATTTGAAATTAGAATTCTTAGCCAAACAAAAATTATTTTGATTTGAAATGGCCAGTACTGCAGAACGGCAATTTCATAAGTAAAGACCTATTATTCTATTTAACTTGTAATTAATAGTTGAATTGGGACTATATGTTATCTACTTGTTTAAGTAATTCTACTTTTTACTATAGAAAAAACGTAGTACCTACCTAGCCAAATAAATCAGAACAATTAAAAAAGTTAAAATAGAGCTTTGTCAAACAAAACCGAGGCCGGTAGATACAAAAACTACACACCGAGACAGCTCGCCTTACGAGGTAAGGCGTAATTTCGTTACATGTGTGTGCATGACACTGTAATTATTAATTACACGGCGAGGTGTAGTTTAGAACAGCCTCACTTTGTTCTATTTGGTCTGAGAGTACTAGCACGCACCAGCTAGGTGAGCAAACGCCCATCAAAGCCCATTCATCGTAATGCAAAAGCTCTCACAATAACAGCGGTAGTCAGCGACGTAACAATAGCTTCGTTTGCACGCCGAATGCGGGGAATAGTGAGCAGAGTGCTGATAACACACTGTGGCACGTATTGGCGTTTATATGGAGTCAGATTTGTTTTATTCGAACTGCAGACTCGGTTTGAGAAGTCGTATGGCGAGAAGCCTTGCGCAAGAGCAAGAAGGATGGAAGGCATGAAGGAAGGTAGGCAAGAAATTTTGTGTCACAGACGGAAGGCAAGAATATAATGATAGGTGAAGTCAAACCAACATTCTCTTCACTATCGTAAACAGAAAAATTTTCGTGGCCCTCCGCTCATGGCTAGTGACCCCCATTTTTTTTGTAATGCCACAGTGGCCCCCGTCAAGTCTCCCGTGGCCCCCAAGAGAACCACATGGCCCACTTTGGGAATCAATGGTCTAGAATGTCATAGAAATGCTAAATCATTTCGACTAGATTCGTGTAGTTACCAAAGTATATAAAGTATGGAGTATGGACTGATTCCATTATTCATGGCGGCGGCGTTTCACTCGTCAGGTGAGTATTGATTGACTTTGGACCATTTCAGTGTAAATAGTCTGTCCAACACAAAAACGTGGTTCGGCAGGCATGAATGGGCCGGCTATACCCGATACATAACACGGCCCCATAGAAAACCGGCATGAAATAACTCTTGCGTTGTGTTTCGCCGAGTGAGTTAGGTTACCGGAATCCCAAGGGGTGTTGAGAATTATAAGAACCAGGAAGGCAAGTTCGCAACACTTCACAACAAAAGAAAAAAATATCATACAGTAAAAAGTTACGCCATCTTGATTTCAGGGGGCCTAGTTTAATTGTGTTTAAATGTTCCTGACATTTAAACACAATTAAACTGCGGAAAGCATATGTCAAAATGTCAAGATAACATATTATGTCAAACCTAAATGACCTCAAACGACCCCAAAAGTAGGGCAATTTAGGTGTAGACACTTTTTGCCTCGACATGCCTCGTCTTTAATGACTGCAATGTTACAGAATTTTAATATTACATCTTTGGTCACTCAAATATGATTCGTAAAAGACTTTCATCTCCTTTTTCCACACAAACTGATTGTCTCGCAACATAATATCCAACTACTTTGTTCGTCTTCCGATTGATCGAGACATCTAGGGCTGTTCCCTTTTGTGAGAAGAAAAGATCTCGACGATTCGAAAATGGCGGATTTGGAGCATCCATTGTCTATAAAACCGGCCAACTTCGTACTTTTGTTTTTAATTTCTGTCCGGGACATAGTACTGAAGACAATGGACGGAAAACAAAGAAAGCCATCATATTGTGAAATAAATACCTAAGTAGTATCACTCAAAACGCGATTCAGCTCTCAAAGCGTTTCTAGTGTAAGCGACGTTAAAATTAAAAAATATATTTACTAGGAAAGTTTGTAAACGTTAAAGTTTACAAAGCAAAATTTACAAATTCTGGCACCTCTCACCGAACTGTAAATTGAGCTGTGGCCGAGCCAACATTCACCGCAAAATTAGACAAAAAAAATTGCTTTCACCGACTACTCTGGACCGTGGTGAGATTAATTGCATTATACAAAATATACAGTTAAAATTAAAATAAAAGTCTGAAAATACCCTCCTTATGATTTCGTGGAAAAAAAATAAGAAACATTACTATTAAGGATTCGAATTACTGATTGTGCGATGCGAATTACTGAGTAATAATAAACACGGAACGCAAGAACCAAGACACTCGACTCGTTAGAGTCTGGAACAAAACATACGCTAAATTAATATCAACTATCATCATTATGGAGATACAGCCTGGTGACAGACAGACGGACAGACAGACGAATAGACAGACGGACAGGCTGACATACAGGGAGGCAGACAGACAGACAGCGAAGTGGGGCTGAAAAGTATTTTTTTATGGGGTACCATCGTGTGGAGTATCGTTGAAAAGGTCTTTGTAAAATAACGGCAAGGTTCCATACATGACTCTTTTACATGGAGATAGAAACTTGTAATTTTCCATGCTGATAGATCATGCTATTTAGAAAAATTATTTTGAACGAGATTTCGTTACTGTCCGATTGGACAGTAACTTTTAAAATAATTTGAAAAAACCTATCGCGAGTTTATAGTTACGGAACCCTCTTAACACATGTCCTGAAATACTCTTGGTTAGGTTATTACCTTTTAGGGAACGTACGGAACCCTAAAAATACAACATTTTTTGATGTGTTTCGATAATAATAACATGTAACTGTATGTACCTACTATATTATGTATAATTCGCCGACAGATCCGGATTCCGGTGTACTACTTTTGAACTTTATTGCCAATTTATAAGGTTGCAAGTCGTACACTGGATATGTCGGTGACCGTACCTACCTACATCTCGGATATATTGTTAAATTAGGGCATCCTAAAAACCTTTTGGTAAGGCCGGGACTATATGCTCCGGAATCCAGAACGCCGGTGAAAATTCAGAGCACTGAAAATAGAAGTCTGCGCCAATACAATAGAGTTGAAAATCGAACACACGTGTGTCTAACCAATGTCACTGTCATATATGACAGCTCGACACTCGATACTACCATTTTCCACTCCATTGTATTAGCGCAGAGTTCTATTTTCAGTGCTCTGAATTTTCAACGGCATTTCGGATTCCGGAGCATATAATCCCAGCCTAAGTGCTCAAGTCTTTCTACTGAAATTACTTGCAAAAACAAAGCGCAAATTACAAAGTTCACGTGTGGTATAAGTGTCGTGTCACTGTCATATATGACAGCTCGACACTCGATACTACCATTTTCCACTCCATTGTATTAGCGCAGAGTTCTATTTTCAGTGCTCTGAATTTTCAACGGCATTCCGGATTCCGGAGCATATAATCCCAGCCTAAGTGCTCAAGTCTTTCTACTGAAATTACTTGCAAAAACAAAGCGCAAATTACAAAGTTCACGTGTGGTATAAGTGTCGATAGTTGCAAACCTTCCGTAAACTGTTACTAACAGCGCGGGAAACTTTTAATTAAACTTGTTTCAGATTCTAGAAAAAAAACTAGAACTTTCCAATGAAATGTTCGATCCGGAATACTGATTCGTACATTTGTTCACATTGTTCAAATACAATTAAAATTCTTTGAACATAAGGAACGTTCGGTAGCGATGTTTTTTTTTCATTTTCGTAATTTGCAAAGATTTACAAGGGTTTACCGAATGCCAGTTTTTCCAGATACTAAATTGGTTTACTATTTATTTCGGGAACGAGTAACAGAGGACATTGTCCAAAATCCATAATATCTTATACATTAAACGAGACAACTTTGTACATATATAATCGTAATATCGGCAACGGCTGCAAGTATTTACATGAAATTTAATATACAGGCAGTTTGGGGGGGGGGGGGGGGGGGAATCGGTCTAGCTACGTTTTATCCCTGGAAACTGCGCATTTTTAGGTTATCTATGTTTTTTCTTTCGTCGTGCAACAATATATCAATCAATTTCAAATCAATTTCGACTCTACGGGGTGTTTTTCCAGTCAGTATCCAAACTTTCAGGAGTGAATATACTCTTGAATATAAGTAACTTTTACTACGAAATCAACTTTCTTACTTGAAAAAAAATATAATAAAATTGCTTAAATTCAAGAGTATATTCACTCCTGAAAGTTTGGTCACTGACTGTAAAATCACCATGTATAATGTCAGTCCGATTAGCAGTTTGGTTAATTTTTGCGTTTTTTGGAAATTCGGAAAGTGGTGGGTTCGAAGCCCGGTAAAATAATTTTGTGATTCTTTTTTTTTAATCTACTAGAGCTCCGATGTTCACATTACAACCACGTTTTTAATGTCATCATGTCTGGCACTTCCATAGAAAAACTGATATTATTCTTGCTCATAACTTCTATACCCGTTTACGGAATTTCCCTTTTGGTGGCAAAAAATATCATTCAAAGTCAACACATTGGCAACCGTTGAATCGCTGTCGACTCTGGGTAAATTTTGGACATAGCCTTTACACATCAGTATCCTGTATCCCCTCAGTCTCAAAAGCTTTCGCATTTATAATGTAAGTAACGTCAATAATAATTTTCTGTTCTCTATTCACTTTTTAGGGTTCCGTAGTACTCAAGGAACCCTTATAGTTTCGTTCTGTCCGTCCGTCTAATTATATCTGAGCCCTTCTAACTCCTGTAATAATTAATATAAATGCATGAAATTTGGTCTACTTATAGATTGTGTATAGATTTCGGTTTTCGGCATCATAAAATATTAATAATTTCATAATTTTTGGGTGGCTCTCTATACACGTGATGTGTGTGGGGGGGAGAAAATATTTTTTCACTCTAACCAATCGTGTGGGGTATCGACGAATATGTCTTTTTAAATAAATGCAAGGTTTCGGGACTTCTTTACAAAGTCTTTCAAGTTTTCGAGTAATCGGCCTCCAAAGTGGTTTAGAAGTTGATCCCCCAAAGGAATTTTCAAACTAATAAAGATAGAAAGATAGAAACTTGTAAGTATTCATGCTGATAGATCACGCCACTCACTTTTCAGGAAACTAATTTCGAGCGAAATCGGAAAATAACTTTTGAAGTAATTCAAAGAAAACCTATTGCGCGTCGATAGTTACAGAACCCTCCTTAGACATATCCTGACATGCTCTTAAATATTCAATTTAAACGTCCAGCATGTTTAACATGTAAATACTTTCAGTGTGGCGTATGATGATTAGCCACAAGTTTTAAATTAACCATTTAACTGAAACCGCTGTTTAACTAGCAAAACCAACAACTACATAAACAATGAATTTTAAACTAAGCTAACAAAAGGGCCATAAAAATTTATTAAAACCTAACCAAGAGCATGTCAACGTGAAAAAGGTTTTCTTTGAATTACTTCAAAAGTTATTGTCCGATATCGCTCAAAATAATATTCCTAAACAGTTTTTAGTATACCTTATAAACTCGAAAATAGTTGAGTTTGTAAAAAATAATTATAAAACCTTGCCTTTATTTTAAAAGACATATTCAACGATACCCCACACGATGGGGTAGAACAAAAAATATTTTTCATCCCCACTTCACATGTATGTAGAGCCACCCCTAAAATGAAAAATTACTATTGTTTTATAATGCAGGATCCGAGATCTATACACATCTTTCTTCATCGTTAACTTCACCAAATTTCATCAATTTATATTCATAATTACAGAAGCTAGAAGCGCGGACAGACAGACGGACGTCTGTCTGTCTGACAGAGCGAAACTATTATTACAGAACCCTAAAAACCGGCCAAGTGCGGGTCGGACTGGCGCACAAAGGGTTCCGTACAATCGGCAAAATACATGTTCGTTGTATGGGAGCGCCCCTTGAATATATATATTTTTTTGTATTTGTTGTTACAGATAGCGGCAACATAAATACATCATCTGTGAAAACTTCAACTGTCCAGCTGTCACGGTTAAGGATGCCGCCTGGTGACAGACGGTCAGACAGACGGACGGACGGACAGTTGAATTTATAGTCCCAGCCCAGCTACAAACCCATAAATGGTAATAAATAAATTTCACAGTGAAATCTTAAAACACTAAACAAAGCAAAGATTTCAAAACTAAATACAGGCTAAGACGTACATGTGACAGAACAAATCTTCGTACAAGAAAAAGTTACGCCATCTTGGTTTTCACCATACCTCAAATGTCAGCCATCTTGATTTAACCGTACTACAAATTACGTAATGACTTCCAAAAACTAAAAAAAAGTGGGCCATTTAAGTGGACACAGTTTTTACCTCAACACGCCTCGTCTATAATATATACGTCTATGACACAAAGGCTATGAACGCCGAACAACTCTACTGACCCACAAAGGTAATTGCTGTACAGAAGTATGGGTAGTTTTCAAAACCTTTCCTTCGGCGAAACTCAGTGCGTGGGAGCGTAAAGTCTTTACTTACTATTTTCTTAACGAAAAATATTTGACAATTTATGGGACGGTGTTTATAATACAGCTCAGCTTACTATGATGCTATTAAAAATACAGTGATACCTGGTTAATATGCAGTTAATTGGTATATTTTAGATTAGCTAGATTTTTTTTACCATTTAAAGAGCCTTTGAATGTTTTAAAGAGGCTTTAAATTATTATACACTTTTCCAATGAGACAGGTTTCAATAGTTGTCTCATTTACAGATGCCCCCAATTATAGAAGTCGAAATGTATACGATACGATATTTTGTCTCCACTACAATCGGGTTTCAGACCTGGACATAGCACCACCTCTGCACTATTAAAGGTTCTTAATGATGTGAGAGTAGGCATTGAGAACTCTAAAATAACAGTCCTTGTTTTGATAGATTTCTCGAATGCTTTCAATAATGTCAATCATGACATTTCGTTAACAATACTTTCTAGACTTCCGCTCTCACCTGAGGCTTAAAATTGGATCTCTTCGTATCTTCGAGGGCGTCAACAGTCGGTACGCACGGATCAGTCCTCCTCTTCGTGGTGTAATCTAGACACTGGCGTCCCTCAAGGCGGTATTCTTTCTCCTTTGCTCTTCTCATTATTCATTAATTATGTTACTCTCAGACTTCGCAGTATGTATCATTTGTTTGCGGACGACTTTCAGCTCTATAGCCAAGCAGGAGTTGATAGTGTGTCGAGTGCTATCGATGAGATTAACTATGATCTTAATTTCATAAAGGACTGGTGTAAAAACTTCGGTTTGACAATTAACCCAAGTAAATGTCAGGCTATTTTGTTGGGCAGTCCTCGTATTATGGCCAAGGTTGATGTAGGGTCGCTATCACCAGTTATCTTCGACGGCTCTATAATTAACTACAGCTCCTGTGTGAAAGATCTTGGATTACACATCGACAGTACTCTCAATTGGCAAACACAGACAGCTACCGTATGTCAAAGAGTTACCGGCACGTTGCGTTCCCTTTATCGACATAAAAACTTTTTACCGACACATATCAAAACCTTATTGGTACAGTCTCTCATATTACCTATCATCGATTATGGTGATGTGTGCTATTTTGACCTCAATGCAGACAAGCTCGACAAATATGACCGACTACTTAATAACTGTATTAGATTTATTTACAATCTCCGGAAATACGACCACGTATCCTCCTTTCGCTCCAAGTTGCACTGGTTGCCTGTGCGCCAACGTCGCACAGTGCGAGCCCTGTGTATGCTCTACTCTTTCCTTAAGTCACCCAATTCTCCTGCTTACTTAAAGTCCCACTTCCAATATCTTTCTAGTAGTCATGATAAATCCCTCCGCTCCTCAAATAATGCACTTCTCCTTTGTCCCCAACATAGTTCTAGTCTAGTCCATTCCTCCTTCCACATCCAGTCTTTTCTACTCTGGAACGCTCTTCCTACGGAAATCAGAATGTCCACAACCAGAGATACGTTTAAGCGCAGAGTCCGACAGTTGTATTTGAAGTATTTGGCAGAATCATGAACTTTTTATTATAATTTTTGGTTAGTTAGTATCGTGTAATTATGCAGTATGGTATATGTATAATGTATATTATGTTTAATAAATCATTTATGTACTTGTATATTATAGTATAGTATGTAGTAGTATATAGGTATAATTAGTTTGATATGTATTATGTTTATTTTAGTAAAATTTATATAGTTTGCTACGAATATTATTGTATCTATTTTAATCATAAGTTTTACAAGACCTTTTGTATAGTTAAATTTTTGTATTTTTCTAGATGGAAAGCACCTTGGTATTTTGACTCTGTCACCACCCTATGGTTGACTGGTAGAAAATGCCCTATGGCATTAAGTCCGCCATTGTACATTGTGCAGAAAGTGTATAAATAAATAAATAAATAAAATGTACCGTTATATTTAGTTCATAGAGACGGAAATGTTAATAAAAACAAGGATTTTACTACTGTTATTAATTTAGTGTACACGTATTTTTTTATTATAATGAATAATAATATAATTTTATGACATATAGTGATCGGATAAGTTTGTTTGTATTTGAGTACTAGTTGCTGAAACCTGTTTACGGCTGAAATAAATGTTATAAAAATACGAGAATTATCAAAATATTATAACATCTCAATATTAATTTAAAGTTTCTTAACCTTACATTGCCTCAAGCTTTTAATTTTTGAGTATTTCCACAATCCCTTGTTCGAAACCTAAGAGTAGGTACTAAAAAACAAAGGGAGTGCGAAAGAAACAGAAACCTAGTAGAGAACCTAGAAACCTGTCCCAACCATATAAAATGTCTCACTTATACAGGGAATTGAGCTACTCCTAATTATAGAGGTAAACATCGAAAAAATCTAATGATGATGATGCAAACTCATTAGGATTCTCAATTTGACGACCTCTGTGGCTCAGTGGTTGAGCGTGTTAGTGCTCAAGCCGGAGGTTGCGGGTTCGAATCACGCCGAAGGAACAAAAAGTTTTTCGGTGTTCCCGGGTAATGGATGTATATTAAATAAGTATGTGTATAATATAATACAAATCATAAATATATGTATAGTATAAAAAGTATTAAATATATTTCCGTTGTCTGGTACCCGTAACACAAGTTCTTCGAGAATTTACCACGAGACCAGATTGACGATGTGTGAAGCATCCATAGATATTATACTATATTCATAATAGAGGTTTCCCACTTTATTAGGTTTCACATAATAAGGTAATACAGCTGTTGTAATAACTAATGCTAAATTACTTCCCAAATTATACAAAAGACACTGGCGAATCCTGCCTGATTTTCTATCAAGAGCGGCCAAGTTTCGAATTTATGTGTTTTTATAGTAGGTACATACTTAAAAAATTATTACATAAAAAAATATATCATATTTTTAGGACTTCGGAATAAAAAGTTATGAATCTCCGAATATCAGAGAACTGATGTGCAAAATACGTACTTATCTGTGGTAATCATTGTCATCTTAACAATAGTCTATGGTTATCATGCTGTTAATTGTCAATTTGAGGCGTAAAAGCTCCATCTAGCGGCCCAGTAGATAGATTTATTTTAATTGGAGTATAAAGTTTTTTTTTTTCTCTATAGCTCAGCAGTTTCGTACTAGTTTTATGAAAAACAAATTACTTGGGGTGTGCAATAGATCCCTCTATACTATTTACATTTATATACTATGAAAAATAATTATTATGTTTTTGGTTTTCATAACGTGAAAGCGACATCTATCATTTATCTGTAAGCAAATTTCGTTTCCAAACAAAAAAGTTATTAATTTCATTACGTAATTGACATCGCAAATAATAGATGTCGGTTTTCCGCAAACCGCCACTAGAGCAATATATTGGTCAATAGGCAAGGGTATATTTAATCAATTATCTTTTATCCTCCTAGTTTGATGTATAATATTATTGCTTTTTTTGTTCCTATGTTCATAAAATACAACTTTACAATAAATACGTTTAGTAGCCTCGTATTTTAATTACCAGGCAGTAAATGTATGGCGACTTGCCGACCTCCTTTACAATGTCCTATTAAAACTGTTATATTTTACTCTGATAAATAGTACAACACTTAAGTAGGTCAAATAAAATATCTAAGTTACCTAAGAATAATAAAAATTCTTCGTTAAGGGACATGTAAAAATCCTAAGCAAAATAATAAATTGGGAACCTTATTTTTTCTCTAAAAAGGTATAATATGTCTGCTAAATTATGATTAAGGTTATCATTGTCTACACAAACACAAAATTATTTTTTATTCTTCAAAGTCTTCCATTAAGGTTTCTGTATGTACATCACCCACAAAACTATAAAATCGTAATAAGAAACAAAAAGTTTAGCACAGCTTCGCGCATCGCACGAAAACGAAAAATGAAGATTGTTCACAGAATCCATAATTTACCTTTTTAGTTGCATTTTTTATTGTTGCACAACTCAAGATTAGAATTTGCCTGGATTCCAAGAATGTGCAACCTTTTAAACTTGTCATTCGTATGAAGGAAATCATCAGTGATCAGGCATAAACTTAACCAGTAGAGGAACCTCCTCTAAAGAATAAAGTAAAATACCTCTAAAGTTCAAACCAACCACAAATAATACGTAAAACAAAATGTACTTAGATAAACCTAATTATTTCATTAATCCAATTAAAATTAATGGAGAGCATACATCATATAATGTCCTTTACCTCGTTAATCATTTACATTGTTAGGATGTATGCAATAATTATAATATTTGAACGTATTTCCAGTGATGTTTAAAATCATTATTATGATGATAATGAGTTTCTGATAAAACTAGCAGAACATGGCAACGTTTTTTCGAAAATATTTGTTTCATATACAAAGTCTGGACTTTAGAAAAAGTATTTCAAAATCCAATTTTCTCATACAAAGAAAAATCAAAATTAGAAAAACTAAAACAATCTAAGCCGAAATAACCACTTTACGTAGTTGTTTTGTATGAAATTGATTTTAATTTTTTCCCCTCCTTTTTTGCGGCTGTCCGTCCATTTTCTGCCCAGCTGGTTGAGTAATAAAAAATAACTTCAACACAGTAAGCATCGGATATAAAAATCTGAGTAATAAAAATAGGAAAATAAATTTAGTACACTTTGCTCTTAGATTGAGTTGGGTATCCGCCTCCGTATTCAGAATTTAATCGACCCCAAAAACATTCTATTACATATAAACCTATTTTCAATTAACAAATTTACTTGTAATTACCGTTCCAATTTCACTATCGTTCTATCTAGAATCTAGATGATACACCAAACTTTTTAGTAAATACTAAAGGCTTACTTTACTAACATTTAATAGAACTCTCCATTTGTCGATAGAAAAGTAAAAGAAGATACTCTTTTATTAACCTTTTGCTTCTTCATTTATGTGAAAAGTCCACTTATTTAGGTGAATGAACCTGGTGATGGCTGAGGTACGGCTCTGTTCGAAATTCACAATTCTGGTGACATGTTACGTGCACTGGGTGAATATGGAACAGCGTGGCAGAGTGGTGGCTGGTGTAGATTTTTTAAAATTAAAACAGAAAGTTTGATGTCTAAAGCTCGATAAAACACGACTAAAAGAAGAACTCCTCTTAAAAATTATACCTCTATACCTTTTGGACTTTTGTTGGATTGTATGTTACTATATACATATAAGAATTTGAAAATACTTTATAGTGCAAAACGAAGAGCATCTTGCCGAAAAGCATAAAACGACAACGCAAGCACTTAATTTAGCAAATATTTTGATAAATACGAACAAACTTCAACACCTTTTACTACAAATCGGACAGATCATAACGAGAATGAAAATTACTTCTCAGTTACCAAACTTATACTCCACCAGCCTCCAGGCCGAAACGACTAGCAGTATTTTGATAAACATCTTTAACAAGTCTAGTTAGTTGAAATGAAATAGAAATACTTCTAATGCTTTTCTAAAAGCACATATTAAGTATAATGTCCTATTTAGATTCTAGTGTATTCAAATGCGCGTTCGAATATTCAATTGGCAATTTACAAATCGAAGTAAGGTTTAAATTTTAAGATCGCTTAATTTTTGATACCTAAGAGATATTTAAGAGATATTTTTGATACATAAGAAACGCAATGGAACAAATACAATCAACAAGCCGCAGGGCTAGTGACGCTGCGTTTCAAATAGTTTAAAACCATGAAACAAAGCCATTAACATTGGAAGCATCGACGTCGACCAGAGCAATGCAGTCAGTCATTGTGTGCCGGGACATCGATCTCAGATGCAAATATAATCCTACATCCGTTCACGAGGCCATTCTCCGTGAATATTTGCCGCTCTCAACTGAACACACTTCGGGCCAAATTTGATTTCAAATTGTTTAGTCTGTAAAACTATTACGCAACAATTCTGTGTCGCATTGCACGTATACACCTCGTCCCTTTGAAAGGGATACGATACGGATTTCAATACATTTAATGTTTTCGTTTTCATTTAAGAATAAAATATTTAACACATTCAACAGAATTTACAAAAATAATCTAAACAGCTATATACAATATCCATAAAAAACCGACCAAGTGCGAGTCGGTCTCGCGCACGTAGGGTTCCGTACCGTTATACCAACATTTTACATGTTCACGTATTATTTCGTCATTCTTGTACGAAGTTTTCCAAGTAAGCGCATATTACGGACGTATAAGTTAAGTTTCTATAACAAGTGTACTAACAAAGCTAAAAAATGCGCTTTCAAGTTGAATATCTCGCAAACGGCTACCCAAAACAAAAAAAGAATATCGGTTGTCTGTAAAGTCGGTTTACTGACGATAGTTGAACGTGACAACGTCAACAACAACAACATCAACAACAATAATAATAATAATAATAAAATGCGAGGTAACGCTGGTACTTGGTAACGGTAACAGGTAACGGTACTTGGTAACGCATGAGTCATGTTTTTTCGTGCGTGCAGCCGGCTCCATCGAATTATAAGACGTTATCACGTCAAAATGACCGTTTAAAATAGATCAGAGAAATCAGAGGAAGAAACTAGTATTATAACCACGAAAATAATATAAAGCAACCAATATATCTTCGACCCCAACCTTATTACAAAATGCATTCTCCAGAAGTGACTTCGATAAGTCTCTATGATTCATCGCCTTGAACCGCATAAATCTTTCTACATGACAAATTTTTAATTTTATACCCAGACATTCCGATATGGCTTGTGAAACTTCGCAGCTTATTTACAAGTTGTATCTATTCGCCTGTCATTGTTTGTATTGAAAGTTTTAGTTCCGCGGGAGCTATAAGTTAGGATACCTACAAGTATCGATTTAACAAATAGCGTTACGTCTTGTTACCGTAAAACATCAGTAAAACTTGCTGTCTTCTTTTCTTTCAAGCGCAATTCTTTTTATGCATTCAGCTGTATATATATTTTTTTGTATGTTCAACGATAATTCCGCCGTCTGTGGGCCGGTTATCAAATTTTTTTTGTGATGTAAAGGGTATATCCCAAGGTGGTCCCGTTTACACCATAGTGGTGACCTGATGATGGGATCCATGAGGAATCGAGGGAACTCCTCGAAATTTATATGGACACATGTGGGATTCGGGGTGCAAGAAATAATAAATTATATTCGGAATTACACCTTATTTTAATTACGTCTTTAAAAATAACACACGCGTTCTTCTTAATCCACTATTCACCATATTGCCCCCTCTCACCTCTCTCGTTCACACACCTACATCACATACCATTTCTATCTCATTCACGCTCATCAGCTATCATCACCATTCACCATCCTACACACATATGATGATTTCGACATTTTCTGAAGTAGTCTAAGCATAATATGATACCAAAAATAATATTTTGCAACAAAAGTACTAAACAGAACTCCTGACGCCTTATAGATACAAGTTTGGGGATTTCGGCGTTGTTTAAAGAACTGCAAGCATATGCCACTATGTCAATTACATTAATCATCATCATCAACACCATACATCATCACATTATGATGATATAATAGGTACTTCTCATAGTATTTTACACCGACACGGATATCTTTGAACATTAATCATTACTTTGCCGTATGTGAACCTTTTTTTTAGCCAAAAAATTTTTTGTTGTTGTAAAGGCTATAATTCGAAATTTGTCCCTTAGTCACTAAAGTGGAGGACATGATGACGATCCATGATAAATCGAGAGAACTCTTCGAAATTTATATGGACACATAGTGATTTTGACTTTTTCTGAAGTATTCCAAGAATATGCTACCAAAAAGTAAGCTTTCGTACCAAGGTATACCCTGGATCCAAAAGTACTGAACAAAATTCCTGAGTCCTTATAGATACATGTTTGGGAATTCCGGCGTTGTATAAAGAACTGCAAGCACATGCCATCATACCACTTACAGTAATAATCATCATCATCATCATCATCACTACCATCTTCACAAGAAACACTAAGATATTATTATTATAACATAGGTACTCACTACTCATCAGAGTTTTGGTGCACCGATATCAATGTCTTTGAAATTTTGCTATTTGTAAAATTATATTCGTGATCATCATCATCACTATAATATATTTATTTAATGCTTACTTCTACATTTTTTCCGTCGACTATTACAATAGATAATAATAATCATTCAATAATATTGTATCTAATCAATATTATCTCTGGTGATTGTTTAGTAGGTTCACAGATTGGTAAAGCTTATTTGGGGAAATACCACGGCCTCTCAGAAAACTGGCATAAAAGAACGCTTGAGTTTGTTTTGCCGAGAGAGTGAGAATAGCGGAGGCTATTTTGTATTTATAACTTTCTTAAAATGAGTTAATAATAATAAATATAATTAAAAAGAGAAAAAATATTATTTTTAAACAAAAAAATAAAACCGACTTCCAAAAGTAAAAATGTACAAAAAAGTATGAAATAAAATTTATTTCCTATACAATTCTAAAATTAAATTGGCTTAAATTGTAACAATTTCTCTACTCAATCTTCATGACTTTTAAGTCGGTATCAGCCAACTTGAACGTGAGTTCTATAAAATATCGTCTTATCAGGAAGTTGTTCGGGCGGGTACGGCTTCAAAATTGTGAAGACTGAGTAGAGAAATTGTTACAATTTTAGCCGAATTTAAAAGGGGAATTGTATGAGAAAATAAGTTTTATTTCATTTTTTTTGTGCATTTTTTACTTTGGAAGACGGTTTTATTTTTTTGTTTAAAAATAATGATTAATGTTATATTATTATCTTCCTGTTCTAAACAAGTGCTTTTATTATTATTTCTTTTACTTATTTTAATTTTAAGTATTTGGTGCAAATAGGTGGTAAAATGTGCTTAATCCTATACCAGATGTATGAAGGATACATTGCATTAAATTAATTACTGAACACATAATTTCTAAATGTGAATGAGTTTATTCCGAACGTAACAGAATATCTTTATCTTTTAGACAAAAATTGTTGTGAAAACACCAACAATACACCAGTTTTATGTAACAAGACAATATTACAGCACGAAGACGTCAAGACGACGGGGATAATTATTAAGGACGTTATTGTCGAGGTCGGTGCAAATTAAGTTACAACTATGAAGTACCTACGCGAATACTCGAAAACTTTATTAAAATAAAAGCGATGTAATTTAATTCTATTGTTTATGCGTCCATTGTTATAGCCCAGGATAGCGAGATAACAAAAGGTAGACGGAGAAGTTGTATACGGTTTCGTTATAACTATAACATTTTACGAAACTAGAGCTACGTTTGTATTATATTAGGGAATAAGGTCAGTCCTTTACATTCGTATCCAAGTCACTAATGAACATAGTATTTGATTTTATCATTTGAACAATAATTGCAATCACGTTCTAAAAACCAATAGTACCTACAAGCGCTTTGTAATTCCATAGTAAAAATTAATTTCACTCAAAATATTAAACAATCCGATCTAACCATCGTTACCAATAAACTTCTGATGATAACGGATGCTGAATGCAAATGAAGTGCTAAATGTATAATTTATTCGAAAACCAATGTTTACCCAAATGTAAGGAAATTACTGACTATAAGCAGTCGATTAAGTATCCCGCGATAGAATCCGAGACGCCATTCGATCGGAATTTAAGGCCCCAAAGCCATTCCTGGCCCATCAACCGGACGTAATGCTGTCTAAGGGCCGAATTAACTTTTATCAGATACCGAGATTTTCGGCCGCATTGACACAAATTGATAACAACAGAATAACCTAACCAAGAGCATATTGTCAGGACTTATCTAGGGAGGGTTCCGTAATATGCCGCTTCATAAGTTATTGTCTAATTTCACTCAAAATATTTTTTCAAAAGAATTTTTAGCAACTTATAAACCACTTTGGTGGCCGATTACTCGAAAATGGTAGACTTTGTAAAAAAGTCTTGTACAAAACCTTGCCTTTATTTTAAAAGACCTATTCAACGAAATCCCACACGACGCGGTAGAATGAAATAATATTTTTCATCCCCACTTCACATGTATGGAGAGCTACCCCTAAAATATAAGATTATTATTATTTTATGATGCCAAAACCGAGATCTATACGCATTACATAATCATACTAAATTTCATCCATTCACATTCACAATTTCCGAAGCTAGGAGAGCGGACAGATAGACGGGCGGACAGAGCGAAACTATAAGCGTTCCTTGAGTGTAACGGAACCCTAAAAATGAGGCGTTTGTTTTCTTTGGGTATTATATGGAAAGTAAACTTGTTTCATGTGACATGGTAGTTTTAGGTAGGTACATTTTATGATTACGGGAGCCCCTAACTGCACAATGCGGTTGAGAATTCGGCCGTGAAAATTGAAACGCATCGTCACACTAAGGGTCAGTTAACACCGCAACGATATTAGACGCGGCGCTGGATTTTATGATAGCTATTCAAATTTGAATTTTATCCACTACACAAAAATATACGGGTTTCATATGACATCAGGCATATACTGCACATGCGCTGTGCAGCGCCGTGCAACTTGACATACGAACTCTTAGAATTAAATTAAATGACGTTTATTTCGGGCGGCATAGGCACAAATTATAAACGTGTATTAACAATGAAACTACGTGTATAAAAATTGTTTCGGTGTGAATTGACCCTAATGTACAAGAGATGATTCGGACGAAATAATTTCGATGTTTCACAACTGCCATTGGTTTTCAAATTGCTCGTGGGGGTTTTGCAAAGGTCACCACATCTTTTTTAATTCAATTAAATGGAATTGGATGGAGGCAACCGCTAATCACATGAACATTTACCACTCCGCGAGTCCCATTAGTCTCAGGCTACATTATCCGGAATCTCTCCGGCCGGATAAAATAGCGTTGCAAATAGAACTCTCCGCTAATACAACAGAGCTGAAAATCGAAAACACGGCAGCAACTTAAAAACTCGACAATCGTGTGTTCGATTTTCAGCTTTATTGTATTAGCGCAAAGTTCTTTTTTTTCCGGTCGGAGCGATTCCGGATAATGTAGTCCCAGCCTTAGAGGCATGTTAAGCCCAAATCGACGCTATTCTCGATGGGAGTAACACCGGGCTAATGGCGCATAACATTAACAATTTCAGATGTAGGGAAAGGAGGGATACAAAGTGGTTGAAATGTTAACAATGCGAAAAAATAATATATGGGATAAAATGACGTGTCATTTGGGAAAATCGTGTGGAGTGTTTGGATGTGGGTCTGTTTTACCGCGCTCTTAGGGGAAACAATTATTGTTTCGGAGACCGTTTAGAATAATGGATTCGTATGGAATTTTGATCAATTGCATTTATTTAGGAGAATCAGTTTTATTTCGCCTAAATCCTTCCCAAGAATTTCTTTAAAAATAAATAAAATAAAAATCTTTTTTACAGAATAAAAACAAAGTTTTGTTTTCTGATTGTTAAACAAAGAAAAAAAAAGGATTACAAATTTATTACCACCGGTTCACAACTCTTACCATTATTACTTTTTGAAGTATTTTTTACTTTTTTTCTATAGAAGTTAAATATTACTTATATAATAAGAAAGCCACTGTGTCAAATAACGTGATCATTAATTTTCTGCAAAAGGTGACCTTGTCGCACTAAGAACAGTTTTCTTAAATAAGGTCAAGTATAATAGGATTGTTTTCAATTTATTTAAGCTTAAACCTGATAAAGTCTAGGTTTCTGCCTTAACCAGATGATATAGTCGCTTGCAATGAGGCATAAATAGTTTAATATTAAATATTAGTTTAAAAAATTAACGTGTACCTACTTTTAACCCTCGTGGTTACAAAAATACACGTTTTTTTTTTTATATAAACTTTCAGACAGAGTTGAGTGGAGAACTTTTTGTTCATCCTAAGAGGATTATGCTGCTTTCGTGATTCTTCCGCATCCAAATTCAAAGTAAATGTTGTTCTTCGGCAAAAAACACGTCTACGCACAATATATTAAACGTGACATAACGTGTGTATTCGGGAATGTATTAGCGTATACAAGCTCCCCTATACGATAATCTCTGTGACAACTTTAGCACGTCTGTGATATATTCGAACATTTGGGGAACATTTTCTATCGAGATTCGTGTTACGTTACGTGAAACTTCTGCGGCGGAGGAAAAACATGACGCCATAAACAGTTTACGATAAACGGTATTTTGGATGAAACTCTTTTAGGCCCGATTCGACCAAACTTGAAGTTACACGAGTGTAACTATAATGAGAATAATTTTACTCCTTCAATTTACTCTACAATTTATCAATATCTTCGTTTGCGTTTTACCAAGTTACTCGAAGAGTATACTATGCTCGGTATTATTATTCAATGAATAATGAACGAATGTATAAACAGACAAAAAAATCATGTACTATTGTTTGTATTAGAATGACTTGTATGCCATAATAATTTAATTTCGTAGAGTGATACAGTAAAATGTCAATATCAAATTATAACACTTCACAATGACATTGATCGTGACAATTGCCAGCCAGCTGTGCGACTATCCACTATTCTCAGTTTAATACTTTACTCCGTCAAAATTGCCCGTGTAAATATTTACTCCCGTGTAATTACCTTATTCTTGGATTAGAAGTTGGAAAAACGCAAAACCAGCTTACTCTTAGATTAGGAAACATTTACACTCGAGTAAAATTTTACTTCAGTTTGGTCGAATCCGCCCTAAGTGGCGTACAATTCAACTGCGCGAGATAGTATTTTCTTACTCCAGTTTGGTCGAATCCGCCCTAAGTGGCGTACAATTCAACTGCGCGAGATAGTATTTTCTTACTCCAGTTTGGTCGAATCCGCCCTAAGTGGCGTACAATTCAACTGCACGAGATAGTATTTTCTTACTCCAGTTTGGTCGAATCCGCCCTAAGTGGCGTACAATTCAACTGCGCGAGATAGTATTTTCTTACTCCAGTTTGGTCGAATCCGCCCTAAGTGGCGTACAATTCAACTGCGCGAGATAGTATTTTCTTACTCCAGTTTGGTCGAATCCGCCCTAAGTGGCGTACAATTCAACTGCGCGAGATAGTATTTTCTTACTCCAGTTTGGTCGAATCCGCCCTAAGTGGCGTACAATTCAACTGCGCGAGATAGTATTTTCTTACTCCAGTTTGGTCGAATCCGCCCTAAGTGGCGTACAATTCAACTGCGCGAGATAGTATTTTCTTACTCCAGTTTGGTCGAATCCGCCCTCAGTGGCGTACAATTCAACTGCGCGAGATAGTATTCTCGACGTCGACAACTTCTTTGAGGCAAACGCTATTGTGAAAGACAACAATGCATTCGATTCATTTACAGAAAACGAAATTTGAAAGTCGTGTATTTTTTTACCTGAACCAAAACAGTAATGTAGTAATGGCAGGTAACTTGGTCTAGCAATGTATTTCAAATTTAAATAAACAAATTAATAATAATATCTATGGACGCGTCACGCCACGTCAGGCTGGAGAGTATATTAGCAGACCAACGTCTGGCCCGTGCTAAGACACCGAAGAACTTGTGTTGCGAGGATCAGACAACGGGAAGTAGGTATATTTAATACTTTTATTTACATTTTTATATACTTATATTTAAGATTTTTATTATATTTGTAGGATTGGGATGGGTAACAGAAACACTTCTAGACTGCTGTATAACAGACCCACTAGGTTGGTGGTCAGTATTGGAATGGCAGTGGCCAGTGGGTGCATGTTCTCCCCACTCCTGGTTTACCACCGCATCACTGATACCACGCCCACAAGTGTGCGTGAATATATTTATTATTATAAGTGTCAATACACTACAATATTATAAACATATTTAATACACACCCAGGAACACAGAAACGGCTTGAGCATAGACATATTTAGTATTCGAATGAAATTGTGTTTAGTATTCGAATTAAAATTGTGTTTAGTATTCGAATGAGAATTATTGATTGCAAAATTTACTGATATATCCGGAAACGTTTACGCTATAACTCTTGTAGCTTATAAATTACCTAGGTCCTAGATTTACGATAGTTAGTACCTAAAGGCAATCAAGGTTGGTGAAATCGTTTATCGAACCGTTCCAGTGCATCTTCAAATACCGCTGCTGTAGGTACCTTCAAATGTTCCTTTAAGTGGATGCAGGAGTAAATAGTTTCGGTGTAACATAGTTATTGTTTTGTGTCTGAACTTCGATATTTGCTTTGAATTTCAGCCGTAGCATGTTCTGTGAACCGACCGATTTAGCTGCATCATACACGTTACATACAAAAACATCTAAACAATTTCCTTTTTTAGTGTGCATCTGTTAAATGGGAATTTGACAACGTGTAAAAAATTCCTTATTTACTATAGGTTCAGAAATTATAAGATGCAACTTGATAAAAGGAAAAATAAAGATTTTATGTGTAGTTTTGTAATTAGGCGCATTTCAAAGTTACAAATAATAAGGTTAGTACATCAAATACAAAGAAATGTACAATGGGTTAGTATGAAGATAAATGCACAAACTTCTGAGATATTATAATTTTAGCAACTCACTAGCGTGTGACTTTGAGAAGTCACACGCTAGTGAGTTGCTAAAATTCATTCAAAAAATTTGCAAATCAGAATTATGACTAATTCTCAACTTTTTTACGGGACGATTTGAGATTTCACAAGATTCACAAAATGCTTCAAACGAGTGTGTTTGAAAATATTGATTTTTGTTACACCTAAACTTTGTCCTTTGTAAACTTTCTTTTTTATTCAGAGCACTGTTCATTTATGTAGTAAAAAAATCACAGTCAACTCTTTTCCATTACTGCAAAACCTGTTAAATGTTAGATGTCGATCAACATTTGAATAAACCTTCATCATTATTTTCACTACTATGTTTATTGGTATTCTGTTATGTTAGTCCTATGTGACTCAAAGAAATGTTTAAATTTAATTTTGAAACTAAAAAAACTCAAAAAACTTCCCCCGCAATCCGTCTTCATGTCGATCGCATTTTTCCGATGACTGTCCGTCCCGTCCACCACGAAAATATTAAATATTCGATACTGTTTGATATAATAACGAGGCCGGAGCCCCCGAGGCTGGGGTGAATATTCGACATAAATGGTGTCAACCTGCTAAAGGAAAATTGATTTCGAGAGCACCGCGACGTTAATAAGCGTGAACATAAGGAGTTTAATAGGAACAATTACTTTATATTTCCTCCTCCCTTGTAGAAAATATAAAATCAATTCAAGCACCAAAGGATCTAGATGTATTTTGGCTCGTTTTGAATAATTTTCTACAGTAAATTACCTGAAGAATATTATGAAGCGAGATGAACCTTTCCTAGTATTTGAGTTTTTAGGAATTCAGGAAAACAACAATTTATTTATCTGCCTACCAGATATATACTTGTACCACTTGCTTCATAAATGATTCCCACCTACCAGATATATACTTGTACCACTTGCTTCATAAATGATTCCCACCTACCAGATATATACTTGTACCACTTGCTTCATAAATGATTCCCGCCTACCAGATATATACTTGTACCACTTGCTTCATAAATGATTCCCACCTACCAGATATATACTTGTACCACTTGCTTCATAAATGATTCCCACCTACCAGATATATACTTGTACCACTTGCTTCATAAATGATTCCCGCCTACCAGATATATACTTGTACCACTTGCTTCATAAATGATTCCCACCTACCAGATATATACTTGTACCACTTGCTTCATAAATGATTCCCGCCTACCAGATATATACTTGTACCACTTGCTTCATAAATGATTCCCGCCTACCAGATATATACTTGTACCACTTGCTTCATAAATGATTCCCGCCTACCAGATATATACTTGTACCACTTGCTTCATAAATGATTCCCGCCTACCAGATATATACTTGTACCACTTGCTTCATAAATGATTCCCGCCTACCAGATATATACTTGTACCACTTGCTTCATAAATGATTCCCGCCTACCAGATATATACTTGTACCACTTGCTTCATAAATGATTCCCGCCTACCAGATATATACTTGTACCACTTGCTTCATAAATGATTATCTGCCTACCAGATATATACTTGTACCACTTGCTTCATAAATGATTCCCGCCTACCAGATATATACTTGTACCACTTGCTTCATAAATGATTCCCGCCTACCAGATATATACTTGTACCACTTGCTTCATAAATGATTCCCGCCTACCAGATATATACTTGTACCACTTGCTTCATAAATGATTATCTGCCTACCAGATATATACTTGTACCACTTGCTTCATAAATGATTCCCGCCTACCAGATATATACTTGTACCACTTGCTTCATAAATGATTATCTGCCTACCAGATATATACTTGTACCACTTGCTTCATAAATGATTAATTATCTGCCTACCAGATATATACTTGTACCACTTGCTTCATAAATGATTCCCGCCTACCAGATATATACTTGTACCACTTGCTTCATAAATGATTATCTGCCTACCAGATAAATACTTGTACCACTTGCTTCATAAATGATTATCTGCCTACCAGATAGATACTTGTACCACTTGCTTCATAAATGATTATCTGCCTACCAGATATTTACTTGTACCACTTGTTTCTTAAATGATTATCTGCCTACCAGATATATACTTGAATCACTTGCTTCACAAATGATTATCTGCCTAGTACCTACCAGATAGATATAGGAATTGAGACAAGGATTGAATCTCGGGGATGCTATAAAGTATAAACAATTGCGACAGCTGCGAAACGGGTCTCGAACTGAACTGACTACTTGTAAATTGGCTATTGCCGTCCATGTGCAATTTCTAGAAGATTAATACCTCGACCGTTTACTTCGTCAATAGCAAATAATATATATTACTATCAATTAGCACGTTATGATTGTGTCTACTAGCTTTTGTCCGCGGCAACAGTAGTATTAGGAAAACGTGGGGATACGACGGGAACATTGTACTTTTTCGGTACAAAAAGTGACCTTCTTTTTAATCAAGCGCTCAAACTACTACCATACCAAATATCATTAAAATCCGTTCAGTAGGATTTGCATGAAAGATAACAAACATCCATCCAACCTCACAAACTTACACATTTATGATAGTAGTAGGATTAGATCGTTCTTATATCGAACTTAAATTTAAAAATATACAATTGAATTATATTGTATTTAATAGTCTTCATAATTGTATACTATGCAGTGATAAATTAAATCTTCTCGCATTGTAAAGGTTTAAGCCCGCCCGACACATCACGCGCGAATCGCTCGCGACAACTTGAATTTGTTCATAATATTATATCATGAACAAATTCAAGGTGTCGCCGTGCCGTGGTCCAGTGATTTAGAGGTTAGCTCTCGACTCAGAGGTCGTGGGTTCGATTCCCGCATTGGAACAACAAAAAATGTTGTTTCCGGCCTGCGTAGCTGGCCTGGTTTCAATTAAACCGGCCACCGTCACCGAAATCGGTCTGGGGAGCTAGCTATTAATATTGTATCAACGCTGAGAGAACCACAGGTAAAAGATGGTAGGTATTTTGATAATCGGTTGTGGAGAGCAAATAAGTATCTAGCTGCATACTGCAGCATCCATTACGTACCTTTATTTCGAGGCACGATTCTAAGTGCATGCATTTAATTATATCTTGCATGTAGACAGCGTGCTGGAATTAATTGCTTTCAAGTTAAGAGCTGCAGGCCGCAGGTAACCTACCTACACCCACCGCCAATTTACAACTAATTATCATGCCTGTAAGTTTGAATCTGCGCAGCGTATTACTTATTAACATTTTAATTACATGCCATAAATAGTGAATGTCATGTAGATACCAAAATTTTATCCACATTTCAGACTCACTTTGTGTATCCAAGTATGTTGTGTACTTTTGTACACTTCTCCTATGGTCATGCGAATAGAAGAAGTAAGAGATTTCTGATGTCTCTGCCTCATCCTTTTTTAATATAATAGTATCTTCGATTTTCTTAGCTAGAGTAGTATTGACGGAGCAAGGTATGGTTTTGCAACGGTAACGTTATAAATGATTCAACACAATCGACTGACTCATGGACCATGGCTTTCTGATAGCAAATAAATATCCTTGAAACATAATGATCAGAAGTCCATGTGGTGCAAGCCTGCAGAGGGCGCCTAATGATTTTCTTAGGTTTATAATCCAAATTGATTCTGCTAGCGCAATCTATAAATTAATTCCAGCTGTCTTCTATATTATATTAAAATTATAATTTGCAATAAGTCCAATATGTGAATTTCGTTACATTTCTATTAAATAAAAATCTAGTTGACCCTCGCACAATCTAAAGAGTGTTAAAAACCACGTTTACAGAATATATCTAGCAATAAATCTTTATGAGATAACAAGCAGGAGCGTTCTCGTGGAAAGCATTTCTTATTACTAACGGATGATTCTTTACAATTTTAATGGACAATTTCTCTCTCTCTCTCTCTCTATCTGTCGCAATTTTTCAATCTCTTAACTTTTCTGAACATGGATATATAAATGTTATCCCGGAAAAACATTTTCATCATTCATGTAACATGACGATTTTCATAGCCACACATTTTGACTAAGATGTATAGTTTGTGATGGCCTTGTTTAGGCCGTGTAGAGTCGGAAACTCTCCCCTAGATGAGATCAGGGGGTCCAAAATGCCCACTTAGCAGAACATTAGATGAATCATACACAAATCATACATTACCAGAATCTTTTTTTTATTATTTATTTATGGATTCCCATGGCTACAAAGTCCTTCAGTCATTTTTAGAACAACAGTATCATATTATTTTATAGCAAATTAAAAATATTTTACGTATGGAAAAAAATATATGAAATATAACATAATATGAAACGCCCAAAGTGGCCTTTTCAGACCCTCTGATAACTTTTTGACAGTGCAAGTCATTTGGTCTCGTCTTGGTCATCTTTGTATATTAAAATATTTTTTAAAGGATTTCACTTCTTTTTTGTAAGTTTCATTATCTTAATATGTACACTTTTATTGGTTGCTAATAAGGTCTTTGAATCTTCTTATGATAACATTTTTTATTATTTATAAGACGATTTTTCAATGTTTAGACCTATAGCATCAAAATTTGCGGAAGTCTCATACAAACATTCATCCCCTAGTTTAAGGGGTTGAAGGATAATAGTTCCAAGTTTTACAATTTTTATGTTGTTTGTGTACTAATGCTAGCTTACATACAAAAATTCAGCTTTCTATGATATTAGGAAGTACTCTATAGGTTTTGATGATCATCAGTGAGTCAGTGACGAAATCGGGGGTTTTTAGATATAAATAAAATCTAAAATATAAGAGCTATGTGATCAAAACTTTATATGTTTAATAAGTCCGCTACTGAGAACATATTCTGAAAATTTCGTACAGTCGAAACCCAAGTTATAAAGGGCTCAGCGAAGGACAAAGCGCTTCGATAAAAGATGGTTAGGTTATCGGCCTTACGTTTCACGTGGCTCGTCTTCGCGGGGGCACTTCTGTGCCCACAGATTTGCACTACAATCCATGAGAGAAAATATCACAGTTTATAATTATTGGCAGCAAATGTTTCACTTTCTGAAGTATTCGGTTCAAAATCTGGATAAAACACTACACAGATGCTAAATTTCTATAAATAATTTAACAGCCTACTTTATATTTAAGATTTAGTAAATCCTTAAAGTTAGTTGATTTTCGCCTTAGATTTTTGCTTAGGTCCAAATACTTATACGAACTAATTAAAACTTCGTTTATAGGCCAATTACTGACGACGAGTCCTCAACTTCTAAATAAATTATTTAATACAAATTTATAAGGGAGGATTAAATTTTCCCGCTCAGCTGAAAATTAATGCCAGAGAAATTGACTTGCAGTAAATATTTCAAAGATTATCTTTCACGATCTTTTCTCGTGTTTATAAAAATGTAGATGCAATCATTAAACAAGGATAGGTATATAACGTAATGTAAGTTATAATTTAAAAGAAAAAGATTCAATTCCTTAAATTATTTTTAAAGAAAGATAGAAGTTTTCAATAACCGCCGGTTTCAATAACCTATCTACTAATAACTATTTGTTATAAACGTCGTCATTTACGGCCCGTTTCAGTAAACTATCTATCTATAACTATTTGTTAAAAACGTTGTCATTCAATCATTTAACGTTTTTTTGCGATACAAATTTGACGTTTCTAACAAATAGTTATTGGTAGATAGGTAATTAAAACGGGCCATTAATCATTTGCCGGTTTTTTGCGATACAAATGTGACGTTTTTAACAAATAGTTATTGGTAGTGATAGGTTATTGAAACGGGCCGTAAGAGAATTACCAAAAACTCATTCTAAAGTGAAAGAACCTTTTGCTTAAAATAAATTGTCAATTGAACTTTCCTCGACGAGAGGAAAAGCCGTTAGGGGAAAGGGCTGTTCATTGCATTCAATAAATTTCGCAAAACAAAAGATCAACAAATTGGTAAACGCGGCAAGTCGAGACGAGGCTCTTCGCATAATGAGTGTGAATTAATTCTGCAGGCGACTTGGCGTGACAGGGACAAAGAGATCAAATGCAGATGCAATATACCTAATCTTCTATTTCATCAACACTAACCCGAGTTATAAACAGTAATAATAGTAATCAAGAAAATATAAAAAGATTAAAAAAACACAGTTTGAAAACACTATCAAAAAACTGACTAAAGTAGCCAAATAACTAGTTTCAAAACAGCTATAAGAACAGAAGTTTGTTGCGTCTGCATAACTGTGCCGAGTGAATTCAAGAAAATTCTTATTATCACAGGAAAATATGTAAATGAATATTAAGATAGTTTCGTTACATTTCAAACAGAAATAAAATATCTTGAGTTGCATTTTTCGTTTGTGTTTTGCGATGGAGTAGTCAGTTTCAGTAAAAACTCCTAATAATTTATTATGCTCGCGAGTCGCAACATATGAAACAACATCGTCGGGTAAACACATTAAAACACTGTCTCAATTCACGTCAACTTCACGTTTTATGTTCTGAAAACAAATTTTACAAAGTAATTACACCTCTGTTTGATAAAGTAATATACTATGTTCAAAAATTCATAGCCGTAACGAGCACATAGGGAGTAGACTGTACTTGAAGTCGTAATGGGGAACGTCGCTTGTTTATTTGCAACTTCTTAACGGCATATTAAAGAGTTATTTTTTTAGTCCAGGTTGGCCAGCAGGCTAAAATATTATGCTTTTCGTGGTCGTGAGACATTTCTGATGAAAAAAAACCAGCCAAGTGCGAGTCGCACCCGCGCAAGAATTCATTTTATTCTATATATTTTTTTAATTTACTTTCCATAATTATTTTATTAATTTTTTTGTATTTGTTGTTATAGCAGCAACCGAAACAGTCTGTGAATACATCATCTGTGAACATTTCAACTGTCTAGCTAGCTATCACAATTTATGAGATACAGCCTTGTGACGGAAAGACGATCGGACGGAAAATGGAATCTTAGTAATAGAGGCCTGTTTTCACCCTTTGGGTAGATATGGAACCCTAAAAATAGTTTTTCAAATTCAGCACTCCTCAAAACTTGCAAATTACCTTTTCTCTCTGCAATATTAATAGTAGATAATATGTGTAAGCCAAAGGGCAATAAATTCAAACATTCCACTGAACTAGTTTTGGGTAAGCACTGCGAGTGAGTGAGCTATGAAAATGTTTTGTTCATTCGAACAGCGCAACGGACGTACAAAGTGGAACTTTTTCGCTGACCACTTTTAAATGCGCATTTGGTTAAATTCAATCGAATACGAACTATTCAGTTTTGCGTTCACTTTGTACTGTGCTTAGCTGGAACGGGAGAATTGGATTTTATCGACGTTTGTGCATTATAAATATTTTATGAACCGAATCCGGAAGAAATTCGCATATGCTTTTTTTCTTTGTTGAGATTTTGGATTTCGCGTGTGTTAAAGGAAGCATGAGACCGGGCTAAGTTAAGAGGTATAGCTATATATATATATATATATATATATATATATATATATATATATATATATATATATATATATATATATATATATATATATATTTATTATATTACCGACCCATCTCTATATTACTCAGAAACACCTTTTTACTAACAGGGCCCAGCGGCAATTACGTGTTTTTACAAATAAGTGTCTAAAAGATATCATTTCATGTGATTATAAATGATAATTTTGAGTTTTTACATCGAAAATCTTATATTACAACAATTATTTTATCGAATTAATTAAGCAAGAATGTAAAACTGCCAGCTTTTAAAAAGTCGTGAAAATAGTGAAATCCAAAAAGGGCAAAGAAGCAAACATTTACAGAAACAAGTTAAACAAATAAGTGGAATGAGTTGAAAACTGCAATTACAACAAATTACGTTAGCCAGCAACCAGAATTGACTTCCCTACAATGGAACTCTTAAAACAGTTAACTCTGAAAAGAAAACTGAAGATTATGCCTTGTTAGGTTTGCGGCTGAGGCTTTGCCAGGGAATTCTACAGTCGACAAGCTGTGAATGCATAATTTTAGTCTTCTGCGACTTTATAAAAATGCTAGCTTTAATATCATAGAACAATATTTGAATTACAAATAGGTGCCTTCGCAGCCGCCTTTTTATATTAAAATTAAAAATTACGGCTATTTATAAAACGAAAGAGAGCGAGAGAATCATTCGAGGCTGATATTTCATAAAAAAAACGTTAAACGTAGTTTTTGCAAATTAGATTTTCCGGACGCTACTAGAAGACAAGAACGGGTCGATAACAATAATTTGTTTCTAATTTTCACAGTAAACAGCATACACCCTAAAAGTTATACAAAAGAAACAGCCTTAAAAAAAAGAGAAATGACATGTACCGAGTGGCAGAAGTGAAACATCATTCATTATTTAAAATCAAAAATGCTCTCATCGTGCCTGAAGAACAGTAATTTCTTAAAATAAAAAAATATTAGTTTCACTTAAAAATTATAAAATAAAAAGAATAAAAAGATTTCGTCTGACCGAGATTCGAACCCGAGACCAATTGGTCAACAACGCAAAATCCCAGAGGCAACGTAACTGCGTTACGCGTATCTGACATTAGCATTCAAAATTACTCATATCTTATTTGTATTACACGACGAAAGAAAAGCCAATTTTAGGCTCTACATTGGCCGTAACGCTTTACGTGACAGAAAAATCGCAATACCCCCAGTATAGAAGTTTCACTTCAAAAATTTATATTAAAGCAGCAAAACGTAAAAGAGCGTATTGTTTACAAGCTATATCATAGGAGCTTAAAACTCGGACGAGAGTATAAATTAAAGCTCATAGAAATTGGGGATAACGAGTGGATCTTATGCCTGTCCGCCGTAATCCCGGGGACTCGGTGCTGTGATAAAATCTGCAGCGAGTTACAGATTTAGCGGTTATCGACCACTCACTGGATTTGGAGACCCACCCATATTATATATGCCAAAATTTGCAACTAAACATTTCTTGGAAACACTATAATTCAGTAGCAAAAATTCAGAATGCATATATTACTACGTGTGTTCGTTCCATTAGGGTCTCCCGAAAATACATGTTTTAAATCTTCGCATTCGAGATCAATAAATTTTATGATGTCTGAAGATGCTAGAAGTCATTGAACTGTTCACGACTGCGAGAAAGTTTTGAAAATTTATAAAAAGCGACGGATTATGCTTTATTGAATAATTTTCCATTCCACCCTTCCGCCTCAATTTAATTATGAAATAATCAAATTAAACACAGAATATTAAAACACGAGAAAACAATCTATATATATTATCCAAAGCCTTACCTTAATTTGGAGGGATATTTTGTGATTCAGACAGGGTTTTAATTTTGTTTGTACTAGAGGGTTGTTCTGTAGGAAGGAACGCACTTTGTTTCAGATAATGGCCCTATGATCCTGATTAAACACAAACGGATGGTATAATACAGTTATATGATTAGCGGATTTACATAAAAGATGCTACAGGGCCTTTGGAGTTAAAAATTGAAAATGAATATTTTCAGAATCACAAGTGATGATAGCATTTATTATATCAGACCTGTTTTTAAATGTATCTGAATATTATGCTACCACCAATACGGTACCTGTATTTTTTTATTACGTAAATGAATAGTGCTCTGTAAAATAAGACAGTTTACATAAGGTATAGTATGCTAAAAATCAAAATTTTCAAAGATATTGCGTATGGTTTGAAGCTCTTTTGTGAGTCTCGTGAAAACGCCCCATATAAAAGTCGTACTAGTAGGTGACGTCACACGCTAGAAGTTGCTACGAAATCTATGGCCATATGCACAAAATTATGTAGGTTTTATACACTAATGTTTAAAAAAAATATTTCAACTTTTTTGTGACTTTCAAATGCATATAATTACAAAACCATACATAAAATCCAAATTATTTTTCCTTTTATTAAGTTGTAATACCTAATTATTTCTTAATGTAATTAAAAAAAAAAAAAACATTTTTTTTACATGTAGGAAAATATCCGATTCTTCAGCTACCCTACCCTTCTTAACTTGAAAAGGAACATTTTTTACAAGAAAACCGGACGGTAATCACAGAATAGTTCTTTGATTATTGTCGGTTTTGACGGGTCTGTATTATGTATATTATAATAATTGAACAGATATTTGTATCTGTTACACTATTATATATACCTACTGTTATAAATACGTTTATGTGATTAAAAATGACGACAGCAATTATTTATGTAATGTTAGGTACGTATTAGGTACGTGTAGTACGAAAAATGATAAATTTTAGCGGACAGCCAAATATTTACGGTAGGTACATTGTCCTTGTTAAAGTAAAATGTAAATTTCGTGGGTAGCGTTTACCATCTTCAAACAAACGCTTGCGATATTAATCCCGGAATAATTTCAACAGCTAAACATACTTAAAGTCTCTTGTATTAAGTTAATGAGGTCCCCGAAACACCATCAAGGAAAGCTGGATTCTTGTTAAAGTCAAGAGGCACAATATTGATCCCTTCAAAATAGGGGATAATTCAAGTCTTCTGTGACTTAATAAAAATGATAGCTTTGATATCATCCAACAAATAAGTGCATATGCAGTCGCATTTTTATATTAAAATTAAAAATACGGCTACTTATAAAATGTTTTATTTATTTAAAGAAAGTCGAAACCTTGTCTTTATTATTTATAAGAAAGAACAATGAAACGAGAACAAATAATGTTACTGAGCCTTCATGATCATCAAAGATATAAGCATAACGGAATGAGAAAGTAAACTCAAAATCCAAAAGCCCCAGGAACAAATAATGTAACTGAGCCCGAAGTTACCTGTCCAAAAGATATCTCTGTTACACAAAATTCAAATCTAGAATTTGAGCTAGAATTGGTTGACGATAAACTTCAAGCCGAAATATACCTGGAGGACTGAGTAATGCGAGTTCCGCCAGTAATTGCCTGGGGTGAATCAAGATGTCTCGCCCTGTTTATCTTACACGCCTCAGATAGACGTTATTGATGTACTTTTGTTGTTCCAACCAACTTCGGAATATACTCTCGGAATTTACCTAATCATGATTTTGCATTTGAGAAATAGATGACACTATGTGCAAAGTTTCGTCAACATAAGCGATATAAAAGATTTGAAGTACCTACCTAAACAATTAAAGACTGTTGGAATAAAAATTTAAAGTACTGCACACTTTTTACAGGTATAAATACCATATTGTTTACAGAATCCTCACACAAGTGTGTAGTCATGGTGTAGAAAGCTATGAAAATTACGGTACGGTTAAAGCAGCGAAGATATACTAAATAACGACGAATACAGCTCTCAGAAACACAAACTTAATACCATCATAACTCAGCATCCACAAGAACTAGTTATTGGGACCAGAAGCGGCAGAACAAGAGAGCAGGGACAAAGAGATTCCATTCAATGTAACTCGAGTGCGGTTTACCGACTATCAACCAGCCTTTGTACTAAGATGTTCTTTAGTTGGCTCTATACGACAATGAGGAGAATTCGCAGTATTAGTAGATACTACTCTAAAATTGATTTATAAGAAAATAGTTCCTAATAAAGATACACGAATAAAAGCGCATATTGATGAAGAAGTACACAAACCGAAATTGTTCAAAATAATAGCAGAAAAATTGGTACTCTGTATTACTTCGGATTAAAACTAACTTCTAGTTCAAAAAGTTCCAAAAGAAAAATCTGTAGAAATAACTACCTTTAGAATATGTAATGTGGCCTGAATAATTTTCAACAGTTATTCATGTATTCAATAGTTGAGAATGTATAATTTGTCTCGATCCTACAAGCAGCTGGGGCCTGACGTGCTCAGACGAGATAAACGAAAGGATTTAATCCCTTTAAGCCTTATCCCAATTATTTCTAAACGGCTTATTACAGGGCTTTGTGACGTTGCTCTAGCAGTTTTGTTCTAGAAACTACATATTTAAAATTCAATTATCTTTAATGTACCTATAGGTTCATAGCTATATAAGATATATCTATATTGGAAACCACTACTTTCAACTTGGAAAAGCCATGCTTTGGCACGAATGGGCCGGCTCGACTGGGTACATACCACGGCGTCACAGAAAACCGGCGAAAAATAACGCTTGCGTTGTGTTTCGCCGAGTGAGTGAGACCAGAAACTCATGTCTACAACACCAGAAGAGTAACAAGCGTAACTCATCTGCTGTTGCGAGTGTCTTTGAGCGGTGTTAATCAATTACCATCAGGTGATCCGTCTGTTCCTTGCCTGGTTCATTTAATTTAAAAAATAATATTCTTTTTTTAAATACATGTACTTTTCTGGTGTTGCGACATGCGTTCCTGGTCCTTAAAATCCCCAATCCTCCCTTGGGCGAAACACAACGCAAGCGTTATTTCACATCGGATTTCTGTGAGGTCGTGGTATTTATCCGGTCGAGCCGACGCATTCGTGCCGAAGCGCGGCTCTCCTACAGTTTGTCGGTGGCCATGTGTTTTTTTTGAAGATTTTTCTAATTTTTGTGCTTTGTGAGTAGAACTGAATCTAATTATATCATACTAGCTGTTGCCTGCAGCTCCGCCCGCGTTAATACAGTATCTGTTGGGAACACAACTTTTTCGGGATAAAAAGTAGCCTATGTTAAAATATATCCAGATTAAAATCCAGAGTCTAAACTACTACCATACCAAATTTCATCAAAATCCGTTCAGTAGTTTTCGCGTGAAAGCGTAACAAACCAACTTACATTCACATTTATAATATTAGTAGGATGACATAGATCAATGAAACCTTTTCATACAGGGAGGTAAAAGTAGGTACTATTTGCGACTAGCGGGAATTAGATTTTGAAGGTAGCCGGAAGTGTCTGTTAATGGCGGGCCAAGATGGCTGCCAGTTTCCGGTCTCCAACTGGTAAACTATTTGGTACAGTCATTAAACGCATCTTTTGATGTTACCTTAGCAACTATAAAGCCTAAGGTCTACATATTAATCTGCTAAATATTAAGTTTTCACAAAAACGTAAAATCATCAGAATTTACATTAATTATTATTTGTAAATCGAATTTGCTTCACCATAATTTAAAACTTTAGAAATATAGACTGAAATTATATTCATTTGACTAATTACCTAGATAGGTATATCTTAATCTAGCCATGAAGGTAATTTCCGCTATATTATTGCAAAGTAACGGACATATTTTATTTTATGATATTATGGAAAATTGTTTACTACACGTATTTGTATTACAGGAATTATAAGGTATCAACAAAATAAAAAAGCAAGCAGAAGATCCAATAGATGGTAAGCTTAACATTAAAGACGAAAGCTACGTATAACCAACTATATCTTTTGATCGCCATTGAAGTCTAACGGCCAGTTTCAGTAACCTATCTACCAATAACTATTTGTTAGAAACGTCAAATCTGTATCGCAAAAACCGGCAAATGATTGAATGACGACGTTTTTAACAGATAGTTATTGGTAGATAGGTTATTCAAACCGGCCATTTGTCATCCATATAATAGCAGAATATCGATTTAAGATTAATTAATCAGATATAGCTGATGGCGATGGGTAGCAACGGTACGAGGAATCCTTATAAATCTACAATAATCCTGATAAAGTACAAAACAATTATAATAAACAATTTCGAAAACGAATCTCCAGACTTTTTTTAACTACTTTCCGATCAGACAAGATTGTATAATCTTGTCTGATCGGAAAGTAGTTAAACATAAAAAAAAATATACCGGTTGTCTGTAAAGTCGGTTTACTGATTATAGTTGAACGTGACAACAACAACAACAACAATAACAATAATAATAATAATAATGAGGTAAAGGCAATACGAGCCAACGCTGGTACTTGGTAACGATAACGGGTAACAGGTAACGCATGAGTCATGTTTTTTCGTGCGTGCAGCCGGCTCCATCGATTTATAAGACGTTATCACGTCAAAATCAAACATGATAAAACGTAAAAGTCGATGGGATTGTTAGAAACTTTGAAAAATATAATAATTTCGTATGCATTAGCTGCAACGTTCGGTGAATTTATAAATACGAAAGAGTTCATTTCAACAAGATTTAAACTACAAACTAAGAAGCGGGTAACGTAAAACAGTTTTCTAGTACCAAAGATCCAACGAGGTTTGTTGAAGTATATCCAAGTTTTATCAGTTATTTAATAGTTAAGGTAACGACCCAAGTTGCTTGTGATATAGGTGCTTTTATTTGCAAAGTTGCTAACGAGGTAACAAGAAAATGTTTAAGAAACAAAGTGATTAGCAATTCCAATCAGTTCGAGCACGCCTTGTAGTATGTAAACAATTAAGGCTGTGTTAATAGACAGCAAGTTAAAAACAACACAGCCTATATCATGAAGGTTTTGCACAACTTTCCCGAAAATTGTTGAAAGTTGAAGATGATGAAAAAATCCAATACTATAATAGTAAAAGATGCTAAAAGGGTTATTCATATACATAAAGGGTTATTCATATACATAAGAGCGTTATAGTATAGTTTCTAATAATAATAATAAAAATAAATAAGTGTAATATTTTCCAATCAAAAGCTTTTGATATCCAACGCAAATGGTTGCATAACTGTATTAAATCTGCTATTAATACATCCAAAGGGAAAATGGATCTTCAGGCTAACTGCAAACGTTAAATACATATAAGAGTTCTGCTTCAATCTTACACCCATTTATAACCTGAAAAGGTTAGAACTTTATCCAATGCTTTTAAATGTGTGGTGCCTTGAATAACCTTCACGCTCTAACAAGTTGCAGTTAACGTTATAAATTCAACTATGATTCTCTGTGCTGTTTTATCCGTGAGTTATGCTCGCGATGCGTTATTCGCTTCACGTAGGGACTAGGGAATGCTTTTTATTTCCACAACGGTCAGGATTTAAATCTTTTCGGAATGCAAAACAGCCACTTTTTCAAATACTCCATTTTCACTTTATGTTTTGAGTGCAGGAGGAGAATCTTGAGAGAATTTAATTAAAAAATGCATTCTATCTTAATAATAACAACCGATTGCAACCAAAGCAAGTAAGCTTTTGGATTGTACTGCGTGAGAAACCGAGTGTGAGCACACGTTTAACCAATATGTGAGTTCACACAAAGGCTTCATTAAGCCGTAAATCTGTAATGAACCGTTCGATACAGCTCCGGAAAACCGGAACCGAATTCGTCGTTTCACTTTTGTTGCTATACTGTAGGGTATAGGCTTCCGCTTTACGCCATTCAAAAGTAATTGCCCGTTTCGAACGTAACGTTACGATCGTTTTACGATCGGAATAATATTGTTATCTGACGAAAGATTCTAACTTAACAGTCTCCGGTTACTTTTTATTTACACAGACTTTACACACGGAGCTTGTACTTAACATGTCAGGGTGTATGGTGTGATATCGACTGCCGTACCTTCATATTAAGTTTCATGAATTGTGAATCCGAAAGATGATCTCAGCTTAAGAACACATACCTGTAACAGAAATAAAAAAAAAACACTTAATAAGCAATTCAACATATTGTATTAGGATATAAAATAGGGATTGGCGTCAACATTTAGAGGATATATTTTATACGTTTCGAAATAAATAATTCAAATTAACTAAATATAGAACTTAATTACATTAATTACATTAGTTATATTCCAAATATAATTGTAACGAAAGATGAAAAAGAAGATGTAAATACAAACAAGATAATAATATGTATCTACGACTTGCACAGTCGTAACTCAACTATTATTATCAAGACACATGTTAGAGCAGGAGAACTACTGCGGAAACTCAAAATTTTGTCTACGAAGCGATTCACGTCTCATTTCAGGTAACAGCATCTAATCGTTTCCTAATTGATAACGTAGCGTTTCTATTCAAGTGTTAAAGTTCAGAGTACAACATAATTAAATTTCAATTAAATAAATGCACAAAGAGGAAGTCATAGTATAATTTTCGGTCTATCAAGAAACTAAGATACATGATTTAGAAATATATTTCTTTGAAAAGAGCAGAACCAAGTCAGATTTCGGGACATTGTCTTCTCCGAATGAAAAACGGTCAAGACGTTTCAAAAAAATAGGCTACAACAGAAGTACTTTTTCAGCCAACCGGAGAAAGTTAAAACAAAGGGACTTCCCCCAGGGAACGGTCCAACCGATGGCCAGGGTTTACAAATGACTTACGACGCTTCTGTTTACGGCCTCAGCGGGTTTGCCAATTACACATTTACCTTACCTACTTGTAATTTTGGCTTACAGGTAAATAAACAATGTATTTTACAAAAGATACAAGTTGAAAATCTAGGCCGAAGTAATTCATATTTGAAGCTCGAGCATTTAATTATAATAAATCAATCAAACCAAGGATTCCAATAATTGCAAATTAGGTACAAGGTAGTAAGCCTGAATGCAATATACCTACAAATTACAAAACATACCATTGACCTGTTTAGTTTAATCAACTTATCGAATGTATTTTAATAAACAAAGTATTTGGTACTACAGACATAGTGTTAAATGTTTAATTGATACTATTGTGCCAACCCAATCCGGCCACTAAATCATAACGAGGTTCATTTGCGTTAAAAGCCATGTTATGTAGCCTCGTAAACTAAGTACAGTTGGAAGTTTTTATGACACTGACGGCGTTTTATGTTTTGCGATGCTATTTCGATGTTTAAGAACTTTCTAGATTGGCTATTAGCGAAAATTACAATAAAAGATTTAAAAAGTTTCGATAAAAAAAAACGTCTTGACATAAAAACGAGTAATAAATAAACCGACTTCCAAAGTAAAAATACACAAAAAAGTATGAAATATCTTATTCTCTAAATAAATTCCCTTTAAAATTCGGCTAAAATTTAACTATCTCTGTACTCAATCTTCTTAATTTAAAGTAGGTACTCGTATGAGACCTTTTATATAAAATACATAATGTGTTAAAAAAATACATGATGTATGATGTGATGATGGTGGTGATGATGATGATTACTCTGATTCACATAGTGGCATATGCTTGCAGTTCTTTAAACAGCGCCGAAATCCCCAAACATGTGGATAAGGAGTCAGGAGGCTCCAAGGTAGATCTTGGAGCAAAATCATACTTTTTCTACTTTTTTTACTTCAGAAAAAGTCTAAACCACCATATGTGTCCATATAAATTTCGAGGAGTTCCCGCGATTCCTCATAGATCTCACCATCAGGTCACCACTTTGATATCAAAAGGACCAATTTGGGATTATACTTTATAGGTACATCAAAAAAAGAATTTTGAAAATCGGTCCACAGAGACCGCGGAGTAATCGTTGAACATAAAATATATATATATATATATATATATATATATATATATATATATATATATATATATATATATATATATATATATATATATATATATATATATACAGCCAAAGTTCGTATAACCGCCTTTTTTTTGGAAGTCGGTTAATAAACAGGGATAACTGTAACGGCCGGCAGCGCAGATTTTTTTAAGATTTTCGCTTAAAAATTGTTTCAAGAACTTTACATGTAATAACTACTACTATTGCGGTAGAATACTGGATGTTAATATTTATTAAGGTTTATTTATTTATGTAGATAGATTATATTTAGTTCTACCGTAGAACTAAATATAATCTATCATTATACAAATAAATAAAAATTAAGTGTCTGTTTGTAAATTAAAATTAACAGATTTTCACATATTGCTTTTGAAAGTATTAACGGTACTCACAATAGAAAATGAATTTGTAAAAAAATTATGTCTGTTTGTTCCGGCTAATCTTAGAAACGGCTGGACCGATTTTCACGGGACTCTCACTGGCAGATAGCTGATGTTGTATTTCTAACATAGGCTACTTTTTCTTAGGGTTCCGTTTAAAAAATTGGGTTCCGTTTCCGTTGCTTCTATGCAAACGACGTTGCGAGCACCAGCAACATTTTCAAAAACAGTTAACCTGCAATTTGCAGAACGCTTTCGACGCCCGCCCCAAGATACTTTACAAATATACCTTTGAAATATTTAATAAAAATAATAAACGTCGCACAAAACGAGGTCGGTGCACTAATAAAATCACTCTTAAACTCTTGCATAGTTCTTTATAAACTTACTAAGTGCTCTTTAATTGTCTGTAGTAAGCGAGCAATTTGAAAGATGATATATTTCACGGTTATTTATTATACCTGGAAAATAGATGTGCCAGCAAAGGTCTTTCATTAATTAATTTTCTCGTATCGCACAAAATGTTATTGTATCTCAATTATGTATGTGACTCCCTTATCAAAACCAATCTCACACCTTCATCGAACGCTGCCATTTACACAATACAGTAATGCCGAACTAGATATGTATTGAATTATTTATGTTTCACTTCACTTGCCATTAAAGGCACAATGCCTTTAATAATTGAAAACAATATATCGTAATTCGTACCTAGATTTGATTAAATTATAATTTACTAGTTGTGCCTAGCAGACGTCGTTCTGTCTTAACTATAAACTGGAATAAATAAATAACTACCTACATACACATACAGTTTCTCCACCAACTTCTACACCTATTGACTACTCCTTAAGTTGGAAGGGTGAAAATTGAGGGCCGTAGGTATGTGTTTTTTATAACCAAAACATAAAATAATCTAAATTAATACAACAAACAAAAATGGGGTAGGCCTTATCACTTAGGGGTATGTAAAAAAAGCATACAAACGAATACCACACACCTATTGAATACACCTGCATAATTTTATTAAAATTGTATAAAGCCATTTCGGAGGAGTTCTGCCACAAACACTGAGACACGACAATTTTATATAATACATATTATATAGTATAAAACATACACAGTAACATCGCCAAGTTACACCAAGTTCACCTTGAAAGTCACCCTCAGATTGTAATATCCACAAAGCTACGTAGTGTAAATACTTATAGTCGTAGAAAAACGATTTGCATTTAAATTCAATGATACTGTTACTGTTGGAAATCCAATAAATTTATTTCCGACACATCCAAGTCATATAAAAACGACGTTAGAATGCGAATACTGCATTTGTTTATTTCCTATGTTCCTCTTTCTACGGCTCAATTCCTTTGAAAATTGAAGCATTTGTTTCAGCATACACCGGCGATGGAATAATTTGTGTCGTCTTGACTCATGTTATATTTTTCTGCAAAACTTCCAGGGGTTTCTGTAAGGGAAGTTCGTTTGGCATATCGATATTAATTATTCCCTGTCTTAAATAGCGTAATGCTTGAGGATAAACATATGCCCATGCCAAGTGGGGACTTCAGAGGTGGAGACGTTGATGAAAAGTCTGCTAGAAATAACTTTAGGTGGGTTCGATGATGATGAGGAAATATCTGTTAGAAATGACTTTATAGGTGGTTTCGATGATGATGAAGAAATATATGTTAGAAATGACTTTAGAGGTGGTTTCGATGATGATGATGATGAGGAAATATCTGTAAGAAATGACTTTAGAGGTGGGTTCGATGATGAGGAAATATCTGTTAGAAATTACTTTATAGGCGGTTTCGAAGATGATGAAGAAATATATGTTAGAAATTACTTTAGAGTTGGTTTTGATGATGATGATGAATATTCTTCTAGAAATGGCATCAGAAGTGGGTGACTTAAGAGGTGGGAACGACGATTGTGATATTGTAACTGCAAGAAACGACGTTTGCAATTATGGAAACAATCTGGTTTATTATCATAAACGATTCGATAATATTTGCTTTATATATGAGGCTAGGTCACATGAAATAGGTCGGCGAATAAACTCATCGCATTGACATTATGGGTTGCATAATACGTTGGAATTTAAGCTGAATTATTTTGTATTTCAGTTTCAGCTACATTTAGTTTGAGGATAGAATAGAATAAGTACCTAAACATTGAAAATAAACACAAACCAGTAGCCAGAATATTGCTATATTCTTTGGTGATGTATTTATTTATTTGGATGCAAACGCAAGCAATGCAAACGCAATGATTCTTTTATTATTTTAATACCAGTAATAAAAGAATAATTGAATGTACGCTTATACTTGTGTAAAGTCCTCTCTACAATCGGTATTTATGTTCAGTTATGAAAACTCCCATCAATAATGTACAGGATTTATTCTCCCTAAATGAGGGTTTTTAAATTCGTGATATCTGACAGCTTTTTGACACGACAGGGACCGTCGTGCTACCAAGCGCCGCCTGGTGACAGAAAAAGAATCAAAAATTCTTATTGACCGTTTATGATGACGCTTTGTGTGTTGGGTCTTGCCTCCTAGCGGCAGAAAAAATATCAAAAACCCTTATTATCATGTGTCTCAATGGCCGTCTCTCGCTAGTAATGCCCACAACGGAGTTTATCCAAAACAGTTGACTATCACCAAGAATACATTTTTTATACAAATTAAACATTACACATTGAGCACCATTTCATATGATTAAAATATTCAACATTTTTTCACCTCATAACCAAATATTTAACAAACAATAGTAATTAACTCATTTAAACGATTAATTGTGCGATTACACATTATTATTAATAAGTATTTCGTATAACCGAAAATAATAAGCTTGCACTTGTTAAATGACAATAAATATATAAGACTACGTAGCTTTTCAATTGAAAAGCTGGTCTTTTAAACCAGCTAGCTAGCGTTCTTTTATTTTGAAACATAATAAAGAGACTTTTATCGAAAGGCTTTTTAAAACGTGAAAACGCATCAATCTCAGTTCCCAAGATATAGGATCAGTATCAGCCTCGGACAATCCCCTCACGCCCAATGTCCTGACACAAAGGGTTAGGAGAGCAATCCTCGGTTCAGATATAAATGGCCCTTAAATCTTAATGGTTCTATTTTACTTATAAAGCCTGCAATGAGCTTCAATTCTTCTATTTTACTCGTTGAAATCGTTTCTTCGTTGACAAAAAAATCATTTGTTTCTTTTTTTTTTTTATCTTTATTTTATTTAAGAGGCTTTTGCCATACAAGGCATGCCAGCCCCATCATAACTTATACAAAATATATTATTAAAGAATTTTATACAAAAATTTTGCTGCTTCACTCGCAGGTGAAGCAAGAATGCTCATATATAAACCTAAATCACAAATATTAAACTTAAATTTCTCTAACAACTCCTTTCTTTCATCAGCACCTTTCACACACTCCATTATCAAGTGGTGAATATCCTCCACCACACCACACTCATCACAGTTAGGCGAATCAGATATTTTAATCATATAGCTATAGTAACTACAAGGGCAATGACCCGATCTTAAACGAAATGCTAAAACAGTATCCCTTCTTGACATATTGCATGTTAAAAACCAAGGTATCCGAGGAGGCTGACTCTGAATTACTTTGTACCAAATACCTTTCTCTTGACTTCTTTTATCATTTGTTTAGTTTTAGCGAATAGTTTTATTGAGATAACATTATACTGTTTATTAGATCAAAACGCCGCCCGCGACTTAGTATGCGCAAAAAGAAATTCCGCGGGAACCCTATACATTTTTAAGTATGGATGCATCATTTTAAGCATTAGAGAAGTCAATACGGTTATCATTAATATAAATTATTTGAAAGAATCACATTCAATTTATTGATTGATTGGTCAACCTCTGAAGGTTTCTGCCTTTTTCTTTCTTTCTGTTAACTAAATCCTGCAGTGATACAGTTAAGATCCAGTCCCGATATGTTAAAATTGCAAAATGGTATTCTAATCAACGTCAAACCAACGTCAAACCAGTTTTTATTGGTCCAAACTCCAAAAATCAGTTTATGACATAAAAGGATTCATTTATAATCCAATAAGTATACAAATACAAAAAGTAAAACGCAAGTGTAAATTAATAATGAGGGGGTTCTGTCGAAAATTCAACATCTTCATCAAACTCTCTCACTATCTATCATCACAGATTAGTGAACTTATCCGAATAATATCTGCTAAACGATAAGATTAGTCTTTAAGAGCTTCCAAAGTTTCATCAACTTGGTAGTGGGAAGATCCACCTGTGGTGTTAATTCCCAATCAAGATATCTACTAATCGTTAGGATTATGGTTAACCACAATTTATCACCTCGTAAAGACGTTTAATCTTAATAATTTATGATCTTCGGAAAATAAATTACTTTCTGATAATGGACGGAAATGTGAACAATGAAAATCGTGATTATTTTTTCTTACCACAGAAGTAGAATGTCTGGTCGATACAATTTATTAAAAACACTTTTATTGAAATTGTAACAGTTGAACCTGAAACGATGCTCCTGCTTCGGATTAAAAGTCAATTCACACCGAAACGAAACTTTATGATTAAAAATTTAATTAAAAACGAAACTTAAGAATAAAAATTATTTATAATACAAGAAAATACACGTTTCATTTTAAGAGTTCGAATGTCAGGTTGTATCGCGCTGAACAGCGCATGCGCAGTGCAGCATGACATGATGTCACAAGTAACGTGTATAAACCTGTATAGTGAATAAAGTCCAATTTTAATAGCTATAATAATAATAATAATAATAATCATTTATTTCTCACCTTCATAAAGTAGAAAAAACACTAATTAAAACAGTTATACAGTAAGAGTTTAGGTGGGTTGATGCCTGAACTAGGAGTTCCTGTGTCTCAGACTATCAACCCTCCACCCCATCGGTGGACACAATGTTTCTAAATTAATACACTTGACAAGAATTTACGTAACATAATATTCAACAATTACACGTAAGATGTAAGGTGACTAAAGGTGACTAATGAAATATAAAAAATATTTAAAAAAAAAAAAAATGTGAGGGTAAGTACAAATTAGTTTGTAGACATTTGCTGGGACAGTTGTTTATCGAGATTTTGCTTGTGGTCCAAGTTATAAGCTGCTCGCTTCAGCTCAAAATATAATAATTTGAAGTAGATGTTTTATACATATATTAAGTAGTGTTATGTTATGTAAACATGTATTTACTTTTTCGTTAAAACTAAAGTGAATGTATACAATAGTGCTAGATTAGTGATGTAAGATTTATTAGGGTAAGTTTTAGAATGGTTTTTAATCCAAAATTGCCTACGTTAATTTATATAAGATATTTTCAGTTTGTAAATAATTAAGTGACAGAAGAGATTGTTTTATTAACAATTTAAGGCTAGATTTATTCAATTTGACGATTTCATTGTGATCGTTGAAATATCTGTATAGATAGGGGCCCATATAAATTAATTGACGTCTTGCAAACATTGTGTTAATTGAAGTAGTCGGAGTTCTAATGCGTCTTTTATGTAGGGGTAATTGTGTAAGGTCTACATATTTATGGTGTCGAACCACCGCGTTCTGCATAAATAATTGCCGCACAGTCAGAAGTTGGGTCTCACGATAGAGTAATTCTGTCGAATATTTCCTGGGCTTATGGGTCATAACCTTAATAATTGCTCGTTGGGCTCGTTCTAGCTCCAAGAGGTGACTGGCAGCGGCTCCACCCCATACGGTAACACAATATGTCAAAAGCGATTGGCAAAGGGCAATATAGACGTTTTTTATAAGAGAGAAATCAGCAGCATCCCGAAGATTTCTGAATATAGGTAAAAGCTTACGTAAACGCTTGCCCAATGCCATAATATGAGGACGCCAATTTAGGTGTTTATCTATTATAATGCCTAGGTATTTATGACTGTCTGTTTGCAATACGGTAGCACAGTCACAGTCACGTTCCGAAATACAGTCGGAGGAGTGGGCTTTAATTTTAAAATTGGTTGGTGGATTCGAAGCAGCAGTAATCCTAAAGCAAAGCTAAGGATAAATAAGACGACCTCGCAGAAACCGATGGGAAATAGAACTAGCGTTGTGTTTCACTGCGTCCTATATCTATACCAGTGACCCAAAGTGGGTTTCAAAGATCGGAAACTCACTAGTAACTCCTCTGGCTAGCTTTTGAACGTTACTAATGACCTCGAGGGTTTCAATAAAAATGTAAATGACATCATCATTAATTGTCATTTCAACCAATTTACTGCTATTAAGAGCATCATCTCACGCAAATGGGGAAATTGGAATTCTTAGTATTGTCTTATCAGAAATGCAATGCATATTCTATGTATATTATATATCTCATGTGGGGACGAGGGACTTGGTTATCTAAACAGTGGGGTAAGCACAAACGAATGACAACAACGTATTCGTAAATTTCAGTCAGCATTTTCATACAAATCTCACTCGATAACGTTACGAATGCGTTGCTGTCAATTGTTCGTGCTTATCAGATTTAAGAACATCGCGTGATTAAAAAAAATATTAAACCGTTCTTTCTGAACGCTAGAAGTCTTGAAGTATGCTGGAATTCCATTGTATTTAATGAAAAACGTTTCCAACATGTAAGTACCTAACTATGCAATAAAATGTCATTCTTGAAATGTGTACTGCTACAGATATAACTACATACATGTCTATTTACTGCAGCAAGTTTAGCGTGAGATCGTAACCAAGGTGCCCGCCCGCATTCATTCAAAGCAACCTCAGCACACTGTGGTCCGTTCTGAGTTACCTCGGAGAGTGTAGGAGAGTGATCCTTATGTCGTTGGCATAATAGTCCTGTCAGAGGTAAAATATCTCTGAACGTAGTGTACACAAGATCTGCATTACAGACACGTCCTCGTACAGTAATAAACTTGTATTTATGTTGCAAACACTCAGCATGTTTGAAGATTTGACAGGACTGTTATATTTCATTGTCTTTAAGTACTTCATAAGTTTCATACGAAAATAGATTAAATAAAAAATTTAATGGACAGTACATATTTCATTGTCTATGAACTGTATAACTACAAAAATAGTGACAAGTATCCTTAGTCCGGATTAGTCCGGAAATCTTCATCAAAACAAAAATGTTTGACGTAAAATACATAGGTGTTATATTAATGTTATGCAACATTTTTATTTAATGACTAAAGTGTCCGGATTTTTTTTTTAATTCTCAGGACTTTTTTTTGTAAATGGTAACACTAAATACTTGTAGCATTGCTCGCAATGATCGCATGCGGCATGTCAATCGTACGATACGAATCAGACGCACTTGCATTATGTATAACGTACTATAAAGAATAGGTAATTGGGGCTTAGCGGGAACAATTGACATCAACGTATTCGTAAAATTATCGAATGAAATTTCTATAGGCGCTGTCATGATTTTCATACCATTCTCTCCTGTCAATTGCTCTTGCTAACCCCCGGTAAATCCGTTTTATATCCGTCCGATGCGGATCATAGACATGTGAACTGGGAACCATCAACATCAATAAATATACTTTAATAGCCAAATAACTATTTGTTAGAAACGTCAAACTTGTTTCGCAAAAAACCGTCAAATTATTGAATGGCAACGTTTTTAACAAATAGTTATAGATAGATAGGTTATTAAAACGAGCCGTAAGTATCTTTAATTTTATTGATGAAAAAAAAATACCCTATACATATAAGTTGCTACTCATAAACAATCACAATAATCATTAAAAACATAAAAAATACACAACACTGCTTATAAGGGCCCATTAAAAACCATTAAAACAAATTAAACCTTTTCAAACACACCACAGTCGTATAAACGAGTACCCACCCTGTTCATTTGGATTATGTAATGAATTTAATACGCAGTGACCCGTGCCCTTATTGTCACGAATAAAATGTCTCCGCAAATGTGACACGCGTCAAATAAATGTGCCTCTCCCGACTATAAAATGCCACGCCAAATAGATGTGGCTCCTGCCAGGAGGCTCCTGGTCTATAAAATGCCGTTACATATTTTAGGCTTTTCATCTAAATACTGAACTTTTTCTCAGCGTACATTAGGCAAAATGGTTTCAATGGAGGCACATTCTGCGTGCTAAGTGTAAGTTTTTCATTTCGCATTCGATCGTGAGCGCGTTTGGCGTTTACTAGGAATTTGTATGTGATTTGACCTAGTTGTCGCGTTCACAACTAGGTGGCGCTGTACAAATCACATATAAATTCCTAGTAAACGTTAAACGCGCTCACGATCGAATGCGAAAAGAAAAACTCACACGAAGCACTCAGAGCGGTACGATTTATCAAAAGGCATATTTTCTTTTGAAAACTGAAATGAATTTTGGTTACTACCAAGGTGAAAAAAGAAAAACAAAGCAAGTTTTTTTTTTTTTTGTAATATCATAAAAGTGTTTTTTACTTTCTTTCTAATTTGTAGTAAAATTATTAATTGCTGCTAAAGGTAAATTAATCTAATCCCTCACAACCCACAGAAGACACAATTCCCTTAGTATAAATTTAACAGCGCCATAAACAGTCAAACTTTCACTGATTCAATCAGCGTGGGTGACAAAACATGGCGATGAGTATTTTACGGTTAGCTTGTGTTATTCGAAGTGGCTTACTGTATTCGTTTGAAAAGTTTTTGAAGTTTAATGACAAACAAATTATTCTTAACATTTTTAAGTATAAATACTTGGGAGACTGAGCTTAGCTCGGAGTTTTAGTGGAACGATAAATACGTAGGTCGCATACCAAGCTGCCAATCGGACTGACGTAAGAAAGTCGAAATTATTGATACATATTATTGCACGACGAAAGAAAAAAACATATATTGCTTGAAAATGCGCAGTTTCTAAGGAATAAGACCTAGCTAGATAGATTTTTCTCCCCCAAAACTCCCTGTATACTAAATTTCATGTTAATACTTGTAGCCGTTGCCGAGATACCGATTATATATATACAAGATCGTCTCGTTTAAAGTAAGATAATAATTATCCCACAAAAACAGTCAAGACAGACAACTGAAAAAAGTCAAGTCTCTCCTTCGCAAAAAGTTTTGAGATGTCGTATTAGTATTTATTTAGTATAAAAAAAATTACTATAAGTAATTTATTATATCTTAATAAATTAGTGACGTAAGCAATACAAAACGCGTTTTTGCTACATAATATCTCGTACACACGACTTTTATGAAATTTAAGACATTACCTCATGTTGCCAAAAACTCGTGCTGGTCGACGACAAAAATTTAGAGCGGACCTAGCCGTTAGCTTTATATGGGCGCACAGAAAAGCCGCGAAATGCTTCCAGAAAAGATAGTGCGACCACTTAAGACTTGGCGAGACCGCTGCCGAGTTCTCAGAATCTAACATTGAATCAAACGCAAATACCACTTAATAATAATTCCACACACATTTACACCGGTTCATCAAAAAGTAACAAGTCAGTTTGATGATTGCTCAAAATGGATCTTTAAATTCTGATTAGTAGTTCATACTTTCTAGACAAAGCCGTAACTCGAGGCTTAGAAAGCAAATTAGAATACTTACCGATTTTCTTTGACATTTAACCCTCTGATACGAATCGTTGCAAAGATTTCCCTCTCAGCTTATCTGTTGTTTCAGAGGCCGGATTGAAAAAGCTTTAAAAAGTGGAACGCGATTGGAAAATAGCTCGAACTGCCTGTGATTGCATTGCCTTTTTTTATTTAGAGTATCTCTTTATTTACAAGGCTTAAAACCTAGTAAACATTCAAATTAGTTTTTGGTCTCAATGAGACTGTTCTATTCTAGTCTTGACAAAATACATACAAGTATCATTAGATCATTAAACTATTAAGTATACTAGGGGTTGCTCTAAGGTTGAAATTCGCCCATAATAATTCATATAATTTATAAGTTTGAACTCTTTAACGGTTCTTTTGCCTCTTAGATGAAACAAATAAAAACGCAAATGTTGTGACAGATTGACAAAAGTCCACATGTAACAAAATTATATCTTTCAAACGTACAGTAGTGTGTTAAAAATCTGAGGTGGTGTATGTTGTTGTTATTTTTATTAATTGTATGTATTTATAAGCATTTTTTTTTAATTAGCTCTCTGCACACCTTCCTCTACAAAAACTACAATTTACAGGACAAATTTCATACTCTGGTCGCGAAATTCGTAATTATTAACTGCTTTACGTATTAATAATAATAATTCTTCTTTCAGACAAATATACTTTCTTCCGGACGTAAAAAACTACGCAAAATAATTTTACGTTCAACAATACAATACAAAATCATCACCGTAATCGCCACGTAGGTACCTAGCAGAAAAACTAACGCACACTTTAGTTCGAGAACAATGATTGAAACATCAAAACAATTTTATTTAAAGTTAAAAGTGGAAATAGTAGTACAAGAAGTCCTGTGTGTTATTACTGTGAAACATGAATTTTCACCAAGAACCTACAGTACAATCAATAACATATCAAAACAATACACAAAAACCTCCCAAAAGCCGAACTGAACAAAGCAATACAAACTGTACAGCGGACTGCTAGTTTTTACACCCCGAAGTCCCCGAATGCTGACCTTATGTTTTTGTTGGACCCTCTTCACTTGTTCTGAACGCTCTCATTATTCATTTCGGCCGAGATAAGAATTATTCATTACTCCCATGTTATGATAAGTTCAGCAGCTTCTCGTAATAGGGGCCATTTTAACACGAAAGCAGGGTGTGATAAGTTTGAGGCGTCTGTCTGTGTCTCTCCGTGGCTACGTACCTTCCAAAGGGATGAACTTATTTTGATCTAGTTTTTTTAGTTTGAAAGCTGGCGTGATCGAGAGTGTTCTTAGCTAGAAATCATCATAAGCTCTTATTTGTCAATGACTGGGGCTACCATTTTTTTTTGTTTTGCCTTTTCTAGTTTTCGCAGCATCTTGTGAAACGAATAGAAGTTAAAATATTTTGTTCATGAATAGCGCAAAAGTCAAATTTCAATGTCAAATCTGACAACTCAACACTAGTGTGTTCGATTTTCAACTCTAGTGTTCTATTTTTAGTGCTCTGAATTTTCCCTGATCTTACGGATCCGGACAATATAGTCCCAGCCTAAGCCGAAGACGAATATAGCATAAAACTATAAGGGTTCTGAGATGTGAACTAAAGAATTCTAAAAACGTATATGGGCATGTTATCTCGAGAAGGAATAAGGGCTCTCTTACGCAACCGATAAAATATAATAATAATAATATAATCGGAGCCTAATATTTAACCGACTACGGCGAAGCCATAAGGAAGTGCAATGATTTTGAAAGTCTATGTATGTATACATATATGTATGTTTGTTCCACCGTAGCGCCTAAACTACTGATCCGATTTTTGTATTTTTTTTATTAATGAGGTGTCAAAATATTCGCAATAATGCCCCGGGTAACATAGGCTATTATATAATTCACGTAGTCGCCAGTCGGGTTATAGTTTTATAAAAAAATGTAGTTAATTGAAATGCACTGATTGCAAAAGTACAACGCCCACGTCCTCTAAAAATTCAATCAAAAATACAATAATAATATACGGAGTGCTAAGTGCGAGTTTTTCTTTTCGCATTCGATGGTGAGCGCGTTTGGCGTTTACTCAGAATTTGTATGTGATTTGACCTAGTTCTCGCGTTTACAACTAGATGGCACTGTACAAATCACATACAAATTCCTAGTAAACGCCAATCGCTCTCACGATCAAATGCGAAAAGAAAAACTCACACTTAGCACTTTGGACTTCCTGCACTATTTCTTTCCACTTTAATAAGTATTTCACATTAATTTTAAATATATTACACGACCGGTTAATTTTAATAAAGGACACCTGATGATGAATTTGTCGGTACCGGTAAAATACTGATTAAAGTGAAAACAGTGCAAGAAGGCCCGTTACTGTGAAATATGAATTTCCACCAAGAACCTACAGTACAATCAATAACATAATATATAAAAATACAATAGTATCAGGTCGATTTACTATCGCCTCGATTATTCGTCCGACATAGTCGTGCCATACGGGAACAGGCGGACACGTGCTATAGGCAGGAGGCCTATTTGCTCGTTTGTTGGACTTTTAAACCTAAAAAATACCTTACATTTCAAACATTTCACTTAGTACCGAATACCGATAAACTTACATCTAATGCATAATCAATATCGTATATTGGATACAATCCTGGTGAATCACTTAATACCCGGGGAATCCCGGAATACGGGGTAGGGGTATCAGACGGATGGAGGGCACTCGGAGCGCTATATGTTTTCTTATCGTAATTCGTGGGTGTAAAATGTTAATAATTTTAAGATGTTATTAAAATAGCTTCCACGCCGATTCCGGTGGCGCTGGCTGGTAACCAGTTCGTTTACGCAGAAGTTGTTTAATCTAGTCTACTGCTTAAGTGTGTGCGCAATACACAAGAGCGCTCGAGAATATCGATCTATAGATCGTTAAGTAAGAGATACTTAACGATCGTTTCCCGGCGGGACGGTCGACCGTTCCGTTTCTGTTAGTTCTACGCAAACGAAGTTACGGGCACCAGATAGTATTGAGAATGAAAATAATAATGCAATAATAACATTTATAATAGATTTGGATGGTAAAATATAAAGTGAATAGGCTTTGCGCTAAACTCTCGCGGTTGGAGCTTGGAGGTTTTGGAGGGGGCTGTAGAGAATAGCATTAGCCATTAGGAAAAAGTCTGGACTAAATAATACAAATTGTATGTATAACTATTGTTTACCTTACCTGTTGTTTTAAGGGTTAAATAATAACTAGCATTCATTGCCCGCGGCTTCGCCCGCTTGGAATTAGGTTACGTTAGGCTATTTTACCCACCTAGGAGCTGAGTTTTAGAAAAGGCTGAAATACGTAATTCTTTATTTTCTCCGTACTCAATTCATACAAAATATCATGCTAAAAAGTTTCATACAAACTTTTATCACCTATTTTACCCCCTTGGGGGTTTAATTTTGAAAAATCCTTCCTTAGTGGATTCCTACATCATACGAGAAATACGTGTGCAAAATTTCTAATTTCTAGCCTTAATGGTTTGGCCTGTGCGTTGATACATCAGTCAATCAGCTTTGCCTTATCTATATATAGAAATAGATAGGTGACTTTAATGTGTGTCCTCTATATTATCATATTATCTGTGTGTCCCCTATTTCAGCAAGCAGATGGAGGTTCTACTAATTTAATCTCTCAAAAATTATGTCTGGCTTCAGTCGCAGGTCACGCGGTCGCACTGTCCTGTCGTGAGAATGAAACGAGACTGCATTTTTTTACATTTAATAGATTGAGTGAAACTTAACAGCATTTTCGAAATAAGAAACAATTGTTTATATATTCAATCAGACGCTCGAAAGCTTTACGGAAGGGTCAAGTTTCGACTTGTGAAAGCTCCAGCTCTAGCCTAGGTCCTTTCGTTTGTTCCCATCATGGAGTGATAAGTTATGTTTACATTAGCTTTAGATAAGAAGTACTTCGCTTAAAGGAAACTTCCGATTTGTTTTTTAAAGTATTTGTATTAAAATAAATAGTGCCTGAGTGATTGATCATTGCTCGAAGTTCTAGTGGTTATACTGAAAAAAGTAACGGATTGCAGTTGGTACCAAAAAAATTAAATAAAAAGAGGCACAAAAATATTCGTCTAACCGAGATTAGAACCCGAGACACCAAGTTGCAAAAAACGCAACATTTATGACGAACGTGTAACAATTTGAATTAGCATTGGGATTTGGGATTGACATTAATGGAGTCGAAATTATTTATAAGTAGCTGTTTCCCGCGGCTCCTCCCGCGTAAATATACTATCGAGTATACCGCGGGAATACTGCACTTTTACGGGATAAAAGGTAGCCTATATTTTAATCCAGAGCCTAAGCTACTACCATACCAAATTTCATCAAAAGCCGTTCGGTAGTTTTTGCGTGAAAGAGTAACAAACATCCATCCATTCATGCAAACATTACGGGTATCTTCACAAACTTTCACATTTATATTATTATTAAGTAGGATATATTATGGTTGAACTATGAAAGAAAAAACATACATAACTTTTAAAAAAACCCCTGCATACTAAATTTCATGGAAAAACTTGCAGCCGTTTCCGAGATTCTGATTATATCATAGGTTACATATTATACAATAATTACTCGTTTAAAGTAAACTCACCGGCACGGAAACTTGGCCAAGTACAAAAGGTGTGTAACTGTCTTTTTTTTGCACTTAGCTCTACAAATTTTGGTTAATTATGATCTGAGTCTATCCAGTTAACGTTCCTGATCACTTTTTCTCACAGTTAAAGGTTTTATAAATCGATAATGAAGTTTATGCAAAAAACACATTTACACAAAATTTAACACTTAAGTTTAAAGCACTACGAATTTAAAATTGTCCGATTTTTTGTCGCTTTCTGTCCTTTTTAATAGCGCGTGTTACCTCCTCTAGTCCTTATAACCGCCTGATCTCCCCGCGAACCCCGCGGATCTCGACTGCGGCCAGGAAGCGATTTCTTAAAATCTCTTTTATAAAACACAATAAAGCGGTCGTCACGAACTGATGTGCATCGTACACCACCACTACCTGGTCTTCGGGTGTAGCGGCCAGTCTCTTGATATCGTTTTAGTGCATATTGCATCGAGGAACGCGGCACGTTTAGGACAGTAGCCACTTCACGATGAGTCATCCCCTGTTCCACTAAAGCTACTGCCTGCGCTATCTGACTTGGTGATAAAGGCATTTTTATGAATCCTAAGGGGTTCTTAGGTGTTTATTAACCACGATAACAACAAAAATCTTTGTCAAATTAAAATTCAAAATGTTCAGAAAACAATTCAAAACTACGACTTCGCCGGATAAATGACACGATTAAACTAAACTTTAAAACACAGACCAATATGCACTTCAAATTAGTGAATTAACCACTTGAGATTAACGTGACCATTTTTTCTACCCACCTACACGATAAGATCCAAGCTAGAACCCCTTAAAAAAGTGTTATCGCATATTATGAGTTTGGCCAAGATTCCGTGCCGCTGAGTGTATAAGATATTAAATAGGTACTTCCGAAATAAACGTCGCTGTTGGTAACAATCTTATTAATAGAAAATAGAAATTAGATTAAATTAAATTAAATTAAATTAAAATTTAATCTTTAATAGAAAAGATATAATGTATGGATCAGACTCGATACATTATCAGAATTAGGTACCTACGTCAGAAACATAATACGATATCCTGAAATAATTTATTGTTTCAGGTTGTACTTTCGTTTCATAGCAGTAAAATGTAATGTAATGAAACATGCCAGAAACAATGTAAAAACATGAAACTCGTCAAATGCAGTTGGCATATTGCTGAGTTTACTGTTCGCCATAAAGACACGTAGCTGCGGGCAAAGCAACATATTAATGCGGTATCTACTGTTCTCTACATTGAAGTTACATAATTCAATATAATTAACATGGGAGAGTCATGCCTCGTCACGAATGGGCGGGCTCGACCGGACGATTACCACGGCCTCACAGAAAACCGGCGTGAAATAACGCTTGCGTTGTGTTTCGTTGAGTGAGCCAGGTTACTGGAGGCCCAAGGGCGGTTGGGGATTTTAAGGACCAGGAACGCAAGTGCGAGTGTTCATGGGCCGCGGTAATCGCTTATTATCAGGGGATCCGTCTGCTCGTTTCTTGGTCCATTTCATAAAAAAACAATAAAAAAAAATTTGATTTGATTTTTTGAATTTTTTTTTTGAATGATTGCTTGATTAAAAATATTGTCAAGTTTCAAGTCAAGTTAATATTAGAGCTTTATTAGCTTTATTTACTCATGAATAGGACAGTGAATGTTATGTCGTGCAGTCAGCTATAAAGAAGTAATTATTAGGTCAGTTCACACCGAGACGAGACGCAGATGAATAGGACAAATCCCTCCACCAACCCATGGCCCTATCAACCGTCTTGGTTATACGGGCCGAAACATGGGAATGCGCACCCTACTGTCCTGGGTAAATGTCTGTTGAAAAGTTGTAATGAATGTTACCTGGGTAAAAAAACATACAATAAATGTGTGGCTTGATTAAAAATATTGTCAAGTTTCAAGTAAAGTTAATATTAGAGCTTTATTAGCTTTATTTACTCATGAATAGGACAGTGGATTTTATGACGTGCACAGTCAGCTATAAAGAAGTAATTCTTTCCCCCTTAGGTCAGCTCACATCGAGACGAGACGCGCAGCGCTGCGTTTTGAAAATAGTGATTCAAAATAGAACTTCTTTCAGTAAACAAGACGTTTCATTTTCGATATACACGCAAGAGCGGCGCCGCGCTACGCAGAGCGGTGGTAAAGTTCAATTATGAATCACTATCTTAAAAATGCAGCGCCGCGTCGCGTGGCATCTCGATGTGAACTGGCTTGTGATGCGAATTCGCCGGGATAAGCGGAGGAGACACCACTCCATTAGTACCTAGTCGAGCTCTAACACCTTCTCAACTCTCTTGCGCTGATCGCGGCGAGTTGTGACTTCATGATTTGCTAGTCACTCGTGTATACTCCGTTCCACGTAGGGGTCAATGTGACCTAGTGTGTAAGGGCCCTTAGGGTGCCTTGAGTTAAAGGGCTCTCGAACGTAAAGGTCGTTTGTTAACCGCGGTCATACAAAAAGTTTCTGTCTATTTAGATTTTAGGTCAAGGAAGATTATTCTAGTACAGTTATGAATATACGCAAAATTGAGGAGCAAAGTAAACTAGTTTTTTTTTTTGAAATGGACCAGGAAACGTGCAGCGGATCGGAACACCAGAGGAGCTGTTACACTTCTAACTCCTCTGGTGATGCGCACTTGCGTTACTGGCCCCTAAAACCCTTGGGCGTCCGGTAGATTTGATTAAATACACAATATTAGTGGCATTTTAAAACTGCCCGACTGATTGGCGATTGCAGACTCTCAGATTATTCATTCACATATTGATAGGTAACGTCCTTCAATTTCATATAAAAATCGATTCAACATAATGTAGCCTGTAAATTGGAAGCGAGATAGAATATAGATAAGGCTTTAAGTTAATTCAGAGCATTGAAAATAGAAATCTGCGCTAATATAATAGAGCTGAAAATTAAAGCACACAAGTGACGAACCAAATGTCAATGTTATATTATAAGACAGCTCGACACTCGACATTTCGATTTTCAACTCTATTGTTTTAGCACAGAGTTCTATTTTCAGTGCTCTGAATTTTCCCGGGCTCGCTGGACTCCGGAATCTTAATATAGTCCCAGCCAATACATGTTAGGTAGGAACAGATTTTACGACGGGTTAAAAGGGCCGGGTTCAAAGGTACCCAATTCAACGCGGACAAAGTTGCGAGCTTAAGTTCCATAGAAGCCATCAGTGCAAATGTCAAAATTGACCAGTGGAGTGTTCACATTCACCGATCAAAGTAAGCCATTATGACATTCGCACTGACGACTCACTGCAATGCCAATGAAATAAAGTACTTAGTATATAATATTATTATATGTTATATGCAGCTTTAGCACGATTTGAATTTAGTTTTAGGCCGCTGCTTAGTGCCTGGAACACTGCGGCGAGCGACGCGGTGGCACTCTGCACTCCTGTCAATGGCCTATTCCCGATGTCCCCCACTATTTGTCCACCACTGCACTGCTGGGCATCGGAAAAAAATAGCTTTACACTCAAGAGCCATTTAATGCTTACTAGCTAGCTTAGCTTAGCTAAGGAGCTACTTAGTACAGACTTTTACATAAAGTCCATACTGTTTCTGTCAAAATCTCTATCAAGCAGTGACTATGACTGACGCCAGCCTGCGCGCCGCTGCTCGCCGCCGCGCCGGTCGCCGCTGTGTTCGAGGCCTTAAAATCTTCAATGCGATTATCCGATTTTAAATAAATGAGTAAATTTTAGTTTAAAACCGCTCAACGTTTATTATTTCACTAAGCTTTGTTCGCGAATCATTCGCGTAAAATAAAAATGTATTTAGCCCATAAAAAAACCGCAAATTTTGCTGGCTAGAAAGCTCGTGACCGAATCCAGGCACTAAACTAGGCATGGGCAATCTGAAATCGATTAATCGAAGAATCGATTCCTCGGACCAAATAAGTCCATATGTTGTTCTGAATCAATTCAGTGAATCGATATTTCACCCTTGAAAATCGACATTCAATTTTTTCTGTTTTGGTAAAAAACAAAGACTTCTAAAGACGGAGTCATAGTTTTTTGAAAGTTGGTACTAGGTGTTTTTTGTTGCTCTATCTTACTGACGGTGTCAATACAAGTGAAAGAGACAGTTTATATCGGTGTAGTTTTCAGTTTATGTCACAACATGACACGAAACGTTTGACGCGTGTTTCGGGTCATGTTGTGACCCACTTATTCGGTCATAATATTGCAGTAGCTCTCTGTATTTTTTGTTCTATCAATATAAACCAATCTCTAAAGGACCGTTGAATAAAAAACTGTTTTTTATGTGTTGCACCGCTGCACAATGTGCCTCAAGAATGGCGAAAGGAGGTGTCAAACACTTAGAATTACCATTTCACACGTGTAAGGTTTATGTTTAAGGGTACATTTAGAATATGATTTGATATGGTATAAAAAATATAATTGTTATTAACCAAGTCCCTGAACTAAAAAATCCCTGATTTTACTGATAAGAGATTTCATAAAATGGATTTTTATTTACATTGCAAATACAAACTAGAAAAAAAAAACGATTTTTTTAGAAATCGATATTTTAGACCTCGATTTTTTATGAATCGATTCATCAGGCTACGATTCGAATCGATTTAAAAATCGATCTTTTTCGGAAAGAATCGCCATCCCTACAAAAAACTATCGCTGTGCCTCTGATATTATTTCAGCAGATTATACGATTTGCGAACAAACACATTAATATTATAACAACTCGCATTAATATCCAACTATCTTATTACTACCTACTATTATAAAATTTATAATACCTACGTACTTTCACAATGTGAAAGTTTCTGAGGATGGATAAATGTTTGTTACTCTTTCAAGCAAAAACTACTGAACTGATTTTGATTATATTTGATATGATAGTAGTTTATAGGCTCTGGATTAAAACAAAAATATGAAGGATACATTTTATTACGAAATAGTTCACAGCGTTCCCGTGGGATGCTGTATTTACGCGAACGAAGCCGCGGGCAAAAGCTAGTATTATAAAACTAAAGTTTGTATGTATAGATGTTTGTTACTTTTTTACGCAATAACTACTTATTTATACTAGAATTTTGTATGGTAGTAGTTTTAGGTATACCGCTTTCAAAAAAATATATATACAGTGCCTGGGAGACCGAGCATTACTCGGAGTTTTACTAGTGCGCTACATAGACAACTTTTATAGAACACCTTGACATTGGCTCACGCAGTAAGTTCCATGCAGCTTCTAGACTCGTAATTTCCACATAGTAAAGAAGATTTGGGTCAGTCTAAGGTCAGACTGATTGCAGGATGGCAGAGTTGTAGACTAAATTTTATGCGTTGTTCTTTGCTTGTAAACAGATTTGTAAAAAAAAAAGGATATGACATGTAAAGTGTCAAATGGATGGACTCACCAGTCACGACGGAGAAACGGTGAAGGTGTATGTACTTTATAGCTAATTTGTTTTTTCTTGGTGAAAAATAATTAAAGTTGAAAATATACAACAGGTTTTATTTAAATTGGAGCCTACGTGCATTAAGTGAAAAGTCATTAATTTGAAATTACAAACAGACACTTCAATTTTATTTATCTGTATAGATTATAATGTAGTTGATGTTCATAAAATAAATTATTTAATTTTATTTTTATTAGGACTGATATGTACTTAAAATATTATAATTTATTGTTTTAATTATTCGACATTTATACGGTCTAATATTTAAAAAAATGATTTAATTTTTTTATGAGATTTGTTATGATACTGTCTGATTGACTGATGGTTAGCAATTTTATAATTTGTTACTATTAAATTGTTACATCCTAGGTTGCAGAGTCAACTTATATATATCACGAATATTGTTGACATGGAAATAATAAGAAATACGTTATAAAATAGATTAATTTTTAGAAAATTATGTAAATTGTTACAATAAAGATAATTAATACATTTATTTAGTTTTGCGTCAGTAAATAATGTTGTGAAAAATCACACGCCATTGTGTGGCAGAATTTTAGCCACATGTATTTAATATTCCATCATTATTGTTATTGCTACATTCTTGGTGATGAAATAAACGATAGATTGATTGGATTAGTTACACTTCTGTCGGGCGTCCCGAGACGCACACGGTTTTATTTAATATAAACCCAAACCCCAACCAAAGCCAAATCTCCTGAAGCGTCTATACAGGTTTTGAACATTTTTAAATCCTGTTCGCTTCCGTACCCTACACTCGATTTACAAAATTATTCACGCGTATGTCACTCGATCGAATACACTTTCAAGTAAGCTTTGCCTTTCTTTTCCCTTTTGTCAGGAAACCTTCCCCTACGCCCTCGGCTCTTTTACATACGCAAATTGCGAGACAAGCCGCTGCCGGGAATCGATGCGCCTTTGTAGTTTTATGTTGAATGACATTTTTCTCTCAACCATTACAGTTATGTAATACTAGCTACTTCCCTATATACCACGTAGCATCCCACGGGAATACTGTGCATTTTCGGTATAAAAAGTAGCCTCGGTTTTAATCCAGAGCCTAAACCACTATTATACAATATTTCAACGAAATCCGTTCAGTAGTATTTGGGTGAAAGAGTAACAACAAACATCCATCCATCCTCACAAACTTTCACATTTATTAGTAGGATGTATAGCACAACTACGTTCTTTATGTCTTTCGGGAGTCATCGCTTTTCATACATCATCTTCCATAGAAATATGGCGCGGGAATTCAATAAAAAGGATTGCTGAAAACGTAGGTTTTGCCGTAAGCTTTTTATACCGAAAACCCATTTGATTATATATTGAACCCCCGACAAACAGAGGGGTGTTATAAGTCCGTCTGTCTGTCTGTCCGTGGCATCGTAGCTCCAAAACGGACGAACCGATTTTGATCTAGTTTTTTTCGTTTGAAAGCCGACATGATCGAGAGTGTTCCTAGCTATAATTCATCATGATCAGCTCAGTTACTGCTTGACATTTCGGGGGTTACTTTAAATGTTTAATTTTGTTTATTTGTAGGAGTTTATCTTACTGTAGGTATTAGGTACTCCTATAAAATGCGGGACCAGTCTGTCTCTAATTACAAATCAATCTTAAAGTTCCACAAAATAACAAGGATATCGCATTTAACAATCGCATGCCGACCAGATCGTTCTTCGCCTCATTAGAAAACAAACTTTTAATTGGACGCCGCGCCGGTCATGTTACAGACCAAAAGGCGGCATCAAATATCTTTACGATAATTGAGTTGGTGAAATATTCGTGAAGTTTTATAGCTTTAGAGATTGGGTATGTCATATGCGGGAAGGTGAATGACGTCACTGTTACGTCACCAACGCATAGTTCAATATTAAAGTTACCCACGGAAATAATGAAATGCCACCAAAGTTCTGGATGTAAGATCATATTATGTACTACCCAGCCATAGTATTACGTTAAATCATGCCGAAACCTATTTTAGATTTCTAGAAGCAGTAATATTATTCAACAATTGAAAACCTACAAGTTGTAACCAGTGTCCCGACTATGCAAATTATGTAGCCTATGTTACACGGGCCATACGAAACTATTCATTAAAATCGGATAATTCAGATCAGTAGTTTAGGTGCTACGATTTACGAAGTACGATGGAATAAACAGACACACATACATACGTAATATATAACATAGACTGCCAAAATCATTACCCTTCTATTGGCTTTGCCGTAGTCGGGTAAAAAGGCTCATTATGAAAGAGTCTGCTCTAGACGTTAAATCACTTTGACAGAATAACCGATAATTGAAAATTAAAATGATTAATGTTGCTTGATAACATTTAGAGCACATTAAGACCGTTAAGGTCAGCGCAGAGCGCAATGCACGCGGCGCTGCGCGGGGGATGCATTTTTAAAATATCCATTCAAAATTAAAATTTATTCACTACACGAAAAGATACATAATATTTCATTGCGACAATTCAGAATACATTGCATCACGTAGCGCTGCACCTTTCGGCGTGCAGCGGTGCATCGCGACGCAGCGGTACGTGCGGGCCGTCACCCGCGTGATGAGCGGCGCGACATGGCTCGACGCCGCGAGACGCAGTATTGAGACCGCCGGCCGCCGTCGAAGAAGCGTCATAACGAGACCAAAGAGGAGGTTTTAAAGTGAAACTTTTATTACATCGTCTTAAACTTTTTCGTCTGTGTGTTGCATGTCGCGTGACGGTCGGCCGCGGAGTAGGGATAAAGTGAAAGGCGCTCGTCAGAGCAGCCGAGGCCAATATGGCGGCGCCTATAGTTCGCATCAGCTGACCGTGCAGTGACACGCTACTTTGTTATTAAGTTTCACTTTTACCGTGGTTTCATAAAACCACACAATCCTTTTCTTGATTGGTTTACAACCCATAAATACTTCACATTAGTAAGGCCCTCATAAACATCTTATGCAAATAGGTTGGCTTTACCTATAGCGTGATCTAGCAGCAAATCAGCGCCATCTAGTATGCCATATGAGAACCAAAGTTCCTTAAGAAAATTAATTTAAAATCTAACGCATAAACAGTCTGTATATTGATAAAGACCGCATTTAACTCGTTATGTAGTTCACGCGAAGACACAAGAAGCGTATTTTATTGTTATTAAGTTTCAATTTTACCATGGTTTCATAAAACCACACAATCCTTTTTTTTATTGTCGCCACATAGATACACGTTTGGCTGCACGCGCGGCACCTCGCGGCGTACGCGTCAGATGCGCTTTGCGGCTATGCGCTGCGCAGCGAACAGTCACTGGTTTCTTCAAGTATCGTTGCGTCGCGTCGCGCCTCGTTGCGGTCTGAACTGACCCTTAGGCTGTCTTTATAGCCAACTGTCAATTGATTGGGTGACTCGACGTCGACTTCCATTACGACCTTAACGTCACTCATAAAATTAATTATGGAAGGCTGGCAACCCGTGTAGGGAGACTGGAGGCTGAGCTAGCAACACTGACGTGTGACACGGCACCGTTTTCCCCGGTATTAATTATTCAAAACGCTACAAAAATACCCGAAATTTTACGTTAAAACAACGCTTTGTTTATCTGTAATCGGTAGAATTCCTTTTCCATTAAATTTGACAATTTTATTCACACATGCATAAAAGAAAAGGAAACAGTTGTATTGATTTAAAAAAATAATTAAAATTAATAATTAAAAAAAAATATTTTGATTGAGCGATTTCTGGGAGAATTGTAATAGAGTAGGTAAATGTTTGAAATGTTAATTTTTAAAAAAATTTCAGTAGCCACAGAATAATCAGAAAAATCATGAAGCGTCCCATAGGTACGTATTTTTTTACTCTATGAATGCAGATTACAATATAATGGTAGTAAACCATCAATATTACATTAAGTCGTATGTTACATTGAATTCTTTCGCTTATTAAAATCTAATCTTTCTAGGTGCAGTTAGTTATACCTGATAAATTTTAAGTTGTTAAACTAAACAAATTAAATATATATAATTACTGATATTTTGGCAAACTTATTAAAATTACATTACGTTCTTTACGGCGCTACGGAGGTCATTGATCTCACACAGCCGATTGAATTTATATAATTTATGTAAAGACTGCTTTCGCTATAAAGTCACTTGTTTCTGTGAAGTTAATGACCTCAGCGCCTTAAAGAGCGCAACGTTACTTTATTTAGTATAATATATTTTAATCCAAATTTTAAATTATTTTTCTGCCTAAATTTTAAATTTTAATTTATTAAGCATTACCTTTCTATTTAGCTACACGCCTGTACACTCTGTTAAGATATGTAATACATGTTATAGGCCATATTCATTGTTAATTGCTTAGTGTTCATTTTTATTATGTATGTGGGAATATGGTGGCAAGCCTCAAAGGGAGATCTCCGACCGAGCGAGATGCTATGCTCGGTCCCACTTGTATGAATTTCAGATATCGTATATATAGTGCCGATCTTTGAAAACTTCGATAGCGCGATTCAGGCTTGTGGCGCTTATTGTTCCGACACATGTATACGCTGTTGGTATTATAATAAATAAATAAAAAATGCCTTTACATATTAAAACAGTTGATCATAATATGCCCAAAATATCCTAGATAAGGTTTGGTAACATCAATCACGGATACTTCGGGCATATGATCAGAATAATAATTGTCACACTCGAAAAAAAATATATTTATATGGGCGAGTTTGCGTTTTGCGGAGAGTCCACCCGTACACGACAGTATGAAAATTACTTTTCTGCCTAAACGTCTTTACACAAGCATTGGATCATGTGCCTGAAGTATCCGTAATTGATTTTTGGAGACCACAAATGTATATTGACGACTAAGTATCTCAGTCTAGACTCTAGACGAGTCGATATCCTGGAATCGTTCCGGTGAGGTATTCGACTGGAATGTTGGTCATCATCATCTTTAATCTACTTTTAATTTACTTTGGGTTTGCTTTAGTCATTAGTAAATGGTCTTTTAAGGAGCTGAAAGTTTTAAACGGGGATTAAAATGGTGGCTGCATGGCAAGAAGACTCTAAATTTTTCAACCCCTCGGTTAATATACCTTTGGGTCGTTTTGACCCTGCCGAGTTCACTATACTAACAATGGGGTTCACTTTTGTCCGAGTAAAATATAATCATTTCGAGACCTTTAAAGAAAGATTAAAGAAATACGCACAGATAAACAGCTACATAGTAAGCTTTCGATATGAATGCACTAGTAGTAGTGCATTGCTTACGGTGTGTCCACGATTGTGTGGAAAAATTGTAGGCCGTTAAAAGGAACGGTAAGATTTTCAAATTTGGATCGATTTAGCTCGTTCTATGAAAGCTGTTTCTATATACGCAAGTATATATTTTCTAATCTGTGGCTTTATGGCGCAGCGATTTTTGCCGTACCTATATTGCATAATTGACATAGCATTTATATGCTGCCCTGTCGTTATGAAAATTTCTTCCAACAAGTCTCTACTTAGTTAAAAGTTGCTTCGTTAAGATGAAAATATTGATAACGACGCTAGACTTAATAATGTTACTCGCTGGAAAATACTAAGAGCTTCTTTTTTAAGTTTTTCCATGTAGGCGGGACTTAATATTACAACGGCTTCTTCTTATAATCAACTAGCTATTGTTCTGTCTCAACTATGAACTGGAATACATAAATAATGTGTAATGTGTATGTATAGCATACACCTATTACCTACTCCAAAATCTACACCTACATCTACAGTAACTTTTCCAATATTTCTCACCGTTTAAACCATCCCTGAACTTCCACAATTATTTCAAGAGCAAAATTAGCCAAATCGGTTCAGCCGTTCTCGAGTTGTAGCGAGACATTGAAATTGCAATCCATTTTTAGGGTTCCGTAACATTCAAGGAACCCTTATAGTTACGCTCTGCCCGTCCGTCTGTCTGTCTGTATGTCTGTCTGTCTATTCGATCATCTTGGTCGCGGCATTGTTAATGATAATATCGGCATAATAAGTTAATAGAAACTCGAAACAAACACATCCACCGGTCAAATTCAATATTTCTCATTGTAAAAAATTTCCACCATACTTATCCATAGACAATATTACGTTTAGCTGTCAGTTGCGTTTTGTTACACCACGTTTTATGTAACGCGACACGTCCCACGGGAACGGGATAAAAAGTATCCTTCTCCATCTCCTGGTTCTAAGCTACCTCCACCATTTTTCAGCCAAATCGGTTCTGCCGTTCTCGAGTTATAAATAGTGTAACTAACACAACTTTCTTTTATATATATATTGTTTTTTATGTCATGTCTTGTTATATTTATTGTGCTCGAGAGACACAAAGAAAGTATCTAAAGTGAGATGAATAAAAAAGATGAATAAAATGATGATGATGATGAAGCGAGGAAACTTCCTCGCTGAATGGCAATGCTAATTCTTTGAGCCAGATAGGTGCCGAAATATTACTATCAATGATCAATCTATTACTATTTACTATCAAGATGCAATTACTCTTACATCCTACTACTATTATAAATGTAAAAGTTTGTAAGGATGGGGGGATATTTATAACTCTTTCACGCAAAAACTACTGAACAGATTTTGACGAATTTTTTTTTTAAATTTATTTATAACCACAGAATAACAAGATACAACAAAAACATTCTGCGATTAAATGGCATTGAGACTGAAGTCCAATTACAACCACGGTAGTTTTTTTAGGCTCTGGGTTGAAACATGGGTTACATTTTATCCCGAAAAAGTACAGTGTTCCTGGTTCCGTGTACTCTAAGCGGGCGGAGCCGCGAGCAAAAGCTAGTTTAACCTAATTTTATCTTTGGTCACCGTTGAAAATTGTTACATAGTAAAATCGCCCTTATCGCATTTAAAGCATCGTCGCCGTTATCGACAAAATCGTTAGGAGTTTAGTAAAAGGCTAGGCTGCTTATGAAAGTGGAGCAGGAAGTGCAATTTTATTATCTAGTTCTATAAAATAGGAACGGAGCTTCCATTTTTCGATATTTTTAAATTGAATTCAATTTATAACTCCTCGGCTTCGAAACGGTCTGTTTTATCGTTAAAAATTTTATACAGTTTTGCATCAAAAAAACATGGGCCAAGTAAATTTTTTCTACAGATTTTAAATGAGAATAATGTAGAAGGAAATAAGGAATCGTTAGCGAGGCGTGTATACCACTCGACTTATATCGTCTTCCCTTACGAATATTACTTATCTACTAATATTATATAATTTTTAAAATAGTATATTAAAAAAATTAAAAAATTAGCACCCAATAAACTTGTTTAGGTAGATACCGCCCGATAGGTGGCGCTTGCAATTAAAATAAAGTTTCGTTGTTCTGTATAATAATGGATATTACATGAAATTACGCGGCTTACTCGTACCATTGCGCTGATTTCACGCATCGCCACTAGAAGAAATACCAAAAATTTTGTCGTAAGCTTACACAACTCGATCAAACACGTATCTGACCAAGTAAATATCTCTTACTTCAATCTGGCATGCTGTTGCAGATGAACTAACTACAGAATCAGTCCTCTGTGCTTCATGCGTGGTGGGAATCGAACTGTGGTCGCCCCCGCACTGCTCAGCGCACACTGGCACCGTTAGACCAGTGAAGACCAACAGCATATGAGCGAAATTGTCGATACCATCTTAAAACAACATTATGCATAATTTCTGGACTAGAGTTCGCCCAGTCATGCCCAGTGGTCGAAATTAGCGCTTATTAATTTACTTAATTTTTTAGTTTAAACTTTATAAGGGTACTTTTGCTTCTAAGAAAAAAAAGTTGTGACAGATTGATGTTTTTCCATGTGTGGGTGACGTTGTGGATTTTGTCTTTCATGAATTTGTGTTATTTCGTAATTTTTTGTATTATTAATGTGTAATATTGGTAGAATATTAACCATTAAATATTCGTTAACGTGCACAAGTGTGGGTAAGTGGTACAACTTCTAAAAACGTGCTATTTTGTGTTCCTGCCAAAACGCCCTAGGAATATTCAGTAAAGCTTCTAACCACATTACTGAATCGACTGACATGACGCATGGACTGTACTGACTATTTATTTGGACTTTGACTAGACTTGACGATATAGGAATACGGTGTTAAAATTTGAAACGAAAGTTCTATTTCCCGCCTTTTTAACTTTTTAACAAATGGTTATTTATAAGCCGATGCCATATATAAATAAAAAAAATAGGTTTCTGCACACCCTCCTCGACATAAAGTTTATTTAATTACAAGTGTGTAATTTTGACAACATCTGTGGCTCAGTGGTTTCGCGCTCAGCGCGTCGGCGCGCGGCGCTCAAGCCACAGGTCGCGGGTTCAAATCCTCCGCCGATGGAGCAAAAAGTTTTCTGGGTTCTTAGATGTGTATTAAAAATGTGTATAATTTTATAAAAAAAATCTTAAATACTTACATGTAAAAGTAATAAATTTATATTTCCGTTGTCTGGTACCCGTAACACAAGTTCTTCGAGAACTTACCACGGGACGGTAGATTGCCAGTACATTAGAATAAGCAAAATAAACATTTCAATGTGCTACCACAATATCTACTTACATGATTATACCGGGTGTTTTCTCAGTCAGTGTCCAAACATTCAGGAGTCAATATACTCAAAAAAAAATCAGCCGTTTCCTTTTGTAGGAAACAGCTATTTTTTTCAAGTAGGAATATTGATACTAAAGTAAAGTTGCTTATATTCAAGAGTATATTCACTCCTGAAAGATTGGACACTGACTGAAAAAACACCCTATATTTTTAATCCACTATTAACGAACGATGGGGGGATAAATGTATATATAATAGAGGACCTATTTGTGTATTTACAAGAGTTTTTTCGGACACATTAACGTTATCTAAATTAAAAAAGAATCTTTCTCAATTTCCCTGGCCGTCTTGAGCAAGACAAACACTTACGCGGGTCGCCAAGGGTCCTTGTACTTTCGGAGCCGAAGAGCCAATTATCTGAACAAGTCTTATTATTGCACTACACTTCCATCATTGACATTAAGCCATGTTAATTTTTTCAGTAGTGATGCTATTTTAGGAGCAGAGATGATGAAGATTCAGATCTGGATACGGATATAGAAATAACATTTTCGGTTTCGGTTACGGAATCGGATATTAAATTGTTTCGGATTATTAGTTACTCTCAGATAATTCCGGTTACTGATATTAGGTTTATGACGAAAAAGTATGATGCAAATATATTTATAAGTTTAGCTAATCATTTGGCTTTCTTTTTAGCTAATCAATTTTAAACGATAGTGAGTCGGCACGGCCGTCAAATTAAATAAACATGTTATATTGACGACCTCTGTGGCTCAGTGGTTCAGCGCGTTGGTGCTCAAGCCGGGGGTCGCGGGTTTGAATCCCGCCGAAGGAACAAAAAGTTTTTCTGTGTTCCTGGGTCGTGGATGTGTATTAAATATACTTCCCTTTTTCTGGTACCTGTAACACAAGTTCTTCGGATACTTAGCATGGGACCAGATTGACGTGGTGTGGAAGCGTCCATAGATATTATTATTATATTCCGAAGCATTTATATCGGATTCGGTTACTGTTACGGATAGTATTAATTAAGGATTTCCGATAATTTCGGTTACGATTATGGAGCTCCGTAACATCCCTGATTTTAAGTCTAAAACCTTTTTGATATGAGCTGTTTATATAATGACCTTACATCAGCTATTTTCTTACTTATTACGAGATTTGTTGGTTTCGGTTACGCGGATAGTATTTATTTAGGATTTCCGATAATTTCGGTACGGTTATGGAGCTTCGTAACATCCCTGATTTAAGTCTAAAACTTTTTTGATATGAGCTGTTTATATAATGACCTTACATCAGCTATTTTCTTACTTATTACGAGATTTGTTGGTTTCGGTTACGCGGATAGTATTTATTTAGGATTTCCGATAATTTCGGTACGGTTATGGAGCTTCGTAACATCCCTGATTTAAGTCTAAAACTTTTTTGATATGAGCTGTTTATATAATGACCTTACATCAGCTATTTTCTTACTTATTACGAGTTTTTTTGGTTTCGGTTACGCAAACTGATACTATTTATTTAGGATTTCCGATAATTTCGGTACGGTTATGGATCTCCGTAACATCCCTGATTTTTCTAAAATTTTTTTGGTACGAGCTGTTTATATAATGACCTTACATCAGCTATTTTCTTACTTATTACAAGTTTTGTTGGTTTCGGTTACGGAAACTGCTATTATTTATTTAGGATTTTCGATAATTTCGGTTACGGTTATGGAGCTCCGTAGATCCCTGATTTTTCTAAAACTTTTTTGATACGAGCTGTTTATATAAAGACCTTATATAAGATATTTTCTTATTTATTACGAGATCTATGTGTTGATATTAAATACCAACTTTTTTCCTGCTAAAACAAAGTAGATCAACGCCAAACGGAAAATGTAAACGTTGCGTTATTTTCATGATCAGATTTTCAGAATTAGATTTCTTTTAATCTGAGATTTATTTTAAGAACTTGACGGCAAACGAGCAAACGGATCACATGATGGCAAGCTGTTTTCGACGCAAATAGACACCCCCAACAACAGAGGAGTTACGATGGCGGTAGAAATATTATTTACCTTACAGAGGACGAACACACATACATAAATAATAAACATACCTGTACAGTGTGCATATAAGGTAGAACGCGAATGAAAATGGAAACAAGCGCGTCCTAATGAGTATCGATCCATTAGCGTATCTCACAAGTTAGGGAGCTGGGGGGAATTTAGGCACTTACAGGGTGTATTTGTATCCGAATTCGATATTTTAACCTAAGATTAGGCTACAAATTACAATAATACATAGGCAATGATCAAAAATTTTCGCAATTTACAAAAAAATAACAATATGATTAACATATTACTGATAAGTGGTAACTCACACTACGCATGGACACCGTCAATCGCACCGCCCGTCGCACGCACCGGCTTTGAAGGTCACGCGCCCGGCGCGAAGTATCCGCCGCGCGTTATGAACATTATTTAAGTACATATATTATGGGAAAATATTTTTGGAACGAGTATCGAATAATGATTACGCTCGATGAACATATATTATTGTTTTCAGACCATCTATATATTGCATATTGTAGGTATATGATTTTATCGTCGTTGATACTAAGAAATACCTAATGGAATACCTACCTGAGCTCGCCACAAATTTTTCTAGTTCACATAGTTACAGACTACATCACGTCTTGATATCAATGACGATGAAATATTATTACAAGCCTAAATTGCCACCAGCTGCCTAGCTATCACTAATGATTGCCTTAATGTGCTGTGGAAAAACAATAGGATCTCCTACAAAAGATATGTTGTTATTTTTTACACAAGCTGAGATAATAATACGACTATAATACGACTGATTAGGGAGGATTAAAAGGTATTGTTTACAAGAAACTACAAAAAACACGATGTCGCAAATTCGTGAGCGCAGTAATCCCGTACCTGTAACGCGCGGACACCTGAAATATTTTCGAGATAAAACTAGCCTATATGTTAACTGTTAACCGACGCTACAAACTATCTGTGTGTAAAAAGACGTTGGGCGTCTATAACCCACAGTTTTATAAAGTGTCGACCACATACCAAAATACTATTAGATTGTATTTCCATTCACATTTCATTTCCTGTAATTATTTAACTTCAGATCCATGGAGAAGTGGAGACAATCAATATATTGTTGATCATATTTTATATGAATACTGATTGAAATGAGTTAAAATGTACGAGAATTTACCCCACCTCATGAAGATATGCGACCTGTGTCGTTGTAATCCAGGTGTCAGGTGTAATTACACTTGCATCTGGACTAATTATGTATTTGATCGCCGTAGGAAATTGTTCCATAGAAAATGCCCAGTGTCTGTTCAGTTTCATTTAAATCTGTTCAGCGGTTTAGGCGTGACTGCGAACAGACGAGAGTATCTTTCGCATTTATAATATTATAAAGTAAGGATAGACTTTTAGTAAAGACGACAATACGACTAATGTATGTGGATTGTAGGCGTGTAATTTAAAATTGAATTAACATATTTCTTATCACGACACGACCCTTAACCGGGCCCACATTTCGTAAAAAGGTCTGCAATAAAGGTAACCTAATGCAGTTAGGACGGCCTTTGAAAATGGAACGACATTAGAATCTAAATATAGATAATTTATGTTTAAACATTTAACGTACACAGCAGAAAAGTAGATACATAAAAAGCTAGTTTTTTTGAATTGTTTTAAAATTTAAATTTCGTTATAAAACACTTTCTATTAAAGCTACGACTAAAGCTTTTCTTTAAGATAAAAAAAAAATCTGAAATTTTCAAACGTAGGAGAAGCTCGACAGCTGTCAGTCTCCATTTGAAAATTGGATCACCAGGAGTTTTGGCGGAGATGTGAATGTGTGACTTCGTTGTTTTTGTATTTCTTCCATAAATTTGTGTTATTTCGGTTCTTAATGTGTAAAATTGGTAGAATATTGACCATTAAATATTTGTTAACGCGCACAAGTGTGGGCAAGTGGTACAACTTCAAAAAGCGTGCTATTTTGTGTTTTCTCCAAAACTCCCTAGGAAGTTTCAGTAAAGCGTCTATCACTTTTCTGAATAGACCGACTTGACTCATTGTCTGTATCGACGATTTATTTAGATTTTTTTATGGACTTTGACTTGACTTGATTTAAAAACGATGTTGAAAACTTAATAGAAAATTATTTTTCCCGCCTTTTTAATAATTTTGGCAAAAGTTTATTACTATACCGCCATGTTAAAAAAAACTATCACCACATATTGGATTAATTGCGAGGTTATGTTTAATAGGCCTCTAACTGTAGGGTTTCCTATAGCAATTATCTTTAATGTAACGAGACCACTGCTTTACCATATAATCTGCAAGGCGCCAGGGTCATTCATATAAGTCCTATTTATCTAAGTTAAACTTTATGAGGGTATCGGATTAAGATTAACTTGTACACATTATATTGAGTATTAGGTACTTTAAAGTTAAGGAAAAAAATTAGAAATAGACTTTTAACAAGTAATTTTCTAGTCAAATATTTAATTAGATATTAGTTTAAGGCACCCAATAATATTCTTACACTTGACAGCCTCATTTTAAAGACAAAAACTAGTGCTGCCCTCTGGGCGTCTACCGATTCTACTAGGCGACTACAAGATATAGGCGAGGTGTTTGACCCGACCTGCGCCTGCGCACCGCTACTGTTTATTTAACAGATAACGTGCCGGTTTCGTAACAGACATTCTCTATTCCAATGACTCAATGTTTACACATAGGTACCTACTGTAACTTTGTCTCTATCTACTCTCTCTTTCTCTTTGTTAGGAACTAAGGTAGTATAAGTACTAAGTATATTTGCGAGTTTGAGGATAAGAATTGATTAATGCCCGAAATTCAAAAGAATTCAAAAAAATCAATCACCCCCGGTTTCGCAATCTGAGATCAAGATTTCAATATATTTCAAAGATCCTAGGATTAACTTCACGTCAATTTACGTCAATTTTTGTTTGAGAATCTAAGATTGAACTCAATTTAAGATTTTAGATACGTTATTAATTTCGAGCGTAAGTGGGTATCCAATCTTGGATTTTTTGCACAACAGAGACTCTATAATCTATACCAGGGATTCCCAGCGTGGGTTCCGCGGAACCTAGGGGTTCCGTAGTCATCAGAGTTCCGCCAAAAAAATTTTAGTTGTTGCCTGCGACATCGTGCGCGCAGAAAGAAATCCTGGGAACAGTACATTTTGCCACGATAAAAAGTAGCCCTAGTCATTCCCAGTGGTCTAATCTACATAATATGTGCCAAATTTCATCAAAATCAGTAACAGTAGTTTCAGAGCCTACTTAATGCAAATAAACAAATATACAACCAAACAAATCTTTCCCTTTTTGATATTAGTATAGATTAGCTTTTAAAAATGCCACGGTTACAAATATATTATTTTGAAATAGCGCAAAATATGTTATGAGTAGTAAGTAGGTAACTAGAAGAAAAAAAAGGTTCTCATACTTATAAATTTCAGTCTCGTTGATTAATAATGATCATTTAATATGGGGTTCCATAAAAGCATAAATTAGTAAGTGGTGTTCCGATATATTTGAAGTTAAGGAAACCCTGATCTATATAGCTATCTAGCGAATTAAAATGATTAGGCAATCTGGAAGCTCGTTTACTCTGGTTATAGATGACGCACCAAATTCCGAACCAGTGGCTCTACAGGACAAATACCTGAAACAAAAATAGTTTAATTAAAACCTTGATCTGTTAATAATATTAATATAATAGTATATATGGACGATTTCACACCACGTCAATCTGGTCCTGTGGTAAGTTCCCGAAGAACTTGTGATACATGAAAATGGAGATACATTTAATGCTTTTATACTATGCACCAGTGGCGTGGGGTTCAGATAACTCCATTCCTATCGGCTTCGCTTATCACTTTCCTTTTGAAGACCCTCATCCAAATCCCTACCTATTATAACAGGCTAGGGATTCCCCATGAAGTCTCCTTCAGCCTTCGCCACTGCTATACACATATTTAAGATTATTATATTTTACACATATTTCATACACACGTGGGCGTGTATGAAATATGAAATATGACAAATAAAAAAAATCCGACGCCGACGCGCTAACCACTGAGCCACAGAGGTCGTCACATCGTCTGTTAACCATATACAACATTCGATACATACTTTCTACAAGTAATTATGTGCAAATTATTGTCATAACCAAGCAAAATTTAAAGTTACAGAATATTCTGGAAATGGCATTTGTTTTCGACATCTAAATGTTCACGTGAAAAGTGTAGTTTTAGTGTTGAACTGTAAAAACATGCAGTAAACAAGTTTTCAGCGTGTCTCTCTCATTATAATATTAGTAAATTCAGCAGGACCACTATTTTTAGCGGATATAAATATACCATTTTCTAGAAAGATCTTTAACATTATCACAGTTCAAAACATAAAACAAGAGATTAGTCAAAAAATTTGGAAATAACATAAAACAACATGTGGGTAGCTATGAGATTTAATAAAAAGACTCGCTTTCTATTTGCATTTCACTCTTAATCTACCAACACAATATCTAACGACATTATATCCCTTGATATTATATTACATAAGGTTTAAAGTAGTTCCAGATACTTTAGATACTTTAAACATTAAAACCGTTTGTGACTTATCATAACTTTTACACTTGGTGCCCGCCTATAAAGATTCAAATCATAAAGCAATATGCACAACAGCTAGAAATAAAACCCAGACGATATTATACTTTGTACAATAGTACAGTAGTAACTTTCCACATTTATTCCCAATTATAAATTACATCATTATTCATTCGATTGTTTAAAATTATAAACCAGTAAGTATTAACCATAAAATATCATCAGGGAATATTTAAACAAATTAAAATTACAGAAATAGCATACAATACCTGAATATTTCAGCCTCCGTGTGAGACCCTAATCGGGTGTGGTTCGCCTTTTTATTGACTACCACCACTACTAGTCTCGGGGTTGCCAGTTGCCACAGTTGCCATAGACTATAATTATTATAGGTGTTAACGACAAATACGTTTATACATTTCGTCTTCACAATTACACAATTATTTTGTAATATTATTAATCATTACCAACATCAACGACTCGTAACCAACTAAGGTTTAATAATTAACATAGTAGTTATTATATTCAAACGGCATTAATATTGGTGTTGCCAAATATTTAATCGGAACTAACGAAACCGAAACCGATTGATATGTTTTATTTAAATTAATATCCGACTTGTGTATTTTAGTACCGAGCAACATTTAGTATGTTTGCTTCCTAAGTACGAATATTTTATCGGCATCTATACCTCTTTAATATGTAACCATATCTAATACCCGCGACTTCGTGCGCGCCAACCGCGATAAAAAGTAGCCCAGTTCTATACCAGTACCCTGTACCAAATTTCATCAAAATCGTTCCAGTAGTTTTCGAGGCTATTCAATGCAAACAATCAAATCTTTTCTTATTATAATACTAAGTATAGATAATAAAACTTGGCGGGGGCACTGGCGTGCCCTCAGATAAGTAACAGATTAACATAATATTTAAATATTAATTAAACCGATAATGTTCATATTTTTAAACACCTTTACGAAAAAAGTTCCATAACAATAAGATTTCACAGACCGTACATTATCCGGAAGCTCAAATGGTAAAGGACAACTCAAATGGTAAAGGAAAAAAAACCATTGTGACAGTCCTGCGTGTCTAATGCCTGGTTTCTTAGCTGAATTTGTCGGTACTTTATCTATTCATTAACGCTTTCGGTTCGATAGCTTGTGCAAATTTTGTCTTTGAACAATAAAGTGACCATATAAACTAAGCTTAACTTTAGCTGACCGTGGTCCGTTATTTTCCAAACTATATCCGTTTAAAAAAAAATCGGTTGTCTGTAAAGTCGGTTTACTGACGATAGTTGAACGTGACAACGTCATAAGAAATGAGTCATGTTTAGCGAGGTAACGCCGGTAACGCCGCATGAGTCATGTTTTTTCGTGCGTGCAGCCGGCTCCATCGAATTATAAGACGTTGTCACGTCAATAGAGTACCGTTTCCATTAATAGTTCCACGCAAACTACGGGGAATGACAAAGGTTACTTTTTATCGCGGAAAAATGTACGGTTTCCGCGAGAATAACGTTGCGCCCATGAAGTCGCCGGCAACATCTAGTCTAGTCTAATATATTCGAGCACAAAATAGAGCCTTAACTAAAACATAAGCGCTGTCACACAAAAAATATAATTTGTTTAAACAGTTAACAGGGAGAAAAACGTGATTGGCTGTATACAATACTCTGTTGCCTCAGTGTAAACAGTTCTCAACATTAATTTAATCAATTGCCACATTGTTCTCCTGCGAAGAACGGTTCTTCTACGCCCATATTGTATGGTGATACAGAAAACCATGGTATAATGCGTCCACTTAAAGACTGGGTTTGAGTCAAATGAAGTCTAGTATACGGCAACTGAAGGTCGATTCTGCTAATTGAATCCTGCAATAAACCTAAAACCGTATATTATATTATTACTATAGACGAGACATGATGAGGCAAAAACTGTCCCCACTTGAATGGCCCCATTTTTTTGGGCTTTTGGGGCCATTTTGACATTTGAGGTACGGTGAAATCAAGATGGCTGACATTTGAGGTACGGTGAAATCAAGATGGCTGACATTTGAGGTATGGTGAAATAAAGATGGCGGAACCTCTTCTTGTACGATAAAGAGAATAAGTGAACAGTTTTAAAGAAAACGGAGGAGTATGAAATTTGGCAAAGTTAAAAGAGTTAGTAAAATAATAATAATAATAATGCAAAAAAATAACGTAACGTAACACACACTACCTCAGATTGTTAAGGTCACACTACCATGCTTGTCAATGTATATTACACATCAGTACACAACATTTACATTTTCATTTCGTATGACAAACGAAGTTCAAACTTAAAAATTAAATGCATTAATTATGGTCGAATTTCGACCACTGGGCGCAGGGCGACCACTAGTAAAAAGGAAACAATGATCAGTGACACAAATAAAAATGCAATACAATTTAAATTTATGTTCCAAAAGAGAATCTCTCGAATATATATTCTAAATAAAATACAGCAATGCACTGAAATAACACAGTAACACAATTTAACTGCAGTTCATATTGTGTAGAACGTTTAATGTTCATTCTATTAAATTTAGTTTACAAGTAAAATAAACACAATTAAAACCTTTATTCCCGCTGTTGTTAGTACATACTGTTATGCATAATAAGTTTGCAGACAAATTTTAAACAAATATACATCACAAGCACAGTGTGTAACTAGCCCGCGGCCCGCTGTTGCCACAGAGTAGATGGACGAATAGAGAAATCGACACAAATGCTGGGACCATATGATCCGGAATCCGGTAGGCCGGGGAAAATTCCGAGCATTGAAAACAGAACTCTGCGCTAATACAATAGAGCTGAAAATCAAATACACAAGAGTCAAGTCAAATGTCAATGTCATATATGACAGCTCGACAGTCGACACTTCGTTTCTCAACTCAATGAGGGTTTTCAAATTCGTGACATCTGACAGCTTTTTGACACGACAAGGACCGTCGGGCTACCGAGCGCCGCCTGGTGACAGAAAAAGAATCGAAAATTCTTATTGACCGTTTTTGATACCACTTACGCTACCAGATGACGCTTTGTGTGCGTTGGGCAGACCCCCTAGCGGCAGAAAAAATATCAAACACCCTCATTGTACTAGCGCAGAGTTCTATTTTCAGTGGACTCTCTAAACTTCTGGACCACGGAGGCTGTCACAACAACACTATTGCTACTAGTAGGTAGGTACAATATCGACACGAAGTTCGTGCTCGACCAGTTTTTAAACATTTTGCTTTGCACCAGTATGCATACATTTGTTTTAACAAAGGAAGCGACCGCAACTGCAAACGTGGTTAAACTACGTATTAAACTACTTACACGTGACTATCTTTGCTCGCGCACTATTTAAGAGGAAACATCAAGGGCTAGATAAATGAAAAATAGGTATTTGTAAAATCTATTGCTGTCCCGCAGTGCCCGAACAAGCTAGCTAGCAACGTGTAAGATTGCGATAGAGACAACTGTAACTTGAACTGAAAATGCCTATTAAAAGTACAAAAAATCAACGATTCGTAGTCCCCTGATTCCTTCTCCAAAACTTAACCAATTTAAGTAGTTTTTTCATTAACGATTCAAAAAAGGCTTGAACTGTGTTCCATTTTTTGTTTCATTCGTTCATCGTCTCAAACTTTTTCGTCTGTGTGTTGCATGTCGCGTGACGGTCGGCCGCGGAGTAGGGATAAAGTAAAAGGCGCTCGTCAGAGCAGCCGAGGCCAATATGGCGGCGCCTATAGTTCGCATCAGCTGACCGTGTAGTGTATAGACTAGTACTCATTTGTGCCAGTGCTATAAAATTAAGATTGATGAAGCGATTTTTATACCCTTAATGGAATATTATTCCGAAAATTTTTAGTTAAATGTCTATAATGTGAAAAAAGTTTCACTTTTACCGTGGTTTTATAAAACCACACAATCCTTTTACTTTTTTTATATAATTTAGTCAAATTTGTTTTCTGGATGTTTGAACACAGCGGAAAATCTGGCCATTTTTTTAAGTTTTTGAACGACCATATCTCTTTTAACAATTAATTTATGAAAAAAATCATAGGGACATGCTAATAGTATCCATAAATATACAGGAAAAAAATTGTTACTCTACCGGTATTATCCAGGGAGGAAACGGGACTACGTTTGTAATGTATGGAAAAACATTACGTGACCCTTGTTTCCTCTTAATGTATAATGGAATGCAAACGAAATAATGCGTTACACAGAACAAAATATATTAATTTACTTATTTTTTGTTTTGTGTTGCTATTGCATTCATTTTTAGGGTAATAAGTGTGTTTCATAAATTTTTTTTCGAAGCACAAAATACAAGCACAGGTAAATAAGAGTAGCTCTTTGGAAAGAACTACTCAAAGAAAGGAACCAAAGTAAAACCTTTAATTTCCATCTGTATACTGTAGTTGAAGGTAATTGATAAAAACAATCGCTCCTGCAATCTGTGTGGGGGTGCAAATAGTTCACGGGGGTACAACCGGGGGGTACCGGACACCAGCGGGGGGTACAATTAAGCAGTGGTCAGAGGTGGGCGGAGACAAACTGCGCGGCGATCGAATACAACACAACAATTAACTCCCACACAACTATTGCAGGTGTCACGAACCGGTGGCACAGTAGTTTTTGCCCGGCTGCGGCGAAGCCAAATGGAAAGGTAATGATTTTGGCAGTCTGTAGACGTATGTTTGTTCCGTCGTAGCGCTGAAACTACTGGTCCGATTTTAATAAATTAGGTGTCAATAGATTCGTAACAGTAGCCCGGGTAACGTGGGCTATATAATTTCCGTAGTCGGGTTATAGGTTTTCTTTATATAAAATTTGTAGTTATATAATTAATATTTATTTATATATATTGTTACATTGTTATAGTCTCCCGCTTGCTTGCCTACTTAAGTTACTTATTTACTTAAGCTGATCCCAGAGAATTTAATATCTCATTGAAAGTTATAATTGTACCTATGTAACACAATATACCAGCACGCTTAGGAGGAACACCATAGAAATGCGTTTCGTGTTCTCAAGACTATTCTTAGAAATAAGAACAGATTATTATATGGACAAAATGACAGCTTTCATTTGTCAATCTGTCACTTTGTCTATCATTAACGGTGGTTACACTAAGTGTGCTAATTCAAAATCAGTAATTAAAATTGGTACTAGTAACGTTAAAGGGAATATTATTGCGTACGTGTATTATAATAATAATAATATCTATGGATGCTTCACACCACGTCAATCTGGTCCCGTGGTAAGTTCTCGAAGAACTTGTGTTACGGGTAATAATTTTTATTATATTATACACTTATTTAATTTTAATACACATCCATGACACAGGAACACAGAAAAATTTTTTGTGCCTTCGGCGGGATTCGAACTCGCAACTCCCGGATTAAGCACCAACACCATCAACCGAGCCACAGAGGTCGTCGTATTTAATTTATATGTTTGATTTGATTGAATTTGAGATTTGAATAGCAGTGTGTGTTAAGAAATTATTCATGACCATCTACGAAATTTATCTTTGAGTTAAACATTTGTTTAGAAGCCCTGGCTTGAGTCACGTAAAAAGCAATAATTGAAAGGTAAGACAAACACTAGTCTAGACATAGCTGTAAATACTGACCTGGATTTAGGCAATTTAGATTATTATTGGTATATAGGTACTATATGGGTTTTATTGTATATTTATTATATCGCTATATGGGTTTTTTTATATATTTATTTTATTATAGTCTAGGGACCGTCACTAGATTTTTTATTGCTGAAGGAAGTTGATATATCATGTAACTTTTAAAGGTAGGTTAGTTACTATTGCACATTTTCATCACATCACATCACATCACATCACATCACATCATCTATCAATATTATACATTCAAAACCTTGTTTAATACAGAAAAATTATGACGAAATGTTTCTTATTATTTACAGTATTCCAGTCAAAAGCTACACATAGCTATAATACACAAACGTTACCATTAGCTGGATTAAATTCTGGCAACCCTACACTTAGAAACGGCCAGGCTTTAAGTTATATGTACAAACAATCTATATAATAAACTCTATATAATGGCTAAGCATAAAAAGTGACAAGTCTGCGAATCATGAAAAGTGGCAGGTCCGCGAATGCTATAATGAAGAGTGACAAGTCTGCGAGACTTAAAAAGTGGCAAGTCTGCGAATCATGAAAAGTGGCAGGTCTGCGAATGCTATACGAAGAGAGGCAAGTCTGCGAATCATGAAAAGTGGCAGGTCTGCGATTGCTTTACGAAGAGAGGCAAGTCTGCGAATCATGAAAAGTGGCAGGTCTACGAATGCTATATGAAGAGTGACAAGTCTGCGGACTTAAAAATTGGCAAGCTGGCGAATCATGAAAAATTCTAGGTCTACCTACGTTTTATGACAAGTGGCAATTCAGCGAATCATTAAAAGTTGTCTATTTCACAAAGAATATGTCCAACAATATGTTTTTTGACGTGTTTTTTCGCCGCCGATGAAAATAACAATTGGGGCATATTTTTACTGCGAACTCTTTTATAGCGAGTTTTTTAGGCCGAAAGCCCAGTTGAAAAACGGACAGCAGTAGTTTTTATAATACTGGTTGATTACGCTACACAATATTTTCTGTACAAAGCATATATTTAGACAAAAGGACTTTATACTTTTAATAATACACGGCTTGTCCACAAAAAGCGATATGCTTTTTAAGATTCAATACCCAAAGGGTAAAACGGATATTACTTAGACTTTGATGTCCGTCTATCATTTTTCCAGTAATGTGTTATAGCAATCATTTCTCTTTGTTTTATATAGGTAGTAATAGTCTTTATATTTTATGAACCATGGTTGTTCTAAAGTTTTGAATACTTCAATGAACTCTATTAAAAATTCTTTAAATCACGTTGCCATTTTTAGGGATCCGTACCCAAAGGGTAAAAACGGGACCCTATTACTGAGATTCCGCTGTCCGGTCGTCTGTCACCAGGCTGTATCTCATGAACCGTGATAGCTAGACAGTTGAAATTATCACAGATGATGTATTTCTGTTGCCGTCATGACAACAAATAAACTAAAAACAGAAAAAAAATAGTGAAGGGGAGCTCCCACGCAACGAACGTGATTTTTTGCAGTTTCGTACGGAACCCGTCGTGCGCGAGTCCGACTCGCATTTGTCCGGTTTTTAAATTACAAATTTTTGGTACACTTGTCCTGGTTTTCCCCTATCTCTCAGTTGTGATTAGATGTTTTGTAAAGCTTATTTTAACCAACTTAAAAAAGGAGGTATGTACCTGTGTATATATGTAGGTTTGTCCGTATCAACGTTAGCAGCAGCGTGTAAAGTCATTTCTATTAATTTATTTTACTTAGTTGGTATACAAAACAGAATATACCCAATAATAGTGACAACCCTATAGACTAGACTAGGTACGTCCCCGTGTATGTGAACACAACATGACATCAAGCACCACTAATACTATTTATGGCAAGTTTTTACAATGTTGAAATTAAGTGTTTAAAAAAAAAATATTGCTTACGAAATTTTAGGATATGAATGACATTTTTTTTTTACATCCGTTTGGAATTTTCCAATTTCATTATTAAATATGTCTATATATTTTTTTTATAATTAACTTTACACGTTTCATTGAAATATCGACACATTGAAAACACGGGGTTGTTAAAAGTATTATTCTTAATCACATTCAGCAAAAAAAGTTTTACCATGCATATTTCGAGCTCTAGGTCTAATATTTATATCGATGCTGGAGAGAAGCGAAGGGGCGAAGGGGGAAGAGATTCATGCCAAGCACTTGGAACGCCAATTCCAACCGCTGCCCACGACCGCAACGGATCACACCCACATGGTCTCCGAGGAGGTAAAGGTCTTTCTCCTTCCCCCCCCCCTCCCCCCTACCTTCTTCTTTTCCCTGAGAGAGGTCCAAAAGACCCTCTCTCGCCTCAAACCCAAAAAGGCCCCCGGCGCGGACGGTATTCCCAACGCAGCCCTCCGCCGCCTTCCCTTTAGAATGGTGGCCGCCCTCACCCGCCTGTTTAATGGCATAGTGAGGACCGGCCACTTCCCTCCCCCCTGGAAGCGAGGATTAATTATTAACATCCCAAAGCCCCAAAAAAATTTGAGACGGGCCGAGGGCTACCGGCCCATAACACTGCTCTCAACCCTCTCAAAGTCCTTCGAAATCCTTCTCCTTAAATACCTCTCCTCGTACCTCCCTCCTCGTGAGGAGCAGTTCGGTTTTCGGTCCCAGCTGAGTACCACCCTCCAGCTGGTACGCGTGATTCACCACCTTTCCGTTGCGGCCAACAAAAAGAACTCGTCAGTCGCGGTCTTTTTAGACATGGAGAAGGCGTTCGATAGTGTTTGGCACGAAGGTCTCCTCTATAAGCTCATCCGTGCCGACGTTCCCCCCTCCCTGATAAGGCTCATGGCCTCATTCCTCACCGGATGGACCTTCCAGGTCCGCGTCGACGGAGTCCTGTCAGGTGAGTACCCCATCGCAGCGGGAGTCCCTCAAGGCAGCGTGCTCTCCCCGGGGCTGTACAGCTTCTTCGCCAGCGACGTGTCCAAGGACCCTGGCACCATCACAGCGCTGTATGCGGACGATACAGCTTTTATCGCCAGCTCGTTGAAGCCTGACCATGCCGCCATCAAACTCCAGAGGACGCTGGACCTCCTCCCTGACTGGCTGAGCCAATGGAGACTCTCTGTTAACGCAGGTAAGTCCCAGGCGCTCGCCGTCACCACGAGAGCAAGTTTTCCAGCGCCCCTGAAGATTGGAGACGCCGTGATCCCATGGGGACGAACGGCGAAATACCTCGGGGTAACTATAGACCGCCGACTTTTCATGCGCGCCCAATGTCAGTCTGCGGTGGCCAAGACTGGAGCAGCCATAGACCAGCTGAGACCAGCCTACGCGTCCCCACAGATCCCTCTTAATATGCGTTTAGCTCTGTTTAAGACCTACATCAGATCCCGCCTCACGTACGCGGCACCAGCGTGGCACCACCGGCTCTCTGCGCCCCAGAGAGCGTTGCTGCATCTCTGCAGCAACGCTCTCTGCGTTCTGGGCTCTCGCCCAGAACCGCGTGCTGCGCCGAGTCGCAGGTGCCCCCTGGTACGTGAGGAACGACACCATATCAAGAGACCTGAGGGTGGAGAGCGTCGAGGCTTTCGCGGCTCAGCTCTCCTCCAGATTATTCGCGCGTGCGGATGCCTCGCGCCTGGTCGAACTAACCGACCTGGCACCGTGGCACGCCCGCCCGCCCGACCGCCACCGCCTGCCCAGGGATGCCGTCCTACCCGAAGGACCCAGCGGAGCCCGCAGCCCGCCCCGCCACCCCCGAAGAGGAGGAGCCCAGGCGCAATGATGCGCCATACCTAGCGCACTGATGCGCTCCGCGCCACCACCATCGCGGGATTGTATCCCCCCCTACCTTTCCCTTTCACCGGCAAACCAAATGCCGGTGAACCTCGTCTCACTACGGTCCGGGGCCTGACGAGTGGCAGCCCTATTGCCACCCCGTCGTCCCCGTGGCGTACCTTCCCCCCCCGACACAAAAAGTCGGGGCCCGGAAGTTTATAACCCGCCTTTTTTTTTCCCCAGGTCGCTTGTGTCCACGGTCCGGCAAAACGCGGCGTGTGAGGGAGTGGTCCCACACACGTTTTCTCGGCCCCTGGGTCGGGACCCCCACGCGCCGCTTTTTTTTTAACGGGCAATTGGCCCACCACACTTACCCACCACTGCAACTCCTGTGTAGCCAGGATCGACAGTGGTAACCAACCGCCCAGGGGACATGCTAAATCTGTCTTGGAACCCGCAACGAAATTAATCAGAAGATTGTAGGAGGAGTAGGAAGTATTCCAGTTTCCCTCCCCAAGCAAAGCGGGAGACAGCAAAAATTGTGATGACAAAAATTCAGAATTAAAGGGGAAGCACCACGGGAATAACATTTTTTTTTTTTTTTTTTTTTTTTATGACTACAAGACAGAATGTAATTAAATGTTTTAATTTATAATATGACAATTGATTACAATGCATTTATAATGACAAAAAAGTGTGGCATTGTTTCCAATAGTACTTATGACAAAAACGTTTGAAAGCTCGGAAGTTCTTCGCGCAGCCCACGAGATCTTCATAGTACACAACCCTAGAAACACAATGGACGCTGTTCAACATTTCGATTCTTTCGTCATACCAGAGATCACACTCCCAGAGTATGTGATGAGCAGTTTGTTCATAAGGGCTACCTTCGGTCGAACACTCGCATAGCGGAGACGAGACTAATGTAAATCCAAATAGTTTCGCTTTAAAGTTTCCGTGTCCTGTCAAAAATTGTGCAATGTAGTGGTCTATGACTATCCATTGCTTCGAGAGTCGATCGCGTACCGAAGGGAAGAAATTATATAGGTGACGCCCTTTGATAGTGTTGTCCCACCGTTCCTGCCACTCAGAAATTAGGTTCTGTATAGAAATATCTAATGGCTCGAATAATCTAGTTATCTTATTACTCTCTTTCGCGCTTAAAAACTCAGGGTTAGTGATTTTTTTATTTTTATAATATAGCGCTGCACGACGCTGTATCTCTAAATCTACTGGTAGGACTCCGGCTAAGACTGGGAGTGCTTCAGTACTTACGGTACGGTATGCCTTACATAAAAATATTAAGGCGAGACGTTGGCTTTGCAAAAGTTTACGACGGGCCGCTCCTATTGTAGCCCTATCTGCCCAAGCCGGTGCGCCAAAGCAAATGCTGCCGAGGTACGTCGCATTATAAATTATTTTTAATGTTTTCCAACCAAGATAAGAGAACCAATCAAGATAAGAGAACCAGGCCCAACCAAGACCGCCGGTCTTGGTTGGGCCTGGATTGGCATATCGATACTCCCTTGCTATTGTTGGTTGCCCCCCCCACGGGTTTCCCCCGCGTTCTGCCGCGGGGGGTCTTCCCATAAAACTTAAGACTCATGACTTAAGACTCATCGCGTCATCCCACCCCAAGTAGAGGGGCTATGCCCCTGATTTTGGTTATTTCCGCCGTAAAGCCCTTTTCAGGGGCCCGGCGTCGAGTGAGAAGAGTCTCCTTCTCTAACAGCGAAGGGGCATCGGTATGAGAGTGAAGTGTAACTAATCCCTGTGTATTGCCGACGAGACTGCAGTTTGTATTTTAAATTTGGATAATCGGTCCGAGTAATATTGAAGAGAGCGTTTTAAATCTAATCTACAACTAAGCATTCCTAAACACTTACCCCCTTACTATTAAAAAGATTTACACAATGGATAACTTAAACAACGTTGCTGTCTTTGTCTGTCAAGTGACTTTTCTCACGCATCAGACAAAGACAGCAACGTTGTTTACGTTATCCGTTGTGTAAAACTTTTTATTAGTAAGGGGGTTATTTTGCACTCGCTCGATTCGTTCGATATGGACATCATAAAAATATGCCGATATGATGGATTTGTACTTCGTTAATTGTAATTGATACCGCGAATCATGGAGAAATACAAGACAAGGAAACTGTAAATTTCTCTATTTACCAGCTTTCGGACAAGGTAAATACAATTGCACGCGATTTCTCAAGGCAATTTTACATCAAAGAACTTGATCAAAAACAACGGGGAAGCAAGTGATCAATGTTAAATCAGAGCACTTTTGGATGGAGACGAATTGGCAGGACGATTAGGGAGTGCGAGGTAAACTGATAAGGACATCCCTTTGAGGACGATCGATGGGCTTTTCCACCGATTACACTTGCTTCGGGCTTTAATTTAAGATTATCGTAATATATTACGTTTTATTTCGGGAAAGATGTCTGGCATTGATTTCACAAATGAAACCTTTTTTATTTGTTAAATTGTACATCTTAAAAAATCATGCAAAATTTTAATGCTAATTGATAATTACAAAGAAAAAATGACATCTATGTTATTATTTTGAAGTGATTGATTATAACGTTTATTGGATTCGAGGCGAGTTATAAAAATTATGATTTATAGATAAATTTTGAGTGATAAATGTTGACTTTTATTGAATATTACGGAAAAAGGTTTAGTACGACTGATAACTCACAGCGAAATGATTTTATCGCATTCGTTTACCCACGCATATAGCATATTAAAAAAAACATAACATTTTTCAAATATTTTCGATACTTTGATCTAACATTTGTTTATTTATCGGAGTTTCAATTTACATCGTAACATACCTTAATTATATTAATTTCAGGAAACTTTTTCGGAAAAAGGCTTTTCATCATTGAGCTGATTTAGACCTTTTATATTTAAAATGTATTTTTTTCACGATATATTTGTAGGTAGCGTATATTGTACGTGTTACATTTTTATTACACTCAAAATATATTTTTTAATTACCAGAGGCATATATGTATATGGAAAAGCGTAATCGACATCGTTAGTTATTTGATCTTTATAAATTTGGCCGATTTCTCAGACTCGGGCCTTGTCCAGCCAGATTATTTGCACGATTTCGATTTCCAAAAGAAAAAAAAACCATAGCAGCAACAATAGCTCATTAGTTCATTCCGTAAGCGCGTGCGCCGATGTCCATATATGGCGCGATGACGTCACGCATACCGAGTGACCATACGCCAGACCACACAAGCGCAATATATTCTAGCGATGACTATAGTACGAGGGCGGGTCAATAAGTCCGTGACTTTTGGAATAAAACACAGATTTTTTGATAAATAAATCATTTTATTTTTCAACGTAGTCCCCCTTGAGCTCTATACACTTTGTCCAACGCTTCTCCAATTTTTTTATCCCTTCCAAAAAATATGATTTGTCGAGGTCCTCAAAATAGGCCTTTGTTTGCGAGATGACTTCATCATTGGAGTCAAATCTTTTTCCACCGAGCCATTTTTTCAGGTTTGGGAACAAGAAGTAGTCACTCGGAGCCAAATCTGGAGAATAGGGTGGATGTGGGAGCAATTCATAGCCCAATTCATGGATTTTTGCCATGGCAACTGCACATGTGTGCACCCTTGCATTGTCTTGGTGAAAAAGAACTTTTTTCTTGGACAAATGAGGTCGGTTTTTTTTCAAATCCTCATTGAAGCGGTCCAATAAGTTGGCATAATATTCCCCATTAATTGTTCTTCCCTTTTGAAGATAGTCAATGTGGATTATCCCACGTGCATCCCAAAAACAGTCGCCATAACTTTATTGGCTGACAAACCCACCTTGGCCTTCTTTGGCGCCGATTCACCCTTAGAAACCCACTGTTTTGACTGTTGTTTGGTCTCTGGTGTGTTGTGATGAATCCATGTTTCGTCCACGGTTACAAAACGGTGCAAAAACTCCTCCATATTGTGATTAAACAACGCCAAACCTTCCTGTGAAGTTGTTACACGATTGCGTTTGTGGTCGACTTGCGGAAAGCTTTCTCATGCCCAAGTGATCATTCAAAATTGAAACCACTGAGCCATGCGAGATGCCTATGGCTTCCACAACCTCTTGCACTTTCAATCTTCGGTCGGCCAACACCACATCGTGAATTTTTTCGATTGTTTCGGGTGTAGAGACCTCAACTGGGCGTCCAGGACGTTCGGCATCTTCAGTGCTTGTACGGCCACAACGAAATTCAGTAAACCACTTTTTTACCATTGAAATCGATGGTGCAGAGTCCCCATAGTATTTATCAAGCTTAGCCTTGGTCTCGGTAATGGTTTTTTTTCGCAAAAAATAATGCTTAATAACGCACACGAAATTCACTTTTTTCCATTGTTTCCATAAGTTACTGGATAGTCTGATAAAGATAGCTGTAAAACATAAACTAACTGACGCAGCAAGTTCAAATTTTGATAGGAGTCAACTGACAGATGCCTGTTGACAGGAATAATGTTGCTTTTTCAGTAAGGAGGTTAGAAATTCAAAAAGTCACGGACTTATTGACCCGCCCTAGTAGCTGGGAGCTCGTTTACAAGGATTAAAAACCTTATTTACATAGAAATAAGGGATGAGCTAGTGAAACGCAAATGTTATAGCAAGCTTGATATATTATGTAGGCATCGGTTACGACATACGGGTTATAATCCCGCAACCAAAAATCCTTGATAACTCATGGCCTTGTCCAATAGAGAAAAGTGACTACACGTGAAATATTAAATTTATTTTATGGGTATTGGCTACAAGTATAAATAAGGGGTTTAAGGCGAAATCCCGTGTATTAATTTACGAATCTTGTTTATGCATACCGAAATTATTATCAGTTGTAGATTCAGAACACAGTGTTATTTAAATATTACTCCAACTTACAAGGCATAATATAAATTATGACTCGTGTAGTTTTTAAGTGCAAGAATTATTCGATTGAACTGTTTTTCTTTAAACATGACCTACTCCAAAAAGAAACGTGATCTGAGGTGGAGAGAGGGCAGGGCGGGGTAGTACAAAACCTCACCGCGTATCACCAAGGTGGAGGGATGGGTCTTCAAAGTTGCTAAATACATCACGTGATTAATAAACGGATAAGGAAGTAAGGATCATAAGAATTGTTCGTATAATATTATGTCGTTAAAAACTCCTTTTTATGCATCTAATTTACATTCACATTCAAACATTCAAAGAACGCATAACTTAAATCATGTTAGATATCAAAGGAATTCCTAGGCAAAGCTCATAGGGCTCGGCTGCACGTCAAGGTGCCAGGTCAACCAAGGAGAACTGCTATGAGTTCATAAGTGCATTCTACAATATTACATTTAAATATTCGCCTCACGATAGTATTAAATGTTATAAGTCTTTGAGCTTGCAAGTTGCAGACTTTCAACTACATTTTTCATACATTTTAAAATGTATCTAATGCCCGCCACATAGCTGACGTTTTATCGTAACTATTTAACGGTGTAGCTGAATGTGCAGTTTTATCGATCGTGTTGTTACGATAAAACGTTATGTGTGTAGAGGACTTAAGGAGGATTTTTTCGCATTTATATGCGAATTACTACTTACTCGTATGTAGTAAAAACTTGTCGCGTCATTATTAAATGATCTATGTATTTGATTTGCAAAAAGAATGCAAGGAAAAAAAAACTCAAAAACTGTATAATTATTAACAAGCAAATATAAAAAGCTGCCGTTCACACTCGACAGATGTAAAACATTCAATCTGACTCGCGCTATTGCTTCACTCGCTTGAATTGACTTAAATGTAGGTAGCTTCTTCTTATACTGTTCTGAAAACTGTCGCTATTGTGTTTCATCAAAGAGTTCCATGAGCTAGTGGGTAGACCGTTTGATTTGACCCGAGAGAGTGCAGGTTCGATTACCAGGTTGTGGCGTGTACCAATGAGATGAGAGAATTGAGAAGATGTACCTTTTTCAGATCTCAAGTACATTATACGGACAATATAACGGTGAAGGAAAACATCGTGAGGAAACTCGCACGCACATGGTTGGCCCCAGACGTATTGACCAGTCATTCCTCTGGACTAGGCTGACTGTGTTGTGAGAATGCCGTATGTGCTTGGGCAACCATACGACATTTAAAAACCAAGTGTCCCAGGCACTACAGTATTTCAAGAGTGGTAAAAGCCTAGGTAACAGTTCAAGAAAAAGTCCGGACATTTCAGTCACAAAATGCAAACATTAGGTACCCACTAATGTTATCAGTAACAGTGATGCACCCTACTTTATTTTTCGTTTTATGGTGAGTCGGAAGTTAATAAAGATTAAAGACCGATTTGATAGGTCCATTAAAACAAAAAAAAACCGGACATAGTAAAAAGCTGAACGGAGGGTAACCCTAGTTACGCATGCATATGCGAACCTATTTCCTGTGCATGAGGTGGCCTGAGCATTAAAGCAATAGTACAGTTAGCTCTTTACGAATCCAGACAGGGATTTCACAATAATCCTAGATTCGGTAATGAAAGTAGTTAGTTGTAAGTGGAGTTTTGAATTGAACGTTAGTTCCACTTCAAATGTAACAAACTTATCCCACAGGGTAGAGGGGGGTGTTAAAATTGTGATAATACACACGTGCCAGATTATGTCGCATGCACGCAAGACCGAATTAGGTTTGTGACGTACTCAACCTTAATCATACTGTATAAGTAGCTTATTCTATATAAATCATACTGTATGGTGCAGTGTTTCCCAAACATCGTTCCCCCATGGCCCGGCTTTTTACACTCTCCCTTCGTGGCCCGCTTAGTACTTTTAATCATAATAGCAATGCAAATATTACAAATTTATTAATGGTAAAAATGTATTATTAATGCTACATATTTTGGTATCGCCTTACCGCTTACGAGTATTTAAGATGAGTCGATTCATAGTAAGTATTGTTTTCAAAACAAGGAGGGATTGTTGCGACCCGGTATTTTATTTTGATGGCCCGGTACCCGCGACCCGGCATTTGGTAAACACTGGTATAGTGTATTCTGACGTACACTACTCATACTGTAGGTATTTGGACTTGCTTAGATTAGTTAAAAAAGGACGCAAGACGCAAACATGTTCATGTTTGCGTCTGGCGTCCTTTTTTAGCCCCGACGCAAAAGAGGGGCGTTATAACTTTGACGTGTCTGTCTGTGTCTGTGTGTGACTGTGGCATCGTAGACCCTAAACGAAAGGTCCGATTTAGATGCGGTTGTTTTTGTTTGAAAACTGACGTGTTCGAGATGGCTCTCAGCCATAATTCATATTATCAGCTCGCTCACTGCTCGACAATTCGGGAGTAAGTTTTTTAATTTTGTTTATTGGAATACGACACTGCAATAAATTATCCATTAATTAAACGCGGTGAATGATCACGGAAGATTAAGGGCTATACAATACTTGTACAATAAAGCAAAAAGCATTCAATGCATAGGTAAGGCAAGTCTTTCAGTCGCAAAAAGTTTTGAGATCTGCCTTAAGTCAAGTCTAACTAAAGCTTGTTAGTTAATTATCAATACAGTGTCTGTAGTGACAGTGAATTTATATATTTGATAAATGAAATTATAATTATTAAATATTGTGATAGATTTAATTATTTATTGGGAAATATAAGGTCTTCACAATGAGCACGAAGCATGTAAGGTACGGCCGTGCCGCTTTTTTGCTCGACTTGGCGGTGGCCCTGCCGTGCCCCCAGATAGAAATATGCGATTTATAGCCATTTAGTTATAAAAATTAAATTGGTTTAGAAAAGCATTTAAAGGGTATTAATTAGATTTACATCGGATGGGTATGTAAATAGTTGGACCAGCTCTCGCCAGTCGTGTCGGTTATCCGTCCCACTGAGTTACGAGAGTAAAGGAAGTGAGAGAGTGCTCTTGTGTACTGCGCACACACTTGGGCACTACAAAAATAACTCCTGCTTAATAGGCCTGGTTTCAATGAAACCGGCCGCCGTCACCGAAATCGGTGTGGGCGAGTAATTTTTTTTTTATAGTTAATAACTATAAATACACTATCACTAAGTGCAGTCGTATTGTATATTATATGGCTATGAATACAATAGTAATATTGAAAATAATATTTTTATAAGAGAAAACATTTCCATTAAGACAAACAAGGCCTTGGTTTACGAAATCGGCTTGGGGTTGTATTTGTTTAGGATCGTAAATCGTTAGGATGTAAAGCTCATTTCAGACTACGCTATACTATTGTGCTATATAGTATAGCAAAGGACCTAATGCTATACTATATAGCATGGCGTTCACATTACGCGATATTATCGCAAGCACTTATAGTATATAGTCAATTGAGTATGGTTGTGTCGCTCGTTTCGGGGGACGGCATGCATGTAGCACAGCATGAACTTGGCGCATCGCATCATTTTCTAGCGTATATATAGTAAGCCAATAATATATAGTACAGTACAGTGTGTACGTGTCCATAACAATGTATGGTGCGCGATATTGTTGTGCTATGAGCTATTATATGCTATATGTTATTACTAGCTGTTACCCGCGGCTCCGCCCGCGTAAATACAGTATCCCTGGGGAACACTGTACTTTTTTGGGATAAAAAGTAGCCTATGTTTTAATCCAGAGCCTAAACTACTAACATACCAAATTTCATCGAAATCGTTCAGCAGTTTTTGCGTGAAAGGGTAACAAACATCCATCCATCCTCACAAACTTTCACATTTATAATATAAGTAGGATATTATAGCGTAGTCTGAAAGCCGCTTTAGGAACGCAAAGATATACATAGTGGATATATCGTCCGCATCCCTAACAAAAGGATTACCCTACTACTACTTATTATAAATGTGTAGTTTGTAAAGGATGGAATGTTTGTTTGTTACTCTATCACACAAAAACTACTGAACGGATTTCGATGAAATCTGGTATGGTAGTAGTTTAAGCTCTGTATTAAAACAGGCTACTTTTCATTCCGATATAGTACAGTGTTCTTTTATTGTCCAAACATCCATCCATCCATCCTCACATACTTTCAGATTTATAATAGTAGTAGGATTCTCCCACAACTAATTTGTTAGAAATATAAACTAAACATTGGCACACATGTAGAATGTAGATGTACCGAAAATCATGTCTGTTTATCGTTAATCAATCTGCTTTATCGTTAGGTTAGGTTATGACCAGAAGGGCACGTTACTAACGGTAAAAAGTCTAGCAAATGTCTATAGTAAGCTAACAAAAATGTGCCTTATAATTATAGTCAAAACAACTCAGTCATAGTCAAGGAAATCCATTTGGTTCCATTAGCTGATGTGACGTCAGTGTTCGAAATTCAATCACGCCAATGCGGCAGAATGCGGCAGACGAATGCCCTATCAAAATTTAAGGGCCCAGACTTTGAACTATTCCAATTTACAAGGACTACAGAACTACGAAACCACTTTGGCAGTTCTAACCGTTAGTTGCACTGAAATTTAGAGATAAATGATAGATCATAACTCCTGTGCATCGTGAAGTTAGTTTTAGTAAGCGACAATTGCGTGTACTGGGCCTTTACTCAAGATGCATTCGATAATTTCGACGGCGAAGTTCGAAATCAAAAATGTATAAGATTTGACATAATTCAGTGACAAGTGACACGTCGCTTGCGATGCCTTATGTCAAATCCCATACATTTTGTTGTGGAACTTCACCGTCAAAATTATTAAACGTAACTACGATTGTAAGTTCTGTGAGATTGTATTTTGATTCCGCATAAAAATATGATCCGAAATCCTGCGGGCCCGGGAAAATTCAGAGCACTAAAAATAGAACTATGCGCGAATATAATACAGTTGAAAATCGAAGTGCCGAGTCTCGAGCTGTTACATATTATGACATTGACATTTGACTCGACACTTGTGTGTTCGATTTTCAGCCTTTAGGCCTTGGAAGATTACTTGCTGGGAAACGGGACTAAAACCAAAACGAGAGAAATTTGTCAAATAATATGTGTGCTCACTGTGCTATACAATATCTTATACTTTAAACGAGACAATCTTGTATATATATATATATATATATATATATATATATATATATATATATATATATAATCGTAATCTCGGCAACGGCTGCAAATATTCAAGAAATTTTGTATGCAGGGAGTTTTGGGCGAGAAAAAACGGTCTAGCTAGGTTTATCCCTGCGAAACTGCTCATTTTTAAGTTAAATATTATGTTTTTTACAATATATCAATAATTTGGACTCTAATAATGTCAGTCGGATTGGCAGTTTGGTTAATTTTTGCGTTCGGAAATTCGGAATGTGGTGGGTTCGAACCACGGTAAAATATTTTTGTGATTTTTTTTATCTACTAGACTAGTAACTAGAGCTCCGAGCAAAGCTCGGTTACCTAGGTAATCTATACTTACAAATAAACAAAGTTTAAGTGTCTGTTTGTAATTTTAACTTTTAGTATTTAGTGAAAAGCTGTTACTTTTCACTAAATGCATATGAAAGTATATATGGTACTTCCAATAAAAAATCAATTTTTAAAAATTTTGTCTGTTCGTCTGTCGACCTGTCTGTCTGTTTGTTCCGGGTTATCTCTGAAACGGTTGGACCGATTTTCACGGGACTTTCACTGGCAGATAGCTGATGTTATAAGGAGTAATTAAGGTTACTTTGAAAAATAGTGTTCTGTTTCCGTTCCTTCTACGCAAACGAAGTTGCAGTTACCAGCTAGTTGAGAATATATCATGGATATGGCTAACCTATGTACTACTTATTTTTATAAATGTCAATGTTTGTGAGGATGGATGGATGGCTGCATGGATGGATGGATAGATAGATGTATGCTCGTACTGTTCGCGCGTTAGCGCCGAACATATGCGCGATCCCATACGAGCGCGCACGACGGCGCGGCTCTTTTGTCCCACTCACACGCACGGGAATGTTCGCGGCGATACCCGACGCAAAACAACTACGCCTCACACGCACGGGAATGTTCGCGGCGATACCCAACGCAAAACAACTACGCCTCACACGCACGGGAATGTTCGAACCCGACGCAAAACCACTACGCCTACAACCCTACTCCTGGACACTCACATTTTAATTGGCTTTTTTTATATTTAATTTCACGCAAAAACTACTGAACGGGTTTTAAAGAAATTTGGTATGGTAGTAGTTTAAGCTCTGGATTAACACAGCCTAGTTTTTATCCCGAAAAAATACGATGTTCCCGTGGCATACCTAGCGTATTTTCGCGTGCGACGCCACGGACAAAAGCTAGTGCATTATAAATTATTCATTGAACAATTAATAAATTGTAAAACATTAAAATCAGATACTACAACCTATATGGGTGAAGGTGAGTGCCGACTGCGGGCTAGTTCGCCGACCGCGCCTTTACGAGCGAATTTTAGTTCAAGGCGAACGATTTCACGTACAGTCGAATGGGATGACATAAAGCACGCATTGCAGTGTATAATAAGGATTACCTAATGTTGCAAATAAAGTGACTACTTTTACGGATTTTATCGCTACCTAGCCTAGCTAGCCTAGCTAGCCTACTAGCCACATCGTCGAAACGTCGAGATTAACTAAAATGGAATAAACAAAAAGTTAAAAACTATAAACCGACTACGCAAATTATACAGCCTATACGCGTGCTATTATTACGAATCTATTGACACACCATTCATTAAGATCAGATCTGTGGTTTAAACGCTGCGGTGGAACAAACATACATACATAGGTACATACATAGACTAGCAAAATATTTTGGCTTCGCCGTAGTCGTGTAAAACCGCGATAAACAAAAGTGGTTTTATTTGCTAAGAGTTATTTATATTTACAGTATCTCTCTAAATCAATATGAGAATAGAAGTGTGGACCAATCAAAACGCGTTTGACGCTGGTTTAACTTTTACGAGAGTACCGGTTTGGCAGTTTTAGCGTATCGGGACTTGATTGTAATATTGCAGGTTTTATTTAACAGAATTATTCCTTTGGCGTAAGACCGACTCCTTATATGCCCATTCGACGCATGGATTATTACTTTTCTTGTCGGACAAGGTGATCAGCCAGCATTAACAACTTGAAAACAACATTTTTGTTGTTCCAACGTGGACAGAAGAGTATTAAAATGTTCGTAAAAAAGAAAACTGGCCATAATTAGCAACTCTTGTCGATGGCCAAGATACACTTTGGTCCATTCAGCCAGAAAGTAAGTAATTTGCAATTCAGCGCCAATTATTATTATTACTTACTCCGCCCATAGATTCCTTGTTTTCAATGTAGGCTTTAAAGTGGCAATAGCTGGAGCAGTGCCAATGTTGTGCTTTAATCTGCATAAGTGATTTTCTTTGGGCGTAGATTGCATTCGAGGCATATTAAATTTGCTAATGCAACATTGAAAATTATTTTTAAGGCTTACAATATCCCGATTTAGGACAGAAGGTTGATTCTGCTAATACAACCCTGCAATAATACAGTCACGATTCAGTCCCGATATGTTAAAACTGCAGTATAGTATTCCCAATTCTCATAAACGTCAAACTAATGTCTAACCCGTTTTGATTCGTCCAAACTCAAAAAATCAGTTTATCACATTATCTATATTCATGACGATTCATTAATACTTAGTTCAATAAGAGTAAAATGAGAATGTGAGTCAAATACGGCGAATTCGGGTTCACATTTCGCGCACATTCATTTAATGATTTAAGCGCCGGGAAAACGGTCAAATTATTTGACAGATTTTACGTTTTCCTTGTTTGACAAACCAGCTCAAACAAAGCCGCATATTATCAAAATATATGACAAGCACACACAATTTGTCAAATAATTAATTACTTAGATCGTTTTCCGGGTGCTACATCAAATGTCTTTTGAACCTATAGGTACTGGCATAAGTCATTAACCCCCGGTTTCTGAAAGGCTAATCAACGCCAAAATCAAATAATCAGCGGTCAAATCTCTTGTCAAGTGTAAATTGAGTTGCAAAAAGCTTGATCAGTCGTTTGATTTGATCAACGTGTTAGTTAACAAAACTAATGTCAAACGAATGGTCAAACAATATGTCAAGCGCTGTTTTTGGTTTCTGGAAAGCTATTTAACGCTTTTAGCGTTATTGATGATTGAATGATTAGTAAATTTTTCACTAATTTTCACTAGTTTTTCACGCGTTTCAGAAACGGAAATTGATTTAATTTTAAAGTCTGTTAACTCAACAACGTGTTAGTTGATCGACTATTTGATTAGCCTTTCAGAAACCAGGTGTAAGCATAAGTTTACACCAAGACGTGTACGTTATATGTAGTAAAGAAAGTTGAATTTTGAATCGCTATCATAAAAAGTACGCGCCGCATCGCGTCTCGGTGTGAGCTGACGCTAAAACTACATTATGTGCTAAAACAAACGTAGATAGACGAATATAATTACAATTTTTATAAAAAAAAATATAACCCGACTACGTAAATTATATAGCCTATGGAACCGGGCCTATTATTACTTACCTATTGACACCACATTCACTATGATCGGATCAGTAGTTTAGTCGCTACGGTGAAACATACATACATATATGTACATACATATTACATACATAGACTGCCAATATACTTCATCCCTTCCTTTCGGCTTCGGCGTAGACGGCTAAAAAAGAACGCCTCCGATATTGATTTAAATAATTTTCGGTGAACGGTACGATGCCTCAAGTACGGGGTTTCCATTATGGCCATTGCCATTCCATGGTGGTCAAAAGATAAAGATAAGTCCGACAGTTATGGATAGGCCATCCCCGGGGCTATTCCCTGGCGTTTAAACCACGTTCATTTAGAATTAAGCTTTGGGCTTAAGCCCGCACAGCCAACGGGCAGCCGCAAGCGAAAATGAGTTTTTTGGTCCAATTTTCTTACTAGGTCATTACTTACGTAGCCGCACGGAGGGCAGTTGAATAAATTACCTGAAAAAAAAAAACGTTTATATATAAGACAGCGAATTTAACATCAAGGAACAAGTGGATTATTTCAAACTTGACTCGGAAAAAACGGCGAAATGTTAATCTTTATGTTGTTCTGTTAATCTTTTTACGCTGGTAATTTATTACCAGCGCCTAAAAATATTATGTAAGTTAATTGGGGCATCGACGGGCTAGGAGGGCTAGAGAATCTATACGGTATACCAGGAGACAGGAGTTCCCAACCAGTGGGGTGCACCTGTCTAGGCGGGCTTCGTGAAAAAAAGGTTGGAAAACCCTGTGTGGCGAAGCGTGAGATCCGCGGAATTGTAAGCCGCGTGAACAAATATCTATTACTAGCTTTTGCCCGCGGCTTCGCCCGCGTAAATACAGTATCCCATGGGAAGATTGTTTTTTTTCGGGATAAAACATAGCGTATGTTTTAATCCAGAGCCTAAACTACTATCATACCAAATTTCATCGAAATCCGTTCAGTAGTTTTTGTGTGAAAGAGTAACAAACATCCATCCATCCATCCTCACAAACTTTCACATTTATAATAGTAGTAGGATGTCATAATATGTAACGTGTAACTTTTTGTGTAGTGTATAATGTTAAATTTGATCTTTAAAATGTAGCGCCGCGTGAACTGACTGTCCCTGCATTTTAAATCTGTAATATATTCGAAAATATTAATTTAAATTACATGCTGTAAAGGGCCATATTGATTTATATCATCACAATGTATTTAAGGTACTTAATTGGATAAGGATTAATGCTGTATTGGTTAAAATCGCTTCGTAAATAAGCCATTATGTCACGTAAAAAGTAAAGGATAAAAAATGGTTATTGTGGGTTATCCCTAAGAGATAGACATATACCATCGCGGACTTTTTTGTAGACCTTTTTAAGGTATATAATACTGTAGTACATTATTTTGATCTATCTCGTAGGGTTCAGCCGGCGTTTGCAATGTAAGCGCGAAAAATGTGTTTATTTACGACATTAGAAACCTCTTAAATTATATGTGTTCCTCTACTATAGCTATTATGCATATTATATACATATAAGCCTTCCTCTTGAATCACTCTATCTAATAAAAAAATCCGCATCAAAATCCGTTGCGTAGTTTTAAAGATCTAAGCATACATACGGACAGACAGAAAAAGCGACTTTGTTTTATACTATGTAGTGATATTACAGAACAACGATACTTTGTAGTTTGTTTTTATTACGCTGAGCGCTAATGTGAACCTATATATGTAACCTATATATCAACCTGACCCTCCTTGAGAATCTAATATTTTTGTAATTTTCATTTGTTTTTATTTCTATCGGTATAAGGTTCATTTTCGTCCATACAAGCCGGTTAATTAATAGTGACGTTTTATTTATTAATTACGGCGCATCTCGTGCGTCCAACGGAATTGTTTCGTCACAAGGTGTTAGTTAGCGCATAGTTTTGGATGCATTGGGCGCAAACGATTGTTTTGTTTTAGTGCTGTATATTGAAAATAAATATGTATTATAAATAAGCATTATTCGTAAGGGAAGCCGGCTTGTATGGACGCCACGCCGGTGCTGCCTATATGTAAATACCTATAATTACCTTCTAGCTCCAAATAACAATAATATGTACTTCACTTTATAAACCGATAAATGCGTCTTAACATACAGTCGCGCTAAAAGCTACACATACAACATATTTTTGACGTAAACAAACAATATTATTTCCAGTAATAACTAATAAATCATCATCCCGTCGTTAGCGAGTCGGTCCTAAATCGTTATGATGATGTTACATAATGTCATGTGCTAAGTGTGAATGACAAATTTTATCCCACCAAAACATTTGCATGTAAAATGATGCTAAGACGAGGCCACTGACTAGCGCTGTCATAGGAGGGAGATATAGTTAGTCCGCCACTGGCAAATGGCAATATATGCCGAAAATTTCGTTTATCTGGTACAATTCAAAGTTCAAACCGAAGTTATGAGGGTTCAAAATATCGACGAAGCGCTTCGAGAAAAGGTGGTCTGATCTTGCGCTTCGCTAGGCTCGTCTTGGCGAACGGCGTCACTACCGTGCATGTGCAAAATGCATTTTACTGATATGTTCAGTAAAATGCATTCATTTGTTTATAATATAAATTTAAGGAATATCTTTAGATTTATGTTTGAATATATATATATATATATACAGAGATTAGCCGGAACAAACACACAGACTGACAGACGGACAGAAAAATGTTAACAATTTATATATTTTTATTGTAAGTACCGATCATACTTTTAAATGCATTAATTGAAAATAAAAGCTGTTAATTTGAAATTACAAACAGACACTTAAATTTTGTATCTCTATAGATATTATATATTATATTATACAAACCAAATAGTTGAACTAAGTATATATAGTGCGCGCGGAACTAGCGCCTTAGGTAGGGACAGGGGTGGCTTGCTGCTCGCAGTGTTGCCGCCGCGAAGTCCGGCTCCGTACTGAGTAATAACATCAAGCGCTTGGCTAGCTAGTCACAGTATGTAACAGTCATAACAGTCACAATGTGTAATTGCAAAATTCTACATTATTTTCAAGGTGATAAGGTCGTTTTTTGTATCATTCTTAATAGTCGTTATTACATTGTGATTTCGAGTGGCAAAAAGTGTCGTGCCAATATAATCCGCCTAGCCTCAATATCGCAACGCGCCATAAGGAACTTCGTTCCAAAAATCATATAATATGTAGTATTAGATTATGTGTAAATATTTTAGACTTGGCAGTTTGTATTAGCATTGTTTGCATTTCGTCCCAATCACCAGAACAGTTTGCCTCCCGCGAGTTGTAGTTATCCCCTGATTATGTATGCTAGGCTACGCGGTACAGTCACGAGTAATAACATAGTATAATCTTTTCAAAGTAATGTATACTGTACGTAATAAATTCGTGCAGAAATCCGTATGACGCGCGGGAACCGCACATTTCGACTCGATAAAAAGTAGAATCTATCCTGTACCAAATGTCATCATATCCGTTCAGTGGTTTAGGCATTATTGTGTAACAGACAGACAGACTCTGAGTTGCTTTCACAGTATAATATAATGAACTATTGCCCGTTCGTAAAAATGTTACAAACAAAATATTATGTTGTAACAAAATATATACTAACCTACATAATTATTAATAATTAATATGTCATATTAGTGTTTACATTTTGACGATATAGTGAATGGTGATGCGCCAGTTTTAGAAGTAGGTACAAAACATTATTAAGCGGTGAAAAATTATCCACTATAATACCACAAACGCACTTACAATCAGATGACTAGCGCCCGTTACATTAATATTAAACTCATAATAACATATTCGTATGCGGTAAACGCTTCGCATTATCGCAAAATGCGCGCTCGATACTGTGTTTAATTATGTGTTAAATAAGGCCCCGATTGGACGGCCCATCGACTATCTCAAAACTTATGTGCTTTTAATGTATAATGACACTTTACAATATTAAACTGCTCAATAAATGCAGATTGGCAGGCTGAACAGTGTGGCTTTAACAAAATTGTATACGACACCATACGTTATTGATATTATGATAACTGAGGCTGGGACCATATGACCCGGAATCTGGCGGGCCCGGTAAAATGTAGACCACTGAAAATAGAAATCTGCGTTAATAGAGTTGAAAATCGAAGTGTCGAGTGTTGAGCTTTCATATATGGCATTGACATTTGACTCGACACTCGATATTCAGCTCTATTGTTTTAGCGCAGAGTTCTATTTTCAATTGTCTGATTTTTTCTGAGCCCGCCGGATTCTGGATCCGCTACCGCCCACTGGTTTAATCGAACTGTGCAGTTCTATCGTTACGTGTATAGCGGGCATTAGTAGCATAATGTTCCAATTAGAATATCACAATTTGATAGGCTCAACCCTGAAATAATGACCCTCCCTCCGCCCCAGCGGGCCGAAACGACACCAATTAGTGAAGACCTTGAACCTAGCGACATATTCTACCAGGGATCGCCAACATTTCCAGTAACTGTGCTATAGTTTTTGGAAAATTGTATTAAGAGTTGAGTCGTAGATACTGGTCGATGCAGTCTGCATTTCCTAGATTAACAACTTTCAAAGAAAGCTTAAACTAAATTTACTCAAATCTAGTTAACTTTCCTTAATAATATAACGATGAAAGAAAAGTACCGATTCGTATTTCTTAAAACATGATAAATTTTAAACAAAGCTTTACTGAAATGTACAAAAGCGGTATATGTTTTGAAGACGGTGTACCTACTTTTCTATGTTCAGTACAATACAATGTAGCAAATGTAGAGACTAGAATCCCAATAAAAATTGAATATTACAATCGACGCCCATCAAAACAGTCGTAACCATAATAAATCGTCATTTTACGCTTCGAAAAGCAATCTTTTTTACTACTCTATCAATGTCAAGTCCAGGAAGATCGCGCCAAAGGTTCGCCTTCCCCGGTTTATGTAACAATATTCCAACAAAGTAATAAATGCGCAGGGCAACGTCATATTATGTACGAAGGTTACAAGTTTTGGCTATTTCGTAGAATTCGGACATAATATCATGTTTAAATCCTTTTAAACTGCGATGGTAAATAGTCAATTTTCAAAATTAAGAATACAATATTGCACATCGGCTAAGGGGAAGTGTCGTTGACTGACGCCATTTTGGACTATGAATATTAAATATTCAAAATGGCCACGTAAACGTCTAAAAACTATTTTTAAGCAAGTTTTTGCACACGCAAAGAAAACTTTAAAATATTAAACCGCAGGAACCGTACATTTGACCACGATAAAAAGTAGTATGTGACTATGTGCCCTTCCCCGGTCAAAACCGATCCAGTACTTTCGGAGCCTATAATCAATGCAAACAAACAAATCTTTCCTCTTTATAATATTAGTATAGATATAGATTAAAAATCCTAATTTTTAAAGGGGTCCTTCAGACCGCACATCACCAAATTCGGTGCTGTGCATATTGCCACATTCCTTAATAGTCCCGTAGCTGCAATATACGATCAAAAGCCCCCAGGGGAAATCGGCAGGCAAATCGATAAACCCCTCCATAACAATATTATACTATATTACTGTAATCTTTAAAACGCCGCATACTGGTGTATTAAAATCACAAATCGGCACTCGTTAAAGGAAAAGTAATGAATCGATTGAAGAGAAACTGAGAAAATGCATAGGAAAATGTGCATGTTTAATGTATTATCTTAAATTATAAAATCCTTAGCACTACGTAGAGATGGAGCCACGCTCTGCATCTTCTATCGGCTATGTAATGGGAAGTGCTCCGACGAATTGTACGGCCTTGTGACTGCTGGCTGTAACTTTTCGCCACCGTCCCTCCCACGCGACTAAACTCCCATCCTCGTCATCATCTTTAAACGACCAAAAACGACCTTAATTATATTATTGATATTATGTATTTATAATTGCTATAAATTCATCATCGTCAGTTTAATCACTTTGGGGGGGGGGGGGGGGTTACGTAAAATTTTTATTTTTATTTTGTTTGCACCAGGACGTAATCTAGACAATCTTTATGACCTATCTAGGTCACGCAGAACTACGGCACACCTGAGTAATCTTTCAAAGTACATCTGATACCATCCGCGTCGCAGTTTTAATCTTTAAAACGTTTCAGTGCTTTAAAGGAGCACTAAATCTAACTTATCTAGGACATTTATTGAAGGTAATTAAACGTTGTATCTACATAATAAATGCTTGGGCACTCCATGGTTTCTTTTGTAAGACAGTCTAGAATTCTAGATTACAAGATAGGGGCATCTAGCGCTATCTTAGTGGATCTCTGTTATTATAGGACGACAAACATAACAAGATCCTCGAGATAAAAGATGGTAACCCGTCGGGGGATCTCGCTGAGCTGGTCAGGCTGCAACAAGATACAATTGCAACGTCATAAATGTTATGTCCGTATAATTTTCTATCTTACAATGTTTTGAAATAAACTTTTATGAGATTATGAGACCGCAGGAATTATATTGTTGCTGATATTCCATTTCGTAAGCTCTATTCGCAAGTTTTGTCGCTGCTTAGGGAACACACCCATACTGCGTGACTTGTTTAAGTGTGGTACTTTGAAGAAAACCCCCCTAGGGTTTCCTTCAAAGTACCACGCTTGGTTACCGGGTACTGGGTAGGGAGAGTAGGGAGAGAGAGGGTTTAGGTTTTTGTCACATAGATAAAAACTCGCACAGTCGCTATAGATACAAAATAAATGTTGGCGAGTCGTTAGAAGAAAAAGAAAAGAGATTTTTACTGTTGTACTTAAATGCGCTTTAATGGTTTTTTATTTCTTAATATTTTTGGAAGTTGCACAAAAATCATATTATATATTAGGTGTAGCGTACATATTTTACATTAAAAGAGCAAATAAATTTGTATGGAAATCGAAAGAACCGATGAAAAGAAATGAGCTTTATTTTTTTTAAGTATGCTGTATATAATATTTCATTGTTAAATTCCGGTGCTCCAACACCAGACCAGTGTATTATTACCTAGATTGTGAAACAGTCTTTAGTCATTTTATCTGCCAAGTTAAAATAGCCTGCTATTGTGCAGAGCAATAGAGTGATAGAGCAATGCAGTGTGTCCAGGCAATGCAATTGGTCGCAACAGATCTGAAATCTCTTAGTCAAACTCAAAATACAAAAAACAGCCCACTTTTATCCTGAAAACCCAATCAATATTTATTATGAGACTAGTGAAGAACCCTATACATTTGTCGTTTGTATCTTTTACACAGTAGAAAAGTACGAAATATCTGTTTCTCATCGGTGTATTATCTGTGAAGCATCAATCAGCGTGATCGATGGACATGGTATTGTTACTTCAACTGTATACCTACCTGTCAAAACTCCATCCAATGATTAACGGGCAATCGGAAACATTCAATATTTGTTACCAAAATGGATCAGATTTGGTATAAAACATAATTTCAAATTTGGTACCATGATTGGTAATTTCTGAAAATATTTGCTTAAAAATTATACGGGCAAAGGAGATTGGCAAGTCGCCATACATTTACTGCCTGGTAATTAAAGTACGAGACTACAAAAAGTATTTATTGCAAGTTGTACTTTATGAACATAGGAACAAAAAAGCAATATTATACTTACATAAATATAATATAATACATAAAATAATATTATACATCAAACTCGGGAGTTAAAATATAATTGATTAAATATAAACTAAATTATTGTTCAATATATTGCTTGCGGGTTAAGAAAAAGCAACACCTATTATTTGCGGTGTCAATTACGTAACGAAATTAATAACTAGTTTGTTTAGAAACGCCATATGCTAACCGATAAATGATAGATGTCGCTTTCACGTTATGAAAAACACAATGATAATAATTATTTTTCTTAGTATATAAATAGTATAGAGGGATCTATTTCACACCCCAAGTAGCATTTTTTTCATAAAACTAGTAGGAAACTGAGCTTTAGAAAAAGAAAATAACTTTATACTCCAATTAAAATAAATCTATCTACTGGGCCAGTAGATGGAGATTTTACGCCTCAAATTAACAATTTACAGCATGTTATCCATAGACTATATAGATATGACGACAACGATTACCACAGATAAGTACGTATTTTGCACATCAATTCTCTGATATTCGGAGATTCAAAACTTTTTATTCCCAAGTCCTAAAATATAATATATTGTTTTATATAATAACTTTTTTATGTACTATAAAACCATATATGTACGAAACTTGCCCGCTCTTGATGGAAAATCAGGCAGGATTCGCCAGTGTCCTTTCATTTCATTAAAAATCTTACTGCTGGGATCTCAGTTATCGATAAAATTTGAATATCGATAAAATTACACCCTTGTACTGCAGGCTAGCTAAAATCTAAATACACAATATGTATCTATTTATAGAGTAACAAAACAATGTCTTCATTATCAACAATCTGGAACAATCTAGACGCTTTAAAAATGTTCAATGAAGCGAGAAAATATAGACTTTGCTCGAAGGAAACGCATCAGAAATAATGAACGTCTCACGCGACTACTTAAGAGGTAGTGGAAGTTGGAACTAGTTGGCAGGTACAGTCGGCAAAATATATTAACATCTAGTCTCTTATATGAAGAAATAATAAAATGAATTGGCCATTAACTTTAAGTTGCACAATTTAACTTCACCCATAAATAATTTCATTGATGTATGTGTCAAAAAATAATCTAAACACGTAAACTATAATCTAACAATGCCTTTCCGCATCGTATAGAATACAATTGGAGACATACGCCGTATTAAACAGTTGGCTTAGTAAAAAAGATTCTAGTAGGTATGTGCTAGAAGTATTTGGCTCAAAAGTCAGATGTGGGAGACTGAGATGAGAGAGATTGTAGTGCCTATGTGTTGGCGAGCAGTGGCTCATAAGTCAGATGTGAGAGACTGTAGTGCCTATGTGCTGGTGATTAGTGGCTCAAAAGTAAATAATAGACTTCGAAAGCTCTACTATTTTGCTGACTGTTCCGTCACACGACGTTACCCTCTATGGGGTCTAACGAGCACAGGCGCTTAACACTTTAATAAAACAGGAATGTAATCAGGACAGAATAACACACTTTATAATTAAGTGGAAAAACGCCGGGATGAAAGGAAACGAGGAATTTTTATTAGGCGTTATATTAAAGATGTGACAGTAATTAAACGCTACTTCTTGGATTTATCTCTCAAGTATTTTAATTTTGGAACGTTATTCTATGTTAAATGTCGTCAACAACCTTATTTGGATAAATAATCTACAGGTAGCTTAATTCCCAATTACTCATAAGTCATAACTTATAAGTTATTTATAACTCTCTTGTATAAAGTAACATATTTTCTTTAATTTTTTTTATCTCCGTAATTACAGAATTTGTGTTTTCTTATTGCCCCATAAGAAATATTGTATAATGTAGAATGTTGATGATTCATAATGATGATAAAAGATCATATTAAGATGTTTAGTTTACCTAGACATAATTAATTCATTTATAAATATCGTTTTAAAATAATATGTGACGAAATTAATTTCACATGTATGAATATCATTATCATATTCGATACACACTACACAGATACCAATTATCAGAAATTGCTAATTAAATACTGTTTCATTTGTCGATAGCAATCAACCCCTAATTACTCGGGTGTTCAAAATATCGACACACGATTGTCACATCACTATAATTTCAAAGCGATTTTTGTGTTAGTAAAAAAGAAGTTGGCTCTTCTTCTGTGCTAAATGCTAATAGCTAGTTAGCCAATAAATTACCTAAGTCCTAAGTTAATAGCTAGCTAGATATAATATAGTGCTGCAGACGATTTCAGACAAAATATTGAAAAAGTTAGCTCGCAACTCGCAGACTATCGTAATACAATAATATACTACATTTAAAGTTTTTAAACAAGTAAAATATTTAGTGTAATTAAATAAATCCAAAGTTACACTTGATTGAACTTCATATTTATAAAATGTCTCGCTGTTAAGGCTGGTTATCGTGTCGCGTTGACCGCTCGCTAACCGTCAGCGCCGACAACGAAATATATGGAATGTCCGCGCTGACCGCTATGCGTTATTCAAAAACGCTTCATAGTATTGCATATGTTTCAACCTGTCGGCGCTGACGATCAGCACGCGGTCAGCGCGACACTAAAACCCGCCTAAAACTCGAAGGGCTAGACCGATTTTGATAAATTTGGTCTTGAAATTATTGTGGTAGTTCAGGTAAGGTTTTAACGGTAGGAGATATTGGAACAATTGCGGCGAAAATACTAATAACCAAACCAAGAGCATCGGGATATGTCTAAGGTGGGTTCCGTTTACTCTCTTACGCAAAAACTACTGAACGGAATTCGAAATTTGGCATGGTAGTAGTTAGTTTTGGCTCTGGATTAAAACATAGGCTATTTACGCGGGCGGAGCCGCGGGCAAAAGCTAGTAGTTACATACGTGTACGGTTCCATATTCATGACGCGTTCTTCATTGTCTCCCGCAATAGACGTGAGCATTCGTGTGCTTCAATTGAATTAACGCAAACAAACTTTGAACATTTCGCCCGGGTGCCTGTTTATTTTACACGTCTAAAACTGGGGCACTTTATTCTGTTCAGATTTAATTTCATATTTTTGTAAACAAAAAGTACATTATAATTCTACCAATTATTAATTTTTGAAGTTTACTCCTTAACAATCGATTATCATATAAGGCCCCCGGTATGAAAAAAAAATGAGCAATAACATCTACTGAACGAATGACAGCGTTACGTTTTCGTGCGCAACCTATTCTGCGCACCTGTCACTTTTTTCACATGGCGCGAATTTTCGAACTCAAATCGATCGCTAAAGTTTCTGTTCCTTCTGAGGGACGTGTTTTACTTTTTAGAGTAAACTCCAGTCGTGCGTCGGAGCTGACACACACTTTTTTTGTTTGCAAAAAGTCTGAAATTCTGAAGAGAATTTAACGGAAAGTAGAAGATGCTTATTATTTGAATTATTATTTTTAATGTAATTCTAGATGTTGCCTGCGGCTCCGGCCGCATATTTTCGCGATAAAAAGTAGCCTATGTCCTTCCCCGTGGTCTACTCTATATCTGTGCCAAATTTCATCAATATCCCAGTAGTTCCGGAGCCTCATTGATGCAAACAAATCTTTCCTCCATAAAATATTACCTACTAGTCTAGACAGTATGATGCCCGCGACTTCGTGAGCGCAAAAAGAGATCCCACGGGAACCGTACATTTTGCCACGATAAAGTAGTCTATGTTCTTCTCCGTGGTATACTTTATATCTGTGCCATATTTCATGATGATCGGCTAGGTAGTTTTGACGTTGAAGAGAAACAACCAAACAAACAAACTCGCTTTCACATATTTTATAATATCAGTTAGGAGATATAGAAGACCGAGCTTGATGGTAAGAGATTACCGTGGCACATGGTCCTTGGACAGCTACACTAGAGGGTGGTTAAGCATCCCTCCCTTTCTCCGTACCATTCTGAATCGGCGAAGCCCTTTTCTGTGCCGAACTGCCAAATCATGGTCCTCCCACGGAAGAAAGTCTTACACTATAAACGAGACAATCTTGTATATATATTATAGCACCTGGGATACCGCTAGGTTTGTTCGGTGTTTTAGTAGAACGACAGAATAATTAAAAACAAATATAAAAGTAAGAGAAATAATAGGAATCACAAATAATTATTTATGTAATTAATATGTTCGACCGAAGGTAGCCCTTATGAACAAACTGCTCATCAGATACTCTGGGAGTGTGATCTCTGGTATGACGAAAGAACCGAAATGTTGAACAGCGTCCATTGTGTTTCTAGGGTTGTGTACTATGAAGATCTCGTGGGTTGCGCGAAGAACTTCAAACAACGTTTGTGTCATAAGTACTATTGGAAACAATGCAACACTTTTTTGTCATTATAAATGCATTGTAATTAATTGTCATATTATAAATTAAAACATTTAATTACATTCTGTCTTGTAGTCATAAAAAAAAAATTAAAAAAAAAAAAATTATCTTACCGGGATTCGAACTCACTACATTTCGAATTTAGCAAAGTTACCCACGTACCTACCGATATATTATGACGCATTGAACTCAACAATTTATTTTCACTGCGCCATTTTAAAATAAGACGAAAAGAATACACTGCATAATACACGTATAAAAGTTTTATTTAGGCATGGAAAATATGAGAACAGGTCGTGTGGGTCAGTTGGCTTTTCCAGCCGTGGTATTTCTACGTCGCGTTTGTCCCATTTCCATTCACCGGGTATTTGTGATTTATTTAACGGTGCTTTTTGTTCGCTGCAATGGTATCATTGTTATAGGAATAATAAAAATAGTCAATTCCTACGAGTCGATTTTAGATTTGTCCAATGCCGCATAAGTACGTACTGCATAACAGTTCTTTAATAAAAATAGTCAATTCCTACGAGTCGATTTTAGATTTGTCCAATGCCGCATAAGTACGTACTGCATAACAGTTCTTTAACATAAGCTTTTAACGTAATATTAATATAAGTAAAACTAGCTTTTTCCGGCGGCTCCGTCCGCGTAAACATAGTAACCCATATCACACGGGAAAACTGTACTTTTCGGGATAAAAAGTAGCCTATGTTTTGATCCAGTGCCTAAACTACTACCATACCAAATGTCATCCGTTAAGTAGTCTTAGCGTGAAAGAGTAACAAACATCTATCCATCCGTATGGATGTATATCCATCCTCACAAACTTCCACATTTATAATATTAGTAGGAATAGTTTTGTCGCACACTTTTTAGCTTTTTTCTGCCTTAGAGAGATGGTACTCCTTTACTATATTCTCCATGCTTAGCGGTTTTCCAACTTATTATGCCAATTTATATTCTTACCCTTACTTAATACGAATATTTATATAGTCTTGTCCATGTCTAAAACGAAAAGGACAAAACATTGTATAACTTATACACTGTATAAATATTTCAATTAGTAAGGGGGTATGGAGCTGGTAATAAATTAATACATGTGCTAACCTAACACAGCGTATATTATTAACTGAATCGTTAAATTGCTCCGTTACGTCGATATTATCTAATCCGGATAATGAAGCACGGTTATTAACCCGGCTTATCCGTTTGTACGTCAATTGGAACAGGTTTAATTTAACTATATAATAATAACACCTACGTGTGTTGCGAATTTTCGATCCATTTTGTATTTTACAGCCTAGAATTTACTGGTCATTTTCGCTTGATCAAAATATAGTAAAATCCTGACAGATTTTCCTGACAATAGGGATCACGACCCGGATATATACGATCGAGGACACTCGACATAATTAATGTCACGGGAAGGTCTAGGCCGGGACTGTATGATCCGGAATTCGGAACGCTGGGGAAAATTTAGAGCACTGAAAATAGAACTCAAATGGCAATGTCATATACAGCTCGACACTTCTGTTTTCAACTCTACTGTATTAACGCGGAGTGTTATTTCAGTCCTCTGAATTTTCCGGGCCCGCCGGATTCCGGATCATATAGTCCCAGCCTAATGCGTCAATGGTCAATTATGAGACTGATTATTCACTGCAAACTTAACGCGAGAGGACTATAGCGACGAAAACGTGTGCTTGTGTATCCTAGCCATGAGGCAAAGGGGATTATATATGAATATAGTTGAAATGGATGGATTTGTTGTTTTTTTTTCAAAGCACGGTCTGTGCTGACACGGCGACTGCAATGCAGCACAGAAAATTCGCGTATATTTTCTATTGTCAGCTTTGTATAGATTAAATGGAAGCGGTATAAGTTTGATTTAAATTAATAAAAAAAAACATAACCAAGAGCATTTTAGGTCAACTAAGGAGGGTTCCGTAACATCACAAGTTACCGTCAGATTTCGTTCAAAATAATTTTCCTAAAGAGTTTTATCATGATCTATCAGCATAGAAACTTACAAGTTTCTATATCCTATACCTAAATTCTAGTTTACAAATGCCAGAGAGACCAACTTATTCACCACTTTGAGGGCCGGTTATTCGAAAATGGTTTACATTATCAAAAAGTTATGTATGAAACCTTGCCTTTATTTTAAAATACCTATCCAACGATACCCCAATGGAGTAAAATGATTTTTTTTTTCATCCCCACATCACAATATGTATGAAGGGCCAACCCTAAATTATAAAATTATTATTATTTTATGATGCCAAAACCGAGAAGTATGTACATTATATAACTGTACAAAATTTCATCCATTTATGTTCATAATTACAGAAGCTAGAAGGGCAGACAGACAGACAGACAGACGGAAAGACAGAGCGAAACTATAAGGGTTCCTTGAGTATTACGGAACCCTAAAAAAGCTTTCTTTTCAGTGGGCAATTTCTATTAAGTTTTTCACAGTTGTTACGCACACTACACTGATCTACCTCAGTAAAGCTTCGCTTATCCGGACCCGCATTACCTCGGTGCACGCTGTAATCCGGACAGAAGAGAGGAACGCGCGGGTGGATTTTCGCGGGGGGAGCACTATGTCACTCAGCGAAGTTTATGTCCTTTCTATACATTCTCAATTTCAAAGATCGTCATTGTCATTAACGATGGCGTGTTGGCTAAGTCTTCAGGATCCCTTTTATTTTCGTTATATATGATTTAGAAACACTTGCGCAGATCTGGGTTAAAGTTAACCCTGGGTTAAAACTTAAAATATCAAGCCCTCTCTTTCATAAATACGAAGAACGAGAGAGACGACATAATATTTAACCCAGGGTTAACTTTAACTCAGATCTGCGCAAGTGGGCCCTAGTGGGTAAAAATTAAAAGCTAGTTATATTAGAAGCTACAGCCATTTAAATCAAGCGATCCGTCATCTCTTTTGCCGGTCTTATGCTATAAAAACTGAAAAGTCTTAACAAAAGGATATTAGGACGCAATATCCAGCGATGATAAACGCTTTCGAGCCAATATCTAAGTCACGCTTATAACGAGAACCTCGTAAAGAAAGCCTTAAACAAAGGATGTAAAACGAAATTTTCACGGCCTTTTACGCTCACAACAAATTCAGCACTAACAATAACTCTATGACAAAGCTTTGATTTTCTGACAGTTTTTTACCCAAAGAAGAAGCCAAAAGGAAGGGTAATAGCGACCGTCACACGTACAGTTCTGACCGCGGGAAATAGCGCGCGCCTTTTCCAACCCGCGCTCCGAACCGATCGTGTAAATGTGCGGGGCCGACAGTCCGATCTGGCATGTCGCTCGCCCGAAGGTAAAATTTTCAAGGAGACGGCTGAGTTTCCGCTACTGTACACAATTTATATTATGAGCTTGGGCTATTATCCTGAGGAGAAATTCATCAGACGTTAACTAACTTTAAGCCTATTTAAGCCGTTATCGTCAACAGGTCTTATCAGTTAATAAAGGAATGACAGCTTGTATTAATATTTCTAGTTTGCGCCATTTTGTTCAGTAGTTTCGCGACACTTAGGTATAACCGCTCTTATTATAAGATATCATTTTAAATGTTTTAGTCCTAAATAGACAAGGCGTATTGGAAACGTAGCAAAATGTGGATAAACGTTTTAAAGGTTTCAGATGGTCTTTTTTTACTTACGACATTACCTGTCGTAAGTAAAGAAAGATTTCACAACTCGGTGCTTGTAAATAAGAATCTCAGTTGTTGAAAAAATGCCAAATTATTTACTTCTCGATCTCTTTTCTATTGGTATAGAATTGGATCGATATTTCTTTAGAATATATATATAAGTAGATAAGTGTTGATGGCTTGATGAGTGATCGCTAAAGCTTTACAGCTAAAATTTGGAGATCGTGCCTAATCTTATCTCGTTATGGTAAATGAACCCTCAAGCTTCCAAACAACAAATTATTACACAGTATTCACCGAGTACCCTCAAAACCCCTCCAAACCCCCTCCACGTCTCGCACGAAAAAGATACGATTCGAATTGAATTCGGCATTTAATATTCGAAAATCGATTTCCATGTTCACTCGAGCATCGAGAGATTGCCAACAAATAAAGCGGACTTATCATACATATGTGTACAATGTATAATGTACATGCAGACGAGCGTACAAGTCCTTCAATTCGAAAACTTTCTCTTATAAATTGTAATTAACGGAATTACATTTATTTGATGACGTTACCGAGTTGGCGCTCAAGCCAGAGGTCGCGGGTTTGAATACCACCAGGGAACAAAAGTTTTCTGTGTTTCTGGGTCGTATGTATTAAATATGTGTATTTTATACATTAAAAATGTTAATTATCAGTATAGTATAAAAGTATTAAATATATTTCCGTTGCCTGGCATCCGTAACACAAATTCTTCGAGAACTTACCACGGGACCAGATTTACGTGGGGTGAAAGCGTCCATAGATATTATATTATTTATATTAATATTGGTCAATCATCTTCTCTAACGTCCCACTGCTGATACTGTCGGTGTCGGTGTAATTTAACAACTATACGTACTATTACCTTGTACTATTATCTATTCTGTGCTATTACGTACCCACAGAGGTAGAACCATATGTAGGTTGTAGTGAGTAATCCTACCTTATCACATATGTTCAATCAAATAACACCATCACGAATCGTAACCTTAAAGAACAACCCTGAACCCGTAATCATAAAGCCTAAAGGTATACAATACTATATCACTACCGTAACCGAAAGGCAATACAGGACCTAAAAGACGCAGTAAAGAAGACAAAGGTCTTTCATTATTGGTCCAAGCCTCCAAGGTATCCCTTTCATCAGGCAGTTGGGATTCGAAGCGATATTTTCAGAACACTCAACATAAGGGAAAGTATAAATCACCCTTTACACGTAGATTGTTCTAATTTCAACGTTATTGGGACAAAAGGTTACTATGGCGACATGTCTACTTTAGTCATATATGGATCTTTCTAGACTTTTACGCAATTAATTATTGTTCTTTACATTCAAAGGGATATAAATATTTTGGAGAGCTTTGAAATAAAGTGGCATAAATCCTCTATGCCGATGTCGATTTGGTCAATGTGTTTTTAATAGGGGGGTTCGGGGGGGGGGGGGGGGGTTTACATAATAGCGAGCTTTGTGAAATTAGGATAATAACTACAGCATCAGCAATCTATTTCCTGTACTGAACGTTTTCTGAAAATTTTCACCTTGAAGCAAGATCTTGATTTTTAATAGGGTGGGGGGGTAGGTAGTCATTAGGCAGGGGGGGGGAGTTAGTTTTAATACTTCCAAACATTTTCTGTACATTTTCAGCTTAAAGCAAGATCTTGATACTACAACAGAAAAGTGCAAAACATGTTTATAAAAACGTGTTTTGTATTTTGCAACTGCAACAACATTTTCTTGACTCCGTATGCAAATACCTGATTTCCGTAGCGTTGCGTCACTTATAAATTATCCTTGATTAAATTTACTTTCATGCATAAGCCCATGCATTACCAACACTGATGAGGTTTTAGAATTGAAAGCAAATATGAATTTACAGTTTCCTACAAACCATCGATATATTACTTTGTATAGTTAAAAACTTTAGTGAAAATATAACGCCATTGATGGCCCTGATTTAAATTATGGTCGTAATAGCTGATAGTCGTTACAGCCGAAATTAAAATGTTCATTATGTACTATAACAACCCTTAAGTTTGTGTCGTAATAAAAAAATTAAATAAAAATAAAAAACCGGCTTGTAGTTATAAAGGAGTTTTGCTGTACTTTTTAAAGTTCCAGTACAAAATAAAAATGCGAGAAACAGAAAACATCTAAGACGCGGGTGTGAATTGATTATTCTCTTAGCATCGGGAGTCGGGACTGGTGTATGGACCAGTTCCATAACTGGTATCGCGTAGAGCCTACAGATGCCGTGATGACGGGAAGCTGGAAGAGTCAAATAAGTCCATGATATCTTTTTCTAGCAGAAGAAAGAAGCTTAGGGCTGTATCGGGCTGCGACCTCTTGATATGCAAGTCCTTCTCACGCTTGAGTGGTGATGATAATAATAATACAGCAGCAATTCTTATACTCTCCTTTATTGGTGCTTACACAGATTCGTATTACAAATGAGATATTATGTCTAACACAAATATACGCCTACACTATGTATAGCCCTTTGGCCAACTGAAATAAACTCGATAGGCTTTACTTCATGACTTCTGTCAATGTCAATAATAACATTGACAGTTACATCTTACTGTTGATATATGTAACAAGGGCCTGTTTCACAATCGCCTAATAATTGACGAATAGCTTATCCGAAAGTGTTGTCTCCGTCGTTCAGTATAAAGTAAGCAGCGACAAAACTTCCGGATAAGCTATTCGTCACTTATTAGGCGATTCTGAAACAGGTCTTTATTGTGTTAAACAAAAATACCATCGAGAAAAAATCAACCCTGCTTATATTCTTGTTCGAATAGCCAAGAAAATGGGAGACACTCAAATCAAAACGTAATTTAAAAGCGCTGAACGCACCTAAAGATTCGTCAGACAATTAAATTACCTAACTGTAGTCCGTTTTGACAGACGATTAATCCAGCAACCTCGATCTAATGATGTTCGGGGTGGCTTTATGACGTCATTACGTTGAGATAAAGAGCGCCATGATGGAGTGATCCCACCGGATTGACTTGGACAGATAAGATAAACGTAGCAGTCTATTAGCTTCCAAAAAAAACTTAGTAAATATCGGGAATCCTGCGAGTATAGGTAACTTAGTCCGAAAAAGGGGTCGTGTAAGATAGCGTAGATATTCAAGGTTAAAGGGCGCAAAATTCAGTTTTTTTGGAGAATATTTCTCTTTCTAGAAATTCTTTTCTTTTTTATACGCCGAACCGTTTTTGACATAGAGGGCACAACATTTCTAATGCTAAAATAAAGGTTTGTATAAAAATTTAGCGTATTCCATTTGATTCCGAGGTAAAATACCTATTTCATTGGACTATGCAGACTACAATGTTTTATAAATGTTTAACGACTTCACGTTTGATGTTTTCCCAATTAAACTTAAACAACTCCCCGCATCCCCGCTATTAACGCTTTACCCCTAAGCAATGAAAATGAAAGTGAAGGTGTGAAAGCACGACACGTAGTCCTTGAGATAGGGTCAAGTTTGTCACTTTTTCGTTTTCGTAACTCGTCTCTCGCGCTTATCGTAAATTGTTCTTCAAGAAATGGCGGTCATTTGCCATAAAAATACTAACTGAATAAACACACGCCATTGCTTGCGGGTTGTGGATCGATAGAATGTTCCGTGGACCGCCAAACTATATTATTTTATAACGAAAATGTGCCGCCGAGTGTAAGAAGCCTCGAACTTAATGGCGAGCAGCGACACTGTACTGGGTTGATATTTTTCTACGTGTGCATTTCCCAACACGAGCCGGAAAAATAATAAATTTGATACCTACCTAGACCCAAAATGTTTTTCGTTAACTTACGTAACTACATATTAAATTTTTTTTATATTTATATATTTATAAAAAGGCGGGAAATAGAACTTTCGTTTCAATTTTCAACGCCGTATTCCTAAATTGTCAAGTCTAAAGTCTAGTCAAAGTTCAAATAAATAGTCAGTGCAGAACATGAGTCATGTCAGTCCATTCAGTAAAGTGGTAGAAGCTTCACTCTCTCTCTCTCAAACTCAAAATAGCACGTTTTTAGAAGTTGTACCACTTGCCCACACTTGTGCACGTTAACGAATATTTAATGGTTAATATTCTACCAATATTACACATTAAGAACCGAAATAACACAAATTTATGAAAGAAATGCAAAATCCACAACGTCACCCATTGAATTCCCGGCAAAACTCCCTACATATTACATTCATTGTGAACTGAGTTTTTTTTTAATTTGTTGCAATTATGACTATAAATACTAATACATACCGATAATATTAAATTCTAGATAACACATAAAAATCAAACTTTAGCAGTGCCGAAAAAGAAAATTGGTCATTACCTAATAAAAGCAATATTTTCAGATTAATAACATTAAATTGAGAACAGAACAGGCTGGAGAATTAGCATTTTGCTGTGGCATTACGAAATATCGGAGGCCGATTTTACGAATTACAATTTGAGCGAATATAATTATTTTCAACGAAATTCTATGTAGATTTTAGGTAGATGTTTACATGTGCTGTTTTTGTTTTTAGATGTAAAATGTAGCCCATATCCTTTTATTTTTACTCTCCAATGCGGACAAACGGATTCAGATACGTCCAGCGGCTTTCACCGCTCTCATATTTTAAACGCACAAGCTGCGACTGCCGTTCTGCAAGTAATTAAATGCGATAATCTACTGAAACAAATATAACATCGTTTAATTAAAGCGAAAACCGCATATAAATATATTTGGTGCAAACAAAAAGAGAAATTTAAATTTTAATGTAACGCTACAGGACACACTGTTTTTTTATGTGCCAGCTGTTCTGTGGATTTGAATCCAAATCGCAAATTGATTGCGAAACATTGAACGAATTTATAAATAGGTATAACATAAACTTTTTGTAATTAATTGGATAAATTTATTTGCATTAAAAAATATACTTCAGAATATGAACAATTCTGTTTTCTTTCATATTTCAACGTATCCCGTACCTAAAATATACTTATATTTGGTATAATATTATACAAGCAAGGAAGTCCCGACAAACAAAAACCTACGAAAGACACTCCGTAAACCGATTAAGAAAAGTACAGAAGAAAACACAAGTTATTGTTTTAAACACTTACGGATTGTGTCGCGGTGCACTTTTCTTTTTTCCGACGTTTCGGCTACTTTCCAGCAGCCGTGATCACGGGAGGACTGAGGTGTCAATAATTGTCCTATTTGTCGAAGTTGCTCAAACTACCCGAAGATTCTTCAATTATTATTTGTGTTCCGATCCACGCAATACATACTAACAGTATCTTGAAGCCGCGGTGATTTTAAATTACATTTTATTTTGTTAATTATTGGATCCCAACTAGATGGCAGCACCCAGCCATCTTCTCGGTTAAAATTAGGGTACTTTTTAATTTCTATAGCCTCGCGTATCAAAAAGTGCACCGCGACACAATCCGTAAGTGTTTAAAACAATGAACAATATTCGCGTAAACCTAAGAAATCAAAACACAAGTTAATCAAAAATTGTGCAAAGTGCACGCGCAGCATGACCACTGTAGAAATACGTTTTATCTACACCAGAATAGACATACTGACAGATCGTATAGAGAAAATTATCGGTTTCCTTTATCAAATATGTCTATTCTTCCGTAGACAGAAACCATTTCTACGATGGTCATGCTAAGCTTGCTGGTAATAAATCTAAACGCTCCCGGAAGTCGACAATAATTCTTACTTACTTATTGTCGTTAAAATGTGAGTATTCACTTTGCGACGGGAGGGATTAGCGAAGTGAGAAGACCCGTGTGATGACTTGAACTCAGGCTTTATAGTAGCGAAACCAAAAACAAGAACCTTTCTTTTTTATCTAGCTGGAAAACCTGAGGTCGATTCTGCTAATTAAAAGCTGCAATAATACAGTTACGTTTTCTTTGGTCCAAACTCCAAAACTCAGTTTATATTAAGACGATTCATTGTTTGATTCAATTTGATTCAAAAGGTTATCGTCCGCCGGGCTGATTTGTGAATCTAAACCATCCAGGGCGCCACCCAAACGCATAAAATAAATATAAAGATATATATACTTAGTCTGGCCATAAATACTGTTACAATTAAAAATAAACAAAATATTACATTTGAATTTGGAATCTGTCATTTTTATATGATTGTTCATTGTGTTTTCTCATTTTGGCGCTAATACATTGTACAATATTTTTCGATATTAAAATGGAGTGGGGTGATAAAGAGAACCGAATCGCTGTGATTGCATTACACAAAGTAGGTATGGAGCTAAATGCAATTCTTAAAACTCTCCATACGCTTGGTATTAGTAAAATGTTTGTGTACCGGGCTATTAATAGGTACAATGAGACCTCTGTTTGTGACAGAAAAAGATCTGGCCGTCCACGTGTTCGTGCGAAAAAGGTGGTCAAAGCAGTAAGGGAAGAAATCCTGTCCGAAAGCAAAAGATTTTATCTCGGGAGATGAAGATAGCACCTAGAACCATGTCGCGAATTTTAAAAGATGACTTAGGACTTGCAGCCTATAAGAGACGTACTGGTCATTTCTTAACTGATAATTTAAAAAAGAATAGGGTGGTAAAATCGAAACAACTACTGAAGCGGTACACAAAGGGAGGTCACGGAAAAATGTTGTTTACGGATGAGAATTTTTTTACAATTGAGCAACATTTTAACAAACAAAATGACCGTATTTATGCTCAAAGCTCTAAGGAAGCTTCCCAATTATAATATCGACAGAGTGCAACGTGAGCACTATCCGACTTCAGTGATGGTTTAGTGGGGTATTTATTAGCTATGAAGGAGTGACTGAGCCATACTTTTGTGAAAATGGTATCAAAACATCGCCACAAGTGTCTGATACACTTGTGGCGATGTTTTGATACCTTTCCCCCCCTTAACCATGCTCAATAATCAAGAATAGTCCTTCCAGCAAGACTCTGCGCCGGGTCATAAAGCCCTATATTATGATTTATGGTCAGTTTTAGAGAGTACGGCTTGCTCTAAACGCCATGATATATATACAGCCGAACACATACATTTTTTGAAAGTCGGTTAAAAAGTAAAATGAAAGTGTAAGTTAATTACGAGAATATAAAGATAAATAAATAAATAAGATGTACATATAAAGAGAAAATAATGATTTTTTAAAATTGCATAATTGAATAGTACCTACCTTAAGCCTACTCTTAAAATATATGAGTAACTTCTCAGAAGAAAAAGTACATCTAAAGTCAATATTTTCAAAGGTACAGCGATTTGTATACAACATTTCGCAAGTCTCGTGAAAACGCTCCATACTGAAGTCGTACTAGCTGTGACGTCACGCCTAGGTAAAAGTGTATGAACATATTTCTAAACTAGCTGGTGCCCGCAACTAACGTAAACAAGGGTTCCCCTAAAATAAAAGTAGCCTATGTTAGACCTTATATTATATAAGGTATCTGCCAGTGAAAGACCCGTGAAAATCGGTCAAGCCATTTCAGAGATAAGCTGGAACAAACAGACACAGACAAAAATTTTATTTATTTATCTGTAATCTGTATAGATAGATATCTCCGATATTTGATAAACTAATGACGTAGGTTTTGTTTACTAATTCAGCAAAAAAAATTTCTTTTGTACTTTTTAGATGTATCTAATTCATAAACCACACATAAAATATTATATTTTTTTACATTTACCAAAAAGTAACGCCTCAATATTTCTGAGTATATTAATGAAACTAAATATTTTAGATGTAGTCATCTTCCCTATTGGGCCGATGTAGGCATCTATTGGGGTTCAGACGTATTTGTGCAAGATCATTCCAACATAAGGATAGTGTTGCTCAATGCTCATGGTTTCTAATATTCTGTCACATTGCGGTCATGGCAGTACAATGGTAGACATTGAACTAGGCATCTTATCTAGTTTTAACAAAGCTTTTCAGTCTTATTTCCTTCAAGTCGCCAAGTGAGCACCTATAAAATACAATAGTAATTATGAAAAAGGCTGCGGTCGTATCGCTAACAAACAATGTACAATTAATCTCGTTCAGCTCGTATTGGCTACGGTGACATTTGACAAATTGTTCGTAATGTTTGGAACTCCACTTATTGTGTACCAGTTGTAGTTGAGTTGAAGTCACAAGATTTTTTATGGCCGCTGTGAGCTGTTAATTCGTGACGCTGATGACACCAGCGTCCCCGAGAGTGCCAATTCGCGTAAAAAAATATTTTCAATTTCAATTTGCAGTAGGTAGTACCTATAGCTCCTTTGGCAGCGCATGGTGTCGCATCAAATCATGCGTGTGCGATTGCTACAGCATGCACTAACACTGGAAATTAGTAGATTATCAATTTCTTGGGGTTCCTATCCGGTTCTGTCTGTCTGTCCGCGCCTCTAGCTTCTGTAGTTATAAATAGATGAAATTTAGTAGGTATATTTAAAGACTGTGTATAGATCTCGGTTTTGGCATCACAAAATTATAATAATTTTACATTTTAGGGTTGGCTCTCCATACAAGTGAAGTGGGGATGAAAAATATTTTTTCATTCTACCCCATCGTGTGGGGTATTGTTGAATAGGTATTTGAAAATAAAGACAATATTTCATACATGACTTATTTACAAAGTCAACCATTTTCGGGTGATTTCGGTGATCGAAAAATTGCAGTTTTTCATGCTGATAGATTATGCTAAATACTCTTTAGGAAAATTTATTTTGAACGAAATCGGACAGTAAATTTTGAAGTAATTTGAAAATACGAGGGCGGGTCAATAAATCCGTGACTTTTGGAATAAAACACAGATTTTTTGATAAATAAATCATTTTATTTTTCAACGTAGTCCCCCTTGAGCTCTATACACTTTGTCCAACGCTTCTCCAATTTTTTTATCCCTTCCAAAAAATATGATTTGTCGAGGTCCTCAAAATAGGCCTTTGTTTGCGAGATGACTTCATCATTGGAGTCAAATCTTTTTCCACCGAGCCATTTTTTCAGGTTTGGGAACAAGAAGTAGTCACGCGGAGCCAAATCTGGAGAATAGGGTGGATGTGGGAGCAATTCATAGCCCAATTCATGGATTTTTGCCATGGCAACTGCACATGTGTGCACCCTTGCATTGTCTTGGTGAAAAAGAACTTTTTTCTTGGCCAAATGAGGTCGGTTTTTTTTCAAATCCTCATTGAAGCGGTCCAATAAGTTGGCATAATATTCCCCATTAATTGTTCTTCCCTTTTGAAGATAGTCAATGTGGATTATCCCACGTGCATCCCAAAAAACAGTCGCCATAACTTTTTTGGCTGACTAACCCACCTTAGCCTTCTTTGGCGCCGATTCACCCTTAGAAACCCACTGTTTTGACTGTTGTTTGGTCTCTGGTGTGTTGTGATGGATCCATGTTTCGTCCACGGTTACAAAACGGCGCAAAAACTCCTCCATATTGTGATTAAACAACGCCAAACCTTCTGTGAAGTTGTGACACGATTGCGTTTGTGGTCGACTGTGAGCAAACGCGGCACCCATCTTGCGGAAAGCTTTCTCACGCCCAAGTGATCATTCAAAATTGAAACAACTGAGCCATGCGAGATGCCTATGGCTTTCACAATCTCTTGCACTTTCAATCTTCGGTCGGCCAACACCATATCGTGAATTTTTTCGATTGTTTCGGGTGTAGAGACCTCAACTGGGCGTCCAGGACGTTCGGCATCTTCAGTGCTTGTACGGCCACAACGAAATTCAGTAAACCACTTTTTTACCATTGAAATCGATGGTGCAGAGTCCCCATAGTATTTATCAAGCTTAGCCTTGGTCTTGGTAATGGTTTTTTTTCGCAAAAAAATAATGCTTAATAAGCACACGAAATTCACTTTTTTCCATTGTTTCCTTAAGTTACTGGATAGTCTGATAAAGATAGTCTGAAAAACACAAACTAACTGACGCAGCAAGTTCAAATTTTGATAGGAGTCAACTGACAGATGCCTGTTGACAGGAGTAGTGTTGCTTTTTCAGTAAGGAGGTTAGAAATTCAAAAAGTCACGGACTTATTGACCCGCCTTAGTAACCTATTCTTATTTTTATTATTTATTACTTCATACCAATAAACAAAAAATCCTACTAATATTATAAATGTGAAAGTTTGAGAGGATGGTGGATGTTTGTTACTCTTTCACGCAAAAACTACTGAACGGATTTTAAATTTGGTATGGTAGTAGTTTAGGCTCTGAATTTAAACATAGGCTACTTATTATCCCGAAAAGTACAGTGTTCCTGAGGGACGCTGCAATGACGCGCGCGGAGACGCGGGCATCAGCTAGTAATAGTAAAAAAAAAATATTATTATTATTATTAAAACGTAGGCTACTAGTTAAACCCGAAAAATACAGTGTTCCTGAGGGATGCTGCATTGACGCGCGCGGAGCCGCGGGCATCAGCTAGTATAAAATAAAGACCTAACCTGTTCTTCATTCTTCATCTGTAGGATCAATGTTACTAAGCTTAATATTATAGACAAAGTATAAAAACAAAATTAACAAGATACAACATGAATAATACAAAATGAAATATTGTAATAACAAATAAGAATAATAATAAGAATAAGAAACATTTATTTGCACCTCTACTAAAAACTAAAAAATAATAATTAAGCTTATATTTTAATATAATAAGAAAAATACAAATAAAGCAAAATAAAATTAGAGTGATGATTAGATTAATGTTTTTAGGTGGTGTGCATATGCATGTGTGGATGTACAATAGGGTAATAAGGTGTTTGTACATATTTTTTAAGGCTTTTCGTTTGGGAAAGCTATTTAATAAATATGGTATCCTTTTATTTAAAGTTCGGTCCCCAAAGTAGTTAAAAAGTCTGACATGCTCTTGGTTAGGCTATTTACTGGTGTCTTCGTTAGTAAAGGACACGTCTTGGCAGTTGGGACGGACAACGACACTAATGACTCCTTCATTTTACTCGTCAATATATATATATATATATATATATATATATATATATGAACGTTTAGCCTCCTTTTTATGGACGTCTGTTAAAAATACAACTTATTTATTTATTTATTCTTCATGTACACAATAAAAATAACACAAAATATTACAAAATACACAAAAGAGATGGTACAAAGGCGTATAACTAAGTTCTATCATTGTGATAGATATTATAATAAACGTAAACAGAGCATAGATTTTCATAATTTAAATAGGTAGAAGCGTGTCAGTTTTAATAACTATAAAGTTTGTAATTAGATGACCCATTTTTTAAGACTTGGCATGTTACCAGTCGAAAATACAGATATATGTAAAATCTTGTGCTAACGTTTTGTTTCTTAACGACGATTGAAAATTACTATTGCCTACTAACTTGATTTTGGATCTATATTCACCGAAATCCGGGGAGCCGGGGAAAATTCAGAGCATTGAAAATAGAGCTCTGCGCTAATACAACAGAGCTGAAAATCGAACACACAACTCACAAGTGGGAGTTTTGCCGGGGAGATGGGTGAAGTTGTGGAATTTGTATTTCCTTATAAATTTGTGTTATTTCGGTTCTTAATGTGTAATATTGGTAGAATATTAACCATTAAATATTCGTTAACGTGCACAAGTGTGGGCAAGAGGTACTACTTCTAAAAACGTGCTATTTTGAGTTTCCCGTCAAAACTCCCTAGGAACTTTCAGTAAAGCTTCTACCACTTTACTGAATCGACTGACATGTGCACGCACATGACTGCACTGACTATTTATTTGGAATTTGACTAGACTTTACACTTGACGAATTAGGAATACGGTGTTGAAAATTGAAACGAAAGTTCTATTTCCCGCCTTTTTAACTTGACACTGGCAAATGGTTATAAGCCAATGCCATATATTAAAAAAAACACAAGTGTAGAATCAAATGTCAATGTCATATATGACAGCGCGACACTCGACTAGCGCAGAGTTCCGTGCCCAGAATTTTCCCAAGCCCGCTGGATTCTGGATCATATAGGGGCACTATACGTAATACTAAGGCACAGAATACGTAATAGTAGGTACAACCCTAAAGGACAATTCACACCGAAAAGAAGCGCTACGCGCTGCATTTTTAAGATGGCTATTCAAAATTGAAGTCGCACCGCGGTGCGCGGTGCATGTGCAGTGTATGACTGATGTCATACTATGAAACGTATAGTGAATAGTTCAAGACTGAATAGATAGATAGATATCTTAAAAAATGCATTGACCCTAAGAATAAGAAAGATAATAAATAATAGATAATAAACTAAAGATAATACCGTTTACTTCTTTATTTGCTAGATTTCATCGAGTGTTTCAGCCCGTTCCCAGAAAAATGTAGAGAAAATAAAAAAAAAAAACGTCAGAGGTAAAATATTTTTTAACCCATGAAAAAAACAGAAGGGTGTTAAATCTTTAACGTGTCTGTGTCTGTCCATGTTCATCGTTGCTTCCAAACGGATGAACCGATTTTGATCTAGTTTTTTTTGTTTGGAAGCTGACATGATCGAGTGTTCTTAGTTTTAATTCATCATCATCGGCTCGGGGCGACAATTCGGGGGTTAGGTACTTAAAAAATTTAAGTCAGTAACCACTGTTATTGACGTGTTTTTACCGTTTCCTTTCCACTAGTCTTGGCAATTTTGATAATCTTTGCTTGGCGTACCTGTAACAAAAAAAAAAAATTAGCATAATTAATCAATATTGAAACAGCATTTTGTCTAATGCGACCGTCGTGAAATTTTATATCATAGACGACTTAAAATCTAGATTCTAGGTAAATCGATAGCTATAAATACGCTCTAACCTAAAACGCTAGATAGCCTAGTTTCGCTATCAGACGCCGCGCCTTTTACGACTCACTTACGCTGGTTCAGACAGTATAAATCACGGGTGTTAAATATTATACATTTAAGCTTTATTTACAGTAACTTACTTTCTGGATTTTTTAGTAGACAAAATGATAAAGAGGAGCGTAATAAACATTAAGCCGTTAATTATTTCGGTAAGCATAATATTATTCCTTACTGCGCGTGGCTGTGCCTACGGCAAATTTTTGGGCCATACTAAATAATATAGTATAGTAGTAATACTACCTTGGATCAGGTCGGGACAGTATTGTCCGGAATCCGTATGGCCAACTGCTATCTGACAACTTGACACTCTTGTGTTCGATTTTCGACTCTATTGTGTTAGCGCGGAATAATTTTTTCAGTGCTATGAATTTTCCCCGGCCTTGCAGATTCCGGACAACATAGAGCCAGCCTCAGACACCGCGGTGACGGAGCAACCAGTTTTTATCGCCGCTGTACCTGAACCTGTAGCTGTGTCTTGAGATCAAGGGCGGTTTTAGGGCAGACTCAATTATTGTCGCTGGTCTACTTTCCGTAATCAATCCATTTACATATTTATAGGGAAAATGTTGAATAACTAATATAATTAATAAATACTAATGAATAAAATAAATCACATAAACCAAACTTTCAACATTCGCGTCATTAATATTATATTTTGTATGAATAAAGTTACAATTCACACAACCATTACCGAAACGGGGTAAAAGCATCCGAAGTTAAAAAATATGAGTCGTGTGAGAGCTGACAATATTTTATACTTACTTATATTAATGTGTGAACATTATATAAATTGTGTTTTTGTGTTATTTATGTTTTCATTTCGCAAAATAGTGTTAAAAATTATAGTTATTTAACATCCCTACTCCCACAGCAGATACTATGTTTTGCTAAGCATTTTTTTTAACAAAAAAATAAAGATAAAACAAAAGAAGAAATAATTATAGATATGTACCTATAATATTTATCTTTTAACACAGCAAAGAAAATACAGCTAACACCAACAGACTTATTGTATTAATATAAGCCAAATTTAGACATGTTTGCTTATGCATGTATGTTTTACGCAAGCACCGAACACGTAAAAATACACAAGCAATAGGTAAGTTTGCATATCATATTCTGCAGGGCAATCGCGCTAGTTGTTTCAGTTGAAACGTAAACGAGCCGTAAACGTTTCTCAACTTTTTGAATGATTCGGTATCGCGCTAACGTTTTGACAGATAGTTGGAAATTGGAACGCAGCCGCACCGCAATTCAAGCGCGAACGCTGTCAAAACAAAAAAAGGTTGATACGATGCTACCTTTTCTCGCATGTTTCTGAAACGTTTCGTGTTTTGGTGTGTTAAATTGTTGAGAATATTAGGTAAAAATGACTTGTAAAAAATCGGTTGTCTGTAAAGTCGGTTTACTGACGATAGTTGAACGTGACAACGTCATAAGAAATGAGTCATGTTTAGCGAGGTAACGCCGGTAACGCCGCATGAGTCATGTTTTTCGTGCGTGCAGCCGGCTCCATCGAATTATAAGACGTTGTCACGTCAAAAATATAAATATGAAAGTAAAATTGAGTTACGATTGGAAGGATAGTGCGATACTGACATTTGTTCAGCCGCACCGGAATCGAACCGAAACTGAATCAAAACCAAAGCAGAGTTGAACATGATCGATAATCAATAGCGCGATTGGCCTGCTGATCAGAAATTATGTAGGTAGGTATTCTTCATTTTGAAAACCAATATCATTTAAATGCTTCAAAGGCTAAAAAAAAATTCAACACATACCTATTACATTATAGGTGTACCTATTATATTTAAATGTTTTAATTCCTAAGCAAATAATGTTTTGAAACCGTACCACCTACTTTTCTGATGTGTATTATTATATAATACCTAAAATTAAATAGGTATTGAATATCTATAGGTACCTAGATATAAAAATCAAATACTAAATTTATAATATTTATATAATATTTTACCTAAATAGTATCTCTACAGTCTACACGGTGATGAAAACTGTGAAAATACTTATATACTTATTAATTCAGATATAGACCATATCTGAATTAAACAAAAATATTCGAAAAATAAAAAACTATATACCTACGAGTACGGAGTAGCGCGAGCGGGTGCATTGAGAATTTGTGACTGAAATCGCCAGCTCCACCGGGACATGTGTGCGGAATTATTGTATTATGTTCCTGCTGTTAAATTCGAAACATATCACATTTTGTAACTATGGAGTGTCAGTTCATCGCTTGCTTTATATATAATTGAAATCATATCAGATTGCAATTATAACCCTGTCTACAACAGTCAACATGTGTAATAATATCGTTGGAAGTAAACAAGATTCTAAAAAGAAACTACAAAACCTTAGAGTTTTTGCGTGCCTTTTGCGTAGGTAAGTTTATCGCACATTTATTTAGTTTGAGATACGCGGCTTTTCAACATATTTAAATCTATCTAAACACCTCTACCAATGCTTGGATAAAGTGACCACAGACCAAATCACAATTTTGGTACAAAGGTATGTAAAGACTCCCGCTTGCCCTTGAAGTGAGGTTATCTACCTGTAACCGCCCGCAGGTCTGTATTGCCATTAGCAAATTGATCTGGATAGTGGATAATTCAGATATAAATCCAGAAATGTATAGATAAAAAATGGTCAAGCTAGAGCCGTGTCACTAATGGCATCTAAGCGTCAGTTCACACCGAGATGCGTATATAAGGCTTATCGGTCTTTTACTTAAATTAGGGTTTAGTATAAATACTAGGCAAGTAGGCACTTACCGACATCATTTACTTATTTGCTGTGCGCTGTGTCGCATGAAAGGTTTAGTTGTTAATGTTTGCGACAGTACCTATATTGCGGACAGCGTAGCTATACAATTCCGAATGAATATCATTCAGTAAACGCTATTTTCCGGTATTCGATTCCGAATCTAGTTATCGATAGAGATTTTAATAATTACTCTCCGATTTCAGAGTTCGCTGATATTATACTTTTTACCCGACTACGGGGTCTATGTATGTATTGTATGTTTGTTCCCTCGTAGCGTCTAAACAACTGGTCCGATTTTAATAAATGAGGTGTCAATATATTCGTAATCATGCCGCGGGTAAAAAAGCGGTAAAAAATATATAGCATATTTTTTTCAAAATTGTGGATTTAGAAAATTGAATCTCAGATTCTAACATCAAAAAAATTTTTTACCAAATAATCATCACGTGTTTGGTATCAAAAGAAAGGCCTTGGCAAGCACACCACGAATATGTATATGTATGTCACATATTTGTCGTGTGTTTGCACAAATATGTCAAAATACACGTTTAAAATGCGGTCATACAATAGGGATGATGACTACATCTAAACTTACATTTATCATTACATCTAAAGTTTGAGTTTCTATGCTCAAATATATTGAGGCAATTACTACTTGGCAAATGTAAAAAATATATTATGTTGTATGTAGTTTAGTAATAATTAGAGACATATAATAATATTTCGTTCATAATATATTAATAATATAATCGTTGTTCAAATCTAGAAGAAAAAAAATTAGCTCACTCCGAGCTCTTGAAGAAGATATTTTTAATTTTAAGCGTTTTGATTATATACTTACTAATATTTCTCCAAAAATTGTTTTTGATAAACGGAAAAATAGGAAATAAAAAAACAAGTTAAAAAATCTATAACCCGACTATGTAATAAAGGGCTGCGATTTGACTTCGACTGTTCAGAACCTTATAAAGTAGGCGCGACCACGGCTCTACCTTGACCATTTTTTTAATGTATGCATTTTTGGATTTATATCTAAATTATTTTCTTTCCAAGACCTTTTTTTTATATCAAACACGTGATGATTATCTCGGTTTAATTTTTTGAGATGTTAGAATTTGAGGTTCAATTTTCGAAATCTTTAAAATTTTATATAGCCTATGTTACCCGAGGCATCAATAGGAATCTATTGACATCTCATTTATTAAAATCGGAAAATAGCGTTTACTGAATGGTATTAATTCCGAATTGTATAGCTCCGCTGTCCGCAATATAGGTACTGTCGCAAACATTAACAACTAAACGTCCAGTATTTAAAGAATGTATAAGATATACAGTGCTACAGACCTGTGGCCTTAATACCAATAATCTCTAAAATATATAAGAAAGTTATATATATCAGGCTATACAAGTTTATCGAGAAAAAAAAAAATTAGTATCTTATAAATAAAATAGGCTTCAGGAAAAATTTGTCTTCCGGAGCCTCACAATCATCTTCATCAAACCCGTGAATGAGCAGGACTTTTTGACGTGAACGCATCTCTTGGGAGTCCATAGCAGTCGCCAACAATTGTACTTGGTTTTTTAATAATTTTAAGGAGTCCCAAACTGTTTTCTTAAATCCATTGAAATCAGTAGCAAGTCTTGATAAATCCGGTGACGTTGAAGATGTAGATGCTTTAGCTGCTGTTTCCTCCAGTGCTTTGTCATATAGTTCCATCCGCGATTGAAAAAATTCAACCATGTCCTGCATGTTTTTGTTTAGTTTGCTGTGAATATCCATCTTCTGTGTAGTGTTTGCAGTTGTGTGTGAAAATAAATTTGCTTAGTGTCCAAGGCACTTCTTAGAACATGTGAGTTGACAAATTACGTTAAATTTATAACTAATTAATTTAATATTCATAGAAATCTTAGAGAGCACAAATTTAGATGTTGCCTCGAGGACATACCCAAAAAAAAAAGCTATGTGTATATATATATATATATATATATGTATAATGTATATTATGGGTTACAAAATAGAAATAGATAATAGTGTGAGTTATTGCTATGGACAATGCAGCGATCACGCTACCCGCGTCCTCCGCACTCTCCTCACACACCTTAACATTATTTGCTGATAATAATACAGTTTTATTTATAGAAAAGACATAAATAATATGGAATCTATTATTTAATTAATTTAACTATGGACACAATTTTAGAATGGATGATAAAACTAAAATAATGAATTTTAAACGTATGACATCTAGAAAAAATAAACTTTACATTAATTACCACAGACATCACATAAATGAGATTGATACAACAAAGTTTTTAGATGTAATAATTGATAATAAATTGACATGGAAACCACATATAGAACATTTAAGTAAAAAAATTTATCAAAGCGTATATGCCTTACCTATATAAACTTAGGGCAATAGCAAATATGTCGACGCTATTAACGGCATATCACGGATATGTCTCATCCAATATTAGATACGGCATCACGTTTTGGGGCAACTATACGGATTTATTGAAAGTACTAAGGGCTCAAAAGAAATGCATTAAAGCAATCTGCAATATCGGTAGAAGGGGCACGTGCAAACCACATTTCATTAATTTAAAAATATTAACAGTGATATCTATGTATATTTATGAATGTGCTCTCTATGTTAGACAAAATCTAGACAGATATGAACCATGTTCCTCTGCTAGATAAAACTATGTTATCAGCAATACAAGCTAACTCAGAAATTAAGATAAGAAGTGTAGTTTGTACCGCATCCAAAATGTACAATAAGTTACCAAACGAAATTCAAATGATTACAGAATTAAAATTATTTAAATATAAATTAAAAGACAATTTAACAACCTAATGCTATTACACTTTAAAATAATATTTAGACGAATTATTAAAATAAACAAAAAGGCCATTAATGTTCTGATATTGTTAAAAATATTATTAAAACTTATGCATCTGTAATATAAAAATAATTAAATAAATGTTATGTAGTGTGATAAATTATAATTAAATGATAAGTGTAGCGAAATAATTAGAATGTATGAATGTACTATATTGCACGCCTTTATGGCTAATTGTAGACTAAGAACTAATATTATTACCATGTAACATCATGTTGTATAACCTACAATTGCAAGAAATAGATGAATTGAACTGAAACGTTTCATGCGACACATCTTACAGAGCACAGCAAATAAGTAAATGATGTCGGTAAGTGCCTACTTGCCTAGTATTTATACTGAACCCTAATTTAAGTGGGTATTTATTCTTGTTAAAATCGCAGTGGGGTTTTCTGAGGGGTGAAAGGGATGAACAGAGCACAGCAAATAAGTAAATGATGTCGGTAAGTGCCTACTTGCCTAGTATTTATACTGAACCCTAATTTAAGTGGGTATTTATTCTTGTTAAAATCGCAGTGGGGTTTTCTGAGGGGTGAAAGGGATGAACAGAGCACAGCAAATAAGTAAATGATGTCGGTAAGTGCCTACTTGCCTAGTATTTATACTGAACCCTAATTTAAGTGGGTATTTATTCTTGTTAAAATCGCAGTGGGGTTTTCTGAGGGGTGAAAGGGATGAACAGAGCACAGCAAATAAGTAAATGATGTCGGTAAGTGCCTACTTGCCTAGTATTTATACTGAACCCTAATTTAAGTGGGTATTTATTCTTGTTAAAATCGCAGTGGGGTTTTCTGAGGGGTGAAAGGGATGAACAGAGCACAGCAAATAAGTAAATGATGTCGGTAAGTGCCTACTTGCCTAGTATTTATACTGAACCCTAATTTAAGTGGGTATTTATTCTTGTTAAAATCGCAGTGGGGTTTTCTGAGGGGTGAAAGGGATGAACAATTGACAAGTAACGTATTCGTAACGTTATCGAATGTCATTGTTTTAAACACTTACGGATTGTGTCGCGGTGCACTTTTCTCTTCTTTTTTTTTTTCACGAAACGTCGGGAAAAATAAAAGTGCACCGCGACACAATCCGTAAGTGTTTAAAACAATGAACAATATTCGCGTAAACCTAAGAAATCAATATGTTATCGAATGTCAATTATAATATTATAGACGCTGACATAATATTCATACACATCTCTTTAGATAACGTTACGAATACGTGCTTTTCAATTGTTGGCGCTAGCCCCACTGATCAGCGCATGCATCTGCTGTCGTACACGCCCACGCACTGTATATGATGGGTAGGTACGGCAGTCACCAGTAGCAAAGAATATACCTACTTACGTACCAGTAGGCGATAGGCTATGCACTGACAAGTGACACTAGAGCTACAATATAGCAATTTGAACAGAAATAATTACAAGAACTGGACTCCTTATATTTAGCTATTTCATTACAACGTGAGAGAACTATTGCTTCGGCACGACAGGAATGTGTCCGCAGTCTGCTCGAATCAAACTCAATAGTCAATACCCACTTGCGTCGGAGGCCAACGTTCAACCCTTTGACATTTCAGGTAAAAAAAGTAAAACGATTAAAAAGTTCCAAAATTAAATTAGCGCGCGTCATGGGAGGCGTCACACATCAATTTTAATTAAGGAATAACACAGAAGGAGCATCGCAAAGGGGACTTGTTTGACGCGCACTCCCAAATCAAATTAACGAGATTTAATTCCAAAACTTGAGATATATTTTGCTTTAAATATGATTTGACGATATTTTTGTTTGAAGATGACTTGCCTGCTCAGATACCTATTTGAATTATTTTATCTTATAGTTGAGTAAACCGCCTTTACCTATCTCCAGTGGGTCGAGCTAATATCTTACAACAATACAGTTTCGATGCAGTCACGATATGTTAAAACAGCAAAACGGTGTTCTCATATTCGTTTCGTTTGGTCCAAACTCTAAAATCAGTTTAATATATCAAGACTATACATTTATAATTCATTGAAAGTAAATTGAAAGTCTAGACTTTCAATTTACTTTCAATTAATTAAATATGAATAGATTTGTATATGAGAATTGGGGTTCTGAGCTCTACCTAATATCTACCTCCTATCACCTATGCAGGATCGTTGGCTATCATGATTAATTAACATACTTTATTGAGTGTTTACCAAGGGGCGTGCGATGGCGTGATCCGGTGATAAATCATAGCAGTTTTTGTCACGTCACACGCCGCGTCTGATTTCATGCTGTCTAAGCATTCGTTAAGTGCAAATTCGATGACAAATTGACGCACCATTTGGTGCGGTTACGTGATCGATGATCGCTTGTTGCTCCTTGTGATCAGAGATTTTAATTTTTATATAATACGAGCTGACCCGCGCCACTTCGTTAGCGTTTTTTACATTTCCCGCGGAACCCTAACTATTTTTCTAAAATTTAAATAGCCTATGTTACCCGCGACAAAATTACCTATCTATTAGTGAAAGCCGCCTTGAAATCGGTCCAGCCGTTCACGCGTGATGGCACGACCAAGGGATATATGGATTTATTTTTATATAATTATAATTTGCAATAAAATAAAATTGCGACTATAATTAAAGATCTAAGCTACCCTATCTCTCAAGTTGGACCAGACTGCTCACGGTGTGCTAATTTAATTTAAAATCGGTTAAGTAGTTTAGGAATCCATCGCGGACAAACATCGTGACAGGAGATTTAGATATATTAAGATGTATAAGTTTGATTAATGGTTCAATCTACACAAAAGCTTTGTAAAGTTCTTTGAGCCATTTATTTGCAGGACTATTTAACTCGTAGGTATCTACTGTCTTCGGTAAAATAGTGCCGCAATACACAACACAAGGGCTGAATGAACTCTAGATCATCTGACTACTGTTATTAAATATGTGTGTTTGTGAGGATGGATGGATGTTTGTTACTCTCTCGTGCAAAAACTACTGAACGGATTGCGATGAAATTTAGTATGGTAGTAGTTATCGCTCTGGATTGAAACTTTTTATCCCGAAAAAGTACAGTATTCCCGTGGGATACTGTATTTACGCGGGCGGAGCCGCGGGCAAAAGCTATTCATACATAATAATATTAATTCCATGGGCTGAATGAACTCTAGATCATCTCAGTTTAATATTTTTGACTCTATCATTAAACCACTGCCATTGTCAAGTTTAAAAAAGCAGGAAAATAGAATTTTCGTTGTAGATTTCAACACCGTTTTTTTGAATCGTCAAGTGCAAAGTCAAAGTCCTAGTAGGTAAATCGTTAGTGCAGTCAATAAGTCAAGTCGATTCAATAAAGTGGCGAGTTACTGCAAGTTCCTTGGGAGCTTTGGAGAGGACACAAAATAGCACGCCTTTAACAGTCGTACCACTTATGCCCGTCGAAGAACACTGAATGGTTAATGTTCTACCAATATTACACATTAAGACCGAAATAACACAACTTTAAGGAAGAATTACAAAACCAACAATGTCACACTTTCATATCCCGCCAAAAACCTATGTAGATATGTATTTAAATAGGCCATAGCCAGCCTTGATGGTCTCATTAAAGTTACCAGCGACCAATCAAACCTCTTTAAATATTAATAACGATATAGATTATAGTGCATGATACTTATGTGCTTTAAATGTGTAGAAAATATGAGCAAACTTTTCAGCCTATTTGGGTATTTCAATCAAAATTATTCTTAAAACTAATTTTAGTATATTTGCTTAGTTACGCCACTTTAATTAAATGTGGCGCTTCTTTTCGTGACGTCACCGACATCGTCAAAATGGCGTACTTGGCCTCCAGGTAGGAGCAATCAACAACAGCTATCGCAAGTTCATTCGCTTGATTCATCGTTAAATTTTGAACACTCCACGTAATTAAAATAAATTCCGACAAGGGAAGCTTAAGGAGGAGGAACTTAGGAGAGTAAGTACCTTAAGCTTTTTCCCGCGGCTCCGCCCGCGTAAATATAGTATCGGGTATCCCACGGGAATACTGTACTTTTTCGGGATTAAAAGTAACCTATATTTTAACCTAAAACTAACCTAACCTAAACAACTATCCTACCAAATTTCATCGAAATCTGTTTAGTAGTTTTTGCGTGAAAGTGTAACAAACTTCTATCCAACCATCCATACATCCATCCTCACAAACTTTCACATTTATAATAGTAGTAGGAAGTATCAACGGTTAAGTAGGATAGTCGTCCTACGACTAGGGTTCTCTAACGGCCGGTTTCAATAACCTATTACCAATAACTATTTGTTTTGCGATAGAAATATGACGTTTCTAACAAATAATTACTGGTAGATAGGTTATTGAAACGGGCCGTTAAGGGAACTAAATGTTTTGTCATTTTCGTTAACTACACTTTACGAAAATTACAAAACTTAACATACTAAGGCGGGTCAATAAGTCCGTGACTTTTTGAATTTCTAACCTCCTTACTGAAAAAGCAACACTACTCCTGTCAACAGGCATCTGTCAGTTGACTTCTATCAAAATTTGAACTTGCTGCGTCAGTTAGTTTGTGTTTTACAGCTATCTTTATCAGACTATCCAGTAACTTAAGGAAACAATGGAAAAAAGTGAATTTCGTGTGCTTATTAAGCATTATTTTTTGCGAAAAAAGACCATTACCGAGACCAAGGCTAAGCTTGATAAATACTATGGGGACTCTGCACCATCGATTTCAATGGTAAAAAAGTGGTTTACTGAATTTCGTTGTGGCCTTACAAGCACTGAAGATGCCGAACGTCCTGGACGCCCAGTTGAGGTCTCTACACCCGAAACAATCGAAAAAATTCACGATATGGTGTTGGCCGACCGAAGATTGAAAGTGCAAGAGATTGTGGAAGCCATAGGCATCTTGCATGGCTCAGTGGTTTCAATTTTGAATGATCACTTGGGCATGAGAAAGCTTTCCGCAAGATGGGTGCCGCGTTTGCTCACAGTCGACCACAAACGCAATCGTGTAACAACTTCACAGGAAGGTTTGGCGTTGTTTAATCACAATATGGAGGAGTTTTTTAACCGTGGACGAAACATGGATCCATCACAATACACCAGAGACCAAACAACAGTCAAAACAGTGTGTTTCTAAGGGTGAATCGGCGCCAAAGAAGGCCAAGGTGGGTTTGTCAGCCAATAAAGTTATGGCGACTGTTTTTTGGGATGCACGTGGGATAATCCACATTGACTATCTTCAAAAGGGAAGAACAATTAATGGGGAATATTATGCCAACTTATTGGACCGCTTCAATGAGGATTTGAAAAAAAACCGACCTCATTTGGCCAAGAAAAAAGTTCTTTTTCACTAAGACAATGCAAGGGTGCACACATGTGCAGTTGCCATGGCAAAAATCCATGAATTGGGCTATGAATCCACCCTATTCTCAAGATTTGGCTCCGAGTGACTACTTCTTGTTCCCAAACCTGAAAAAATAGCTCGGTGGAAAAAGATTTGACTCCAATGATGAAGTCATCTCGCAAACAAAGGCCTATTTTGAGGACCTCGACAAATCATATTTTTTGGAATGGATAAAAAAATTGGAGAAGCTTTGGACAAAGTGTATAGAGCTCAAGGGGGACTACGTTGAAAAATAAAATGATTTATTTATCAAAAAATCTGTGTTTTATTCCAAAAGTCACGGACTTATTGACCCGCCCTCGTATATCTTAAAATTCCTCCAACTTAGTAGGTCTAAGTATGTAAGTTAATGGTTTTTGTCACCTTTGTTTTTGTGTTATTACTTATTAGGCAATAATATGCTCTATTACGTCCATTAGAAAGGTAATAAAATATTAGTACCTCTTACTTATTTCAAATGATAAACATAGAACTGTTATTGATTGTACTGTAGGTTCTTGGTGGAAATTCATGTTTCACAGTAATAACACACAGGACTTCTTGCACTATTTCCACTTTAATAAGTATTTTTCATTAATTTTTATATATTACACGACCGGTTTCGACAAATGAATGATGATGACAAATGAACCTGATGATGACTTTGTCGAAACCGGTCGTGTAATATATAAAAATTAATGAAAAACACTTATTAAAGTGGAAATAGTGCAAGAAGTCCTGTGCGTTATTACTGTGAAACATAGAACTGATTTATTTTTTTCAGTGAAAGTGCATATAAATGAGCTTATACTGCTGTTTTAATTCGTTTCACGATTACCTTTCACAAGAAATTTCAGTGCAAATTATACACGATTCAGGGACTCGCGTTATATATTTTCACCCCTAATTAAGTAATTACTTAGTCCAATTATTTGTGGAATAAAATTGTTTATCGTGTTATTAATAATTGATGTACCTATTATTTTTATTTCAATTAAAAATTACAAATGAACTATCCTAATTCGATTGCAGTAGTTACGCGTACGAAATAACGCTTGCAATGTATTTTGTAGAGACCGAGGATACCTACTAGAGCCACTAAAGGTGAGGGTTTTAGATTTCAAAGACCGGGAATGCACTCCACTGCTGTTGTGTTCATGGGCAGCAGCAATAGGGCAGCAACAATCATATATAAACAATGCGTAGGCATTCGTTTACTGATCAACCGATTGTCTGTTCATTTTCCAAAAATTTCAACTGAAATATAAAACCGACAACTAGTCTGGGGCGTGAACAGAAGTTTTGTCAGTTGGATTTACTTATACGTTTATGTTTGCCTTGAGTCGTTAATAAATAAGGAGAAAATAAGTGTAATTTTAAACGAATTATAAATAAATGATGACGAAGATATCATCAACGTACACATTGTAATCCGACGCGACAGATTGCACAAGCGAACGCATAATGCTGACCACAAGGTGTGATATTCGAGCTATTAGCCTTATTTATTTATGGACCAAAAACAGTTTTGCATCAAAAATAACGTAGAATAATAAAGTACATTCAAATTAACAGCTAAATACAATAAATAAATACATTTGGCCTCAACATGCATTGGAGTATATTACACTAAAAATTTAATTACTTTATTACTAATTATAAAACAAGTATAAAACATATACTTACAAGATAATGATACTTTAAATTTATTAAAAATTACATTAAAAGCTAAATTATTAAAATAATCGTAGATGAAATTAGATTTGAATTTAAATTGGTAATAAAATCATAATAATTTAATATAAAGTTATCTAGAACGTGATTAAATTTCCTAAAACAACCTTTTTTATTATTATTATTGTGTACTTACTAACTAGCTGTGTCACTCTTCACCCCCGTAGTATTCGGCGAATTTACGAATAGGGCAGATAATGTAGTTGAGACGAAAGAAGTGACTGGTCATCGCTTTTTCTACCACTACCAAAGAACTGCGGCGTTGTGAGCGGGGTAACTTACTACGCAAATAAGGTATACTTACTGTAAGTATGTTAAGAATTCATCTTGTAACGTTATGTTTATTAAATACCAACATTCTTAATAGTCTTAGGCAGTAACGGAAGAACCAGTTGCAATAAATAAACAGGTATATATAACCTAAGAGGAAATAGTACTTAATGTAATGATCTTGTTATATTTATTATTTCGGTATTTAGTTATTACCTAAGGATACACTAGGAAAGTACAATATAAATATGTTTGTAACTCATTTAAATTAGACAGGGTCTAGAACAAGTGCCATATAATATTTGCAAGGATTTGACAACGAATTAACAACTTCTTTGTCTCAACCCCTGTCCTTTTTAAACAAGTTGTAGTATGAATATAATTAAAGAACATCAGCGTGTATATCATTAATTGGATACGAACTTACAAGCAAGACACTAGCCTGTTTTTTATAAAAAAAAAAAAAACAAACGTCCAGCATTAGTGCGGTACCTACAGCGCGGCACAGTCACCACCGTACGATTCCCAGAACTGTGCAGGTATTCGATTTTATTTATTTATTTTGTGTTCGACTTCGTTTGCCTTTTTCGACCGCCGCGGACCCGAGCCGGGGTCTCAAATATTTCCATCCCTGACTATAATTTACATAAATTTACCATAACTTAACATTCTAAACAGAAAATTGCTTAATTTCACACAAATCGCTGTATTTTTTTCATGAATAAATTGTAAAAGTAATTTTTTGTATAAAGAAATCAGATGTTTCGTAAAATTAATCTGCTACAGATAAAAAATTGAGGATAATGCCAGGATAACATTTTGTATGTTTTAAATAAGCTCTGCCGCGAATAAGTCTTCGGAGTATCTTAACGGCGATAACATCTTTAGTCGCTTTGCGAACGAAATAGGTTATGATATTTAACGAAGGCATAACTTTGCAGCCAGATATAAAATTAAGGTTTTCATTTTCATACCTATAAATTAAATGAAAACCCCAAATCATTAGACAAAAAATAAATCTGAATTAAATGCCATCAACCTCAATTGCATAACTTGCTAAGATCTTACTGTAAATGTGGGTAAAAGGAAATACTACCCAACTTCTGGTGATAGCGTGAGAAGTGGTAATTTCCAATGAAATATAGTTTGGCAGTCTACCAAGAGTGGTCACGTCTTCGGAGCGAATCGGGTCATTAATGATTCATTCAGCGGAGGCAACGTCCCTCGTAACAAAACGATATTTTTACAATGCTCTTAGCCACCCACTGTATAAAGTTACGATACATTCGGAATTTAGTGAATTTACCGGTACAGAATCCACTGTATAATATTTCTTAGCTATACACTAATACCTTCTTCCGTTTGTGCTTTTTCATGCAGAACTTGCAAACCGACAAATATAATAACATTTCTATTGGATAATTGGATAAGATTAATTTGCTATGAATATCCTCAAGGGAATCCTTATCCTCAAAGTTTAGCTTGTAGGCAGGCACGATATTCGCAATAAACTCGATTTTCCGTTAGATATAGCATCAATCGAATCCTTTAGTCACCAAAGTGAGGTCGTATAGTTAAATAGGTTTCTGTGGTCTGGGTCAATAGGATTATAAGATAAAGGATTCTCAGGTTAACTGGCTCCAAATGTAGGTCACATTTCACAAGCTTCCTCGATGAGGTGTCATCTACTGCCTGCGTTTAATCGAGAACTTTCGATAACAAACGAATAGATTTGCAGAAGGTTGTTGAAGGTTGTTGTCGGCGTCCGATAATTTTGCTTCCTGAATACAATTATTAATTTGAAGGGGAGTCACTTTACCACCAATGAGGCGCGTTGGTGCTAAAGTCGTCGACGCGGGATGAAATCCCACCGAAGGAACAAAAAGTTTTTCTATGTTCTTGGGTCATGGACGATGATGAATATGTTTATAATATAATCAAAATCTTAAATATATGTATATTATAAAAATATTAAATATACTTTACGTTTTCTGGTACCTGGTATATGTGTGTCCATAGATATTATTATTATAATGCACATATCTAGTAGGTATTGTAGGAAAATAATATAAGATAAATAAGATAGTGACAGTCTTGTGTCTACCCAAAAAGTTTGAAGAGTTTTTAAAGTCCACCTCGGTCCAGATTGGTCTGGTCTGTGGACTGATCAGGTGAGGTTAGACTCAAATTGAATAGGTATCAGTCGACTACTATGAGCTGCACCAAGTTATATAATGTTGGTAACTTACACGACTCGGAAAAGACAAAACATATAGTATGTATGTATATCAATACCAACTATATACAAGAGGAACAAACTTGCTTGCTTGTTGCAAAAACTCAAGAAAATTGTATGTAAATGCAAAATACCATATGACGTCCTAGTTGCAAACTAAGACTTCACCTCTGGGGAAAAGAAAAGAATTTTAAAGCAGTGCAAACTTCTGACTCAAACCATTTAAAGGAACTTTCTTAACAGCGGAGTAACTTCAGTTTCTCAAGGACATTTTAAACATAAAAGATTGAAATGGATTACCAATGAAGTACTCGAGAATAATAATTCTTCTTTACTTAAAAGAACTAGGAACGTTACTGCCAAGTTCAGAAAATTGGTGCAGTAACGTTTTAATATAGAAAGATAAATTATAAAGCAGGATATCCACAAAAACGTAACTGAAAGTATAAAAACTGCGACACCTAGAGGCATTTTTAGGGTCCCGACTTCCATACCCGTTAGGGTAAAAATAGAGAGACTCCGCTGTCCGTCTGTCTGTATGTCTGTCCGTCACCAGGCTATATCTCATGAACCATGACAAATGATACATAATTTCTTTTACCGCTTTAAAAAATACTAAAAAAAATAATAATATTTAAGTGGGGCTCCCAAGTCCATATAACAAACATACCTATTGTTGTTTTGCCGTTTTGTACGTAATCTTTCGTCCGCGAGTTGGCCGGTTTTTTTTAATAAGTCGGGTGAGATAGATATTAGATATATGTAATTTTTTTTAAACCAATTCAATTTTAAACTTAGCACTATTTGTAAAATATTATTTCAGGTTATTAAAACTGACTATAGAGCCAAGTGTCAAGTGCACAAGACTTCTGACATTCTTAAGATCTACGTAAATTAAAAGTTCATGCCTAGTTGCCGGTTGTCGGTAATTATATATTATAAAACTCCATTAAACTGTCAGAAAACAAGATCTAATAAGGTAAATTTACTTTTGAAGATGACCACTATAAATACGTATTTTTGGTCAATGGAGCGAGCGCAATCTTAGGGGGTCGACTTATACTGGTTATATTATAATTGATGTTTGATTACGATAATAAGACACAAGTAATCTTGTCTCGCCTATTCCTTATTAGCAGTTTCTTTGAGTAAGTAAGCAAAAACTCTTAGTTTATGCTTCTTAGCTCTGTTATATTAGATACGTATATTTCGTATTGCCATATTTAGTGACACTGAAAATCTTTACATCATTAAAGACGGATGATGCACATAGAAAAAGCTTGTTAAAATTTAGGTACACCTACATAAAGCCACCTACTCATATTTCGACTTTAATATAACTTAATATTCATTTATTATAATGTAATCTAGACGATCTTAAGCAAACGTTATTAAATTCAAGCTTATTTTGTTTGTGAGAGCTATTCTCTAGACCCCTCTTGCCGACTCGCATTTGACCGAAATTTTACACTCGAATTGTATTACCGTTCAGTCCATCCTTACAGGTCAGAATTAGTGTTGCCAACTTAGATGTTTTACAAAGTTTTACTACTAAATTTAGTATTTTATTCCCTCTTTAGTAGGAATTTAGTTGTAAGTAATCATAATATGCAAAATACTATGGTAGCACGCCATTTTGAATATGCTATTATGACATCTCATCATAATAGCACATAGTAGCACGCGTCCGTAAGTCGCTTAAAACTACCGATTTAATTTCTATATTACGTAATATTTCCTACTATATTTCTCTTTTCTATACTTCTTTTTTTACGGTAAAATTATCATATTTTCAATAATATATTAAAACTGAAAATGCAGTGTTTTTTTTTTTTAGGGATTTATATGTTAAGTAGTTTTTTTACAGTTATCGGTACTCTTTTAGTAGTTTTTAAAAGAAAACGACGCGAGTTTAGTAGTTTCGCAAAACAGAGTTGGCAACACTGGAGCGAATCGCTTCAGTCCACCCGGCCGACTGATGCGATCTCGAAATTGCACACAGACGATACGACTTTGCATCCGTTCAGGCCGAACTGAAGGAAAACCGGACCGTGTATGGGTTTGTTTAACTCGCATTTTAGTATTCGGGCGTTAATTATATAAAAATTTTAGCATTTTGATAGTGTGTAAAGTTATTCACTGCATTTTACACCGTAAATACGCTACGTTAATGATAACCACCCAAATTGGGTTAGGCAGAGACCACAGAGCCCTGTAGGTGATAAGCACATCTGTAGCAACTCGCCCACGCGGGAACAGGCATTTGAAACTCAATTTTATTCTCACCAGTAAATTGACTGCACTTACCCCAACTGATTCGTGCTACAACATATTTTTTGGTATTATTATAGTGAGGCAGAATCAGTCCAGTCATTAAGTGGGTCTGTGGCGTCGTCACATCCCTACACCTTAATAAAATATTATACAACAATAATAACCAATACTATTGGCACTAATTACCCTTGTTGCTAGCGAGCGAACCGATAACAATGCAGTCTATAAAACAATAAACAGATGCTTCATTTATGAAAAATTTAATTAATCACCGAAATGTTCTACTACATAGGGAAGTCCTTCATTAGCGGACACGCAACGAATAGATTTATCACGGATTTAATTATTCATGCCATTTCATAATTTGATCACAGATTTGTTAATTACAAACTGTTTACTGGCTCGTATGGTTGAAACGTTTATGTGCTTATTTTAATTCGCATAAATGAAAAACTTTCCTCAATTTATAGCTAATGGGAAAGAGAAGGGAAGAGTGAGATAGATAGCTATAGCTCCAGCGCGTGCTCAAAGCACAAAAAGCCATCAAACATCGAAGCCCGAATAACTCATACTCGAGGCGGAGTTCAGAAATGAGTTGAATATTTTATAGGCACTCGCAGATTTATGGCCACGATTTTCAAATAAAACTTGTGAAACTTTATAAAGTTCTACCATGTTCGGTCTTTTTGGACATTTGCATGCACGATCCTCCATAAATCCGCCCAAACTTGGCCTTTACGAGTAGTCCGATGTGTCCGGTCATAAATTTTAGAGCAAACAGATCGATGGCGATTGGAACAATATTAAATAAACGTCTTCATTCATACAATGGCCTCAAAAGGATTTATCTTATATATTGTACACATTTTTGAACACATAAATGGTAATGTTTTGAATGTAAACATAGTAATTAAGGCTCATTCCCTTTTATTTAGTCAAACATATGTAGACTCAAAGAAAGAAAATTATGTTAAAAGTATCCTTTGAAATTGGAAACAATTTAAATCACATAAAACGACGCGCTACGGTTAATTTTACATGTTTCATTGGATGTAAAAATCATCAAAGTTACATGTTTTTCTCATAGCCCTTAAACCATAAATTATATCCAATTGCCATACATCTAAAATGGTTAAGGCATATATCCACCTACAGTACCATCCTACGGCGACTATGCTCGTGCCCCAAATAGCCCATGAATACGAAGGTTAAACTAATAAAAGGTTCTTCGTATTACCGAGTATGTTTACAAGGTTTAGGTTAGACGGGAATTCTCTTATATTATTCTTTCCAGGCCAAGTGGCACACACTTTTTATATGGAACTGGCAATCTTTATAATTTTGCCTCATCTGACAATCAATTATGGAAACAGCTAAATGTGTTTCATTCGAAAGGGCCAGAAGATTCCAGTAGAATTAAAAATCGCTTTAAAAGTAGAGACTTGGCAGGTACAATGTTGCTGTTACTTGAAGTAGGTAATAATTACTACGTTTCTGATTATTTAGTGTTTAGTACCTGTCAGTCGTTTCTCGTGTCAGTTTTAAAGTTTGGTTCAGGGAAAAAACAGCTATTTTTAGTTTTTGTCCTTGTGTGCAAATTTCAAGGATGTAAATCAATTATTTGATTTTACATAGTTAAAATCTAAAGATGTAAGAAATATTGGATATTCAATCTTGTTATTCGATTGTCTTGTCCAAGTCAGCTCAAAAGCCCTTGTAACCTGAGACCTACAGCAGCAGCTCTTCTACCAATATGAGGTAATTTTATGTTCCGTGTTGGAACAGGTCATGCAATAGGTCATTCAATACCGTATAACAGGAGAGGTATAGGACAAGTTGCCAGGTTGCCTCAAATACCTGTTCTAAAATAGGTAGACTATTATATCTTCCGGACTATTGAGCGGAGCAGGCTTACTTACTATACATTATAATTTAACTACTATATTAATATATAGTATTGATAATGTAATTAACGCTGTAGATTCTATACCACAAAAATAATGTGGTTGAGAAATCTGATTGCTGGAAGACTCTTTTATCTGAAAAATCGAAACCACTCGACTATATATATATATATATATATATATATCTCTGTAATGAAAAAGTTAATTAAGACGGATAAGGACGTTCTTGGAAAGGGATCATTACCCACCAGGAGAAAGCCAATCCCCTCATTAATGTCAATCGGTATCGGAGCTGTGTCGTTCGTAATAATTGAACTAATATAAGTAGTTACTTGTTGTGTTAGTTCAAATAAAAATCTTTTTTGCCAAATATATACATTTGGCAAAAAAGTAGTAGTTTCTGTTTCCCAATCAAAAGCTATGTAAAGGCATTGAAATCAGTGTTTGTTTTTGTTACAAGATTTTTAGAAGAGTTTTTTGAGATGTTAAAAATCGACACGCCGCTCCGCCTCGGAATACATAATCCGAAATCTCTCCGGCCGGAAAAAATACAGCGCTGTAAATATAACTCTGGGCTAATACAATAGAGCTGAAAATCCAACACACGATAACGAGTTTTTAAATAGCTGCCTTGTGTTGCCATGTGTTCGAATTTCAACTCTATTAAGACTCTAGAATTACTATTATTATTATAAATAACTCCAGAGTTAAAATCATAGCGCAATTTTAGATTTCGGTGCAGTCCAAACGAATTTTCAAGAAAAAGCTAATTGTCAAGCACTTGATGACGTCACTGCAGACGTATCTCCAAGTGGTGGCTAGGCCACACCGACCAGCGGAAAGTAGGTCATGTCGCCACCATATCAGTCGAATCAATAACCAAACCAGCTGAAGCCAATCTTTCAACTTTTTCCATTACCTGCACCAACTTTAAATTGTTAACCGGGGTATGTCAAAAAGTTTTACACAACTTGGGAATATACCTATTAATTTTATTGAAGTGACTAGTTTCTTATAGCATATCATTTTAGTTTACAGTAAAAGAGCTAAAAACAGAAGAATAGCCCGATGCCATGGATGGTCTCAAACAATACCCATCGCGCACTGAATGATTTACGCAAGTGAGGTTTACGATCGATTGGAAGAACATAATTATTGAGAAGACATACGCGGAAAAAACGCGAGGACAGTTTATGATTGTCCCCCAAACGAAAACATTGAATCAAAGCTAAAAAGCACTACTTTTACTTCGAACAAGGAATATAAGGATAGGTATATTAAGCCTATTCGCATTATAATTTTTGCAAGTACATTTCATAAAATTTCGTACATTCTATGTAGTTGGTGAATGGTTTCAACATGGAAACGAATATCTATAAAACGATCGATCGACATGATCCATATGGCATACCTGGGTATATCGTATGGATCGGGTCTGTCTAAAATGTTCATCCAAATAAAATGCCATGTCGACGTATTAATTAACATTGACTGGATATTTGCAGGAACCTGCCCGCTTGAAACATGAAAAGCGGATGATGGAAAGCAATTATCGGATCTGGTGATCGGGAACAGGACGTTGATTGAGTGATTTAACTGTTATTTAATGTCACTTTGGACGACGTTCGAAATTTAAATTTTTGCTTATTTACCCCCAATAGTTTTATTTTACTTCTTATCTCATACGACAGTAAACGAATTGCCAGTTTGCACAATTTTTAAAAATAATTTTTGACGTTTGTTTACATGTTAATGACGCAATACGTTCTCAGATATACCGCGCGACTATATTGTGCGCGTACGGAGCCTAAGATAATTTCCTGCTAAATGTTTAAACTTTAAATTATCCTATAGATATACTATAACAACAAAATTCGTAAACGCCAGGCAAGCGTGTTAAGTAATGAGCTATTTTAATTAAATTCAGAAAGTCCCCTTTAATATATTTACTAGACTGAGTTAAAAATTTGATTCGAGTCGAGACTGAATATTTGTTAGTCAAATACAAATAATACAATAACGTCTCATAATATTTAAAAACCTTTTGCGTGCCTTTGATGTTAAATATGTGTAATATAATGAAAATCTTAAAATTATACATTTTTAACATAAAATGTTTAAAAAGTAATTCCAGTAAATTCTTATCTTAAGTAAACCTTGGAAAACTAATTTATTATACAGGGTAGAGTTATTTTTGTATTTAAGTTATTATTAAGATTTTAGAGCTTTGAAAAGGAAAAAAATTGGATTGCTAGGACCTGAATCTCGAACACGGCTGTCCTTTTCTTTTCATTTAAACTTGTTCTGTGCGATGGCCAGGTGATGCGAATGTACAGGATATCTATCCGGTGCGTGCTTTGTGCAGGGGAGCTAAAAAGGCCACTTTAGGTGTATCATAGGTATATTTTTTTCCACACAAAAATCGTGAAATTGTAAAATGGCTACATGATTCATATAATTTCATCATATTAGAAAACATCAATTTTGACAGTTTTCAATAGACATGTGTAAAATGGCGCACACAATATGAGTTGAAAAAAATATATGAAACATAATATGAAACACCTAAGTGGCCTTTTCAGACCCCCAGGTCTTTATGAACATAACTAGTTGTTACCCGCAGCTCCGCCCGCGTAAATACAGTATCCCAAAGGAACACTGTACTTTTTCGGGATCAAGAGTAGCCTATGTTTTAAACCAGAGCCTAAACTACTACCATAGCAAATTTCATCGCAATCGGTATAGTAGTTTTTGCGTGAAAGGGTAACAAACATCCACACATCCTCACAAACTTGAAACATTTATAATATTAGTAGGATTTAAGAGTTTTATTTACGAGAATTTCAATATGACTATAGGAAAGTAGAAGTATGTTAAAACTGCCTACCTTAATGTGCAGCCAGCGTATAACGCACGCAGGTAACGCAGGTAATAAATAAAGCCATAAACGTAGGTACGCAGGTAGTTTGTTTTAATTAAGGTTTAGTATATTTTATGAGAATGCTGAAATTGATAATACACATTTAACATTCAAATCTCTGCTCTCAAGGCAATGTTACCAGCTGAAGCTTGATAAAAAAACATCTGGAGTACCTACCTACATCCTTGTAACATGTGCACGTTTTTGCAATCACAACTTGAAGGCGTCCAAGCAATAATAGCTCCAATTCTTATTTCGAGGGTGTACCTTATGAATGATATTGGCGTGCGTAAATTTATACTAAGCAGCAGTAAACAGGTGGCTTTTTCAAAACATCTGCAGGGTTTGTTGAGCGACATTAAGGTATCGTGCAGGGATGTTGTGAATATTCGCATCCGCTTGTGCGGAACATCCGCATCGATTTAGACATCCGCATCCGTATAAATCGATGCGGAGCTGATGCGGATGTGTAGCAGGTCGCGACGAGAAAGAAAGAGGCGGGCCCGGCGAGTGGCGCGTGTCGAGTGTGCGAAGACTGCACGTGCTGATTGACCAATAGGAAAGCAATAATTTAGTTTTGAACGAGATCTGACGCGCACGTTTGTTTTATTGTACTTTTTATTAAGAAATATCATCGCATACTAAGTTACTGTATTGTTTACGTAGGTACGTAATAGTACGTATGTAATGTACTACGTATACGTATAAGTAAAGCGATTCAAATGGACTTTCGTTAACCTATTGAACAAGTGAACTATGCCACCACCTAAGCAAAGTGAAATCTGGACCTATTTCAAACCTGTTGAAAATGACCGGGATAAATCTCAGTGTAAAATATGTGGTAAAACATATTCTCGAATGGGTCGAACTAGGCACTTCGTCGCTTAAAAATCATCTAAAATCAATGCACTCTGAAGAGTTTACTTTGTTTGAAAAATTTAAATGAGAGTCCTCTGAAATGGTGGAGTGTTAATCAAAGCGAGTTCAAACTGTTATCTAAAATAGCACGCAAATTTTTGTTACGTGAACGTAACAAAAATTACGTGAACAATTATTATAAATTAGTAGCGCAGGATTAATATACGAACCCTTGCGAAACAGACTGGAGTCCGTAAAGGCGGCCATTCTACTTTTCATTAAATATAATGCTCCAATATTCAAATTTAATTATTAAATTAACCCACTACTTTATTATTAAATAAAGAAAGGATCAATATTACTGTTTTTTTACCCTACCAAACCAACACTTAAGTTTTTTGTACAGATCCGCATCCGCGGATGGGAGCCTCTTAAAATCCGCATCCGCATCCGCGGATGTGAAAAAAAATGCATCCGCAACATCCCTGGACTATCGTGTGACTGACAACCGGTTGATTCCGGATGGTTCCGGATATACATTATACCTACCTACAATAGATTTCTTACCAGAGGACTAATTCTCGTAATAAAAAAAATGTTCAATTCGCAGTATGGCTTCAGTCTCAAATAAAGCGGTCGCCTTAGTATTTTGCACACGCATGAAATCATGCGCTTGCGAGTGAGAAAAAAAACATACTGAGACTGGAACTAAACTGGGAATTGAACATTTTTTGTTACGAGAATTAATTAGACTTCAAATAAAATTCATGTTATTTAACTCCAATCCCTTTTTAAGATCAAGTACGTATCATTTTTACATGGAGCCAAAATTTTCACAGTTCTGTTATATCATCAATGAATATGTACGAACTAGACTCATTCTATGGTTGAGTCACGTTGTAGACAGGATGGAGTCATGCAATGAAGTGGGAAATAATAACGAGTGTTTAGTTTCAAACCTCCTACGGAGTTGTGTAATTTTTGTATTTTTTTCCTTGTTGATGTGATAATTACCTAAATATATTGCCATAATAATATTGACAATATCGTACGTAACCATCGCCCTTTTCGAGACATAGTGAACCCAGAACAATTTTCCTAGAAAAAGCATCCATCACAAAGTGACGAATCCTATTTCAAATTATACCTTTTTCATGTCATTATTGCAAGACAATGTTTTTACGTCGATGTATGACGAGTATTTTATTACGATAAGTAGATTTATGTTCAATATAAGGAGCCTTAACATTGCCCCGTATGCGTACCCCTTAGAATCGTCCGCAAGTGTTAATAAAATCCGCTTAACATCTTAGCTTCGGCTATTTCCATTCCAACCTGTCCGGATATGTTGATATGTTTATTATCCGAATCGAAGGGACGCTACCCGCTTCGGTTAAATATAACTTTAAACAACCTGTCTGGCGCAGCGCTCAAGTTAATTTGATTTTGCCCAGCGGACAAAATGATCACCATTAACCTTCGTCATTTATTGTTATTCATTTATCATTATAATTGGTTTTAAAGCGATTGATTTTCAAAATACAGTCGGCAAAATGATGTTGGTCGCTATGTCGATAGCACTGACTGTGAAGGCTGTGTGAGGCCTATGCTTCGACGCGAATGGTAGCCCCGGATCTAAGATTTTTTCGAACCGGGGCAAAAATTTGATAGTGGCGCGCCCCCTCCATTTAGTATTTGATAAAAACTGACAAATGAGTAGTATTTTTTTGCGACCATTTGGGAAAATATTAAACCTTTAATTTTAAGCTTTTTATTATCTATTAGCTAATAACTTTATTTGTGACATAAAACAGAAACACAGAAAAAATACATGACCAGAAAAGACTACGACTACTATACTACGGCGTGCTATCTCTTCTGCGAAATAATCTTTAAGCTCCTCGAAGTCCGTCGCAGAGGCAGTTTTGTTTTCAAACTCTTAATAAATCACTTAGCGTGTGTAGCACTAACTATTATATTTCGAATTCTTGTCTCAAGGATTTGGCGCCCCCATGAAACTGCTGCCCGGGGCAGGTGCCCCGGTTTGCCCCACCCTTAGATCCGGGGCTGACGAATGGGCCGGATCTTCAGTGGTACTGGGGGCTCAAGGAAATTCGCTGGTGCTATGGGTTTCCGTGTCCGTAATATTAGCGGCGGTATTCGGTTCGGCATCAGGCGTTCCGGCTGGTCGATTTCCGATCTTGTTGTATAAAAAAAAGCATTGAAATACCCTAGCTATTATCAAATTACACTTCCTATTCTAATTCTTCTGCACTGACTAACACCATTAACAGTGTTACTTTTCAGAGTAGGTTTATTGCTCCTTTTTTGGGAGGAATTTGTCTGAATGAGCAAAAGACCTTTTGTTCATTCAGACAAATTCCTCCCTTGGATTTGAGCTGCACGCATAATCCATGCAGAGAAAAGGTGATTGGTAGGATAAACTTACAAGTTTATATTATAATACTAGCTGTTGCCCGCGGCTCCGCCCGCGTAAATATACAATCGGGTATCCCGCGAAATTCTGTACTTTTCCGGGATAAAAAATAAAAAGATGTTATAATGCAGAGCCTGTACTACTACCATACCAAATTTAATCAAAATCCGTTCAGTAGTTTTTGAGTGAAAGAGTAACAAACATCCATTCATCCTTACAAATTTTCATATTTATAATATTAGTAGGATTGTGGTAAGAATAAAATGTATTGAGATATTCTCAGGACGAGTTCACCAATTTATGATAAGTGTTGAATGGCATATTTAGTAATTTTGCCCCTTTCTTACTTCATGCCGGGTGACAGAGACAAAATTTGTGAATCTAATATCCAATCCAACACTTATCACAAGGTTATGAAAAACTAAAAGGGTACTAACTTTTTATAGTCAAAATAAAGGAGTTTTGTTTTATTGGCATAGCCAAATAAGCAGATACTTTCAATGATCATAACAAAGATAATGACATCACTTTTATTAGAATTCTAAATAGCATGACTAACATCTCATGTCACCATACTAATATAATATAATATAATAGTAATCATAAAATATTTTGATAACAATGTGTATCTATTGTTTTATTATACTTCCAAAATTGAATGTTAAAAACACTGAAAACAAAGTAGGTCAACAACTGAACACAATTAATGGTTTTACAAAAAAAATTAAGAGAGGAAGGTTTTTTTTTTAATATGAAAGGAAAGTTATTATTATTTGTAACTGCAATGTCCTTAGTATATATTATATTACTCATTAATATTAATAATAGTATTTATAATGATGAATGGTCATAACATTACATTCACATTTTATTATAGTGAAGTAATATTTTTAAGCTTTACATGGATTACTTTTCATAATATTCAAAACTGACTTTCTTATTTGGATTATTATAAGTGGCAGCTTCTAAAACCATTGCAATAATTGTCTTCAGGATAACTTTACTGACACCTTTATCTTGATCATTTTCTTTGTAAACCTAGATAACATATCATTATTAAAATTGAGAATTAGCACAACACAGTTTAAAGAAACGTCAAGTGTTTACATTACATAACTATAGAATAGTTAATTTTGTTTGTAATGAAATCTCACGTTAAATTAAGAAAACAATACACCAATATTGGAAATCCAGAACACCTACGTAAGTCAGAGGCGCGTGTGTGCATTGAAATAAGTGGTTCGTCCGGTTTTCTTCACACCCACACGACCAGTTACTTGCACCGAACGAAATGACACCATATAATTTATATACAAGTGCATACAAACTTTAAAAGACTATAAACGCTATTCAAGTGATTTTTATTTGCCAAATATTACAACACCAAGCGCCTGTTTTCTTGTTTATTATTTTATGACATAAAAACAATAAAAGCAACATATTTAATAGGTACTGGAATTTATATTAGAGGAAATAGCAATTTTCTAAATTTAGTTTAAACAAAATAAATAAAATGAGCGGATGCAATATTCACCTTCATTGTCGTTGTTTCCCTCTCCGTTGTGGGCTGAAGCCACTAAAACCCCAACGCACAAAATGCTCAAAAATCTCACAATCATTTTAACTGTTTTATCGAACACACGGAGTCCACAGTTTTATCAATAAACAATTCAAACACTCGACATAGTAGTTCTGATAACACATGCGCCGCTGAGCAGCGATCGGCCTTTCTTTGGCAAATGGCGGCGGATCGCGGTTGACGGATGTGCTCATCGATTGCAGTCGAGTCTGCGCATTCACGAAGCTGTTGTTAAAAATACATTTATATGGCAACACTAAATTTTATAAGTTTAAAAGAATATAATATCATTTTGCAGTATTATTATTTATCAATACCGTAGGCAATTCTAATCAGATTGCTTCCAATATAGGTGAAAAATCTTAGTTTAATTTATACGCTACCTACGCACATACCAAAATTTTCTCATTTTTGTACCGTATGACTTTATAAAACCAATTCTAAAAAAAATAGGTATCTTGTACTATCGAACGTAAATGGGTAGACCTTTTTTATTTTTACCTAAATTAAGGATTTTATAAAATCTCATTGTGACAGTGAATTATTAAGTTCTTGACTTTAAACTGCGTGTAGTTTTAATAAATGATTAGAATGTAATAATGGAAAAACAAAAGTTATTACCTACTTAGTAAAGCAGCTTGGTAGAACCCAAAACGTCATTGTAATACTTTGATATCGTTTATTATAACAAAATATACTATATACTAGCTGTCCCGACTCCCGACATACGTTGTTCTGTCGCACCTATAAATATAGTGTTAATATTTTCCTCGCAACTTTTCCAACATTTTTCACCGTTTAAACCCTCTCTGAACTGATGCGATTATTTTAAGACCAAAATTAGCCAAATTGGTCCAGCCGTTCTCCAGTTTTAGCGAGACATTCAATTGCAATCCATTTTTATCTATAAGATTATTTTGTTTTAAATGAAATCAAAGTTTTTCAAAATAAAAAAATAGGTACCTATCAGTTATTTCTAAAAATCACAATGCCTTCGTAAATGCACTTTTTTTTAATTAAAAAATTATTATATTTTTCCACGAGGCAACATTGCAGTTTCGAAAGTTCAATTTCGCATGGCGGACGTGCAAATGAACACTGTTATTTGTTGGTGATTATTTCAATTATTCTCTCTTCAAGAATCCCTATGGAAAGGCAAATTCTCCTGTTGCTTTTTCTTTGTGGACGTGCTTTATTCATTCCTTAACGTTAGATGATGGTAAAGTGTTAGTTAAAGTTTTATTTTGTGAGAACTGCATTAGGTTTTTCTCAAAAATGGGAAAATGTGACGAAGCTAATGTCGAAGTTAATATGGGGGACTCGGCGTCCCCCATGAAACCTGATAATTTTACATTTACCGTCCCTCCGGAGGCTCCAGTGTTTGAGCCCACCATCGAGGAGTTCCAGGACCCTCTGGCGTACATCAGCAAAATAAGACACATCGCAGAAAAATCGGGTATTTGCAAGATAAAACCCCCCGCAGTAAGTATATTTTGTCATTGTTAGATAGACATTTTTAGGATTTATAATTACATTTGTTAGTTTATCTAAATTTGATACGCATTAAAGCTCTCCTAACCCCTAAAATAGCATGCTCAGAATTCCTTATGATGCAACCATTGTACGTAAATTTATGCAATATTCTATTATTTTAGTTTTGGTATGCTCCTTTTATTAGGACTACTAAAACACAGTCGAGTGTAACTTGAAAATATAGTTGACATGAAAACGCATTCGAAAAACGACGAATGCACTCGCATATTGTTGGAGATTCTTGGTTGCCATTTTGTGTCGTGCCCTCTACCTACGATAATAATTTAGGTAATAAAATAATTATTTTTAGTTTCCACCAACTAAAATCCCTTTTAAAAGCACTGAAATACTGATCAATGTATAAAAATATAACAAACCTGTAAAGTAAAGGAATAATGGCTAGTTTTGAATTTTACATTTTTTTATTGTATAAATTTGTATTTGTATAGTCTTTGTGGCTGTCTAATAACATTCATACAATAAACATTTATTTGGTTGAGATGGAAAATCATCATCTTTTAAAACTATTGACCTACATCTAATATGAGATGTCCTAATTACTATGCTAAAAATCTTAGGTGTAATTTGTATGCTGAGTGTTGCTATGAATCCTCTCTTTTCTATTATAGTAGATTATTACTTATTACCCATTGGAGTTAGTATTTTATTTGAAATAAATCCAACACAATGGCTAGAAAGACCACCATTTTGATGATTCTGTTAGTAGTGACTGTGTCTTATTGTAATTAGTATAAAGAAAAGTCTGATTATTTTGTATCATTATCATTTGTAACATCTGTACAAGTTACAAGCGATCTGAAATATATAAAATTACATAGATGATATTATGTTAAAATTAGCTTTCATCTTTTATAAAGACAAACTTAAAATTTTTATACTACATTGAGTGAGCTAAAATATCTTTAAATAATAATTAATTGATCAATTTTCAAAATAATATTGACTGATATGATTGGTGCTAAATAATTGCATTTGTTTGCAAAAACAGCAAAAGCAAATATATATTTTCCAAAAGTAAACATAAATGTGGACTGAAAAATGCAAAAAGTTCAGTAATCAGTTGCTAATTAAAAAAATTATGGGACTAAAAATAACTAAAAAAGGACAATTTTTTTGCTATAATTGAAAAACGAAAATTACTGTTCAAATTCTTATGTTATATATGTGACTTTTTTTCTAAAACAATCATAAACATAAACCCAGTTGTTAAATTAATAAAATCAAATTTGTATTAATCTCCATACATTACAGTATGTATAGATATCAATTGTGACCAGTGACTTAATTGTCACACATTTTTTAAATAGGGTGTTCTTAATTCATGTTCTCCTATGATCTCTTTTTTGTGATGATTGTTTTTCGCCAATGGTTAAGCTTGATATGCCATTGCAAGGTCAATCTTTCCCAGTTTATTATGTACTTTTTGAAAGCAAAAAAAAAACTATGCATATTCCCTATTATTTTGGAAGTTTGAGAGATTACTCATTCTAAAACTATTGAAATTTATAAAAAAAGCATCTAATAATCTTCATTTATATCTCTATCTTCATACTTTAAACAAGACAATCTTGTATATATACAATCATAATCTCGGGAACGGCAGCAAGTATTTACATGAAATTTGTAATGCAGTTTTGGGGGAGAAAAATCAGTCTAGCTAAGTTTTATCCCTGTTCAACTGTGCCTTTTTAAATTATATATGGTTTTTCTTTTGTCATGCTCTATGTATCAATATTATCAAAATAGTCAGTACTATTGACAGGTTGATTAACTTTTGTGTTTGGAAATTCGGAATATGGTGGGTTGGAACCCCGGTAAAATGCACAAATCTTTGTTTTTTTTTTAAATCTACTAGAGTTCCTAGCAAAGCTCGGTTACCCAGGTACTTTTCTTCTATATACGACTAACAACTAGGAATCATGCTTACTATTTCTCATAATGATCTTGATTGTACATTTTTGCCTGTTTATAGCTATATTGCTATAACAATTATTTGTATTTTATTATAAAAATGCACCATTGTGTATAGAGAATTTGTTAATATATATTATTATATTTTGTATGCAGGTTATCCTTATTATAGTTATAAAAAAATCTTACAATTTTTTTACAGTAACTACAGAAAAATTTAAAAGTAGTATTAACTCGAGACACTTTGAATCCCTGTCCATACTAAAGTTATTTAAGTAAATTTGCCAGATTTGTTATTTTAGTCTATGACAAAGTGACAAAATTGTTTTTTCAATTTGATCCAAAGGTTGCTCTAAATGTTAGTTAACTTTTTTATTTTGTCATCTGGCCTCAACTAAAGTATTGCGTCTTATGAATTAAAACAATATTATATTCCAATAAAAGACAGTGCCAGTAAAATTTATTTGTGTAGAATAAGGTTTTTCCCTAATAACCAAGCAGCATGCACGCCTTGGCATATTTATTGTGTATAGTATTGTAAAACTACATTGTTAATCATATTTCACTCCTTTACATTGTAATTTGAAGTAGAGTTACTTCAATGTAAGTCAATTTGGTTAATGATTTTTAACTGAGCCTTATGTTAGTGTAGATTACCATTGTAAAGCTTGAAAAAAATTAATTATGTACAATAGGTTTTTTGACCTGTTTTTATTTATGTCCTAAACGCTTTATAATTGTTTCATTATACAAAAAAAAATAATATAACATTATTTGAAACCTAAAAACCTACAAAAAAATATTTTAAAAATACACTTTTTAAAAACCGCCGAAAACACTATTCGCAATATTGGTTGATAGACTATCTGTGCTGTTACGTCATACTAGTACTATTTTTTTCTCTTAATTCTTTTTTTTCTCTTCATTTTTAATTTTCTTTAATCTGTGCTATTTAGGTAGTAGTAAAATGACGGTGCTACGTTCCGTTTTACGTTTTGACATAAATAACTTTTTATGTCATGACTCATGAACTATTTATTTACAGAAACGTTCCGTTTCACTACTACATGTGTTTTGTGTGTTTGTGTCGTCACATCCTTGCCAGAAGTAGCTTCGAGGTGTTTTCATCAGTAGAAATTAAAAAATAAAATACATATTTTGAACCCGGCTTAAATGAGGTTAAAAAAAGTTGAGGTGGGGTACATACCTAAAATTCAAAGTGCCATAATATTGTTAAAATTTATATTTTGTTAATTTAGTTTTGTACAATCATTAATAAATTAATAGAAATAAATGAAAAAAGTTTTCAATTATTACATTAATATTATTTATTTAAGGTTTTCTTTAACTATGTAATCATAGCTCCAAATGTTAAAAGGTTAACAAATTATTTAGAATTTAACGAAAAAATCGTTCTTTGGAATGTAACTCAATTTTATTGAAAACTAAAATATGTTGAGATCCTCCTCGTTAGGAAATTAATTATTAATTTTTTTTATTGAAAATATCTCTAATCACTACTATCCAGATATGCACAATTTTCGGAAAAATATTTTGCATGCTCCAAACACATGGGTAAAAAATTACGCTAACATACAGACACTACAGTGATTAGTTACTTGTTCTGAACTGTATTTACTATCAGTTATAACCTACTCTATCATGCCACGGATACCTCACCTCTTGTTCATACTGAAAATATCCATTTGGGTCAAAAATTAAAATAATATATCAACAAATGAATAAATAACAAATGTATTCTATAAAATCATTACAAGAAACTAATAATAATTGAAAAAAAAAAAAAACATTGATCAACCTGAAATGTATGTTACGAAAATTAGCCCAAAAAGGTACGTTAGCTAAGAGGTCGCCACTTACCTCTCCAGGATGCCCCTACCTCCAGCTACTGAGCAAACTAGGGTTGCCAGGCGATTAAAAAAATACACAATTTTTAAATTTCACTCGGTTATGACATGGGTATGTCAACCTCACTCACGCCGGGTTAAATCGACTTGATTTATCAATCTAAGTTTTTAATTTATGATATCGCTAGAATATGTTTTCCTAAGCCAAGTACTAAAGGAAATCTTGTATAATCCTTCTATGTATGAAATTAAATAAGTCAAGTAGTCTATTGTGTTTAAATATTAAGCAAAAATAGATAATGTTACATATATTATATATTTGAAGTTAATATTTTGTGAAATCTAAGCAGGGTTTTATTCACCTTTGTGTTAAAATTTTGTTTTTTTTAATACATTCAGAAATAATGAGGTATCATCACAACTTGGTCAAAGTAAAAAAAATTAGATTTTATGTTTAGTTTTGAAATTATATGCATTTCAAAGTTACAAAAAAATGTTTTTTTTTTTTTACATAATTAGTGTAAAATACTTACATAATTATTTAATTTAGATGAAATACAAAAAGATTTACTATGGCAAGTATGAACCTTGAATATAAACGCACAAACTTCAGAGATTTTGTAGCAACTTACAGGTGTGTGATGTCACCTGCAAATACGACTTTTAACATATTGTTTTCTCAAGACTCACAAAAGTATTATGATTTTTATTAGTATACTATTTCTTTTCTAAAGTTTCTTATTTTTCAGAGCAATATTCATTTATGTAATAAAATAATTATAGATAAATAAATACCTTATCATAATATGTACATTTTTTATAAACAATGAACATTACTACAACTTTGCTAGCATTAAAATAAACTTATCGCAGTAAAATTATCATTACTATTTAATAACATTTTTGACATACAAACTATGCAAGTAGTACTCAAATAGAATTCAGTCTTGGTTAATTACATACTGATAATTGTATTTAATGTGTTTGTTGCAGCATTGGCAGCCACCGTTTGCTGTGGATGTTGACCGTTTGCGGTTCACTCCGAGGATACAAAGATTGAATGAACTGGAGGTAATAAAACTGATTATAGTGGCTAAACAGAGAGCATTTTGTTACTTATCTATATACATATAAAATGCTTTGTCCTGAATGACTGATGGATCATTGCACTTGAAGTTGTCTTCTTGGGGGCAAATTCGTATAGGACAATTTGATCCCTTAGTCCAATATTCTTCAAATTTTGCATAAAAATTCTTTAAGTATTTACGTTCATTAATTAACATTCTAGTTACAAATAAATAATGTGCCCTTGTCTTATGCTATTGTTAGAAAGGTGTGCAACCATTCTAGCAATAGCTGACTATACTGAAGACTGTATTGAAATTTGTTAGTTGCTAAAATGCAGCCCATACTTGAATGCAGCCCATTATTGTGAGGTTCGCACATACAATAACATTCTCATTTTACACCTCAGATCTCAGTCGGTGCTGTCCTAAACTACGCTAGTTCCACTAAATTCTTATTTTTTGTAATGTCCATTAATAGAAATATCAATAATGATGATGTTTTTTTAATGCTCGCATGTATTATTTATTTATTAGCATAAGTTTATGCCCGCATTAGTTGTATCCAACAGATGTTGTGCTGTCATAACTATGAAGTGGAATAAACAAATAACTGCCAACATACACTTACAGTTTCTACACCTACGCTACGAGCTACTCGTAAATCCTACTACATACACCTACAACTATACTGATATCGCTATTAAACAATGGGGATTGGTTTTAGGAGGGTCGTTGTGAAAATTTAGTGTTATAATATGTATTTTTTAATGCCAAATCATAAAATAAGTAAATTAAAAAAATTACAAAAAAAAATTGTGGTGGGTCACTCTATCACTTAGTGGTATGAAAAATTTATAACCTATTCTCATACCTATCGAATATTTGCACCTGCAACATTTTTCTCTTTATAGTTCTCTAACAAACACTGTGACACGAGAATTTTATATATAAGATAACATCCCTCCCTTTGTGTTGAGGGTTAAATAACAATTATCATCATCAAAAATTGTGTAGCACCTTTATTTGAATACTGGCATTTTTTGTATACAGGCAATAACAAGGGTGAAGCTGAATTTCCTAGACCAAATAATAAAGTTTTGGGAGCTACAGGGGTCGGTGTTGAAGATTCCCACAGTGGAACGAAAGCCACTAGATTTGTACGCACTACACAAGCTCGTAAAGGAAGCGGGTAAGTTCACTATTTTGTAAATAAATGGAGACAACATAATTATTAATTACTTATAAATTTATAAAGCATTTTACAAAATAGTTTAACATTTTAAGATAAACGGATGAATGGAAAAAATGTGAAGTAATAATGATAGTTTATAAATCATTGCGATTATATATTGATTACCTGCTAATCCCGACAGACGTTATTCTGTCTTATTAATTAAAAATAAAAAAAATTGGTAAAAAAAAAATTGGAGGTGGGTCACCCTTATCATTTAGGGGTTGAAAAAATAGATTACAACCGATTCGCATACCTACCGAATATGCAAAAAAAATTCATAAGAAATCGGTCAAGCCGTTTGGGAGGAGTGTGTCCCAGAAAGAAATCTATGACACGAGAATTTTATCTATTAGATATTATACTCTACTTTTGATATATCTCAGATCCCATTTAATCTAAACGTGAACAAAGATAACAATTAGTTTGGTCTAATGTCAGCTTTTTGTGTACGGTTGCATTAAATTGGATCTGAATTAAGTGTAATACATGTGTAATCTTTTGTTTAATTTTTAAAAATTTATTGTGTATAGGTACGAAATTAAAATAATATGTATGTGAAATTTATTTAGGTGGGTTCGAAGTATGTTCCGCGGAACGAAAATGGTCAAAGATAGCGAGGCGCATGGGACACCCCCAAGGAAAAGGGGTCGGCTCTATTCTGAAGAGTCACTACGAGAGAATACTCTACCCCTACGATGTGTTTAAAAACAATGGAGTCCTCACTGATAATAAAGAAACGGTAAATACTTTTTATTTTTTATAAGAGGTGGTAATCGCTTTCCCTCAGGCGACACGTTTGCTCCTTTGCGCCTTAGAGAGTTAACTTAGTGTCTATTAAACTTTATACTTTAATTCAATGTCAAATATTCTAACAGGAATGAAAAATGTTAATTCAATAAGGTCCAATGGGCATTCTTATTTAACAGATCTTAGAATTTAGAGCTAACTTTAATGATTATGAATGACATTTACAGTGAATGTATGTTTAGGTTCCTTTAAAGTACCGAATTAGTTTTAATGTTTGTTCGGAAACGAAATTTAACGAGTGGGAGAGATTGAACTTTTTTTTCTTTTCTTTCGTAGAAAATAGAGGTAAAGAATGAACAGACTCCGGAGAAGGTGGGCCGGCGCTCTAGTAGCAAGCCCCCCGCGACCCCCTCGCCCGCACGCCGTTACAAGAGCGCGGAGCCCGAGCCTGCCGAGGGGTCACACACTGAAGGTGCCCTGCCGGCTGACCACAAGACACCGATTAAAGAGGAGCCCGGAGAGACTCGCAGAAGTAAGTAGGAGTTGGAAAGAGATAACAATATATCCTTTTTTTAGGGGAAATGCATTACGCATACCCCACGAACCCTGGGGAAGGTCGCATGGTTATGTTGGACTCCGCATTGCTTTGCACCGGTTTACGAACTAAAACTCCTCCGATGTTCTTCTTCACGCTTTAGGCGGTACCATGGGAACTGTTGTGACTACCACAACCCCGCTGGCGTATTGCCTGATCGGACATCATCTTATTATAGATGACGGCGATGCTGGAATCTTCCTTCACTAAGGGTTCCCCGGACATAGGGAACCCAACATCTCTTGACCCTTCAGTAGGCGGCAACCCCCCAGATGCCGTCCACGGATCTATTTTATGACGGTGCACGCACATAGGTGCGCTAAACGCCGCCGACCATGTCGTCTACGATGCATCGGGTGCGACTCTGCCGAAGCCGCTCCACTCCGCCGCTTCCTTTTGCACCATGGTGCCACAGTGCAGAAAGTGACAGCTGCGTCCCAAGCTTTCTTGCTCTGTGCCATAGCCGCAACTAGAGCAGGAAGCGATAAATCCGCGCCGATGCGTGCTGGAATAGGTTGCGTTTGCTACGCGTGGGATCGCCCAAGCTGGATACTCCTCCCGCGTATGTTGTGCCGTGTCTTCAGCTCCTCTTTCGCAGTGATGGCAGACTGCCGTTGGCTCCCTTTTGACCACTTCACACAGGTACTCGCCAAAGCACCCGTGCCCTGTGAGTGAGCACCTGTGTAAGGTGATAATCTGGGAAGCCGTGTCCACACTCGACCCAGTCTCGTAGAATGGGTCGAACTGCACGTACCGGCTGCCTACTTGCACCCGGGAGCCCAAGATCTTTCTCTGATTTTTGGTAGAGGTCCCCGCGGGCCTCATCTCGCCAACGGACGACCTCTATTGGGTTTGTGCGGGTACAACAATAGAACCTAACGCCTTTGTTTCAATAACGAATGAGTGTAAAATATACAGCTACGGTAGAATATATTTTGACAAGTAAAGTGTGTGTGTGTGTGTCCAATAAAGAGATATTGTATCTGTTTATAGAGAATGAAAAGTGGTTCTTAATGTTTACTCTCCAAGCGTAAGCTGCGCTATGCACAACATTATCACTATTAAGTATTGGGCACTACTGCAATTTCTCGTCGTAAGTCCATTGGTCAACCTTAACTATATACTAGAAAGGACAAACGGTTATAATATAAGTCACACCATATTCACATATAAAGTGTCTCCCCTCACAGGTCCGCGGGAAAACAAATGGATGTCCTCAGCGGGTAGCTGCGGGGCGCGCGCCCGGGTGCTCCGCTCCACCAAGCTAAGGGAACATCGTCTGAGTAACATGACAGTGTCGGTCACCCCGGCACCGCCTGTGGTGCATCCCGATGACCCGGTAAGTTAACACTTTCAAAGTCAACATTTGTTTATTCGAAATTGGTATTCTTATACACTTTATGAACGTCGGTCTACATGATGCCGCCTACCACCGATTCGGGAACTAAACGGAAGAACCGGCGTAAGAAACTTGAAACTTTCATTTTGTAATACGCATCATTTGGTATGGTGTTAATATATATACTAATATTATAAAACGGAAATATTTGTTTGTTTGTATTTTTGTTTGCATTGAATAGGCTCCGAAACTACTGAACTGATTTTGATACGCTAATCCGAGTCGCTGTCCTTGTCCATTAAGTGGCCTCTCCAACCTATCAGACAGAGACAGCCATGTTTAATTAGCTAATCCATGGTGTCATTATTTTTATTAATACGGGGTTTGTAGTCATATCCATTTACACATTTATACAATGTGTCGTTTTGAATGGCATAGGATTCACATTTTCGGCGATTTTAAGGTTTTTCTTTATGTATTCAATTTCATTCATAACGGAGATATTAGTTACTGTAATTTAAAATATTCTTAAAGGTAAGATTCTTGTGGTTATTTAAGTCTGACCGTTAAATAATCCTGCTGCATACAGTACAATCTGACAAATTAGTTAATATATTTTAAGTAAATAATTTTTTTAAGGAAGGAAAACAAGACAGCTTAAATGATATTTATTCACTTTAAAGAGTAATATTTCAGTGGGAAATCATCATATTTTAATTTTAAAATATTGATGTAAGGCTCAGTTCACACCGTGACTATACGCGACGCTATGCGGCGCTGCATTTTTAAGATAGCTATTCAAAATTGAATTTTATTCACTATACAAAAATATAGGTACACCTTTCATATGAGATCAGTCACTTACTGCACTTGCGCAGCGCGGTGCAACCTGACATTCGAACTCTTACAATGCAACGTGTACATCTTCTTGTGTAATGAATAAAGTTCAAGTTTGAAAAGCTATCTTAAAAATGCAGCTCCATGTCACGTAACGTTTCGTCGTGAATTGACCCTTAAACACATCATGATTTGTACAATATTATGCTTTTTATGTTTCATATTATGTGAAATTTTGCGACTGCTCGAGGTTTTTTTTTGTAACATTAACAATATTAATAAGCTTTCGAGTTTTTCTAACACATATCATTTTTATTTTTGTATACATTTTGTATACACTTGTGTATACATTTAATTGAACATTGTAACATTAGTGAATTCATAGCGTTTTACTATTGTCGTTAGCTACAACCGGCCTTTAAAAAAGACCAGGATTCGGCGCCGCTGCCGCGCCTACCTGATGACCCGGTGAGACACGCTCATTACTCACCACTACCACGTACCACCGCGGGCACTAACATGGATAAATCCTAATTTTCAAAGGAATGTAAACGAATCCTGCGTTATTACACTCATTCATAGAAACAGTGACATTGTCACATCATGTGAAATACATAATTATAATACGCAATCTTGTAAATTTTGCTCCAAATGAATGTTCATATTTTTTTAAACGAATAGCTTTGCCTTATTTGTATGGTCAATGATGTCTAGTATCGTATACATTTGTAAGAAAATTTGCCGCATATCTATAATAGTGCTCGTGTCTGTTACCACCTCTCTGCCTGTTCACGCAGTCACTATAACCGCTAAGTTTCCATTTTTATTGCTAGACGCTAACACCATAATATTGTAGATGCGCTTGACATTCTTCTTTACTCCAAAACTTGACTATAACAAGCGAGTACTACACACTAAAACAGCAGTAAATTAGATATAGGATGGCTGAATCTTAATGATCTATGTCATGTATTTATGAGATTATATTGTAGACCAGAAGGAAACTAATATTGATGGGAAACAGTTGTTTACCACGACTTTTTTTCGATAGATAACTGAAACTATTTAAAGATTTAGGGAGTCCTCATGTTTTTTTTTTTTAACATAGGCTTAAAGTTGCAACATTGGCCAGATTTATTGTCTATAAAAGAGATCAAAAGTTGTTTCTGGCATGTTAGGATTGGTATTAGAAATTCAAATTTATTGCAAAATCGTGTCGTATATTTTAATGAAATGGTGACGCCATTTCATGACGTTGACATTCAGGACTCCTCAACCTTCTTGCTATTTAAAATGTTTCTTCTGAGTCTACAATTATAAAGGTATTTTCAACGTTTGTTTATAAAGGATATTTTTTTAATTGTATATTATTTTGTAGCTGGCCAAATACATGTGTCACGTGTGCGGGCGCGGCGACGTGGAAGAGCAGATGCTGCTCTGTGACGGCTGCGACGACTCCTACCATACGTTCTGCTTGGTGCCACCGTTGGCTGACGTGCCAAAGGGGGACTGGCGGTGTCCCGTGTGTCTTGCTGAGGAGGTAGGATGAGTAACAATGATTATATTATGTTTAATAGTAAACTGATCCAATACAGTATAGATGGCGCGGTCACTTGAGGAGACGGTCAGACATACATAAAGTCTACTTAATATATTATGTATAATAACTGATTGTATGGACTTTATTTGTTTCGAACCCTTTCTTTATCAGACTGTCTTCTAGTATTCATGAATAAATACAACCGAGGACTACCATGCTAAGTCTTGGTAGGTTACGTTATACTTAAATGTATATTAAATAATACTTTTATTATCTTTTTTTTTTCGTCCTATACAGGTATCCAAACCAACGGAAGCGTTCGGTTTCGAACAAGCCAGCCGCGAGTACACTTTGCAACAATTCGGAGAGATGGCAGACCAATTCAAGTCGGATTATTTCAACATGCCTGTACATGTAAGTATTAATAAGTTTTGTTTTTTTTCATGAAGTTAATATCACTATTTTGAAGTGTGTATTGTATTAATATATAAAATATATATATGTATATTTCGTAGATGGTGCCAACGTCGGCTGTAGAACGAGAATTTTGGAGAGTGGTTTCCTCAATTGATGAAGACGTGACTGTAGAGTACGGAGCTGATCTTCACTCGATGGACCATGGTTCAGGTATGCACAGTGTACACTAGAGCTGTAGCAAACCAGATGTATTCGGTACTGAGTAACGGGTGCGCCATCTAGTACTGAGTAACGAAACGTTACACACGAATACATTTCGTTAATCGCATTTTTCGTAAAATGTATGTATAAAATGAGTACCTACTCTGATTCCTATCATATATAGCATGTTATGAGGTATCAGAAGTAACGAGTAACGTAACGATGCTATAGTAACAAGTACTAATTGTTATAGTAACGAATACATACGGGTGCGCTTTTTTTCGTTACTTTTCACCTCTAGTGTACACCTCACCCCAACAAAAGTTTACTACGAGTCGTAAAAGATGACTACTGTAAGAGTACTACTGTAAAGAGAACTATTGTAAATTATGTAGTATTTTTTATGAAATCCAACAGGAAGCGGGCAGCGATCGCCTGATGGTAAGCGATTACCGCCGCCCATGGACATGGCCTCCGATAACCTGAGTGAGGTTACTACTCACTCTGCTAAACACAACGCCAGCGTTATTTCACGTCGGTTTTCTGCGAAGTCGTGGTGTTTATCCGGTGGAGTCGGCCCATTTGTGCCGAAGTATGGCTCTCCCACGTTTTAAAACTTGAAACTTATTTTCCATATTGATCTATAAAATTGTTTCCTCTTTTAGGTTTTCCAACAAAATCAAGTGCACACCTGTATCCCGGCGAGCAACAGTACGCAGAGTCCAGCTGGAATTTAAACAACCTGCCTGTTCTGGAAGGTTCTGTACTGGGACATATCAATGCAGACATATCTGGAATGAAGGTAGATAATATGAATTTTATAATCTTAAGACAGAATCGACGTATAATAGTAAAGAAGCAGCACTTTATTCGCAAACTTAACCAATTTAGAAAATTCCCGTAATATATAATATGTAATATTCCGCCGCTATTATATCTTAGTCCAGGGGTCGGCAACCTGCGGCTCGCGAGCCACATGTGGGCTCTAAGTCATTAGTACTATACGAAAATATTATTTAAGTACTTAAAAAAAACATTTAAAATCGTTCTGAATCGATGGTCAAGGATAAGGCACTACACCACGCGACACAATTGCTATCTCCAGCTTTACCCGCTGCTGGACGCGCTTTTCCCTGCACCCAGAGGCGGCGTTAGGTGTGGGCGACGTGGGCCACCGCCTACGGCCTCGTGCCTCAATTATAGGCATTACTCGGAATCCGGATGCAATGCAAAATATTCGTTATTAAACAATACGTATTATAACGAATTTTTTTCTAGCGCTGCACTCGATCTGTAGGTCTCTAACTATAGACCCGGTAACCGATTTAGGTCTGGGGTTAAATGACACAATGGCAGAGGTGTAGTTCAAAGTAAACATTTAGTCTTTTAACAACAATAACATTTATTCAGTCTTTAACACACAATAACGAAAATATAACACACAATAACGAAAATATAAACAAAACTTTTACTATCAATTACTCAACATTACGAGTAGTTAGTTCAATACATACATTCAAGAACACATATGAGTTTAAGCATTACGACGACATTTTTACGATAATATATTTTAGAGCTTGCTACAGGAGCTCTATCCCGAACGAAGATTACAAATCTACTGTGTGTTACATAAAAATCTTAGGCCCTTGTATACCACCCAAAAATTTTCTGGATCTTTCCAGGCACGTGCAATCGCAGCTGCAAATTCCTGTTAATTTCTCAATAAAAATTTCAAAACAACAACAATTCCCAAAATTTACACGCAGGTGTCCTCGTTTACCGATAACAGCTAATGGGGAATTTTTGTACATACAATTTTATATTTAAAATATTTATTATTCAATTTTATACAATGCTATACACAACAAAAACATGATAATTTATTGTACAACAACACTTTTGTTGCCTACACTATCGTTTAATATAAACAACATACTATATTATTTTTACCGACGCGACGTTTTGTTTTAGGCTGTTGATTATATTGTATGTTCACGCGTGTACATACAGTCTTTCGGGGTGTAAAGTTTAACCTGTAAAATAGATAAGAATCTGATGTTTGCCATTTTCCATTCTATTAGGTCTTTACTTATGAAATTTCCGTTTTGTATGAAAAAATTTAAACGAATTATTTCATGTATTTCTTATCTGTATTAATCGAAGTAATCACCCATGCAATCAATCATTGCCAATGCATCTTTGCCAATGCAGTGGCAGTTTATTGATGCTCTTCTTAAAGAAATCAGCTGGACAGGAGGCAACAAATTCTTCAAAGGCATTTTGTACTGCCTCTCGGGTATTGAATTTTTTTCCCGCCAAGAAGTTATCCAAATTAAAAAAAGTAAAAAGTAGTAGTCTGTAGACGCAAGGTCTGGTGAGTAGGGCGGATGACGGAGAGCTTTCAACCCCAGTTCTTTCAACTTGGAGACCGTCTGCTGTGCTGTATGAGGTCGCGCGTTATCGTGCAGGAGCAGCGGAGACGAGCGATTGACCAATTGGTTGGAGATGTGCCAGCTTCTCCATCATTGTGTTCAGTTCTTCACAGTACACATCTGCAGTAATACTCACCCCGTTTAGTAAGAAGCTGTGATGAACCACACCGGCGCTAGACCACCAAACAGTGACAATCACTTTTCTAGGGGTAAGTTTTCGTTTAGGGCATTGTTTAGGTGCTGAACCAGGATCCAAGAAACTTGCTGAGCGCTTGCGGTTATGAAACAATCCATTTTTCACTGCAGGTAAGAATGCGGTTCAAAATTCCTTCATTTGTGTGTCTGTTGAGCAGTGCAAGGCACGTCTCGACCCGTACTTCGCGCTGGCGATCATTGAGTTCGTGTGGCACCCATTTGTTAAGCTTTTTTACCCTGCCAATTTGACGCAAATGGACCAATATTGTTTTGACGCTAACGTCGAAAGCTGCTGCTAATTCAACCGTAGATTGTGTATCATCAGCTTCCACAATCGCCTTTAATTCGTCATTGTCGACCAAAGTCTTCGGACGACGAAGTGGTTCGCGAGGTTCATTTTTCAGGTCGAAATTTCCAGAACGGAAGCGATCAAACCAATAACAGGTGGTGCGTTGGTTTGAAGTGTTAGCTCTGTAAACGTCGTTGATGTTGCGTGCCGCTTGTGCCGCGTTGCTGCCACGACGGTACTCGTATTCCATAATTACTCGAATTTTTAACGTATCCATGATGACGAAAAAGATTGAAATGCGAAGAAAATGTAACACTAATCAATAAACAAATGACTACTTTTAAAAAAGAATTCCATGTTTTTTAAAAAAAATAATAATTTGAAATTAGAATTCTTAGCCAAACAAAAATTATTTTGATTTGAAATAGCCAGTACTGCAGAACGGCAATTTCATAGGTAAAGACTATTTACTTTCCACGGACGTTTTAATGCTGTTCCGTCGCAAGACATTTTGGCCGTCGGCGTGTTCACCAGTACTTAGATTAATTTTTCATCAAATAAACATAGCTAGTACTATTTATTGTTGTCAAGAAAAAAAATTGTGGCTCTTCAAAAACTCAGAAAGGAGAATGCCCAAAAGTGGTAAAAAAGTCTCATGCATCAAGTATTTTATTGTAATTATTTTTCGAAATTTTTACGTAATTACACGCCAGGAATCCAATTTTTGAACCGGGAATTTAAATTAAAGAATAAAAATTATTAAATGACTCCCTCCGCATTCGGTTATAGAGATGTAGTGCATTATTAGAAACATCAAACAATATATTATAACAATATCGAGTCATTCGATTAAAACAGTTATTGCAATCGTTATTCCAATTTTAATAAATATTACTTGCTTTAATAACAATTTCCGAATGATAATATTATTTTTTGATATTATGTATTAGCTTTTCTATATTATGTATGTTAAATAACAGTAAAATTAAGCTAATCCATTACACCTAATCGATTCAGTGCTCCTATTAGACATAAAATCAATTTTTTTATAGACTTCCATTTATCGACCGCATCCCTAAATCATAACCGACGCATATTTTCTGACATCTGGACTTTGCGACATTTGCGAATACGTCCGCGGTCCGTCTGTATTTTATTTTTCAGATTAATTTCACAAAATATAAATAAGCAGGACTTGTTTATATTTTGTGAACTTTTTCTGCGTATATATTTGATTGTGCAAAAATGGCGAGTCGTGGTTTCACCCGGCTAAAAAGATGTATCAATTGTTCATTTTTGATACCCAGAAATCAAAATACACATACTTTAGAACAAGTGTCTACTCCAATGATTAACTTATTACAATCGTGGATAACTCCTACTCAGGTAAGCAGACCTTATTTTATTTTCTGAATAAGTAAAGTATATTAAAGTCTAAGAAGGCACCTTCTATGTATTTCCTGACAAATGTTTTTCTAAGAATTATAGAGAAATATATATCATATCATTCCAAAGAAATATTTTAAACTAGCACCTGAAAATATAACAACAGAAAAAACATTAAAGGCTTAAAAGACTTAGACTTTGATTTCACAATTATTGTTCTAGCAGTCAAACCATTTAGAGTATAGGTGTTACTTCTATGAATATATTACAAACACTATTTAATTCATTGTTTTATTACAGCTGACTTCAGATTTTGTGCTCAGTGTTTGACACTGCTTCAAGATAGAGCAAACACAACCAGTGAAGGAAGTTTGTCTTTGCCTGCTTTTGTTTATAGAATAGTATGTTGTTCTTGTGGCCAGTCTATTCTACATACTACAAGAACATATCCTGTAAGACAAGATCGACACGAGAGAAACATTATAATTAGACTAGTTTCGCTGCACTTGATAATTATTTTTGTTTATATTAAATTATATCTTATTGATATTTTTTATTTTGATTCTCCAATATTTGATACTGCTGGTAGTGCTTTTATTATTGTGTCCTAATAAACATGGTTTCACAAATAATTTCATAAAATATTTTTATTTGTTGTCACTATTATTTGTAAGATTTAACATACAATGAATATATTATATTACATATCACTTTTTAGATCTCAAGATTGGAAAGAGTTTGTGCTGCTTGCTGGAGGAGCACGACTCCAATCGCCCTGGTCTGTCAAGAGGTATTTTGACAGATGCTGGATCAAGTGCAGATCTCAATATACCTCAGCCGCGGCCACTTCCTCAATAAAACTATCATACTCCTCAAATCACGACAAACCCAAAAAATATGTCTTCTGTGTACAAACGTGCTGCAAGTACATCTAATCACTGTATATTTGTTAATTGTTTTGAAACGGAACGTTTACTGGTACCATTGTGTATAAAGTATAATTATTGTTATGACAATGTTTGGATAAAATAAAAATACATTCTGTTTGTTTTATTTTTGACTCCAGTCAACAGTATGAGCATAACTAATGTCCATTGTAAAAAGAGAAAGTATTCAATAATAATAAATACCCCTAGATAGTAGATACTATAGCGGCGGCTTTCAGTCACAACACAGTATGCGGGACTGAATTCGGTGATTATTCCATGAGCGGGTAACGGGTATTAGGTAAATATATAAATATATACGCTATAATTCGAAATTCCTATTAATATAAGCGCCTTACTCTGTTTTAGAGCAATAACGTTTGTTCGTGTATGACAATAGGTACTTTGAAGATTTTGAGGTTATTTTCGATTTTATCAAATTACTCTGAAACCCCAGTTTTGTTTACAAAGAAATTTTTATAGGAGCTAATATGATAATCATAGACTGTAAAAAACCAAGTTTGGTATTGACGCAACTTGGTACGGGATTCCATACATTTATGGGCATTCTCCTTTGTAAATTGTAATTTTTGTATCTTCCGACTCAATAGGTTACCGACCCCTGTTTTAGTCGATACTTTCTTCAAGACTAGTTATTATTATATTAATAAGTGAAGCAGAAACTTTTAGTACAGTTTTAACTTTTAAGAGAATTGTGCGAACGGGGGAGTATGATATTTGGCACAGTTAAAGTTTATGTGGAGGGAAGGTGTGCAGAAAGCAAATTTTTTTTAAAGAATGTTTAGAAATACTAAAAAATAATAGCAACAACACACTACACTACCTTAGATTATTAACACACTACCATGCGTTTGATAGATATAATATTGTTACACGTTATAGTTTGTCAATCTGTCACATTTTAATTTTTTTATTTGTTCTATCCTCAGAACTTAGTTTCAACTTTATAAAAGTTTTTTTGCCTTCAAATTTAATAATTATCTGAAACATTATGGATTTTTATGGATGGGATGGATATATGGATTGGGAATTTCGAACACAGGACGACCTCAAGACTAAAAATCAATGAACTTTCTTATTTTTTCAACAAATATAGAGACTAAAAAAGTTGTTATGTTTTAGATCCCATGGTTGTATGTGGGCATGTGCTTCGCAACTTTCTGCTGGCACAACGAAGACCACTGGAGTTACTCTATCAACTACCTGCACTGGGGAGAGCCAAAAACTTGGTAAGTAATTATACTAATGAATGCAGAAGTGATAATGTATTTAACCCTTATATAAGAATATGTTTTCTAAACGAAAAGAAAGCATTCTATAAAGTTCCTGTGTTTATTATCGAATGCCAGCTAACCCTCAAACTTGTTACTGTATTAACTTAAATCTTACCAGTGGCGAAGGTTAGCCTGCATAATAGGGATTTAGATGAGGATCTTCAAAAGGTAAGTGGTAAGTGAAGCCGTTAGGAATGGAGTTATAGGAACCTGACGCCACTGAATCTTACTCTATAAGAAAAGTAATCGGGCAAGAAAAGTTGTACATTATTTTTATCCTGATCCATGGTCCTTCAGGTATGGAGTCCCCAGCTCAAAAGCAGAACAATTCGAGGCAACAATGAAGGCTGAAGCTCCCGAACTGTTTCAACTGCAACCAGATCTGTTACATCAGTTGGTCACCATTATGAATCCCAATGTGCTTATGAAGGCTGGAGTTCCTGTTTACAGGTATATTAAAAATATCGAGTACTAAGGCTTATGAATAGATAAATAATTTTTTTAAATGGTCAATCAAATATGAATTTGACGATCTCTGTGGCTCAGTGGTTAGCGCGTCGTCGCACAAGCCGGAGTCTCCCACGAAGAACGGGAAACCCACCGAAGGAACAAGAAAAGTGTTCAGCGTTCCTGGATAATGGATGTGTATAATAATAAAAATCTCAGATATATGTATAGTATAAAGCATTAAATATATTTCCCGTGGCGGCCCATTAAATATATTCCCAAATTACATTGTCTAGTACCGGTAACACAAGTTCTTCAAGAACTTACCACTGTATCAGATTGACGTGGTGAAAAATAGATATCATTATTATAATTTAAGTATTATAACTAGGTATATAATTTATAATTTTTCCAGATGCGACCAAAATGCCGGGGAATTCGTTATTACTTTTCCACGGGCATACCACGCTGGGTTCAACCAAGGCTATAACTTTGCTGAGGCGGTCAATTTTACACCAGCTGATTGGGTAAGGGTATAATACATATTTTTAAGATATATTTGAAATAAAATGATTATCATATATCAAATTATTGTATAATTTTATAAATTGAGGTAGTAACTATATAGGGGCTTGCTGCGCCTCTATTCCACACGCACATTTAAGTTAAGTTATTCAAAACAGTTCTTTTCTAATTGATATTATACATGCGATTTATAAATGGATATGTGGTCTCTATACAATAGGTGGTATACTTCCCTTACGTTTTATTCAATATATATCTATATATATTATAACAGATAATCTTTCAAAACACAATTTATAGGTTTTTTTTCTTGTTATCTAGTTAAAAATGGGTCGCGAATGCATATCTCATTACTCGACGCTGCGGCGCTACTGCGTGTTCTCACACGACGAGCTCGTGTGCAAGATGGCGCTGGAGGCGGAGTCGCTCACGCTCACGGTCGCGCTGGCGGCGTATCGCGACATGCGCACCATGCTGCACGACGAACGCAAACTGAGGAAGGCGCTGCTGGACTGGGTAAGTTGTATGTAGCTAAAGTAAAAAGAAACAGATATGTGAGGTCAAATAATAAAATAGTCAGCAAGCTCTTCACCCACGATCTCCTAGCCCAAAACAATTTGAAGAAACTAAAACATTACCTTAAAACAAACCTGTGATTGCGAATAGGACACTTAAGGCCCACTTGCGCAGATCTTTGATAAAGTTAACCCTGGTTAAAATATCATGCCTTCTCTTTCTTCTTCTTCTTCATACGAGTAACGAGAGAGATAACATGATATTCAACCCAGGTTTAACTTTGACCCAGATCTGCGCAAGTGGGCTTTATATTAAAAAGTTTTATTTAACATGTTTAATATTTAACACTCGAGTGACCATGCTGAGTCTTTTGTGTGTGTGAGTTTGTGGGAAATCATCTACTTGTAAGTAATTATTATTCAGCTATTTTTCCTATGCGTTATAGTTATAGTTCTAAACATCATCTAATGTGTTACCTTGGCGAACAATAGTTTAGTGTTGAAAATAAGCAACTTCAATTTAATCACCGTTCTTTAACAGGGTGTAACCGAAGCGGAGCGCGAGGCATTTGAACTTCTCCCGGACGACGAGCGACAGTGTCATGAGTGCAAGACGACGTGCTTCCTGTCGTGCGTGACGTGCGCATGCACGCCGCACATCGCGTGCCCGCGGCATTACAGCACGCTGTGCTCGTGCCCGCCAGTGGTGCACAAACTGAGGTAAATAAATGTATTCCTTGTTTGTAAAATAGATATTTATTCTTCATACGTGACTTTATGTAATTCTATGTGTAATGTTTTTATTTCCCAAAAAAGAGGAGCTATATTTATTATATTGGCAATTGAGTTCTTACGAGTTACGAGCCTAATAGGGATGATGACTACATCTAAACTATTTAGTTATGAGAGTAGTAATTAGAGACATCACAAAAGTACAAAAAATAATTTTTTTTGCTAAATTAGTAAACAAAACTTACATCATTAGTTTAATGACATCATATACAATAACATTTATTATGGTAAGTATGAACTTAAACGCACAAATATCGGAGATCTTTACAAATATGTTCCTGCGGCCTCATACTTCATACACTTTAACCTAGACGTGACGACGATACGTATGGAGCGTTTTCACGAGATTTTTTTATACAATTTTGTATACAAGTCACTGTAGCTTTGAAAATATTGACTTTTGATGTACTCTTTCTTCTGAGAAGTTGACTATATTTAAGAGTACTATTCATTCATTATTTAAAAAAAAATTGTCATCTTGCCTATTATCTCGTTTTATTACAGGTATCGTTACACACTGGACGAGCTGCCCGCAATGCTGGACAAGTTAAAACGCAAGTCGGATCTGTTCCGCGAATGGGCTGAGGCGGTACAGAACGCGTTAGACCCAGACACGCCGAAAACCTGTGACTTGGACGGACTGCGTGCGCACCTCAAGCGGGCCCATGATCTCAAGGTATAATACTAGCAGAAGACACACATATGTATAATATAATAATAAAGATAGAAGTTAATGAGACACATAAAGTAACAAATAATAAGTTAACAATACAAAAAACATACATTGTTTTTATAGTTATAGTTCAGTTATAAATTTTACATCAATCCATTTTTTAATATAACTAAAAATGAAACTTAAGAACATTTTTCAATTTTGTAATGTTTTCTCCGTGTTATCTAAGTTTAAAGTCTTAAAAATGTGTTAGCGTCTGATCTTTATCTATTTTTTACAAGATAAAAATAATTTTACGATATAGATGCACAAAACGGAGCTGGTACGCGCACTAGAAACGGCGATCGAAGATGCGGAGAAATGCGCCACCGTGATTCAGCAGTTAGATCTGAATAAGATGCGCACGCGCACACGCCACCACGACCCCAAGTATCGGCTGACGGTGCACGAGCTAACGCTCTTCGCGGCCGAGATAGACGGGCTGGCGTGCGTGCTGCCTGAGGGTAAACTTATATTTTTTAGCTATATATTTAGTAACAGCACCATGTAAAGCATTACCAGGATGTGCACGCGTCGACCGCAATCTGTGTAGCTGTGCATAATGAACCAAATTCTCTTTCCCTTTTAATATTATTTAGTTTGTAAACAGTATAAAGTATTTATAATATTAAGTTTTTACTTCTCAATATTTGCTATTGAATATTAAGAATTGGCATTCTCATTTTTAGGGCTACGGCAAAAGAAAAAAAGGAACTCTTAAAGGAAATTTAATTCACCTTAACAACTTTTAAAATAACTTCTAATCTTTATGTAGGTTCTGCCGTGAAAGAAGTCCTACGTCAAACTGAAGAATTTGAAGATCGGGCGACAGATTTGTTGAATAAAGATCTGGATGATACAGATGCAGCATATGTTAAGGACTTGGACGAGGTATGTATTAAATATTATCAATCCTACAAAAAAAAAAAAAAATTCAACCTGTAACTAGATCTTATAAAAAATATTCATAAATAATTAAGATGTGATCTTTGTCTACCTAGGAATAGTTTAAGCTACTTGATAATAAAAAAATAAATGGGTAATAAGGCTTATGATGGTGGTGTCACAGGTGTGCGATCTCGGCAGTCGTCTGTGCATAGTTCTACCGCAGCTGGCGGCGCTGACAGCGCGCGCGGCACAGGCGCGCTGGCTGCTGGACGCGCGAGACGCCCGTGCCGCCGCGCCTACGCCCGCGCAGCTCGAGAAACTGTTACAGGACGCGACAGTGCTCGTGCCTCATGCGCGACTCGAGCCCGAGCGAGCGGCGCTGCAAAAGCTGCGATGTGAGTATTTTGGACTGACGTTAGATTTATTTTTATCTTTTGCTGCGTATTCGAAAGTGCTATAAGTTATCCGACATTGTTTACTTCAACTATTACCTTTCATCTCTATAAAACAGACAAAATATATGAATAAGCTATAATATAATATATAAAATATTAATATTCAGAATATTTATAACTAAAAGATGTTATTACAATTAACCATCCCAAGCACAATTAATTAGTAATTGAGATAATATGTGTTTGGATTATACAAATAGTGCCCTAAGAACTATGCATGTTACAAGGCTTGTGTTGAACATCTCAATTAATCTTTAACACCTTAATTTCATTTCAGTGCAAATAGAAGACTGGGAAGCAAGAGTGAAGGCGGTTCTTATTGAGCCCAACTCTGTCAAGCCGGAGCCTAACGATACAGTCTCTGACCCGCAACACACGACCTTGGCTGAGCTAGACGCTCTTCTGGCCGAGGGAGACGATATTGAGGCTACTTTACCGTCGCACCACGCGCTGCATACAGCTATATCTCACGCCAAAGACTGGCTGTCCAAGGTAAGCTTTTTTCTCAACTTGATGGTTCATGAAACTATACAACTACGTTATTTATGTCTTTCGGGAAACTTCGATTTCCATACATTATGCCACTGCCATAGAAATGCGATAGCTGATGATCATTAAGAAAGTAGTACTGTATATAAAGGACACGGGGAATGTTAATATGGAACGATTAGCCACAGAGACCAAAAATAAAATCAGTTAGACGTAAGCGTAATTACACCTGGATTATAACAGCATTGGTCGTATTTCGGCAGGAGGTTACTTCACACGATTCAGTATATCTAAACATTAATTTTATCTATCAGGTGGAAGAGATGCAATCTAAGGAACTGTATCCATACATGCACAGTGTCGAGGCGCTGGTGCGGCGTGGCTCGCAGATACCTCTAGCTCTATACGAGAAGGACCAACTGGCCGCCGCGCTGCACTCGGCGCACGAGTGGCGACGCGGTGCCTCTGAAATGTTCCTCAAGAAGGTTAGAATTTCTGATAATTATTAATCATTTTATATTAATACGTGTAGAAAAAACTTTATACGAAAGTTATGCGAATGGAGGAGTCTGAAATTTAGCACAGTTAAATTTTATATCGAGGAGGAGTGAGCTGCACTAATATTTTTTTATAGTAATACTCAAAAAATACATTTAATTAATAAAAATAACGTTACACACACTACTTCAGATATTGATATTAATTATGATACAATATTGTCACACGTTGTTTTTAATTTTAGTATAATATAAAATTATGTCAATATCAAAATTATTGGTTATCAAATCTTTTGTGTGCCTTTAACATTGATATAAGAAAGGTAGAGGATATGAAATAAGGTTACGTCACCTGCAGCCAAATGTTTCTCAAAATATGGCGTCGCCCCGCCCACAGCAAATAGCAACACTATTCCTACTTAGTCGATAATATCCATATCGATAAAATGATTACAGAAAATAATTATTTTTGGACTCCTTTCTCATAATTTATACTTGTCAAAGTATTTCTTGTGCTGGTTACAATTCAAAACAGAAAAATATCCCGATCGTTTACTGGTGGTAATAGCAAGTGAATGGTTCGAAAGCGCCCGACGGTTGTGGCAAAGAATACAAAATATTATGATTATGGTGGTGAGGATCACTCAAGCAATGGAATGAAAAATCCACCACAACCACAAACATTTATAATTTTATACAGGTGTTTTTTCATTCAGTGACCAAACTTTCAAGAGTGAATATACTCTTGAATATAAGCAACTTTTACTATGGGATCAACATTCCTACTTTTAAAAAAAACTGACTGAAAAAAACCTGTATAGGTAGGTAATAGAATACAGCTGCCTATTAATTAATAGGGCTGCTTCCGCCAACACACTCTGACATTAACGATTCACTAAAGAGCATTTTTAAAAGAAGAAGAAGAAGAATAGGGCTGCTGGTCTTTAACTAGTTTGAACACCTTAGTAGGGAAATAACCACCAACTAAAGTGAGCATCTATAGATAACCAATCTATAGTTGCTTTCTTTATTTCGTGGTAAAAAATATTATAATCGTGTGCAACTTCACTTGTCTATATAACTTTTCCACGTTTTTTGGTGTTGTAGGTGCCACTTCCTGGAAAATAAAGTAGCTTTATAGTGTTTTAACAGGTGTTCTAAAATATTTAAAAACTGAAAGTTATTTGATAGGCAAAATAAAATAAACATGAAATGTTTATTTTATTTTTACAAATCTTGTTATAAGTAACTAAAGGCTCTGGGTGTTCGAAAAAGTACATGGATATGATGTCATTCATATCAAATAATTTTTATCAGCATGCAAATATTAAAGAATAATAAAATGAAGCTTGTGCGTAACAATATTTTACTGTGATTCTTTACTATAATAACAAAATATCTTTTAAAATTGAGACAGGTTATAAAGAAATTATTTATGTCAGTTGCATATTAATGTGAAAAAAATCTATAAATGTTACAACCAATACATGATAGTAAGTCAGTTATCAACTTTATACAAAGAATGAAAATACTAACCATGGAGCTTTCTCGTGTATTTAGTGACAAATCTACATCTATATTTGTTACTTGTAACTGTTCCGTATATGTAGGTTTGTCTATGTCCGTCGGCATAAGCTGAAAAAATACATTTTATTTATTGAGTTGCATGATATAAGCTGTTTTAGAATTATCATTTGACCTTTCAATCGTTAGTGAGACACAATAAAAAATCTATTGTTATCTGGAAGTCGGTATACAAATAATAACCGACAGGAATGTATATATTTTCAATGACAAGCGTCATGCAAATAAAACAATAATAAAATATATTTAAAATATAAATTTATGTAATAATGAATATATTGAAATTATATTACAAATTTATATTATTAATAAAATGAGATAACAGATCTTAGATCAAAGCTAAATTAATAATGATAAGTAAAGAGCTTACATTGCAAGGTGGTACAATATTTGCTGCGCATGGTTCTACAAGTGATAGTATTGAAGTGGTAGGCTACAATAAAAATACAAGAATTAGCATTTTTTCTCCTGAATTAGGGCAGTATTTAGTATTCATTTGGAAATAATAATAAAATTTACCCCTTGTAAGCTATATTCTCAATATTGTCAGTTTTCATTGACAATGTTATTCGAGCCACTGAAGATGAAGTAAACTGAAAAGACAGAAAACCTTTATTAAAATTTAAAGGCCTCAGAAGTGGGAATTTTATGTCTGATTATGCTCTAAGTCTGGTGTCAGAAATGAGAAATTAGAAAATTGTTATTGGATATCAGATTCCAGTTAAGTGTGGATGAATTTTTATTGTACGGTAATTTAAATATAATTAATCGTTATTATTTGACTAAATACCATAAAATGTGTAACTGCATTATTTATTTGCAAAATAAATACTGGAGTAAGAGTAGGTACCAACATCCTCTTTTATGCGCACCACACCCAGTGTTCTATTAACACAATTTGCCGCAAAATGCTTGGAGCATGTTCTTAATACTGCTGCTGGTTTTATGTTTTCCGTCCATATATTTTTAAAGGGCTTCATTTGTAGAAAATCTGTAAAAATAATGCTTATCATTGTTCATTGATATAAAATAAATAATATCAAATTAGTTAGGTCTATTTGCTATTGAAACTGTAACTTAATATTTTTATTATTACTTAATATATGCCATAATTACGGTACATAATTTTCAAGTTAACTCTCGTGAAATACATCTAGAACACTGTGATTTCATAGATAAACATAGAAACATTAACTGTATTCATAATAACGAGACTATCAATAATTTTCGTCTCAATTGAGTTTATGAGTTTATTTCGAATAAACTTAAAATACGTAGATATCCCAGCAGCACTACGATTTTATGTAAACATTCAAAATATTCACTTTTTCTTAAGAAATAGTTGTAATTAGTAGTTTGAATGATGGATAATATAGGAAAACGCAATATGAGAGTTCCTTATAAAACGTAATTAACATTAAAAAAAGCGTGTTAATAAACATGAATATTGGAAAAACCATGACTAACCATAAAAATGACAATCCTTCGTAATTTCTTCGAGAATTTGAATTACATCCTCTTATGCAACACTTTGTCATGTTGGTTTTTGCTTAATTAATTATCAAATACAACCAAAAGTCACAAAACACAGGCACTTCACTGTAAAACTAAAAATAAATTCCGAACAAGAGCTATTTGACAGACGAAGTACCTAATAAAAGTGAAATTATAAAATGGTGTCGTGTTTAAAATGTGTTTCAAGGGGTGTGTGTGTGTGTTTGAAATCACGAAAAATATCAATAAAAAAATTTAATGCAATGACGTAAACCTTATATCTTTTACTTATGTAACTAATGACGTGTTAAAACGAGACAGATATGTTTTTGCTACTGAGGTACATATTTGCATTATATTTGTATAACGAAAAAATATATATTCAATTTAGTGCATATCCTCTACCTTTCTTGTATCATTGGCCTTTAAGCACACTCCTTTTTGTATGTTGTTTATCTTAAATCGTATTAAATAGTTGCCGGCCTAGGTATCCAAATATGTGGTAATTTAGTTGATTACAGCATCTGCAACTATTCCTACCTCCACAGAACTGGTCGTACTCACTCCTAGAGGCCTTATCACCACGTGCTGGCCCTGCCGAAGGCACCGGGAAGCGGCGCGGGCGCGGCGAATGTTCTGCGGCGTTATTGGAACATTTCAGTGAGGACGCTTCGCCAACTGAGATCGTGGCTGCCTTCAAAAACGCCGAGCAAAAGGAGCTGGCTTATGTAAAAGAGCTGAGGTATGCTTGTTGAGGAATTTGTTGTTAGAAATATGAATGCAATCCGAAGCAAATGTGTATACATTACTACTTATTTTAAAGAGCGTAATATTTTCGTATTTTTAACCCCCGATGCAAAAAGAGGCGTGTAAAAGTCTGTTTTGCACAATATTGAGCACGACTCTCTATGCGTCTATGCGTCTCGTTTCATATAATTATTTTGTAATTGATTGTATCAAGTATCAGATTATTTTAAGTGACAGCCGAGCACACTCTATTTGTATATTGACAGAGGAGTTACAGATTTACAATTAGGTTTTTTTCATCGCAGAGGCCGCAATTTGCGCAAGGATGTGAGAGCGCCGCCAACCGCCGGACTGACGTTCTGCACGTGTCAGAAGCGGCAGTACGGTGTCATGTCACAATGTGAAATATGCAAGGATTGGTTCCATGGTAAGTTGAACTTGTAATTTATACATAGTTGGAAACTACAGCTTTTGTGGATGTATTTTTTAATGAATCGGACCAGGAAACGAGCAGATGGATCACCTAACGGTAAGCGATTACCGCCGCCCATAGCCTTTCGCAACACCAGAGGAGTTATACTTGTAACATTGCGTTCTTAGTCCTTAAAATCGCCGATCCGCCGATTTCGTGCTTTGAAATAATTTACAATATAATTTCATAATATTTATGATAGATTTGTCTGATGCGACGTCAAAATTATTTCGGTGTCAACCTTAGGCTTCTGGCAGAATGTTGCAAAAAGCGATGGTTTGTCAATAATATGAGAACCTTAGGCTTACGCCTTATCGCCCATGCTCGAGCTGTCACTTGTAGAGTGTCGGCCCTGTGCCTCTGGTAACCTCATTCACTCGATTCTCGATTCGACTCGGTTATTTCACGCCGGTTTTCAGCAGCCTGCAACCGGCAGTATTGTAATCTAGTTCTTAGTATATTTTAAATATGTATGTCTAAGTAGTTCTGTTGGCAAGCTGAATGAATAAATAAATCTATCATTACAGCGTCGTGTGTCGCCGGCACTAATGAGGAGGAGCCGGACGGCGGGGAGTCCCCTGAGCGTGCGGAACTGCCGCCGGAGCCCAAGTTCTTATGCCCGGACTGCACGCGCACCAAACGCCCGCGGCTGCATCGCATACTCGCGCTGCTGGTGAGATATTTATGGAATTTCTTATGAAATAAAATTTTGTATTATTACTTGATTTTTGCAACCATATTGTCATATCAGTATTTCTTCCCTGTTTTCTGCAAGCTAAAGTACGACAACGGATAGTAAAATCGAGTTTTTAGTCTTGTGTCTGTAATTTTGCTTTCTGTGATTTTAATCATATTTTAGATCACAGTACGTACGATCCAATGGTTATCAGAATTGGAATGGACAGTATTATAACTAAAATGTTTAAACTAGGTCTGGCTTCAAAAGCTACCAGTTCGTTTGGCGGAGGGCGAAGCGCTACAATGCGTGACGGAGCGTGCGATGGGGTGGCAGGACGCAGCGCGTGCGCAGCTATCTGCACTGCCGCCGCGCACGCTCGCCAAGGACACGCATGTGGCTAGGTACTATTTTGTTATCTATTGTTTCTATTAGCTTGTAGGCGTTTGTATAATATTCATTTGTATAATACTCGTTTGTATTATACAATATACTTCAATTTATGTAAAAAAAAAAAAACTATAAATGTTGAAAGCTAAAATTCCGATTTCCACAGGTCATCAGCTAACTTGGAACACGCCTACAGCGCCTCACCGCGTTCACCCAGTGCCCGTGTGAGCCCTGGCCAACTACAAAAACTTGAAGATCTCATGCTGGAAGGTGACCTTTTAGAGGTTCGTATACTAAACATTTTAAGTATCAAAAATTGATGCTACTTGGTCTCAACATTTCCGTTTTTTTTTGTTGCATAACGTCATCGACAACTAACGCCCACTTTTTGGGATCGTCGTGCCTTTCCTCTATGTGATTAGGAATAAGCTGTTTATATGTATATAATAACAACTCATGTGGATGATGTCAGGTGCGACTAGAGGAGCAAGCGGGCGTGTGGAGTGCAGTCTGCGCAGCGCGGGTGGCGGAGGGGCGGGGCGCGCGTGTGCTCGACGCTGGACGACGTAAACGAGCGCAACGCACGCCGCGCCCGCACAGGCAGCTCAAGCGCACGCGCCCGCACCATACCGCCGCCACCACGAAGACGATCAAACGTGGGTCCAGCACCACCACGAATTATCTCAATAGGAAACAGGTAAGGTATTTTTATTATAACTAATAAATTTCCGGTATAAAATAACTACATAAAAATTAAGAACTCCGTCAGTATACATTGCATATTTTGGTAGGGTATGGCCTGAATCCTATACGTTTTAACTGTATAAAATGGTATACTGTGAAAGAAATAAGTATTAACTCTACGATGAATACTTATGGAATCTTGTCACTCAGGGTCTGTCATCTGGGTCCGGCTTAATGATGCGGAAACACTACATGGCGCGCCAGGAGCGACGCAAACGGGGCCTGCCCACTACCAGGGGCAAACTCGCGCGACATACTCGTCCAGGTAAGATTTTTTAACTTTCATACAAGAGTAACAATTTAAAAACAATCCAACAGCAAATTTCGAATAAATGACATAAATTATATTCATTAACTTAGGAGACATTAATCTTTACTCCCATGGTACTTCCCATTGGATCTTTGTGCTGTCTAAAGCTTTGGTTGGGGAGATTTCTTCTGATTACGTTCGTTGCAGTTAAGTTTTTTGCTTAACTCAAGACAGTTATAACAAAAGGTTTTTGTGGTTGGGTAATGCTGTCGATCCTGGCTCACAGCGGTGGGAATGTGTCGTAGGCCAATGTCCGTTTAAAATTCCGAGTAACAATTTCATAAAATTAAAAGAAATGAAAAAAAATATATTTTTTAAAATAAGTTTATTTATCCATATTGTTCTTTTATTTCATGATTTCTATATATTACTTTTTTTAAGCCAAGTACTAAAGGAAATACTCATTCAATGTAATATGAAATGATGTATAAGTCAAGTAGCATATTGTTACCAAAGTGTGATTTTCAAAAACGAGGATTACAATGCGTGTCATTTCATATTAACTTAAACCTGATATTAATATGCAGTGGGTCAAGCTCGAGCAGCGACGGCGCGCCCGGGTCCAAGTCGTCAGGAGGCGAGTTCCTCGTCCGAGTCTTCGGCAGAGGACGACGAGGACTGCGCCGCAGAGTCGTGCCTTCGTCCCACAGGTTGGTGTCAAAAACTGTGTATAAGGGTTTTGTTTGTTTTTTTTAATCCTGTTATTTAGAAAAAATAATATTTTGTGCAAAATTTTGATTTACTAACAAGATTATATTATACTTTGTTATTTAACAGGAAAAATATACTGGGTGCAATGCGACGGCGGCTGTGATCAGTGGTTCCATATGCACTGCGTCGGCCTGAGCCACGGTGCTCTGCGCGAAGATGACGACTACGTGTGCGGCGCGTGCGCGCAGCCCCGCTCCGCCGGGAAGCCCCGCCCCACGCCCATGTCACGCCCCGCACCCGCGTCGCGCCCCGCCCCTCTCGCGAACTGACTAACGTGAGTGTGTGACATTTCAAGTGTCAAATATAAGTCCACTTGTTCTGGGAAAGCCCCGCCAAATCCTACGTCACGCCCCGCCCCACGCCCGTCGGAAACTAAGTGCCGAGTGTCGTGGTGTGTGGCGTTATTCAATAACGTCCCTGCCCGCGTCTTTTGGGACTGAGTGAGTGAGTGAGTTTGTAAAACTGTACCAACAAGTTTATTTCTCGCTTGTTTGGTTGATGAACCGGACTGTGTCACAATCTTTCTCTATCTGCTTTGACGCTATCTGACCCGATTTTTTAAAGCACAATTGTAAAAGCCAAGAAACGAAAAATACTTGAATGCTGAATGTATCATACATTTTTTTTGTTTAAAGTGAATAATCGGATTTTTTCTTACCTTTTAAACTCAATACAATTTATAAATGAACAAAATATTATATTACTTATAGAATTTTTTATAAGTCTGTCATCATAATAATCAAAGTCGATAAATTTATATAATAGAGTACTGTTAAGTATTAATTATTCTGAAGTACCGAAGAACTTAAAATGAACAGAAGTTACTTCTAATTCTACTTAATGTTTTTGATCAATCTATCAATGAAAATATCATTGGGTTAATCTAACTTTAAATTTAAGAGTGGAATTAGTAGGGAACGGAAAAGACTGATCAGACTTGATGTAAGCGAGTAGAGCTATAGACGAGTCAGCATCAGTAAATTTACATTATACAGGTTTACTTTACATAAGACAGTAACTGATGCAAAAGTGGTTTGAACTTTGTGCAGTAAAAAAATTATTTGACAGAGTACAAGAAAAGTTTATATTATTTTATGATACCTTTTTGTCTGTGGCTTCCTGGATTATTCCTTCAGAAGACCATGGGTAGTTTTTGGCTTACCCCCCAATACTGAAACACTATTCAAAATTAAGAGCCCTCCTATTCACAAGCTGTCGCTGTCTCTGCTAGCTGAAATAACAAGGACAGCATGTGACTTGGGCGACACTTAATTTAACTATCGTTTCAGTTTTTGGCCCTTAGTCTTGTTGTCCATGGTACCCTTAAAGATACATAGACTGGGGCCATTGGCAAAAAGTAATACACAAGATTATCAAATCATTTTTAGTTATGCTACTTTTCCACAGACAGTTTAAAGTCTTATATAATGGTGTAAAAGTAAGCCTAGATTTCATGATTTTCATACACATGTAAAAAATTAATTAATTAAATATTTTGCATATGGTGTCACCAAATATTCTCATAATTTGAGTCTTTAAAATGTTATTTTTCAAGTTTATGATATCTAAGTAATTTCGTAGGAAAATTAATAGGCAATTATCCTATTGTGAAAATATACATCAAACTATTGATATTTTATCACTAAACATTATTAAAAACCAATTTAACCAACACTTTACTATAAAATATGTATGATTTTTGTAAAATATAAATAATAAAATAACAAATTTTTTCACGTTTGACCACGTGATTAGAAACGCACAGTCGTCAAACGTGACGTCATATTCGTGTACGTCTTCTTCTTTAAAAAAAATGGCCCCCCTAATCCCATAATTACGTCAGTAAACGTCATTTAAAAAAATTATGTCACCTGTCAGTTGAAGTTAAGTGCAAGTTTTGTGCGTATTATCAGCGTTTCTCTTCGATAATAATAGTATAGCACCATATAAAAGGCAAACGCCTTCAAATAGTAAAATTACCAAAGTTAACACCAAGCATTCTAGGATTTGACATGTTTTGTGTGATTTGATAGTTGACAGGTGGTTACAAGAATGTGACGTCATGACAACACATTGTAAGGTTTTGGCGGCTTTATGAATTATTTAAACTTTTACGCTGATTGCATATTTTATATTTTATCTACTTAAAATAGTTATTAGTTGTTTAAAAAAACGTTTGCCAGTAATAATTTTCCACTAATGAGTTGAGATAAAATGTAACACCATCTACGCATAATAGTCTTTACTAAGGTTAAGGTTCACCTTGTTTACTTACTGACAGTAAAACTCGTACAGTTTTTTTATGTGAAGAGTTATGTTGGTGATACTGTATTGTCTAATACTGAATGTAGACTTTCGAAGCGAGCGTCTATAGCGACAGTGCGATAGATTACTATAGTACTGAATTGTATGGGACGGCTTTCGAGCGCCGCGACACTGCACGACACTGTCACAGCGATCTGACATCTGTCGCACTGACGCGGCGGCACTGTCGCTATAGAGTATAGACGCTCGCTTCGAAAGTCTACCTTAAACTACAATAACTTCCCGAAAACTGTGTTCATAAGCCACCTTCAGATATCTGCTTGTACTATAATTTTACCCCCGTGCTTTTGCCAACTTGCATTATGTATGGCTTCAATAATAAAATACTATGAAGCTGTAGAATATAATATCTGTTACTTAGATCGATGTTTGTCCACAGATTTATATAAAATGGAGATGTTAAATCAGTGTTGTTAGTAGATTTTATTCTAAATGAAACGGCAACAAAAATATCTGATTATAATAACAATTATTCGGCGTTGTTAAATTATTTGAGAGGTAGATAAATATTGAAATTCACACAGTTTTGAATTGCACATTCAGATATTTTTGCTTCTGACTGTACCTGAAATGAGCCTTCATTTACACAAATGTTTTAGACAATTGTATTCTCCATCTATGAGAATTTTATTCTAGAAAGGTTAATCAAGTCTAGCACTTGTGCATTAAAATTTTTGTGTGAGAATCTGTCTCCCTGATTTTGCATAATTTTTAGAACAATTAATTATTGAATATTAGTGTGAATGAAGACTTGAGATATAAATATTTATATCTGTGGTGTAAAATAAATGTTATTAAAGTAATTATCGTCAAAGAGTATTGTGCATACATATTTACTTTTTTTTACAAGTATAATGTATTGTTTTTTATAATACTTATTATTTAAACATCCGTACAGTATGTCGCATCACTTACTGAGTCAATATTATGAAGTAAATATTGGGAGTGCGAGATAGATTTTTGTAAATATTTTTTTAAGGTAAATAGATGAAATTTTTAATAAATATTTTAGTGTTTGACAATTTGATAATGTACGTGTGAGTGGGTGCATGGTCGTCTTCATTTTGTATGTAGTCATTGGAGCATATACCGGCATTAGTTATGTATTATAGTTCACACATCTGTGCCTCCTGTATAGATACATACGAGGCTATCCGTAAATTACCATTTGTATAAACGTTGTAATTACTTTTAGGTAATATTTAATAAAATTCTTTTATCAGATGGAATATTTTTATTTAACCGTCTACACTCTACAATCTACATGATGCCTGAGTGATACTAATGTTGCTTACACACGTACAGATTTGGTTTGGAGCGGACCATTATGACAGCACGAAATCACGATACTCTTGTGTTTAATTTTCAGCTCTATTGTATTAGCACATTTACAGTGCATTCCGTTTTCTGTACTGTGTTCCAATTCTCAAAAATATTTGTCCCCAAACTTAAATAAACTGATAAATAATAAAACAATTATGTTCTGTTATTATTATTCCGTCCTTTTTTTAATACTTTATGCACAAAATTAGTACAAAGTGTGGCATTTTGTACCAGCCAACCTTAGGGTGATGCAGACAGGGTGAGTTAGATGCAAAAAACGATTTATGGAATACATCCATTCGTTTTTACATTAAAATATACTCCCAAATTTTTTTTTCTACAGGTTGACTTTTGAAATCGCTTGTCGATGTTATATCGTTCAATAGCTTAATTTAATTAAAAACAAGAAAATACAAACCTCTAAAATAATCTTAAAAATCCTAGAGAATTTTTTTCCCTAATTTTAGGGAGAAACCCCCTAGTTGGCAAACATATCCGTGGTCTGCTCCGGACCAAATCCGTACGTCTGTTAATGATTTATGTAACTCCGCATGACTAGAGCTCTCATGGTAGATATAAATTATAATAATATAATAGTATTGTATTGAGCGTGTATTCTATCGTTTTGATTCGATTTATGCATACCTATACTCACTTTATCTCATGAAAACTTTTTTCTTTGTTACATTGCTATCTTATCCATTCATTGAGATTGTATAATAAAGTGTTACACACGAGCAGTCAAGGCCAAGTATAAAATTACGTCTGATTTTTATTCTGAATATTATCCTTGTTCTCTGGTTGAATAGATTTGCTCGTCTCGACCTCTTCTCTATGTGTCTTAGTACATCTAAAATCATCTTCTATTTCTTGTAGAGTTTTTCCCATAGTTTCTGGTAGTGAAAACCATAAGTATAACATGTTAGCTGTCAACAATAAGGAATACAAGCCGTAGGTTCCATGTAACCCTATCGTATCCAATAACAAGGGGAATGTCTTCAAAATGGCGAACATGAAGAGACTTCCGGATAGAACACTTATCATTCCTCCTGTGCCCCTGTACGCCAGGGGAAATATTTCTCCGGTAATCACACTTGGCATCGGAACCATGCCCACGGCGACTGACAACATCTGCATATTGACTAATATCACTGGGATCCACATATCCGAATATACATCTGTTGAACTTATCCAAAATGAATAAACGGCAATGGCTACTTGACTAACTATACACAATAAAGTGGTACCGAACACCATGACTCTTCTCTTCACACGTTTTATTATGTAGACTGCGGCTGCATTCGAGACCATTCTTTGTGAGTCTAAAAATACCATCCAAAAGTGAGCATTTGCGCCTGGGCCCATGAGACTGGTCAGAACAGACATGGAGTAATTAGCCATAATGGTACCTCCGGCCATGTGCATCATCACGTTGAAACTGATGACAATAAGAATGGGCTTGAAGAATTCTGTTTGACGCACTATCCACAAGGCCTTTTTGATTCCCCGGCCGTGATTGTCCTGCATTTCTGCCGCTTCTAAGGCCAGCTTGGCTTTAACCATGCTTTCTAATTCATCGTTTCCCTTTGGACCTCTCAACCAGAGGAATACTCTTCTGAACTCCTCTAGTCTTCCCTTAGCTAGCAACCAACTTGGCGACTCCGGCATGTATATCGCCAACACAAAACTAGTGAAAGCGAAGAAAACCGAAACGAGGGCAGTTTTTTGCCAGCTAAACAAGGATCCTATGAGATGTACGATGAATACTCCAAATCCTTGGCAAAGTGACACTACCATGAGGAAGGCCCCTCGGTTTTGTGGACCTGTGTACTCGCCGACAAGGATTGACCGCAGGATGTTCAGAAAACCACAGGATATTCCTTGAACTACTCTTCCGACGAGAAGTACCTGCGAAATTTAACCCATGAACTCAGAAGAAAAAGCTTTCGTCGTTGTAAAATTCTTGTGTCTTAGCTCAAAATCATTAATCATGATTGAAATAAAGTGTAATGATACAATTGATATATCAATTATCATCAACCTTGCTGCGGATGAAAATTGATAGAGGTCAATTGCTTGCAGCATGGAAATGCTCAGAACAATTTCCTATCAATTTTGTTATGGATACCATTTAATGGTGTCAGGTTAGTTGCCATTTTTAGGGTTTCGTAATACTCAAGGAACACTTATAGTTTCGCTCTGTCCGTCCGTCCGTCTGTCTGTCTGTCTGTCCGCGCTTCTAGCTTCTGTAATTATGAAAATAAATGGATAAAATTTGGTACAGTTAAAGACTGTGTACCTATAGATCTCGGTTTTGGCATCATAAAATAATAATAATTTTACATTTTAGGGGTGGCCCACCATACATGTGAAGTGGAGACGAAAATTATTTCTTCTTTCTAACAAAGGTAACATACATGATTTTTTTTCAAAGTCAACCATTTTCGGATGATCAGCCTTCAAAGTGGCGCAGTTGGTCCTCCCAGGCATTTCTAAGCTATAAGAGATATAAACTTGTTACTTTCTATGTTGATAGATCATGCTAAAAACTCTTTAGGAAAATTATTTTGAGCGGAATCGGACAATAACTTTCGAAGTAATTCAAAGAGAACTTATAGTGCGTTGATAGTTACGGAACCCTCCTTAGACATGTCCTGACGTCATGCTCTTGGGTAGGTTATTTAATAAAGAAATGTATTTGTCTCTCTCATCTCAAAAAAACGATCTATACCTACAGCATCTTAAATTAAGCAAATCCTATAGAGTTACCTCTACATTCGGAGCCAGTATAATGAGGAACCATCCAATCATCATCAACAGCGCCATGGTCAAGCTCGCTGCTTTGCGTCCGAATCTTTCCATTATCACCGGGGTGAGTAAATTTCCAAGCAGTGAAGAAAGTGGGAATGCAGCCGCTGAAACATCAGGAGAGGATTTGGTATATAAGACAGTAAGAGCTGCTGCACGCAAACATTTGAAACACAAGGTAAACTAACGGTCCTCTGATTTCTTGGGAGGATAATTGGCAAAGAACTTAAAACTATAGAAGTGGTGCCTTCTGAATTTGGTGTTCTTTGTATGAGCTCTTTAAGATAAATGCAGGAGTAGGTAATCAGAGTGAACGGGTTTTTTATGAGAAAATGGACGTCCTTACCTATCCATGATTCCGTATTTCTGCTTATGTGAAATAGCGCATTTACTTCTCTGAGTTGTGGCAAAAGTATGGCAGGGAACCCAACGACGCATCCTAACCCGATCACGTTGAAGCAGGCGGTGGCTGTGACAAAACACTGTAATATTTAAAACACACGTGTAAGTTATTATGTTTGTAATTTCGGATATCATATCATAAGATAATATAAATTAAGGATATGATGCTATCTTTCAAAGCGGACTCGATTGGCTAGAAATGAGGCGTGAACTGAAATACGCGGCAGTACCTATATCTATCAATAGCAGGGTAGATCGTAGCCTTGGACAAAAATAGGCGTTTTTAAAGAAAAGTAATACTAGTTAGAGACATACAGAACTAATTGTCGAGACTTTTAAAGGACCGATCAAAATAGCCACTAGTGCCAATTTCACCAACGCCCGTTAAAGTTAATTGTTGATTAAATATCATATCTCTCTCGTTCTTCGTATTAGCGAAAGAAAAGACATGATATTTAGTTCAGACATATGATTAGCACTAACAGGCGTTGGTGAAATTGGTACTTGGCCTGTTAGATGATACTGTGGGAAAACGAAGTTAATATACGACCGAACGCGACAATACCTACCAATGCGCACAGCCCAGAGGCTGTTTCTTCCTTATTTCCTTGGGTCACATGGGCCAATCGCTCCTGATCTTACCACCTAGGCAGTGCCGGATTTAGAGATCTGGAAGCCTCGGGCAACAATGGAGTGGAGGCCCCCTGGCTCCAAATTATTTTCCGAATAAAATGGTAAATTTTTTTCAGTCAAGTTTTTCAATAAATTTATTGTAACCAAGTATAGATTCCTTTATTATTTAACAAACATCTTGATTCGTAACTGGTCGACCACTGGGATAAAGGCAGTTTCTTCGGTGACAGATTTGCGTCTTGTGCTTTCCCATAATCGACTGGTGACCCGAAGTGGAGTTTACTGTGGAGGCCCGGGGCTGTAGCCGATAGCTGTACGAAATGTATGGGATTTGACATAAGATGCCTTATGTCAAATTCCATACTTTCGTATTGAGTAAAGGCCCAGGTGCAGGGCCGGATTTAAGGGGCTACAGCTCCGGGCCTCCACAGTAGACTCCACTTCGGAAAAAAAAATCAGTCGATTACGGGAAAGCACAAGACGCAAATCTGCCACTTAACGATAACCTATGTCGAATCCCATACATTTTTAATTTCGAACTTCGCTGTGGAAATTATGGAATGCATCTTGACTAAAGGCTCTGTTCTTGCCACTCTTGCCACAAAAATGGAGAAAACTAAAACCTAACTTACTAACCTAACCTAACCTAACCTAAGTATTGTAACTTACCAAAATCACAATGACAGAAATCGACATGACATTCGAGCACATGAACCCCAAATAAGCATCTGGTGAAGATGGACTAACAAGTGATATCTGCGAAGCAGCTTACAAGGCAGACCCTCAAACCCTAGCAGCTTTACTCAACTAAAACTAAACCTAAGAACTGGCTGCTTTCCTGTAATATGGAAACGAGCCACCATCATAGTCTTAAGGAAACCCGGCAAGGAAAGCTATAATAGCCCAAAATCCTATTGGCCTCCTACCTAGTACGGGAAAGCTATTCGAGAAAATCCTGTGTAGAAGATTGCTTTGGAGCCTGGGTTGCGAAAGGCAACTTAACCCAAGACAATATGGGTTCATGCCTCAGCGTCTCACCGAAGATGCCATCTACGATGCCACGGAAATAATAAGACAAGCAGTCGAACAGAAGAAAATTGTAGCCGTGGTGTCGCTAGACATTGAGGGAGCATTTGACAACGCCTGGTGACCCAAGACAAAACAATAACTACACAGGAAAAACTTAGACAAACACCTACTAAAAACCATGTTTGATTACCTAGACGACCGACAAATCAAACTTACATATGCAGGGCATACAGAAAGATCCGCAGAAATGGGCTGCATACAAGGTTCAGTGGTTCAGTTCCATTAATGTGGAACATCCTGATGGACCCACTCCTTGTAGAAGTGGAAAACCTTGAAGCACATGTTCAGGCCTTTGCAGACGACCTGCTGATCATAGCAACTGGTAACGAGGGAAGTGTAGTGAAGGAAATCACCAACAAGGCCCTGAAAGTGATAGAAAAATGGGGACAGGACAATAAACTCCGATTTGCGGCTCATAAAACTCAAACAATAATCGTAACAAAGAAAATCAAGTTTGATCAGCCCAAATTGGAGTTTTGAGATACTAACCTGAAATACTCAAATAGCCTAAAACTCCTAGGGCTCTCACCTTAGACAAAAAACTCACTTTCAGGGAACACATAGAGGAAATGAACAAAAAAAACAATCAACATATGCAAGAAAATGACAACGGCGGCGAAAACAACATGGGGACTTCACAGCGACATCCTGAGAATCCTGTACAGCGCAGTAGTAGAACCTACAATCCTGTATGCGGCCAGCGTATGGGAGCCTGTAATAAAAAATAAATACATCAGGGAGAAAATAGACCGAATAAACCGACAATTCACTATAAAGATGTCAAAGGCTCATAAGACTACCTCCCTGATGGACAGCATCCTCCTTAGCGGCACCATACCCCTGCACCTCAGAATAAAGGAAAACGCAGCGCTGTACAAAATAAAAAGCCAATAGAAGAGTACCCGGATCGGAGAATGGAAATAAGAGCCCATCCATTTGACCTGCCTCACCCAGCGGAGCGTGCCCCACTGCTTTTCCATCTTATCTCCGAAGAAAAGGATCTGGAACACATACAAAAAGAAATACCAACCTTATACACAGATGGCAGCAAGCTGGATGGCAAGGTAGGAGCAGCAGTTAGTTGGTGGGAAAGAGGTGAGGAAGTTAGGACGAGTAAAATAAAGCTCTAAGGATACTGCCATCTGGAGTAGTATAGATGCTCACAAACATCAAAAACCCGGGACGCAGAAGAGCAAACCTTCTATCTAACTCAAGACGCTGGCAGACCCAAATATCCTAAATGCAGTTGTCGTGGACATAAGAAACCACATCAGGGCAAACATGGCCACGATATACTGGTACTGGATAAAAGCCCATATTGGTGTGGAGGGCAACGAAAGAGCGGACGAACTAGCGAAAGAAGCCACCAAGGCCAAGACAACCCCAGCGTATGAAGCGGTGCCAACAAGCGCAGCCAAATACCAGATAAGAAGGCGCACCCTGGAGATCTATCAAAAAGAGATCGAAGAGAGACGCAGGAAAAAAAAATCTTTCACTTCTTCAATGGTGTTCGCCAAGCCCACAAAATTATCACCGAATTACCAAAAGACAACCACATGGCACAAATACTGACAGGGCACGGTGGGTTTGGCGAATACCTACACCGATTTAAAATTAACTGCAACTACAGAATCTGCGAGTGTGACGGCGTATCTGTACTATAAGAGACACAATGACCAACAAAAAACATAGAAAGATATTTACAGCAATGGCAAGAGAAATAGCAACAAAGGTGATCAGAGACAACAAAACAAAATGAGGACGAAAAGGTAGCAGAACATCATGGCACGGAACCAATTTAAAAAAAAAAACATTCTAATTGTACCTAGTAAAAAACAAAAAGAAACAAGGCTGTCGGAAAATAAAAACCGACAGTATATTATGTCATATTATGTCATAATTCAAACCAAAATATTTTTTTCTTAAATCAGTTTCTATCCATAGACGTATATATTATAGACGGGATATGTTGGGCAAAAAGTGTTTCTAGTTAAATGGCCCCACTTGATGAGCTGATGAGCCTATGTTGAGTTTTGAAATATTTGTTTCTATCACTATATTATACTACTATTTTAAATGTGAAAGTTTGTGAGGGTGGCTGAATGGATGTTTGTTACTGTATCACGCAAAAACTACTGAACGGATTTGGATGAAATTTGGTATGGTAGTAGACCGAGAGGCTCTGGATTAAAACATAGGTCCAAGTATTTACCCCGAAAAATACCGTATCCCCGTGGATACTATATTAACGCAAGCGGAGCCGCGGGAGAAAGCTAATAGTACTTATATAATTTTATGTATGTAATGTGTAAAAAAGTATGCACAAAATGTAAAAAAAAGGTTAAGCAATTTTGTATTTATATGTTATTAATATGTAACATTTATATTTTATTTATACCTATATCATGCTTATTTTGATTATTAATTGTTGTGTTGTTTCACCCAAAAGTGTTTCAAATAATTAAAATAAGCTTAAAAAAAAATTGTGAATTGACGAATAAGTAATAATTATTATTAACGCCTATCTTACGCAAAGGTTAATAAGCCATCATAACATAAGCGATTATATTTGTAAGCACTAAGTATGAGACTTATATTAATATGTATTCTGTGGATTAAGTAAAAAAAAATTACCTGTCTATAAATCGGCTTCATCGTCGAGTCTTTGTTACAATTTCTAATAAATATCCTCTATTCGCAGCCATCGGCACTATCTTGTAACGTAAAACAAACTGATCGAATGCCTCAACATTGTATCTTTATCTTTTATGTATTTATCTTTTGTGACTAATAATAAATCGGTTATATTCCTGGTTAGTAAAATTGGCACCGTGTACACGTCGAGTAGTAGCTTAGATAAATCGGCAGATAATATTAGGATTCAGGTGAGTAGGTATGCTTTTTGAAGACAACACCAATAAGCTCGCGTCAATTGGACTTATGCTATGATAACCAGAAAAATGTAATTCTACTATTTATGCAAATACGGAAATTAGAATAGAACTACTTATAAGTATTGTAAATCGAGTTTATAACCAGAAATTGAAACCGGCCTAGTGCGAGGCGGACTCGCACATGAAGGGTTCCGTACAATTATGGTACAAAAAATCGGTAAAAAAAATCACATTTGTTGTAGGCATGGCCCTCCTCAAAATATGACTATAATATTTAATTCTTTTAGTTTTTTTTGTTTAGTTATAGCGGCAGCCGGCATCAGAATTGGGTGGGTACAGTGCGACCATGTTTCTATGGGTTTTTGACAGAGCTGTCATTTCTCATACGTCGTCAGTCAATTTCTATAGAAAAACGAATATAGTTAAAACCTTAAGCTCTATTTTACTGTACATTTGAGAAAATTTCAACTGTCTAGCTATCACTGTAGTGGTGACTGATAACGGACAGTGGGGTCTTAGTAATAGGGTCCGGTTTTTACCTTTTGGGTACGGAACCGTAAAAAGTAGATTATCGGATTTGAATGTATCTGCAAAAACACTCAACGCAGTGAATCCTGATTTAGTTCGTCACGTTGTACGTAATGGGTCAAGGCCTAACAAACTAGTTTTAATATGAAATATCTTAAAACCATCTTATTAAATATCTTAAATCCATACTCTAAACGAGACAATCTTATAAATATATGTTAATAATAAACTAAGTTTTTATTGAAAGTAGAGTTATGTGCTAGATATTTAAATATTTTTAGAAGAAATTATTTTGAAGTCTGATTGAGATTGTCAAATTTTATTAAAATGGAAAAATGTTACAAGCAAAGAATATAAAGATAGTTTATATATAATATTAGTTAGCCATCCTTAAAGGTCGGTTCACTGACAATGAGTACAAACTCAGCGCTGCGGATGGTAGCTCCATCAAGACGTACGGAAGTATTTCCATGCATCTCAATTTGGGCCTTCGTCGCGACTTCCATTGGAATTTTGTCATCGATGATGTTAACACTCCTATCATTTGTTCAGACTTCCTTAGTTATTATAACCTTTTACCAGATTGCCGACTGAAGCGTCTTGTCGACGGCAATTCAAAATTATTTGTGTCTGCTGTTACGGCTCAGGTTTTACAGGACAGTGTCAAGGCCGTAGCCTGCAACGACTCAATTTTCACACAGGTGCTCGCTGAGTTTCCTGAGATCACACGTCCTCCTGGCCTACCCCGAGTTGTGAAGCATAACACCGTCCACTACATCCAGACTACTGATGGACCTCCTGTTTGGCACCACATAAACTTATTTCAGCCAAAAAGGAGTTTGAGGACATGATGAAATGCGGGATAGCAAAGGCCATCTAAAAGTGACTGGGCCGCTCCTTTACAGATGGTGCTCAAGAAGTACGGCTTGTGGCGACCTTGCGGTGACTACCGGGGCTTGAATGCCAGGACTGTCCCAGACAAATATCCAGTCCGTCACATCAACGATTTTACGCACAACCTCTGGTGCCAAAATTTTCAGTACCCTCGACCTGGTGAAGGCTTATAACCAGATCCCCGTTTTCAAGAACGATATTCCGAAGATGGCCATCGTGACCCCGTTTGGCCTCTTCGAATTTCCTTACATGACCTTTGGTCTTCGCAATGCTGGTCAGACATTTCAAAGATTTATTGATGAGGTCACACGGGGTCTCGATTTCTGTTTCCCGTACATCGATGACATTTTAATCTTTTCTCCAGACGAGGATACTCACCAAAAACACCTACTTACTCTCTTTGGACGTTTGCACGCCTCCAAGAGTATGGAGTGGTCTTAAACCCGTCCAAGTGCGTCCTTGGCGCCAGCGAGCGTCGGTAAACAACCCTAAGGGTTGTTTACCGTCGCTTTTTTAACAAGTCGGTTGTTGACATGTTTCTGCTCCCTTAGGCAGCTTCGACACTCCATCCGGTCGGTTCTCTTACATCCACATGGATATTATCGGACCGTTACCGATTTGCTCCGAGTATTGCTACTGCCTTACAGCAATCGATCGGGTTACTAGGTGGCCTAAAGTCTGGCCTATGCGAACCATCACAGCTGAAGAAGTTGTTGACACTTTTACAAGAGAGTGGATACCTAGTTTCGGCATTCCGTCGATTATAACCACGGATCGTGGTACTCAGTTTGAGTCTGACCTGTTCCGCCATCTCTTGCAGAATTTCCCTTCGAAACGCATTCGTACGACGGCCTTCCATCCGAGCGCTAACGGAATGATAGAGCGCGTCCACCGCCAATTAAAGGCATCCCTAATGTGCCATGGCGATTCCTGGATCAAGGCTCTCCCGCTCGTCTTACTCGGTATACGCTCAGCTTTCAAAGAAGACTTGAAGGCCACAGCTGCTGAAATAGTCTACGGTGAAACCCTTCGTCTTCCTGGAGAAATACTGGCTCCAGTGGCTGAATCGAACAAATTCGAGGACCCTGCCGACTTTGTGGCGAAACTCCGGAGCCACATGGCACCCATTCGACCCATTCCAGCTTCACGACATTCGGTTCCATCCACATTTGTGTTTAAAGACTTGGCTACATCCTCGCGCGTATTTTTGCGAGACGATTCTGTCCGCCACCCCTTTCAGCCCCCTTACAATGGTCCTTATCAAGTTGTTGAACGGGCCTCTGACGGCAAAACTATCACCATTGATGTTAAGGGCAAGACCGTTGTTGTCGACAATTCATCAATCAATCATCAATCAACAAGTCGACAGACTCAAACCAGCCTATGTCGACAATTCTCCACCTTTGGACACTTCACCACCGACTTCTCCGATATCTCAGCAATCACCTGACTATTCCACAACTCAATTAGCACCATCTTCAACCACAGATCAGCCTAAACAGCCATACACCACAAGGTCTGGCAGACGTGTACCTACGTTTTACAATTTTTTACAATTCAGGCTGATCACCTGATTGTCTGACAAGAAAGATGATCCATGCGTCGGATGGGCATGTAAAAAGTCGGACCTGCGCCTAATCTCTCGCCAGGCGTGTCGGTTATCCGTCCCACTGGGTTACGAGAGTAAAAGGAGGAGAGAGTGCTCTTGTGTACTGCGCACACACTTGGGCACTATAAAATAACTCCTGCGTAGCTGGCCTGGTTTCAATGAAACAGGCCACCGTCACCGAAATCGGTGTGAGGAGCTATTATTATTATTATTACCTACGTTTTAAAAATTTCGACGATTAAGTAATTAAAGTAACCTTACAATTTCGTCGGGTTATCTTTCTCCGTGGGGGGGTGGTGTGGCAACTCTGTCGCAACTTTATTAGAATTATTATAATTTATAAATAGCAACACTAAAATTATTATTTAAGTGTTGGTCATCTGACAATTCAGATGGTTATGTTGGCAGCCATTTTTTCACACGACTTGGCGTTAGATATTTTAAAAGAAAAACAACTATGTGAACAACTTATGGATTATGTTTGTGATATGAACGGAACTGTTGCTTGGAATGTATTATTGAACACTCAAATAAACTTCGTGGTGTGAACAAATAGTGAAGAAGCCTTTTCTTTCATCCTTTCATCCCGAAGATGTACAAAAGATTTTAATTTAATACCATACTGGAGGAATAACAATAAACATAATTGTCGTTTCTCGTATTTACAGGTATGATAATATGTTATTTAATGTAGTTTTTAGTTTGTTTAAAAGTAATGTTTTTGATATCGACTTATAATAAACTCGTATTTACAGAGAAACAAAATAGTTTATTTTTCCTCCAAGATATTATCTTATAAAACGACAATCTTGTTTTTTGAAATGGAGAATTTATAATTTAAATTAACGTTGCTACCCGGAAACGACCGGAAGTCAAATATACTCTCTATAACGTCGATAATCACGCGATGCAATAGAGAGTATTCTATACCTGAGGAATTACAAGCGGTAAGCCACCACAGTGAAATGATAAAAATTAATACCTATAACAAAGTCAGAAATAGCCTAAAAAAAGATACCAAACCAGAAGAGTTTGGATAAATATGACAGAGGACCTAACGCAAATGTATGTAGATGAAGATGGTAATTTGCAATTTGGAAAGAAATATCTGGAAGAATTAATTGATGTCAGGTAGCACAAAAAGGCGAAAAAAATAGTTTTCAAGATTTATTTTAAAAATGTAGTAGTAAACGCACAAGAAACTAGACATAGGAACCTTAAGTACATTGAAGAAAAATTTATTATTGAAAAGTTTACAACCAAAAATTCGAATGCAAACTTATGGATTGACACGTTTGAAAGAGAATGTGAGCGTTTTGATGTGACATCGGATGAAAAGAGATTATTAGATTATTTATGGATAAGATTTGCATCGATTGGTATAACTCAATGATTATGAAGCTAACATTAAACTCTGAATGGTCTGCCTAGAAATCAAAATTTTGCGAAACCTTTGCGAACAAATTTTGGAATCCAGTTAATTTTGCTTTAACATATAAATATAAAGACGGTTCTCTACTAGATTACGCTATAAGAAAAAAAAAACTTCTACTTGAAATGAAAACGTCAATTGACGCAGGCACCTTAATAGACCTGATAGCAGTAGACTTACCAGAAAATATATTGCATAAGATTGATAGAGATATCTTAACAGATACAATTGATATGTTTAATGAGGTAAGAAGGTATGAACATATGGTATAAAAAAGAAGATTCATTGCAAAGAGAACCTAGATGTACCTGCCGAGCCGAAGCTACAAGAAATGCATGTAAAATTTGCGAAAACTTAAATAAGGGGTTACGATATCACCCTGAAGCTTTATGCTGGTTTAGAACAAAAGATGATGATAATTTCAAAAGAAATTTGATTAGACATGTAAACAATTCTGTAATTGAGGAAGTTAAATGAAACTGAGCAAAAAAACTAACAGTGATACCATTAATAACTGTCAAACTAAAGATAAATCAAAAACTACAAATAAATGGAGTTTATGATTTAGGTTCTAACGTATCCTTGATAAACTCAAAATTACTTAAATTAAAGAATAAAATAAGTAATATAAATGAGGCAAGTCTATTAATGATTAATGGTATCCAAAAGATGACTTGTTTGATAAAGTTAAGGATTAAGATTTTTGAAATGGAAAAAGAGGTGGATGTGTACATTATTATCGATGAAAAGAATTTCAAGTCTGATTTTCTAATTGGATTAGATTTGATGAAAATATTTAGATTAATTCAAACTGAAGATCTAACTATTATTCAGAAGAAATATTATGATGATAGTAATGAAATGATACAAAACGAAGATATAAGTATAGAAAAAGATAGAAATGATATTAAAGATATTAAAATAAATTTCAATGAACACGTAAAAGAATATGATATTGAAATTAAAATGATTCATTTAAAAGAAGATGAGAAATATAAAATAAATAAACTGATTGATACATATAAATCTGTTTTTGCAAAAGATAAATATGATATTGGCACTGTAAGGGGATATGAAGCTAGAATAGACTTATTAGTAGATAGATACAGCAGCAAGAGGCCTTATAGATGCACTATAGAAGACAAAAAGGAGATAGAACAGCAGATTGCAAAATTGCTAGATAATAAGCTAATAGAAGAATCTTATAGTCCATTTGCAGCACCGGTAACATTAGCATTTAAAAAAAGAAGATAATAAAAAAACAACATTATGTATAGACTTTAGAGACCTGAATAAAATTGTAGTACCACAAGCTCAACCTTTCCTGTTAATTGAAGATTTAGTGATAAAGACTAGGAACTGCAAGTATTTTACAACTCTAGATATAAATTCAGCTTTTTGGTCTATAGTCTATACCGTTAGATACCGTACCGATATCTGAATTTATATCTAGAGTTGTAAAATACTTGCAGTTCCTAGTCTTTATCACTAAATCTTCACCTTCACAAGAAGGACATTACTAGTGGACATGCCTTCCCTTTGGCTTGAAAACGTCATCAGCAATTTTTCAAAGTGTACTGAGCAACATATTAAGAAAATATAAACTTACTGATTTTACGGTTAATTACATTGATGACATTTTATTTTTTTCAAAGGATTTCGATGAACATATCAATCACTTAAAGCAGTTGCTGGGGGCCATAATAAAAGAAGGATTCCGTCTTAAATTTACAAAGTGCACTTTTGCCTCAGGTTGTGTAAAATATTTTAATTCAGAACAACTCCGTACAACCATTAAAGGATAATATAATTTCAGTGCAAAATTTTCCAATTCCTAAAAATCAGAAGAATGTTAGACAATTTTTAGGAAAGATAAATTTTTATCATGAATACATCCCAAGCAATATTTTATATCCTTTACATCAGTTACTAAGAAAAGGGGATAAATTTTTTTGGTCCAATGAATGCCAAAAATCTTTTGAGATGATAAAAAACTTACTATGCTCAAAACCAATATTGGAGATTTTCGATCAAATTTTACCTATTAATATTTATACAGATGCATTTATAGGAGTTGGCGCTGTTTTAAAACAGGTACAGCCAGATGGTAAAGAAAAACCTGTGGTTTATTTTTCGAAGAAATTAACTGAAACTCAAAAGAAAAAGAAAGCTATTTATTTAGAACTGTTGGCAATAAAAGAAGCGGTAACGTATTGGCAATATTGGTTAATAGGAAAACCATATACAGTTTTTTCAGATCACAAACCTTTGGAAAACATGAATTTAAAATCGAGAACCGACGAAGAACTAGGTGACCTATCTTATTATCTTTCACAATATGAATTTAAAATAATATACTCTCCTAGAAAGAATAATTTAGAGGCAGATTGTTTAAGTAGGAACTCAGTACTGAATTCTGATGAAAACACAGATAAACAACTAAGAGTAGTTAATATGATATCAAGAAAGAAATAAAGAAATACAAGAAAAAAAGATAAATTTATGAATAAACAAAACGTATACTTCAAATAGGATGAAAAACGAGATAAAATAAATTTATCAGAGGAACTACGTTTAACATTTTTTAAAAATATCCATGAAAATATGTGTCATATTGGAATCAACCAAATGCAGAAGACTGTTGGTAAATTTTATTCAATTAGAAATTTATACAATAATATAAAGAAGATTTGCAGAAATTGTGAAATTTGTATAAAAATAAGTCAAGAGGTAAATTTGGATACATGTCTCATCTAGGACCAGCCACTGAACCTTTTGATATAATGTCTATTGACACAATAGGAGGATATGGAGGTTCGAGATCATCAAAGAAATATCTACATTTATTAGTGGACCATTTTACTAGATTTGCATTCATTCTTACATCAAAAATTCAAACCGCTAATGATTTCATTTAACTATTATAGAATATAACGGATGAAATTGGTATGATTTTGACTGATCAATATCCGGGAGTTAATTCAAGTACTTTCAAAACATTTTTAAATGACAAAAATATACCCGTGGTATTTACAGCAGTTAACTGTCCGTTCTCTAATGGCTTAAATGAACGTTTCAATCAAACATTGGTGAATAAAATCAGATGTAAAATTAATGAAAAAGGCAAGAAAAAGCATGGACAAACGTAGCTAAAGAGTGTGTTAGTAAATATAATGTGACCATTCACACAGTTACAGGATTTTCACTAAAATATCTTTTATATGGAACAAATGACGTAAAAATTTTACCAAAGGAATTGAGGAGCAGCACATCAAAGGATGATTGGATAAAAGATAAGAAAATTGCTTTTGATATTACAATAAAATATCATAATTATAACAAACACCTATTTGATAGAAATCGGAAACAATGGAATTTTAATGAAGGAGATTTAGTTTATGTTGAAAATGGGAATAGATTAAATAGATCAAAATTAGATGAATTAAATATTGGACCATATCGAATAATCGAAAAAGTGTCTAATTCTATATATAGGATAGATGCAGGTCATAGAAAAATTGAATCAAATCTCTTTCATGTTACTAAACTGATTCCTGTACCTGTATTAGATTTAGAGATCTTAAAAAAAAAAGGATTTTACTTTAGATAGAGGTGAGATATAAATAATAAAAAAAATTTTTCCTTGAAGGGGGGAGATGAAAATAATAACTAAGTTTTTATATAATATTTTTAGAAGAAATTATTTTGAAGTCTGATTGAGATTGTCAAATTTTATTAAAATGAAAAAATATTAATAGCAAATAATATAAAGATGTACAAAAGATTTTAATTTAATACCATACTGGAGGAATAACAATAAACATAATTGTCGTTCCTCGTATTTACAGGTATGATAATATGTTATTTAATGTAGTTTTTAGTTTGATTAAAAGTAATATTTTTGATATCGACTTATAATAAACTCTTATTTACAAAATAGTTTATTTTTCCTCCAAGATCTTATATATCTTATATATTATATAATCGTAATCTCGGAAACGGCTGTAAGTATTTCCATTAAAATTTCGTATGCAGGAAGTTTTAAGGGAAAAAAATGATCTACGAGGGCGGGTCAATAAGTCCGTGACTTTTGGAATAAAACACAGATTTTTTGATAAATAAATCATTTTATTTTTCAACGTAGTCCCCCTTGAGCTCTATACACTTTGTCCAACGCTTCTCCAATTTTTTTATCGCTTCCAAAAAATATGATTTGTCGAGGTCCTCAAAATAGGCCTTTGTTTGCGAGATGACTTCATCATTGGAGTCAAATCTTTTTCCACCGAGCCATTTTTTCAGGTTTGGGAATAAGAAGTAGTCACTCGGAGCCAAATCTGGAGAATAGGGTGGATGTGGGAGCAATTCATAGCCCAATTAATGGATTTTTGCCATGTAAACTGCACATGTGTGCACCCTTGCATTGTCTTGGTGAAAAAGAACTTTTTTCTTGGCGAAATGAGGTTGGTTTTTTTTCAAATCCTCATTGAAGCGGTCCAATAAGTTGGCATAATATTCCCCATTAATTGTTCTTCCCTTTTGAAGATAGTCAATGTGGATTATCCCACGTGCATCCCAAAAAACAGTCGCCATAACTTTATTGGCTGACAAACCCACCTTGGCCTTCTTTGGCGCAGATTCACCCTTAGATACCCACTGTTTTGACTGTTGTTTGGTCTCTGGTGTGTTGTGATGGATCCATGTTTCGTCCACGGTTACAAAACGGCGCAAAAACTCCTCCATTTTGTGATTAAACAACGCCATACCTTCCTGTGAAGTTGTTACACGATTGCGTTTGTGGTCGACTTGCGGAAAGCTTTCTCATGCCCAAGTGATCATTCAAAATTGAAACCACTGAGCCATGCGAGATGCCTATGGCTTCCACAATCTCTTACACTTTCAATCTTCGGTCGGCCAACACCATATCGTGAATTTTTTCGATTGTTTCGGGTGTAGAGACCTCAACTGGGCGTCCAGGACGTTCGGCATCTTCAGTGCTTGTACGGCCACAACGAAATTCAGTAAACCACTTTTTTACCATTGAAATCGATGGTGCAGAGTCCCCATAGTATTTATCAAGCTTAGCCTTGGTCTCGGTAATGGTTTTTTTTCGCAAAAAATAATGCTTAATAAGCACACGAAATTCACTTTTTTCCATTGTTTCCTTAAGTTACTGGATAGTCTGATAAAGATAGCTGTAAAACACAAACTAACTGACGCAGCAAGTTCAAATTTTGATAGGAGTCAACTGACGGATGCCTGTTGACAGGAGTAGTGTTGCTTTTTCAGTAAGGAGGTTAGAAATTCAAAAAGTCACGGACTTATTGACCCGCCTTAGTAGCTAGGTATTATACCTCGGAACCTGCGCATTTTTATGTTATATTTTTTTTTCTTTCGTCGTGCAATTATGTACCAATAATTTCGACTCTAATACGTCGGTCGGATTGGCACCTTCGTATACGTATGTGTAGTTCTTTTTTTTGCGGAAATTCGAAATGTGGTGTGTTCGAACATCGAACCCTGGTAAAATATTTCTGTGATACTTTTTTTTTTTAATCTAATAGAGCTCCGAGCAAAGCTCGGTTACTTCGGTTATTTTGTTAATTACGTAACATAACGATATTTAACAAGTACAACGGCTAGCTGTGTCCATGACACAGACACAACCCATATTTTGTGTCCTTGATTGGTCACAATCTTTGACGACCTCTGTGGCTCAGTGGTGGAGCGTATCAGGGCTCAAGCTGGTGGTCACGGATTCCAATCCCGCCAAAGGTACAAACAAATTTACTACATCATGGATGTGTATTAAATATGTGTATGATATAATAAAAATCTTAAATACGTGTATACACACCCGCATTTTTAGCGGAACATAAAATAAAGGTTTGATATCAGTATCATATAAGGTTGCTGGCTGGTTTATACGTCATTTAATTTAAAAAGAAATATTTTCAAATTAAGAAAACCATTGAACATCACATTTTATGCAATTGTTTTAATTTTATTCAAATACACCTTATCTGGAGCGAACTTCGAGTATTACTTCCTTCGGAGTTTGATTTCAAATTTCATTGAAATACTGTTTTTTGCTATTTTTTTTAATCGCGTATCTTTTTGGAGTTGAGGACTGAATTATGCCTGACTTAGCCCCAACGGAGATTGCCAGGGCACTCGAAATGCGAAGAAATGGTCAAACCTACAGAGTGATATCCAGAGATCTTCGTCGACCAGTTTCAACGATCCATCGCAGTATCCAACGGTTCAGGGAGACCGGTACTTATGTGAGAAGAGCAGGACAAGGCAGAAAAAGACGCACTTCGAGTAGGGATGATCGTTTCATTCGGCTTCGTGTACGTAGGAACCCCCGTTTGACGGCCGTCCAAGCCCGACATGAGTTAGAAGCAGTGCGGGGTGTAACCGTAAGTGAGCGTACGGTACGAAGAAGGTTCCAAGTAGCTGGCTTGGGTTCATTTGTGCCCGCCAAGGCTCCAAGGCTCGAGGTAAATCATCGTAGAAACAGGTTAACTTTTGCTCAGGAACATCGACTTTGGAACGCGGACCAATGGAGTAAGGTATTGTTTAGTGATGAGTGCAGAATTCTCTTAAATCAAATTGACGGCAGGCAAAGAATATACAGACGTAAAGGAGAACGATACATTCAGACAAATTTTGAAACTACAGTTGCATACGGTGGTGGATCAATAATGGTTTGGGCGGGCATTTGTTTGGGAGCTCGTACAGACTTGGTAGTGATTGACAGAGGGAGTCTGACTGCAGACCGCTATATCAGAGAAGTTTTAGAAGAAAATGTCGTACCGTTTGCCCCATATATCGATGACGATTTTGTTTTTATGCAGGATAATGCACAGCCGCATACCGCTCTGGTAACTCAAGCTTATCTTAATGATATGAATATCACTGTTATGGAGTGGCCGGCGATATCACCGGCTATGAACCCAATAGAGCATGTTTGGGACTTGCTGAAAAGAAAAGTTAAGTCCAGAATTCCAGCTCCTGCAAACGTGGGTGAACTGCGAATCGCCGTAGTTAAGGAATGTTGGAGATTATCCCAGGAGACCATCGATAACATTATTCTCAGTATGCCTAGACGGGTAGAAACTTTAATAAAAGCACGTGGAGGAAATACGCGATATTAATCACCATTTTTCTAATTTAATTAATAGTTATTTTAATATTAATTTTCACTTTTCCCGGTTACATGAAAAGTTCAAAAATGTACCATTTTTCACAAATAGCCTTTACTCGCAAAATCTGTTCTTAATGTGAAATCATTTTAAGTAAAACAAATGAAACTTTAAATAACAAAAGAAGTGTAGTAAGTAGATTTTAAAATAAACCATATTTTTTAAATTATGGACCTTTTTTTGTGTTCCGCTAAGTATGCCGGTGTGTTTAATATAAAATTATTAAATACTAGATGTTGGCCACGACTTCGTATGCGCAAAAAGAAATCTCAAAATAAAAAAGCCTATGTCCTTAAAGAATGAAAACCTATGTCCTTTCCCGTGGTCTAATCTTTATTTGTGACAAATTTCATCAAAATCGGTGCAGTAGTTTTAGAGCCTATTCAATGCAAACAAAGAAACAAACTTTACCTCTTTTTAATATTAGTATAGATATAGATATTTCAGTTGTCTGGTAACACAAGTTCTTCGAGAAAAGGAACAGATTGACGTGGTGTAGAAGCGTCCATAGATATTATCATAGAGGATGTATGATTGGTGTATGATATTATTATTATTATTTTCTGTTCAACTTGCAGCATGGTTCTAGCGACAGCGCATCCTGTCTCACTCGCAAACGTACGGTTTGATGTGTGTTGGAAGTTGGAACTTGGATTGCGAGAGCATGTGTCTTCCCTAGAGTAAAACTGTAAATTAAATAGAAATAATTACTAACATGAATTGGCGAAATAAACTATTGTTTAAAATTACTTGTAAAAAAAGTGTTTTTTTTTACATTCGGGAATGCGAGGCGTGCATACAAGCCGGCTTCCCTTATGAATACGAGTATTATCTTAAATCTATTGTTTAATATGATATATTAATTTTCAAAATATGTACGGAATTGGTTCGTCACATAGTGTTTGCGCAATTTTTTGGATGCATTGGGCGCAAATGATTGTTTTGGATTAGTACCTCTAATAGTAGTAATATTGTCAGCCGGCTTGTATGCACGCCTCGCCTGTAATGTATATATTTTCTACTCTGTAATATTGGTTACTAATAATAATGACTCTACTCCGTTATTAGAGCCATTTGGGAGTCTAGTTTGAGATATGCAAGCTGACATGAACGTATATTAGGGCAGGAAACAAACTATGATCATAAATATAAGCATACCTAGAGTTCCTGTAATAAAAAATCACGCAAGCAATGGAGTCGAGTTTCCTCTACATTTATTTTGCAGGCAATAGCTCTACTTGTAGAGCGGATTTAAAAAAAAATACAGCCGAACGTATTAATTACCGCCTCCTTTTATGGAAGTCGGTTAAAAATTACTTCTAAAGAAAGTTGAAATGTGCGCACTGTGCTGTACCCATAGTCCCATACTATACCTACTTACCTAAACACTTAAAAGGAAAATAAAGTATGTAGGTGCTATACAGTACCTACTCTAGTTATAAGTATGGGTAGATTAGTTATCATAGTCGTTTAATTCATCTTAGTTTACGGTTTCTTAAACTTGAACCCCTCCCTGCCGGGGGGCCTAAAAAATGTAATTGAATGTTGTAGAATATGGTTTTTATTTCAAGGGAATCGTGTACCCCTTTTTGACAAACCCTGTCTTAGATACAATGCAATTTGACGATTTGATGACCCCCGTGGCTCAGTGGTTGAGCTTAAAGCGTGAGGTCGCGGGTTCAAGGAATATAAAACAACTTAACCAGGAGCATGACAGGACATGTCTAAGAAAGGTTCCGTAACTATTAACGCGCAATAGGTTAACTTGAAAAGTTATTTTCCGATTTCTTTCAAAATTATTTTCCAAAAGAGTTTTTAGCATGATCTATCAGCATAAAAACTTACAACTTTCTCTCTCCTATACTCAACGACCATTATATTATAGACCAACTTGTAAACCAGTTTGGAGACCGATAACTCGAGAATGGTCGACTTTGTTGAAAATACCTATTCAACGACACCCCACACAATTGGGTAGAATGATTTTTTTTCCATCTCCACTTAACACGCACGGAGAGCCACCTCTAAAATATGAAATAATTATTATTTTATGATGCCCAAACCGAGATCTATACACAGTCTTTAGCTACACCAAATATCATCCATTATATTTATAAATACAGAAGCTAGAACCGAGGACAGACAGACAGACGGACGGACAGAGCGAAATTATGAGGGTTCCTTGAGTATAACGGAACGTGTGTGTACCTATAACCTACCTATTAAATATATTTTCGTTGTCTGGTACCCGTAACACAAGTTCCGCGAAAACTTACCACGGGACCAGATTGACGTGGTGTGAAAACGTTCGTAGATATTATTATTTTTATTACAATTTATGAAAATTGAAATACCTTCTTGTCCCTTGATGATGATGAACTCTTAATACTACGTGGAAATTGGAATGGAATCCAGAGTTGATATTCATTTGATATATAAATGTTTCATTTACAGGATTTATCTTTCAAAGTAGCATTTAACAGGTACCTAAGCCATTATAAAATGTTATGAATCCACTTACATGACGCGTTTTAAACATGTCCAATAAGGAATCTTTAACGTTCGGACCAAATATAGTGAAAATGTTCTTTAAATCTAACCTTGAACCAGAGTTAGACCATTTAATTGAAAAATTAACGAACAATACGAATACCCCTCTCCATGGCTTTTATAACCTAAGGCGCGTCTTCACGGTTCAGTAGAAGCTGAGTCGAAGGAAAACCGTCGAGTCGCCAGCGCCGCCGCCAGTCGAGTACCATGTCCGTAGCTGAAGGTGCCTCCGACACAGAGCACAGACAGGACGAAGACAAAAATAAGAAGACGGATAAGAATAGAGGATCGGTGAGCTTGAATTTTTTATAATGATTATTAATTTTGCGAAGTAGGTATGTTTAGTGCTCCAGTAAGAATATTGCAGTTACTACCAGTACTTTTTTTAAAATAAAAAACTAGCTTTTGCCCGCGGCTTCGCCCGCGTGGAATAGTGTTGCTTGGAGAAAAAGCTTCATCAGCAAATAACTCTACTCATTGCAATATAAGTACTACTGTTAAAAATATGGAAAATGTTTTTAGGGTTTCCTACTTAATGGGTAAAAACGGGACCCTATTACCTTGACGCGACGTGCGCTTAATATATATTTTTCGCGCTTGGATATAAATTTTTTATGTTCTTAATTGAAGATATTAATTTAAAGTTTTAACTGTATGGTTTAAAGGGCTACCATAATGTGTATTAAATGCTTAAAGTGAGTAATGTATTTCATTTGATAAGGATCATATACTGTATCCGTCTAAATAGCTTTTGAAAATACCATACATAAATAATAAGTATGAACTAGGCACGGGCAGCTAGTTTTATTAAGTATTTTTATTTTCCTCACTAGAGAGCTCCTAATCATAAAGTGCTATAGGGCGAAGCGCGGCCTTCGACGCGCTATTTATAGGGACACACCACCGGCCCCCTCCGGCCGGTCCAACCGCTATGTCCCTGCATTTTAAATCTGTAATATCTTCGAAAATATTAATTTAAATTACATGCTGTAAAAGGCCATATTGATCTATATTAAATGCACAATATATTCAAGGTACTTAATTGGATAAGAATTGGATAATAAAATCGCTTCCTATATAAGCCATTATTTCTCGTAAAAAGAAAAATAAAAATGGTTATTGTGGGTTATATATAAGAGATAGACATACACTATTGTGGACATTTTTGTAAACCTTTTAAAGGTGTACAATTCTGTAAACATTATTTTGATCTATCTCGTAGGGTTCAGCAAGCGTTTGCAATGTAAGCACATAAAAATGATTTTATTTACATCACATTAGAATCCTCTAAAATTATCAGTGTTTCTCTACTATATTATATTATACATGTTATATACATATAAACCTTCCTCTTGAATGACTCTATCTATAAAATAAACCCGCATCAAAATCCGTTGCGTAGTTTTCAATATGTAAGCATACATAGGGATAGACAGAAAAGGCTACTTCGTTTTATACTATATAGTGATAACCCGACTACGTAAATTATAAAGCCTAAGTTATCCGGGCTATTATTAGGTATCTATTGACTCTCATTTCATTTATCTCATTTATCGAAATCGAACCAGTAGTTTAGGCGCTACAGTGGAACATACATACATACATAGACTGCCAAAATCATTAATTACACTTCCTTTTAGCTTCGCCGTAGTCGGGTAAAAAAATAGAAAGATGAAATAATGTACTACACTTCGGACAGACCTAAGTGGTTTATGAATTATTGTACAATCTCAAATATTGTAAATGTTTCTTTTGCTAGTAAAAACAATAAGTATTTAATATTTAACTTAAAAACATCCCTAAAAGCGTTTTCCCATTATCCAATCCGATATCGGTAGAGGAACGAAAAACGCTCTTAAGTTTTCGGCATGGGTGCGTTTTTCTACTATCGGTCCGATATTGGATCGGATAGTGGTAAACGCACTAACGTTTCAGATAATTTTTTCCTCCTTATTAATAAAAATATTTACACCACGGTACATGCCTATGCTAATCCATGATTTTTGTCTGTCAAGTGGCTTTTCCAACCTATTTTATTACATTATTTATTACCAGAAAAAGTCAGCCATGTTGGATTAGCTAATCCGTAGTGTCATTATTTTTATTACTAAGGGGTTAATGTGTTTCACGTCTACTAGTTTAACATGGTCTGAAGTCTCTTCCATACTTCATTGCTATTAAACAGTAAATAATTACAGGCGTATATCGTATTCGTGCTAAATGGATGAATTACAGTGGAGTAATTTTAATAGGTAACATTTGACGTCTGTCAGTTTTATCTTCATAGTGAGGTGACCTGTTTAAAAACATCGTTTAAAGTGAATGAATCGATACGAATAATATGAAGGCGAATCCCTGTCCCATTATTATTTTTTCTTTCGTAAATGTAAGGAACAAAATAAGACAAGTACATAATTTAACAAAAAATTGCATTTATTCAGTTGAACTATCAGAACTGGTATTAGTATTGTCATCTTCATCACTGCTGTCAGCACTCAGAGATATTATTAATTCATTTTCAATAATATTGTCTATTCTTACATCTCGTTCATAATCTTGTAAAATTGTTATCTTTGTTTTCTCTACAACTTTTCTCCAGTCTTCTGTAGTGACTTCTGCACACGCAGTTTGTAGCAGGGTCATCATTTTAGCAGTACCTAAATTGCACCTAACATCAATGATTTTTCTATTTAGTTATTTTTTTGTATTTTTATAGTTAAAAGAATAATAAATATAATTATGTTTTATTATAATCACAACGTGGTTATTAATTTATGGTGATATTTCTTCACAAGTAATCATTGCATTCGATTCTACTTATCAGCTTTCGATTTTTAGAGTAACATCCCTAGTGTTTAAAAAAAAAAGGTTAACTGACGCAACATTGTAACGACGTTCAGTTCTTTAGATCAGAAATTGTTTATTATGTTTAGAATGGCTTATTAGCAAAAATGCAAATCGTAAAATTACTCGTATCGGTCATTATTACAATAAATATGTAATCGTAATTGAAAAAAGTTAAGCAATTGTGTTGTTTGTTTCTAACAAAACGAAAAAATATAAGCACCATATACATATATATAGCACCATATACACCTTATACATATTTTGTAATGTACTTAACTGGTAAATTAACCCACCATATTTGACGATTTACAAATATGCCTAAAACTAAATACTTAGTTCATTGAGTGGTCTGTTAGAGTAAGGTTCTTTATTTCTGTTGTAATAATTAGTATTATAAAAAATTGTTTTATTAGATAAATGACACAGATGTATAAGCATTTGGTACGAGCCTGCGTGCCTTCTTTATGCTATGTTACCAGCTCTTGTATACTTATTAAATCGTATAAACGATAAATAAAAAAATAAAAAAAGTTAAAATATCTATGTTGCTATTAAAAATTCTGTTTTCACTTTAACCTCATAGATATTTACTGGCTCATTGGCGTAAGTATAATATATTTGCTTTAGTGTTATTAACAATATATTAATTGTTGGTAGCAGCTATATCTTACCTAACCTAACTCTTCCTAGATACCTAGACCCAAATCATAACTTTAGTGTTACTTTAGTGGTATCTATAATATTTTAGTAGCTACTTATTACCTGGAAGACTGAGCTGGGCTCGGAGTCTTAGTATAACGGAACAAATGAACAGGTGGCGATAGGTATTTAAAAAGAAATTACAAATATATTAATCTGACCGAGGCTCGAACCCGAGACACCAATTTGCCAATAACGCAAATAGTCTAATGCATACGTAGCCACGCGCTGTGACCAATAAAGTGCGAAATAATTAATCATAGGTATATATTATTATTTCGCAACGAAAGAAAAACTATAAAATAATCAAAAATTTGCGGTTTTTTTTTGGGATAAAGTCCAGCTATATTAATTTTTATTCTTTGGGATTTGGAGGAAATTGTTTAAGCCGTTTCCGAGATACTGATTATACAAAGAATTGCTCGTTTAAAGTAGGTATGTTGAGATGCAAAACTTATTTCGTTAATTCTTTATTAGGATTTTTCTATATTCTACACCCGTAAGATATTTTTTTGTTTTAATTCCACAATCGAATGTTTCTTCATGTTTTCTTTGGTCAAGTAAAATAAAAATACAGACGAGAGTCCAAAACGGTCGCCCACACCAGACAATAGATCACTTGATCAGCAATTACTTCTAAATATGGTGTTTTTAGACCATGGGAACGATCCATCGCAGCGTGACACGGGCAATTTCAACTCCCACCACGTAATTATTTTCAATAAAATCCCAAACCAATAAAATACACCAATTATCTTGTTACACTTAAGGTCCAAAAATTAACAAGCTTCAATTAAGATCCAAAATTCTGAGACACACACTTGGAACTTGGTGTCTATATTGGTATAGACCAATATAGACACTTTAATTAAAACTGCCTTTATAGAAAGGCAGTTTTAATTAAAGTTGGGGATATTAAGGACCCTCTGCCTCTCAGTTACAAGCGGAACGGTGTTGCGAGTGTCAATGAGCGGCGGTAATCGCTTACCATCCGATCCGTCTGATCGTTTCCTGGTTAATTTCATTAAAAAAAAATAATGATTATTTAAAAATAGCTTAAAGTGCTTACAGATACAGAGGATGCCATTTAAACAAATATCAAATTTAATCCCGAGTTCCCCGAATTGTCAAGCAGTGAGTGAGCCGCTGATGATGAACTATAGCTAAGAACAGTGTCGATCACGATTCATGTCAGCTTTCAAACAAAAAAAAAAACTAAATCAAAATCGGTTCACCTCTTTGGGAGGCTACGGTGCCACGGACCTACACACAGACACACGACAAACTTATAACACCTCTCTGCTTATACCAAATTCAAATGACACAGAATATACATTTATCTACTTTCTTATGCATATTATTATATAAAATTCTCGTGTAACAGTGTGTGTGACAGGACTTCCGCGAAACGGCTTGACTAATTTTTATGAAACTTTACAGGTGTATTCGGTAGGAGAATAGCTTGTTAAATATTTTTCATGCCCTAAAGCTTCCCTTTTTTATGATTTGGATACATACTTATTAATACTTAACCCTAAGTTTTCAGCTTTCTATTTTTTTAACAGTTAACACTAACCTCCATTGCTTAACGGGGCGATATTAGTATTGTAATAATCTTCAATCCTCAGCGGTCGATAACTCTCACACACATCAACTGTTGGTTGTAGGGGTAGGTAGTAAGTAGGTGTAGGTAGTATAATATGTAGTTTAAAGGCAGGTGTAGATTGTGCAGTTGTTGGTGTAGAAACTGTAAGTGTATGTTGATAGTTATTCATTTGAACCAGTCCATAGTTAAGACGCAACAACGTCTGTTGGTTTGTTATCGTTACTGTATTTCAAATTAATGTTTCATACTCCTTACACAACGCCCACTGTTATAAACCAACACCGTCTTTATTTGGCACATATTTTAACTTATTAGATTACTCAGGTCTTTAAGCATGTCAGTCAGTCAGTCAACCAACAATAATTTTCTTATATCCGAAATTCGTCATCACGTATATTATTTCGACATTATAATGTCCACTTAGTCATCCATGGTCTATTTCTTGCTGATGTAATTCTTTTTCAGCGGAAGCTGAGACAATACGTCTTTGTCGAAGATCAGTTCGCGCAATGATCCGAATCGTCAGTCAATATGTAGCTGAGGGTATAAAGTTAAAAAAAATGTAAAGTTCATATCATATGAACTTTACATTTTTTTTTTACTTTAAGAACATTCTGTACAATGTGTATAATTTTTACTTAAGGTGCTTTACGTATTATTAAAGCATATGATATGATTTTAACTAAACCATATGCTTTAATAATACGTAAAGCAAACTATGTAGGTACTGCATTATACAAAAAAAAAATCAACCCAAAATGGCCCAAAACCCGAATGGAGAAGTATGAAATTTGTCACAGTTAAAGTTTATATTTTGGAGGAGGAACGAGCTGATTATACATAAATAATATTTTAAATTTTAAGTTTCCACATGTTTTTATTGCGTATTGAGCCATACCATTACCATTACCAATACTATTTTTTTAATATTTTTTTTCCATCTATCATGGACAGGGCTTGTTGTTTTCTTTTTTATATTTTGTTTCTTTTGTCTTTTATTTTGTTTTCTTTATTTTTGCATAATTTACTTCTTCCTTTTTTTTTCATACATAATTACAGTATGACATTACTATATAGGTGATGATATAGAATCATAAATTACACACACACATAAAATTTTTCAGTTACAATTTACAATATCGGACTTAGAATTACAATATAAAATGTCAAATTAAAATAATGTACAATGTTAATAAAATCAATAATATACAAAACAAGAATAATCAATTTAAAACAACGGCACAACACTCAAACTAATCCTAATATCACAAGACTTAACCCTAATATCACAGTAAATCATCACAGTGCCTTTTGTTTACAATTTTTACCACTTTTTTACAGTACTCGAGGAACGTATCTCTCCTCTTTCCCCCGGAATGGAAGGCAGGTTCTCACCCGTCATCGCGATTTTTGCGCGACCCAATTTCTGCTCAATATCGTATCTATTGCTTGCAAAAATTTTGCACTCGAGTAGGTGAGGAACCGTCTCCTCAACTCCGGGTTGACACAGGCACGATGGATCCTCCTTCAACTTGAATCTGTTCAAGTAGAAGGCGAATCCACCGTGTCCAGTCAGTACTTGTGTGGTGTGATGTGTGATGTCTATTTTCTTAACTATTTTGTATGCTGCAGCAGCGCTAGGGAAAAAGAACTTCGTGACTCCGGCCGTCCCTTCCACTTCATATCTCCTGTCCCATTCCTCAATCGTATCCTCTCTTAAGATACGCTTGACGAATGTGACAGGACACAGATCGTAGTCAGGCTTCCTTTTTAATCCCAGCGCGGCTTCCTTGGCTAATTCGTTAACCCTCTAATGAGAGGGTTAACGAATTAGCCAAGGAAGCCGCGCTGGGATAATGGGGAAATGTCCCCTCAACCCTGCGTGCGCCTTGATCCAAAACAGGGAGACCTCCCGCCTCTGCATTGCAGCTTTTCGGAGGGCCGCCCTTGTTTGCCAGGAGATGAGGGGAACTAAGGGTGACTGCCTGGAGAGCCGATCTGGAATCACTAAGGATGCCGACCTTCGCTATTCCATTCATGCTTGCAGGCTATACTTACTGCTCTTTACTCTCTTTGGCAGTGCAAGTTTGACGGCCTTCGTCTCGGTCTCACCTTTCCATACGGAAAGTGCGGCTCCGACTCGACCCTCAATCTTGCTACCATCCGTATAGATCCTATGGACGTGGTTATTAGTCACGTCTGTATACGAATCCTCGTCTACCAACCCGAACCTCAGCCCTTCCTACTCTGCCGGATGTGAGTCCTCAATCGCAGGAGCCATTCGCTCCACCTCCCTGTCTCTCAACACTTTTTGTGTTTTATGTATGTATTGAGACCATTAGGCGACGTTAGGTTAGGCTCTTTGCGCCTAGTAAAATTATTTTAAAACAACCAGAGATTTATTTGCTATACTTTTATTTTGAAATTCATGCTGGTATAATAGAAAAATAAGAAAAACTTCTTCTTTATACTGGGAATTTAATTTTTAAATGATAGAAAGCTTTATCATTGCCAGATGTCTGACTCGTACATGTGGAAGGAGCAGATCCATACGATGATGAAGGCAGACAGCGAATCCGATATATCAGACTGCGAACATTTCCTTACCAAAGGCGCGTTCCTCATAACCCCCTCACATGGCCTGAGCATGGAGAAGGCGTCTGCGATTTGCGAGAAAATGGAGTTTAAAGGATGCTTCTCGCTCACGAAAACTGCCACTGGAATCCTCTTCAAGTTCTCGAGTGTGGACGATTACCAGATGGTCTTTAAGAAGGGCTTCCATAAAGTTACTGGATCGCGTTTTTACAGAAAGGTAAGCCATCAAAAGACTTGCTCTTGAAATATTTTATCATATTCGACAGAATAGAGAAAAGTTTGTTGATATCTACAAAGTGAAAATAAAGAACTGCAATACTTAATTGATACACGTGATCGTACTTTATACTAAGATGTCTTTCAATTTTCAAATAACTGATAAAGTAAACACAACCACGAACTATATCGTTAATCATTTAAACACAGTCTCAGTTTCAAATGCAATCACCAATTTTCTCGCACCCACAAAGTAGACCATCCGTTTAGACCTCTTACGAGTCTATACATATAAAATAGAAATATACATGGTATAACAATAAATCGTAATATCTATTACCTGCTTAAATACAATGCCACAATAATTAAACATAATTAAACATTTATTTATTTATTCTTTATTATACTCACCAACAGCAAAACACACAAATACATTATATATTTAACAAAAATTTCATGTAACGCATGCACTTATGTGTATGCCACTTATGGGCGTGTACATCGATCATAAACAATATTAAGTACTTAATTAGTATATTAATCAATAATTACATCACATTAAGTACGACAATTAATAACATTATATAGGATGAATATGAAGCTGTTTATCTGAAAATAATACTTACTTATTTATTTATATTTTATTTAATTTTAATAAAGCTTACAGACTATGTAGTAACAATATAATATTTAGTAACAAATCCAAATACGGTAAACATATCGCTAATTACAAGCCTCCACATATAAGTGACAAAGATACACGTCGTTAAACAATGTATTTTTTTATTAACTATTATTATGTAAACAAAAAATCAACCATTCTTATTCTTTACCTATACTTAGATCTCGACTAGTCGTCTTGATGTATGCTAATGCATTGAGTCTGTAATCAGTGGTTGCAGAAGGTAATAGCATGGAGGAATTGCAATAGGTATATCAAAAGTTATTTTTGCTATGTATAATAATAAAACATACATCATTGATTTGTCGCCTTTGATTAAGCGGCAAGAAATGATATTTTCTACAAGGATGATTAAAGTTATCTGTTACATGGAAACATTTTGATACGTTTAATTGCAGTTTGTTGTGGTAGCAGTATTCCTCAAATCTATGAAGGTCACTTTGCAGTAAATTACTTATTACTATCCGATATGCTACTGATTATTTTGTGGACTTTCATATCATCCGCACAAAGTAAGATAAAATAATATTTAAAACATCGTTTTAAATATTATTTTATCTTACGTCTGCAATAAATAAGACAAACAGAGAGGACAATAACCTTTTTTGAGTTCTACCGAATCCTCTGAGCTTCGACCATTTATTCCAGATCGCGATACCCTGTCGTCCGCAGAAGACGTTCACGGTGTACGTGTACGACATCCCGGACGATATCCCGGAGGAGGACGTCCGCCATGCCCTGTACAAGTTCAACTCCGTGGTCGAGGTGGTCCGAATGCACTTCGTGGGGTCACCGCGTGAAGGTAACACTGGTAAGACTTACCTATAACCTAAATTACTTGTGTGCTTATAGGTTCAAGTAGAAGAGAGGTTTGAAGCAAAGGTCATAACGAAGAAGAAGTTTTACTTATAATATAATTTTTTACTTAAGATATACTTGTAAGCTGGTGCTCGCAACGACGTGTGCGTAGAAGTAACGGAAGCGGAAAACTATTTTTTGAACGGCGTCCTAAGATAAAAGTTGCCTAAGTTACTCCTTATATCATCAGCTATCTGCCATTGAAAGTCCCATGAAAATTGGTCCAGCTATTTCAGAGATTAGCGGAAAAGCAGACAGACAGAAAGACGGACATACAAAACAGTAAAATAGATTTGTTATTAAAAGTATATACTTTCATATGCATTTAATGAAGCCGTTCATTTAAAATTACAAACAGACATTTCAATTTTATTTAGGTATTTGTATAGATTACTGTTTAGTAAATCGCTGTCTTGTGACTACGTCTATTGGCCCTTCTTCACGTTGGCTATCATGATGGTCATAACGCTATGGGCCATCGTGTAGATTAGGGATTAATGCGTGTTGAAATGATGGCCCACAACTGTGATCGCAACTTGGCCAAGATCCGTGCGGTGTCGGTTTTTTGGCGAAAGGTCAACATGGTTGTGGCCAGAGTTATGGCTGTAACCATCCACAAGTTGGCGCATGCTTAGTTTGCCACGAGCTTCGACAGTGAGCGCACGCTCTAGCTAGAGCTAGGCGTCGAAAAAGGAAGTCATCGCGAATAAACATTGGACCACTGGAGATCGCTAGGGGCAGACATGAGATAAAGCTACCTCCTGTGATGCTTATTAATACGTAAATATTTAGTAATTTTCACATAATGAAGCGTGATCTATATATTAATACGTGAAGCGAAAATTTAAAGTACAGTTTTATGAAAATTGTGCGTACGGATGAGGGTGAAATTTGGCACAGATAAAGTTTATGCTGATGAAGGCGTGCGAAAAGCTTAAATTTCTTAAAATAATGCTTAGAAATACATTAAATTAATTGATATATCAGCAACACACACTACCATGGATTTGGTTAACACATACACACACGTAGATTTTTATTTTTTATTTTTTTATTTATATATGGCATCAGCTTATAACCACTTGCCAGTGTCAAGTTAAAAAGGCGGAAAATAAAACTCGTTTAAATTTTCAACAACGTATTCCTAAATCGTCAAGTCTAAAGTCTAGTCAAAGTCCAAATAAATAGTCAGTGCAGTCCATGAGTCATGTCGATTCAGTAAAGTGGTAGAAGCTTTACTGAAAGTTCCTAGAGAGTTTTGGAGGGAACACAAAATATCACGTTTTTAGAAGTTGTACCACTTGCCCACACTTGTGCACGTTAATAATTATTTAATGGTTAATATTCTACCAATATTACACATTAAGAACCGAAATTAAACAAATTTATGAGGAAATACAATAACCACAACGTCACCCATTGAATTCCCCGGCAAAACTCCCCACACGTAGATTTATTGTCAATCACTATGAATTTTGACGATCAGTTTCGTCGTGAAAAACATTTATTGTGCGTTTGATATAATTTTATTTCAGGTTGACATTTGTCAATCTGTCACAACATTTACTTTTTTTACTTTTTGGAACGAAGTTCCTTATGGGGCGATGCGGAGGGGTACTCTGGCCAGGAAAAAACGTCTGTAATGTAAGATTTTTATGTATAGTCTTTATTATTTTCTTTATTATCTCGAATAGAACTTAAAATTAATATTTTTATAATAAGGAACTTCGTTCCTATCCGGTCCTTACCGGAACCGGTGGGGTTCCTATCCCACGACACCACTTTTTATTTTTATTTTGGCTTTTATTTTCTATTTAAGGGGCAAAATAATTAATAAGATTATGTTTCAGTCTAAAAATAATATAGCTGTCTCTCACATTATCGCGCGCGATAAGCGACATTGTATCGCATAATGTGAAAACGTGAAGTAAAGTAAAGTAAAAAAAAGTAAAGTAAAGAAGTGAAGTAACGTAAAAGTAGTAGTAACGTACGTGAAGCAAAAATCACGTTTTCACGGTTTTGGACCTATTTTAGGGCCTATTATATACATATATGTCGGAGACACATTGTCCTCAACATCATTTTCAGTAGCAGTTGCTTGTTTAGTGGGCGTCATCGTGGGTAAAATGCGGGCATAAAACACAATGATCATTGGTTAACACTAATTTATTCAGTGTGTAACAGTATTTTCACTAATCACAAATTTAAGAAAACAGTAATTTTAAAATAATTTAAGATCGAGCAGTGGGTTCAGGACACCGATCTCACTTTAACTAGTAACCACAAAATATAATTCTCAACCACGATCCAACTCGATCGATAGATCACACTCAAATGTGTTTCAAACACTGTTCGCACCTCTAAAGTAAAGATGGCGTCTCGACCCCACTCGAGGCCCGCGCGCGCTCTGCCCTGATTGGCCGTTAACAAAATAATTACGATTTAATTTTAATTAAGGTTTTTACGTGAGATAAAAATGTTAAAAATTATCTTAAATTAAAAAACGAATTTAAAAGTAATCAAATGAATTTAAGGGCAATTCAATTGTAAACAATCAGTATGCAAATAATCAGTAGCAATCAAGATGCAACTCGACTCATGAATTCCTCCGACACGGCCGTCCTGACGTATTACACGCCCTCGTGTGATGTTGAAGGCCTTGCATCATCAGTATCTGCAAAAATAAAGGGATTTTAGTATTGGCTTAGTACATGCGTTCGGCCACTCCTGACCGAAGTAATAACCTATACTGTGACAATAGCCACCTCTACATAGCTACACATCACAATAACTTTGAGGCCAACTCGCCTTTTACTCTTTAATTTATTTCTCGGGCCACCTCGCCCTTCAATGGCCACCTCGCCCTTGATTGGCCACCTCGCCCTTGATTGGCCACCTCGCCCTTGATTGGCCACCTCGTCCTTGATTGGCCACCTCGCCCTTGATTGGCCACCTCGCCCTTGATTGGCCACCTCGCCCTTCAATGGCCACCTTGCCTTTCGTTTAAGCCTAGCAACCACCACGCTGCTTGAATATCTTATAATGAGTCTTAGTACTCAGTCATTCACTCAACACACACATTCACTCACCGTCATTATCATCTGACACACATGGATCCAGTTCAGTAGGGACGTATGATTGGGGAAATTGATTGAATGTTGAAATGAATGAAAGGTGATTTAAAGTCATCAGGTATATCAGTATCTACGTCATGAAAGTCAGTCACCGCGTCGGCTATACTGCAGATATTAACCAAAGATGGCTTCTCAATTATAGTAAGCCTATCACTAGTTATATGAACTGAAAACCCTAAGGCCAATAAATCACGTCCAATCAAAATATCGTTATTTAGGTAAGGTGTAATGTGAAATAAAATTTGTACATTGTGACCACTAAGAACTACTCTGCATAAAATTTGTAAGTCACATAAAACAGTAGATTTGCCTACACCAGGAGAAACAACTGCACGTTGCAATGTGCCAACAAGCTTACGAGAGACGCTTTCTTTAATTAAAGAACAATCAGCACCGGAATCAAAACAAAATGAAAACTCCTCACCAAATTGTGTAATTATTCCGGTGATAGGTTTCACACCACATACGTCCACTCGCTTTACAATGCTAGATGCGGCGGCGGGCAGTGCGCTAGTGCTCGCAGGTGTTTTGGAGTACCGCGATGCTACATGACTTTCAACACCACATCTGTAGCATGTCACCAGGAGCCGCGTAGCGACGGCCATGTAGGGGCGCTCAGGAGTTGAAGGCTGCTTGTCATGCGGTCGGCTGAAACATTCAAAAGATTTATGACCAAGCTTTCCGCAAGAGTAACATTTTGTAGAAACAGAACTTAACCTAGGGCGTTTATTTTACTGCGTAGAACTAGCAGTGGTCTTTCCTATTTCTTGGTAACTGCGCTTGCGATAAGACGAAGCCATAAGCTCACGTTGCATTTTAGTGCAGGTAATAGAATTTAAGGGCAATTCAATTGTAAACAATCAGTATGCAAATAATCAGTAGCAATCAAGATGCAACTCGACTCATGAATTCCTCCGACATATATATTATCATCTATATTATATATATATTAATATATATATATATTGTTTACAATGGCAATAATTATAATTGTAAGTTTTATGTCTTTTAAAATTATATATAACCAGTAAATGATTATTCAATTTGAGTATCGAATTTTATTTCATTCGAGTGCGAACCCTTAGCATCATTCAAAAATTTTAAAATTTTTGCGAAAGTCCGGGTACGGAGACAGGGTTGAATCTGGTTCAACTCTTCGGCTATTAACTGACCAAATAGGACATTCCGTTTATCTTCATGTTCAATATTTTGAGTTACAATTTTGCAATCTTCACATGAATGCTGACATGTTACATCTTTTTTAATATCTTTAGTTGTAACATTATATTTTGTCTTACGTTGCGGTGACAATAATGACTGAGACATATTAGGATCGTTCCAATCTCCAGTATCACCTAATATGTTGGGTGACCAAGGACGTTTTTTATCTGGAAAATTAAAAAATAAGATGTGAAATACTTAAGGGAACGTACCCATACTACGTGACCTATTTATTAATATTTTTCGACCCCTCTCTCCCCTTGGTGACCACTCGTAGTATATACTAAGAACCCCCCCCTCAAGTTGTTACGTAGTATTGGAAAATGTGATTTTTAATCATTTTGCATGCAGAAAGTGAAAAAAATAAAAATAATTTGGCTCTTATTTCTCTTTATTCGTACGGTGTTTATTGCACAAAATTGCATGCATACTTATAGTTAATAGTAAATTAAATATTATGAATAAGTAAACAGAAAAAGATCACATTAACATCTGTCTCATACGTCTTCAATAAATACATTCCCAGCATCAATCCATTCGGATACATCGTTAATCACGGGGGCACTATTATCGGGAGTTTCTTCAGACTTGGTTATTTCCTCCTCATCGACGGCCTCGACGTCTAACCACTCCACGCTTTCTCCCATAACACACAAAACCTCATGTGGCCTTCTGGAGAGAATCCGTAGAGGTCGCACGCGAGACAGATTGTCCGCTGCATTTCCCTTATGCACATTTTTTCGATGGCTGTTCATAGCTCTTTTTGAGGCAAAATAAAAGCCACAAATTGAACAGGTTCTTCCGTTGATATCGTCCTTTAGAGATGGACAGTAGGTATCATAAGGTATTTCTCGACCCTGTGAGAAATCCGGCCGTGATGTTATACATTGACGCACAAGCAATGATGGAAAAACTTTCGACCCAACTTCGTCTGAGTTTGGTATACGGAAAGGATTTTGGGACATCGGGAAAGGTGCCGGCAAAAAGCCTTGGTACAGAACTTTTCTTAGTGCACTGCGCCGAGGAGCACAACAAGAATTATCGGAGCACTTGGTGATTTGAAGGAAATATTGGCTCTCACGAACGTGATTTCCATACCAGGTGTCACAAACTTCTACAGTTATCGGAAGAACTTCCCCAGGAGGCACATATTCTGCTATCACATTATGACCGTCAATAACCATCTGAGACCAAATTTCAGCTAACGTTTCACCTGAAAATAAAATACATAATTTGAAATTCCAGCTTTAAATATATTGGCAGCAGAGAAGACTATGTATCACTTAATAAAATGTACCTGCATGTTGAAAGCTTTTTAACTCTAACTCGCAGTCAATGGTTTTTCCTTGAGAATCGAGATGTGACCCATAGTGTTCATAGGGAAGAACAACGGTGGCTAATTCACGGCTCAAAGGTGCCATCCTTCGCTCAACTCGATTGTAAGCTGATCGACCAGGTGCATTTGTAAACACGAACAGCCCATCCAAATCGTAATCTTTAAAGTGCGATATACAGTTAGATATAACTTTACTATAACGTGGATTTTCATCCGGTCCTCTATCTACCGATAAAATCATTACAGGCTTGACTTTTCCATCTTTCCCTAAGGCTAAATTTTTAAAATCATCTAATGTTAAAAGTTTGTTAAGGTCTTTGGCGTGAGTTGCTGCCGTGGAACTGCTATGCTTTCCACTGCGGATTACGATATACGTTGGACCAGAATATGTAACAGCTTCCTTCCTACCCATACAGTTTTCTTTTATAATAATACCAGCATATACTGAAGGAGTAAGTTGATGACGTTCTCCAACAGCAAAATCGTGGTCGTCAAGGCGCACTTTATAATTTAAATGCATTAAAACAGGAGCCTGTACTTTTGCAGCTGTTATTCCAATCGGTACTTTTGCCTTATCATGTTGAGAGATAAAAACTACCTGTTCAGGCCCAAGTATAGATGCAATTTCCTCGAGACCGTTAGCAGTAGCTTTACAGAAATGTTGATCGACGTGATCCCGGTGTCTGTCTATTTGGGCTCGACACAATCTCACAGGCACAGTCGTTACATGACGCTTACCCTCTAAGGATCCAGAATACTTTGGAATGAGCCTACGGTATGTAGAGGTCCGCGATATGCAAAATCCATCTTCAAGAAGCCATGTGTGTAATTGATCAAGAGTCTTGCAAGTTCTCAATACCTCTGACCTGCGTCGATCAGCAGCTGAGCTTCCATGTGTTGCTATATCGCAAATCACTTGAATAAGTCCTGACTGATTTTCTTCAAGAGAAGGTCGTCCTGGCTGAATCCTTATAGACAAAGCTTGCACGTTAGGATGAGCAGATTTCAGGCTCAAAACTTCAACTTTCTGTTTTGCTCTAAATTTTCGCATGTTCGTTGCACGGACGATTTTGCTATGTACGTTGCAATCAAATCAATCAATGTACAAACATCTATGTTTTTGTTCACTTCCAATAAAAGACTCTCCTTTTTCAAGGCATAGTCTAATAAATAACCTTGTCTGTATTGAAATAAAATTGCATACTTGACAGGTGACCAACCTTTGTCAGCATAAGTTTCACATAAACATTCCTTCCATGTTTTCCATTCCGAATTAATTGTATATTTAATCATCATGGAGGTATACCAGTCTAGGTCCTCTAAAAACGCTCTTATAATCTAAATTTTCTTACATCTTCAACAATTGATAATCGTCAACATTCCTCTTCAAATCTATTCATCCATTGAGATGCATTAGATGTCCTCCTGTTAAACTTTTCCAATATAAATTTGTCTACTATATTTCTCGAAATTTGTGGTTTATTTGATTCCATGCATTTATGTAATAATTCTGTCAAATACTCTTCCGAAATTCCTATATGCTGTGGTGCTCTTTCAATTTTTGAAGTTATTTCCTCTAAAAAATATCCATTAAATTGAATGTTTCCATCGTCATCTATATAGGTATCATGTATTTCTTGTGTCATTGTAATCCATACTTGTCTTCTGTCATGCCTTTTCATCAATGTTTTTTTTATATTATCATATACTTGCGTCTTAAGAATAGCATCATGTAATTTAGCCGGCTGAAGTTCTTGCGGAATCAAGTATATTCTTTTATCAGTATCAGTAATCGAAGTTAAGCAGATAATATTAGATTTTGGATCATCACTTGCCTTTACTACAAATTCAAATCTCAGTTTTTCCATTGTTCATAAGTTATAGCGAAAATGTTGTTTTATAATATGATTATTTAATAATATGGAAATAAAAGATAATGTGTTGCTTTACAACTAAAGAAACAACATTTAATGCTAATGTTTCACAATTTAAATAATATTTTATACAAATAATTCATAAGAAATTAAATATAAGTCTCATTCCCTTGACAGTTGACATTCATTGTCAAGTCTAAAAAACAATGAGGTTACATATATATATATATATATATATATATATATATATATATATATATATATATATATATATATATATATATATATATATATATATATATATATATATATATATATATATATATATATATATATATATATATATATATTTTCATCTGTTAACTTTAAATAGTAGTAAATATCCAGCCGGATTTACCAGAAGGCTGAGTAGGCTGAAGCCTAGGGCGGCCATTTCTAGGGAACGACAAATGTAGCCTAAGCATTTTTTTCGTCTTATAGAAATTGAAAAAAATAATATTATACAAAAATAATATTCTCGAAAATTTAACAAAAAAAATATTTTAGTACTGTACAATAACTTTACAGTCTAACGTCTGAATACAAAAAATACTAAACGCTCTGTAAGCTATACTTTTGCGGTAATATTAGGTCTTTACCTATGAAATTGTCGTTTTGTATGAAAAATTTAAACGAATTTTTTTCATGTATTTTTTGTTTGTATTAATCGAAGTAATCACCCTTGCAATCAATGCATCTTTGCCAACGCAGTGGCAGTTTATTAATGACCTTCTTAAAGAAATCAGCAGGGAGGTAACAAATTCTTCAAAGGCATTTTGTACTGCCTCTCGGGTATTGAATTTTTTTCCCGCAAAGAAGTTATCCAAATTGTGGAATATAGATAATATAAGAGTAATTTTGAGAAGGAAGTTTAGGGGGTAGGGGCAAAAACTGAATAACCTATGGGAGTCAAATGTGTAAATCCGGCATTGTAAATATCATAGACAAAATTCACATAATTTTATTGCGTATCTAAAAGGCAAACAACCCTAAAAATTTAAACTAAAATTTTAAATATGAATTATGGTCGAAATTCTCTAGTTTTAATAGATACGTGTGTAATCTTTCTGAATTTCAAATTGCTACTTTTAGTTTTATTGCTACTCAAATGTGGTATATTCAATATGATTGTGAATTCAAAATGGCCGCCCTCATAAAATGGCGGTCTTTATGTTTATTTACAAATTTCTTGATATGGGTATCGTCTGAAAGGGCTTAGAGAGTAGAATATAGTTGACTAAAAAAAATATCAACAACTTTAATAAATTTTCCCTCTAAGACTCTGCAGCGCTAAAAATATCAATTTCACGCAAAAATGCTCATAGAATAAATTGTAGAAAAGTTTTGAGCAGGTTTGAACATGCCAGACCGACGGTTTTCGAAAGATGATTAGGAGACAAACAGATTGACGTATAACTTGACCTTGTTCCCTATGACCTTTTTTTACTGAAAATTCTTACACGTTCTGGGGTGGACTGGCTGGAAACTGGTCAAGAGTAGGTCTACCAGCCTTGCATTTTTTCATCAGAAAACAGTTTTCTTATTATGACCTTTTTTTACTCAAAAAATATTCACACATTTTGGTCAATAAAAAAAATACTGCCAGTTTTAAAACATCCAAACTATTGGGTCCCTAGAGATCTACAGTGGTCCAACGCTTGTTCGCGATGTCCTCATTTGTCGACGCCGAGCTCTACGCGTACACCTTTTGTTTTCATGGTCGAAACTTTCGTAATTTGATCTTTAGTAATAAAAATGTGTAGTTTAACAACGACGAACGAGGAAACGTTCAGATTTATAGAATTATATATATATCAAACAGAAAATCACAAAAACAAAACATCGGGTGCGTTCTTTGAGAAAAATTTTTTTTTGGCGCATGCGCTGTGTTCGTGCCGCATGCCCAAAGAAAGCACCCATTGTAAGTACCTACCTAACCTAACCTTATCTAGTAGGCATTAGAGTGTTTTCCCAGTATGCCTCCTAGTCACCGTGGTCGCCGATTTTTAATTTTGATAGGTACTAGCTTTTGCCCGTGACTCCGCCCGCGTAAATACCCGGGACCGTGCATTTATTTCCCCGTGATAAAAATTAGCCCAGGGAATATAGATCTGTGCCAAATTTTATGATGATCGGTTAAGTAGATTTTATATGAAACCGTTAACTACAGTATCCCACAGGAACCGTACATTATCTCGCTATAAAAAGCAGTCCTCGTATCTCAACATCCATTTTAATAAATACGTCCGCGCCTTGGCCTGAACTGAAGGATACTGAACGTTCCTGAACCTTCCAATGTGTGGATGCAACAAACTGTTGGCTAACACTCAGCCACAATATCCGCCACAATTGTCGCCAACGTGAAGAAGGGCCAAGATTTCGTGTGGTAATCTATATGCTTTGGAACTGTGTCGATTGTGTTGATCTCGTCGTAATCTATCCAGTATCCACATTATTAGTATCCATATGAAGAGAAGTTAAGAACTTAACAATATTAACGTTGCAGGAACTTCTACACCAAAACCCACTGACAAAAATCCACCACGAGGTCTAACAACCATCGACGGAGAACTAGTCAGCAGCATGGTGCCCAAAGAAGCAACGAGCATCATCAGAGTGACACTGGCCAATATAGAAGAAGCGAACATCTTGCTTCAAAACGGTTTCGACTTCTACGGAGCAACATATTTCCCCACCGAATTGGGCACTCCTGCCCAAGCCGCGAAATTGATTAAGCCAAGCAGGTAACAAAATATTCTCAATAGGTAATCACTATTTAAATGCTTTTAAGATAATATTATATAAAGAGATAGATAATATTTAATTTATGTAAAGCAATCGTAAATTAAAAGTAGTACCGCAAAAAAAGAATGTATTAAAGATGCAAGAATTACACTATATACAGGTTGTCCGATAATTAATGAATAATCCTGAAATGTCTTATAGTAGAACTTGTAGCTGTTAAAAAAAAAATGTATATCATAAGTAGTACCTAAGATAAGTTTTATTGAGAAAAAAGTCTTTTTTTTTTAGTTTATTTTAGTTTTTTGAACACAATGACCGGAAATGAATGAATTACATCGGGTTTTTATTGTTTTGATATTATACACTAACTATGCTGATAAATAGACGGTAAATATACCATTATAAAATCTACTTGAAACCGACATTATTTAAAAAATATTGGACACTGTCTTCATACTTTTATTTTATACCCAAAATGTTTAAACTTCGATTAAAAAATAAATTATGCAATTTTTTCTAAAATAAAAGAACTTGCATATTCAAAAAAAAAAGTGCAATAGAAGAAGATATCTATTTATCAGCATAGTTAGTGTTTAATATCAAAACAATAAAAAACCGATGCAATTCATTCATTTCTGGTCATAGTGTTCAAAAAACTAAAATAAACTAAAAAAAATAGACTTTGCTCTAAATAAAAATCTTAGGTACTACTTATGATATACATATATATTTTTTTATATTTTTTTTGAACGGTCATAAGTTCTACTAACAACCTGTATATATTAATATAAAGATATCCAAATACCTGGATATTCAAAAAATTCAAGTACGGTTTTACGTGCATGCGGATTAGTGTGAAATTTGTCACATTTAAAGTTTGAGTGGAGGAAGGCCTCCCGTAAGCTAATGTTTAAAAAAGTAACACTTAGAAATAAATTAAATTTATAAAAATAACAAAATCACACTCTATCTCACTCATACTAGCATTTTTGTATATATTACCTACTGAGGTTTGACACAATTGTCAATGAGTTTCGATCTTTCTTTCACAAACCATTAATTAAACCCCCATAGGTTCGGACGTGCCTGCCTGTGGGAACGATAAGCCTATAATTAAAACTTTAAAATTAAAATATGAATTATGGTCGAATTTCGACCACAGGGCGATCTCTAGTTTGCATAAATGTACAACCCTATTGCCTTTAAAGTTTCAATCATAGGCTTATCGTTCCCACAGGCAGGCACGTCCGAACATATGGGGGTTTAATTAATGGATGGAGAAATTAACAACTTTAAAAATAACGTAGTGTTTGCAAGTATGCAACGAAAGGAATTATGTTATAAAGATAACTTGTACCTGTTTATGTTAAAAGATAAAGTAATACTTTAAATTTTGAACGCACCAACCAGGCACTCACTATAAAACAATAAAACAACAACATATCATCTTGTGAACACGCGCTGTTCTAATGATAAGATTACACATTCAGGAGAGTCTACAATATATGCAAAGGCTAACGACACAGTCTAATTCTACCGTCTATTTGTCTTAGCAAGCTAATAATTTTGTATAGACTGTAAATAGCACATTCGGATAGACACTAGTATATATAAGTAGTGGAATTAGTAAACATTATAACTTCTGCACATTGCACATAAAGTAAACTTATTGTTCACAGAGGCTATGTTTCTAGGGTGACCGGTGGAACTCTTTCAGCCAGGGTTCGGGATCTTCTTCCAGTTTTCGATCAGCAGGGATTCACGAAATTCGCTCCACCAGCTTCGCGACTTCTAAAGCCTCGTGCCAAATAGGATCTTAATATTTGTATTGAAGAACCAAAGAAGTTGAAAATTGTTACTCTCTAACCTAAATTTTTGTTAACACAGTTTTAAGTTGCATTATAACATTCTTTGCCCTCGACATTATTGACAGCATAGGTGCTTAAATATTAAGATAATTCGGTGGGATTATCAGCATGAATAAGAACTTTGTTAAGTTTATTATCTGGCTGTAAATTATAATCTCCCTCAACGACACTTTGATAGTCTTATCCTCTGCAATTTCGATATTATATTTCAATTGTACTAAAATTGCAATATCTTAAAGTCAAGGTCGAATGATTTAGTGATCAGTGAATACTTCATAATTTATTAATAAATTAGGAAGTTTCTTCAATTACAACTTATATAGTTACGAAATAGCATTTTATATACCGTTTTTTGTATTTATATTGCTATAACTTTTATTTAAAATCGACGATATCTTCTTCGGCAATGTATATTTAAATATTGTAACAGATAAAAATGCTTATATTATGTTCCCGATTATATTATAGTTGATTATATATTATGTTGTTAAGCTTTTTGGATACTAATAAATAAGTTTTTACATATATTTGTTTTATGCCCTCTCAAGTAAGCTTACGTTGGGTAAAATGATATACTTTACCCAACGTGACGAATTTGGTTTCGTGTATGTATTTGGTAATAAAAAACTTCGAGTAAAGTAATTTTATAATAATACACATAAATTACGGAATATACAAACAATTAAGTAATGGTTTGTGAGTTTTTATTCTTGAATATCGTTTCAATTTCTAATAAGCTCATGCCCTTAGTTTCTGGTAAAATGAAAAATAAAATAACGGTCCCAACAAATGCAACAGTACCATAAAATGAGAAAGCAAAAACTTGGCCAAAATCTGCCATCATTCCGGGAGCGGTCTTTACAACTATGAATATGGAGGCATATCCAATACATGAAGAAATACCTGCTCCGAAACTACGTACATTCGCAGGAAAGATTTCACCAACGATGATCAAGGGAAGAGGCATGAGACCTATATTTACAGATATAATAAATGCTGATAAAAAGCAGAGAGGTACTGCCGTAAGGTGCGCTGGTATTTCATCTTTGTGAAAGTGAAGGAAAATTGAAAGACCAATCATAGATACTGCAGTCAAACTACCACTGAGTATACATAAAGTTCTTCGTGGACAATTTTTACTCGTCAAAAAGGTAATCAATGTTGTAATTACTCTTAAAGCATCGATAGTTAACATCGCTACATAGCGATCTATACCACCACCCACTGCTTTTTCTATTATATCAATAGAATAAAATGTAATAGTATGGACACCAGAATAGTGACATGTTACGTAAAACGTTATTGTTATAAACAATGGCTTAAAGAACTGTGGCGAATTAAACTTTTTTAAGTCGTTTCGCCACAGTCCAGTTGACGGTTCAGCAGACTTAAATTTTTCGATCATGGCTTTTAGCTCATCTTTTGCGTTTTTACCGTATCCTCTTAACCAATAGAATGCTTTAATTCCATCATCAATTTTACCTTTAGACAGAAGCCATACAGGGCTTTCAGGAACAAATGCTAATAAAATAACAGAAGCTATAGGAAGGAAAGCACTTATAATTGCAGTCCCTTGCCACGACACCCACGTTCCGATTAAATGTGAGACAAAAATGCCTAGCGCAAAAGAAAATGAAAGAAGAGCCAAAAACATACCTCTCAATTTAGGACTGGACGATTCACTAATAAAAACAGACATAGAAGGATTTAATAGCCCAATAGAACATCCATTTATAAATCTTCCTATAATCATTTGGGTGTAATTTGATGAAAATATAATTATTATCCAACCAATAAAAAAAGGTATGCCTAACGTACGAAGGGTTTGTCGTCTTCCATATTTTTCGATTAGCCAACCTCCGATAAAGCAACACGGGGCCATTGGTAGCACTGCGATGGATGCTGGAAAATAATACATACAAATTAATTATTAACCAACTCATTTTAAGCAAAAATTAAATAAGTTTAATTTTAATTGGAGTTTTGTAAATATCGATCAATCAATCTTCCCTTCTTCTTCTAAATCTTCACACATTGAGTAGGTAAATAACCTCTACTTTAATTATTTTCTTTTAAATTTGTTGGAATTTCATATATAAACCAAATTGTACAAAACATCATATTAATAATCGCACTGAACTTTGGTTTTTACATCCAAGCGCCTTTGCTATGTTGGTAATAAAAATCGTACTGAACTTTGATTTTTACGACCAAGTGCATTTGTTACGTTGGTATCCCATACTTGACCCAAATCTACTGTCTTTCACAGCCTTATCATAAAACAAATATGACATTACACCAAATAGTCATAGCAATATATATATTTTGGTTCTTACATCATAAATACCAACAAAAACTCTGTTTAGACGTTGAAGTCATCTGGGGCGTAAAAACCAATTTTATTGCGAATTTGAAAGTTTTACATAGAGTGGAAAGTTTTAAATAAGAGTGCATTCATAACTCATTGTGGGTAAAATAGTTTATACGCCCTTTCTACCTCAAGGTGTCGATAAATTGATTTCAGAAATTAAAAAAAGACTACTATTTTTCAATTATAGGACGCTTCTTGATTTCTTAGAATTAACTAAGGAATTAAAAAGCGTCCTATAATTGAAAAATACTTACCTATCCAAGAGGCTGAAACTTCATTAGCAAGAATTACACTGTGCTCATCTCTTAAATGAGGTAATAGTGTTGCTGAATAGCCTGAAGAAAGTCCCGCTGCAAAAATCATAGTGATTGGTCCTAACGCTGATATGAACTGAAAAAAAAATTGGATTAACTTTTAATTTCTTTGGGTTAATCTATTTTTATTAAAACTTCAGAAATAAAACAAAAAACATCTTATACCTGCTTCCAATTTGGTGAAAACCTAGGCACTGTGTCTGTTTCAGTCATAAAATCAAATTCACTGGAACCTTTACTATTTTCGTATCGAACACTTGCACTTGTTTTTAATATAACTTGGTTTTCCAAGTGATTTTCGTCGTCGCTCAAAACATCTAGTGTATAGGGAATTATTTTAGCTTGTACATCTAGGAGTTGAGATTTTCCCTCTTTTTCTGTTTCTATTCTTTCCTCTATTTGAGATTCTTCGGAATTATTTTCTTCACAACATGTTGAAGAAGCATTTCCTGTATTTTTATTTTGTGTTGCATCAATGTAGTTTTTTTGTTTAATCATGTTTAAATCTGAATTACTTTTTCCTTTTTTAACTATTTTATTTAATACCATTTTTATTAAAATTTTCTAACATAACATTAGCGTTAAACGTTCCACTGTACTGATGAGTCGCGAAATGTGAATTAATCACACATTACACAATTGATAAATATGAAAAGTAAATTTGATAAAAAATGTAGTAGTTGGCCATAATTATTGATAAGAAAAAGTTATAACTTGGCATATCCTTAATCCTTACATAATATTATTGTGGCCTATGGAGAATCCTAATTGTTTTTTTTAATTTTTCTGCAAATAGAATTTGCTCTTGTGAAGTTGTGACGTTGTCAATTTGTTTAAAAATTATAATAATTATGGCGAAGTCCTTATAAATTTACTAAAGAACTACGAATTCATTTAATAAGATTGAATTACATGTATTAGCATAATATCAGTATATAATGAAACTGTTTGTTAAAATGATGTTTGGATAGTAAATTATAATAGAGCTGGCACCCATATAGCTCTATTAATTTTCAAAGGCAAATTATTATACTCATAGGTAATAGCGATGGTCCTGTGGGCCTAGCATGAACATTTGACAGCGGCGTAAACGTAACGTTATCTAATGAGAATTGTATGAAAATCTGTCAAAATCATGACAGCGCCCATACAAATATAGTAGCCAAAGCGGTAACAATTGACACCTACGTCCTACGTATTCGTAACTATATCGAATGTCAATTGTATGGGCGCTGTCATAATTTTCATACAATTCTCTTTCGACAAAGTTACGAATACGTAGTTGTCAATTGTTCCTGCTTACCACACTGATCACAAATTGAAGGTTTGCTTGTTTCATAAAAAAATCGTGGCAGCAGTTTTTCCAAATTCATGCAGCATTCTTATTCGGTGTATTTTAAGGCCCTGTTTCACAATCGCCTAATACGTAACGAATAGCTTATCCGGAAGTTTTGTCGCTGCTTACTTCATAGTTCATACTCAAAAATGTATAGGATTTGACAGAAGTCATCGCTAAGTGACATGTCGCTTGCGATGCCTTATGTCAAATCCTATGCATTTTGTTTTTGAACTCCACCGTCGAAATTAACAATCGCCTAGTAAGTAACGAATAGCTAATCCGGAACTTTCGTCGCTGCTTACTTCATAGTTCATACTCAAAAATGTATAGGATTTGACAGAAGTTTCGTCGCTGCTTACTTCATAGTTCATACTCAAAAATGTGTAGGATTTGACAGAAGTCATCGCTAAGTAACATGTCGCTTGCGATGCCTTATGTCAAATCCTATGCATTTTGTTTTCGAACTTCACCGTCGAAATTAACAATCGCCTAGTAAGTAACGAATAGCTATTCCGGAAGTTTCGTCGCTGCTTACTTCATAGTTCATACTCAAAAATGTGTAGGATTTGACAGAAGTCATCGCTAAGTAACATGTCGCTTGCGATGCCTTATGTCAAATCCTATGCATTTTGTTTTTGAACTTCACCGTCGAAATTAACAATCGCCTAGTAAGTAACGAATAGCTAATCCGGAAGTTTCGTCGCTGCTTACTTCATAGTTCATACTCAAAAATGTGTAGGATTGGACAGAAGTCATCGCTAAGTGACATGTCGCTTGCGATGCCTTATGTCAAATCCTATGCATTTTGTTTTGGAACTTCACCGTCGAAATTAATAATTGCCTAGTAAGTAACGAATAGCTAATCCGGAAGTTTCGTCGCTGCTTACTTCATAGTTCATACTCAAAAATGTGTAGGATTTGACAGAAGTCATCGCTAAGTGACATGTCACTTGCGATGCCTTATGTCAAATCCTATGCATTTTGTTTTCGAACTTCACCGTTGAAATTAACAATCGCCTAGTAAGTAACGAATAGCCAATCCGGAAGTTTCGTCGCTGCTTACTTCATAGTTCATACTCAAAAATGTGTAGGATTTGACAGAAGTCATCGCTAAGTGACATGTCGCTTGCGATGCCTTATGTCAATTCCTATGCATTTTGTTTTCGAACTTCACCGTCGAAATTAACAATCGCCTAGTAAGTAACGAATAGCTAATCCGGAAGTTTCGTCGCTGCTTACTTCATAGTTCATACTCAAAAATGTGTAGGATTTGACAGAAGTCATCGCTAAGTGACATGTCGCTTGCGATGCCTTATGTCAAATCCTATGCATTTTGTTCTTGAACTTCACCGTCGAAATTAACAATCGCCTAGTAAGTAACGAATAGCTAATCCGGAAGTTTAGTCGCTGCTTACTTCATAGTTCATACTCAAAAATGTGTAGGATTTGACAGAAGTCATCGCTAAGTGACATGTCGCTTGCGATGCCTTATGTCAAATCCTATGCATTTTGTTTTCGAACTTCACCGTCGAAATTAACAATCGCCTAGTAAGTAACGAATAGCTAATCCGGAAGTTTCGTCGCTGCTTACTTCATAGTTCATACTCAAAAATGTGTAGGTAGGATTTGACAGAAGTCATCGCTAAGTGACATGTCGCTTGCGATGCCTTATGTCAAATCCTATGCATTTTGTTTTCGAACTTCACCGTCGAAATTAACAATCGCCTAGTAAGTAACGAATAGCTAATGCGGAAGTTTCGTAGTTGCGGAAGTAGCTGCTTACTTCATAGTTTATATTGAGCCACAGAGAAAATGGCCCAAAGCGTTATTATTGTTCAAACTTACTATAGTTATATTCTTTCCCCCTTACCAATTAAAAATATTTCCACAACGGATAACTTATATAATGTTGATGTCTTTGTCTGTCAAGTGAGTTTTCCAACGTATCAGACAAAGACAGCTACGTTGTAAAAATCCAATGAGCAAATATTTTTATTAGTAAGGGGGTTTGTCTTTTAGAAATTCACGTAGGGCATGGGGGTGTTTTTTTTGTCACAGATAAAATCTGATTATTTTTATTTATATACTAGCTTTTTACTAGCAGCTTCACCCGCGTGAGAGAGTGTTCGTGGCAAAAAACTTCTTTAGTTTGCTACCTACTGCAATATAGTAGTAGCACAGAGTAAAAATATATACTTACTAAGGCGGGTCAATAAGTCCGTGACTTTTTGAATTTCTAACCTCCTTACTGAAAAAGCAACACTCCTCCTGTCAACAGGCATCTGTCAGTTGACTCCTATCAAAATTTGAACTTGCTGCGTCAGTTAGTTTGTGTTTTACAGCTATATTTATCAGACTATCCAGTAGCTTAAGGAAACAATGGAAAAAAGTGAATTTCGTGTGCTTATTAAGCATTATTTTTTGCGAAAAAAAACCATTACCGAGACCAAGGCTAAGCTTGATAAATACTATGGGGACTCTGTACCATCGATTTCAATGGTAAAAAAGTGGTTTACTGAATTTCGTTGTGGCCGTACAAGCACTGAAGATGCCGAACGTCCTGGACGCCCAGTTGAGGTCTCTACACCGGAAACAATCGAAAAAATTCACGATATGGTGTTGGCCGACCGAAGATTGAAAGTGCAAGAGATTGTGGAAGCCATAGGCATTCCGCAAGATGGGTGCCGCGTTTGCACGCAGTCGACCACAAACGCAATCGTGTAACAACTCCACAGGAAGGTTTGGCGTTGTTTAATAACAATATGGAGGAGTTTTTGCACCGTTTTGTAACCGTGGATGAAACATGGATCCATCACAACACACCAGAGACCAAACAACAGTCAAAACAGTGGTTTTCTAAGGGTGAATCGGCGCCAAAGAAGGCCAAGGTGGGTTTGTCAGCCAATAAAGTTATGGCGACTGTTTTTTGGGATGCACGTGGGATAATCTACATTGACTATCTTCAAAAGGGAAGAAAAATTAATGGGGAATATTATGCCAACTTATTGGACCGCTTCAATGAGGATTTGAAAAAAAACCGACGTCATTTGGCCAAGAAAAAAGTTCTTTTTCACCAAGACAATGCAAGGGTGCACGCACACATGTGCAGTTGCCATGGCAAAAATCCATGAATTGGGCTATGAATTGCTCCCACATCCACCCTATTCTCCAGATTTGGCTCCGAGTGACTACTTCTTGTTCCCAAACCTGAAAAAATGGCTCGGTGGAAAAAGATTTGACTCCAATGATGAAGTCATCTCGCAAACAAAGGCCTATTTTGAGGACCTCGACAAATCATATTTTTTGGAAGGGATAAAAAAATTGGAGAAGCGTTGGACAAAGTGTATAGAGCTCAAGGGGGACTACGTTGAAAAATAAAATGATTTATTTATCAAAAAATCTGTGTTTTATTCCAAAAGTCACGGACTTATTGACCCGCCCTCGTATAATAAATTTTCACACGTACTTTTTAATTTGGATATATCTCCTAGATAAGGATTCTGTAGTATTGTATCCGTCTAAATACACACACCGGCATATTTAGCGGAACATAAAATAAAGGTTTGATATCCGTATCATATAAGGTTGCTGGCTGGTTTATACGTCATTTAATTTAAAAAGAAATATTTTCAAATTATGAAAACAACTGAACATCACATTTTATGCAATTGTTTTAATTTTATTCAAAAACACCCTATCTGGAGCGAACTTCGAGTATTTCTTCCTTCTGAGTTTGATTTAAAATTTCATTGAAATACTGTTTTTTGTTAGTTTCTTTCTATCTATTTCTTTCTATCGTATCTTTTTGGAGTTGAGGACTGAATTATGCCTGACTTAGCCCCAACGGAGATTGCCAGGGCACTCGAAATGCGGAGAAATGGTCAAATCTACAGAGTGATATCCAGAGATCTTCGTCGACCAGTTTCAACGATCCATCGCAGTATCCAACGGTTCAGGGAGAACGGTACTTATGTGAAAAGAGCAGGACAAGGCAGAAAAAGACGCACTTCGAGTAGGGATGATCGTTTCATTCGGCTTCGTGTACGTAGGAACCCCCGTTTGACGGCCGTCCAAGCCCGACATGAGTTAGAAGCAGTGCGGGGTGTAACCGTAAGTGAGCGTACGGTACGAAGAAGGTTCGAAGAAGCTGGTTTGGGTTCATTTGTGCCCGCCAAGGCTCCAAGGCTCGAGGTAAATCATCGTACAAACAGGTTAACTTTTGCTCAGGAACATCGACTTTGGAACGCGGACCAATGGAGTAAGGTATAGTTTAGTGATGAGTGCAGAATTCTCTTAAATCAAATTGACGGCAGGCAAAGAATATATAGACGCAAAGGAGAACGATACATTCAGACAAATTTTGAAACTACAGTTGCATACGGTGGTGGATCAATAATGGTTTGGGCGGGCATTTGTTTGAGAGCTCGCACAGACTTGGTAGTGATTGACAGAGGGAGTCTGACTGCAGACCGTTATATCAGAGAAAATATAGAAGAAAATGTCGTACCGTTTGCCCCATATATCGGTGAAGATTTTGTTTTTATGCAGGATAATGCTCGGCCGCATACCGCTCGGGTAACTCAAGCTTATCTTAATGATATGAATATCACTGTTATGGAGTGGCCGGCGAGATCACCGGATATGAATCCAATAAAGCACGTTTGGGACTTGCTGAAAAGGAAAGATAAGTCCAGAATTCCATCTCCTGCCAACGTGGGGGAACTGCGAATCGCCGTAGTTGAGGAATGGCGGAGACTATCCCAGAAGACCATCGAAAACATCATTCTCAGTATGCCTAGACGGGTAGAAACTCTAACAAGAGCAAGTGGAGGAAATACACGATATTAATCACCATTTTTCTAATTTAATTAATTGTTATTTTAATATTAATTTTCACTTTTCCCGGTTACATGAAAAGTTCAAAAATGTACCATTTTTCACAAATAGCCTTTAATCGCAAAATCTGTTCTTAATGTGATCTCATTTTAAGTAAAACAAATGAAACTTTAAATAACAAAAGAAGTGTAGTAAGTAGATTTTAAAATAAAACCATATTTTTTTATTATGGACCTTTTTTTGTGTTCCGCTAAGTATGCCGGTGTGTTTAGCTTCTGAAAATACTATATTATTTGTGATCATTTTTTTAAACTTAGAATGGGTAATGTACCTAACCTATCCTTAAAAGATAGACTATATATATAAGATAGACATATCTATGCCATCGCGGACTTTTTTGTAGACACCATGGTACCGACTTGAAAAATATGAAGATTGAGTAGGGAAATAGTTAAAATTTTAGCCGAATTTAAAAAGGGAATTATTTGGAAAAGAAGTTTTATTTCCTACTTTTTTGAGTATTTTTACTTGGGAAGTCGGTTTTAATTTTTTGTTATAAAATAATATTTATTATTATTAACCAACAAATTTCAAGAAAGTTACTTATAAAAATTAAACCGACTTCCAAAATAAAATACACAAAATAGTATGAAATAAATCTTATTTTCTAAATAATTCCCCTTTAAATTCGGCAAAAACTTTAACTATCTCTCTACTCAATCTTCTTAATTTTGAAGTCGGTACCAGCCCAAACAATATCCTACAATATTTTATAAAACTCACGTTCAAACTTGCTGGTACCGACTTCAAAATTAAGAAAATCTTCTTTTTCTTAATTTATAAAAAATAAAATAATCGATTAAGTATCGAAATAATAAACTCGATTGAGTAGAGAAATAATTACAATTTTAGCCAAATTTAAAGTGGAATTATTTAGAAAATAAGATTTATATGTTATAAATAAGATGATGATAATGATTACTGTAAGTTACATAGTGGCATATGCTTGCAGTTCTTTAAACAATGCCGAAATTTCCAAACGCATATCTTTAAAGACTGAGGACTTCTGTTCAGTTCAGGATCCAGGGTATACTTTATTGCAAAATCTTATTTTTTGGTGGCATGTACTTGTGTTACTTCAGAAAAAATTACTATATATGTCTGTATAAATTTGGAGGAGTTACCTCGATTCCTCATGGATCCCATTATCAGGTCACCACTTTGGTGTCAAAAATACCAATAAGGGACAAAATACAGCATAATAGAATTTTGAAAATCGGTCCACAGGCGGTGGAGTAATTGTTTAACTTACAAAAAAAAATACAAACAGCCGAACATATAACCTTATTTGGAAGTCTGTAATTTAATTTTAAGTGGAGTGGAGTAACTAAAACGCATTAGAGAAAACCGCATTCAAATTGGTTAAGCCGTTGACTTCGTACGCGCAAAATCAAATATCGCGGGAACCGCACATTTTTTCCGCAATAAAAAGTATCCATTCACTAGATACTGAGATTAGCGCGTAAAAACGCACAGACAAACAGACAAAAATTCTAAAAATAATTATTTATGTCGTTCATAAAGCCCCCCCTGTAATAGTTTTTCTTACATTCCATGTACAGACAGCGACCAGCTACGAATTTATTATATGTATAGATATAGATTTCTTACACAACTGCTGAGAAAGTACCGCTGATTAAGGACAATAATCCTCTCAGACAATTTTTACAAAAAAAATTTGCAATAAATGTAGTTATAACCCATAAGGTATCGATGGTTAACATCGCTACATAGCGATCTGTACTAGCACTAGTTGCTTTCTCCATTGTATCTACAGAATTAAATGTTACAGCATGAAGAGCCAGAAAATTGACAATTTAAATAGATGATAATCATTATGGACAATGGCTTGAAGAACTCGAGCGAGCTAAATTTCTCCAAGTTATCTCTCCACGCACCGCGTGTCGAATTTGATATTTCAGATGTAAACTTTTCTAGCATAGCTTTACCTCAAGTCTTGCGTTTTCACCATTTAATGTATAATTATATATATAACCATATAATTCACCCCTGAACCAATAGAACGCCTTAATTCCATCATCAATTTTTCCTTCAGATAATAGCCACACGGGACTTTCAGGGACAAATAATAATATGATAACAGAAATTAATGGGAAAATAGCGCTTATTGTTGCCGTCCATTGCCATGATACCCAAGTTCCAATTAAATGCGAAATTAAAATACCAAAAGCAAAAGAAAACGTGAAAAGTGACATAAACATGCCTCTCAATTTAGGACTAGTTGATTCACTGATAACACAACACCAATAACGAAACACACATTGATAAATATTCCAATGAGCATTTGAGTTAAATTGTTTGATAATATAACTACGATCCAACCAATGAAAAAAAGTATGCCTAGTGTGTCAAGAGTTCTTCATCTTCCAAATTTTTCTATTAATAAACCTCCGATAAAGCAACATGGTGCCAAAGGTAAAACGGCGATAGATGCGAAATTGAGAATGACGTATTGAGTAACTATTCCAATTTATTCGTATATGCTAGTCCATAATTCAAAATAAATTTAGCAAGAAAAATACTTTGTTATTAAGTAAGTATGATAAAATAATCAATTTAACATAGATGAATTTTAAGTTGTGCAGTAAACATTGCTCGGATTTGCTTCTTTCACAAGGTGAAATTGTCGCAATTAAAGAAAATAAATAAAATTATTATTAAGTAAGATAATAATTATATTCGTAGTTACCTATCCAAGAGGTAGAGCTTTCATTCTGAAGCATGGCATTATGCTCTTCTCTTAAATGAGGTAATAGTGTAGCTGAATAACCTGATGATATGCCGGCTGCGAAATACAGAGTGACTGGTTCTGAAGCTGATATAAACTGAAAAGAAAGTTGTTTGATGAAGAATAGTTGTAACTATACCTTAGATCTATCTTTAATCTATGCTTATACAATTAGTTTTTACTGTAAATAGTTATATAATTACAAAAACTGGGTTCTGTAACTAAACTGTTTTATATAATACTAGCTGACCCGGCAAATGTTGTTTTGCCATTGTATGTATTTTTTAAATTGCCACATCATATAAAATAATAAAAAATTGTCGAAAAAATAAAATAAAAATATTTAGGGGTTGTAAAAATAGATTACAACCGATTCGCAGACCTACCGAATATGCAAAAATTTTTATAAGACTTGGTCGAACCGTTTCGAAGGAGTGAATTTTATTTAGAAGATATTGTGTTAAATGCACAATAATTATAAAACAGCTAGTTATATGGCTGTTTTATAATTAAAATATGGCTATTAATATATTTAATTCGCATTAAATGAATTTAATTCATAAAGCTTGGCGCATTAAATAATAAAAAAAAACACTGAAAAATGTACTGTGGGTATATGTGGTGAAAATGATAAGAAAGTTAAACAAGATAAAAAATATGTAAGTTCTTATTCCTAGCTTCTTATTATGAGTACATAATATTAGAAACTTAATTATTTTCCGTAATTATTTTAATTCAGATCCATGGAGAAGTGAAGATATAATCAATAAAATATTATAATTAGTAATACAACGGAATACTTAGGCCGCATATGGTATTTAGGTGGCCCCACCACCTAAAATTTTAAAAATAAAAATTTAAATACTATAAAATTTTAACGAATTTCAACGAATATTCATATAAATAATCTCCTCATTGGTGAAAGCTACAAAATTGCGGGTTGATGTCACAGAAGAATAGCACTTAATTACTTCGAACTGTCATTGGACAAATCATATTAATAATATTGTTCTGTAGTTGGCCAGCCGGCTATTAAAAACAAGTTTGAATTTCAGTTTTATTGTTAACAAAATAAGGCTTCTATGATCTCCTATGACTCTGAATATTTCGGCATATAAGTTTGAATTTCAAATTAATTTCTAACGAGATAAGGTTCCTACGATCTCCCACCATAACTCGAAATGAAAATATCAGCTTATAAAGAGATATGTGATTCCAATATTCGTGTCAAAGTTGCAACGTGAAGCGCATAGATGTCGCTTGAGTCGGTCTACATCGCGCTATTGCTTGTCCCACCTGACTTGTATAAGATATTATTGTTTTCCATATACTCTCTCCAGTAAGGCCATGCCCTCCGCGCCCAAAGCGCCTAAGGCCACGCCCCCCCTGACTCCCAGCTGCACTGCAGACCTCTCTTTCGTCCAGCAGTTCTTAAGCAACATCGGGCCTATTGACCCGATGGAGCTTTCTATTTTAGCGACAAAGCTAAAAGGATCGGCCACAGTCCGCATCCAAGCTTTGTCAGACCATCAGGTCTTGATCCGTCAGATCAAGGCTCTCTCCACCAACGGTAATTAATGGAGCCTTCGGGAAGGACAAAGCCGTACTCGTTACGCGTAGTGTCGTTCAATACGAACGGCATTAGGTATAACATAAGCGAAATTCGCGATTTTGTAAGCAATCAAAATGTTGACATTCTTCTAGTGCAGGAGACGTTTTTAAAACCTAGTATGAGGAGACCTAAAATAGCTAACTACAAAATAGTTAGAAACGATAGAACTCGATCCCGACTCGGAGGTACTCTTATCTACTATAAAAAATCATTACAATGTATTCCCCTAGAGCCACCGCCATTGTTAACTTTAGAGACATCTGTTTGCCACATTAGTATGTCCGGTCACGGACCAATTGTATTAGTAAGTGCGTACTTAGCGTGCAACAAAGAACTACATTCTAGCGACCTACAGTCGCTATTTAACTTAGGCAACGCCGTAATCATTACCGGCGACCTAAATTGCAAACACACTGAGTGGGGCAACACACGTACATAACAATAGAAACGGCATCATTCTTTGTAACTTAACCGATACTTTAAATTTTGCACTATTAGCTCCCACTGACCCCACTCGCTATGACACCAATGAAAACATCAACTGTGTCATACGCGATCCTAGTTTAATAGACATAGCTTTAGTTAAAAATGTTTCTCTCAATATCTATATTGAGACTCTCCACGAGCTTAACTCGGACCATAGACCGGTTACGGTTACACTTGGTAGTCTTAACCCCAACAATTTTAGTACTAGGAAGATAGTAGATTATAAATTATTAACGGAGAACATCAAAGTCCTCCAATCTAGTCACCTAGATAAAATCCCCGATAGTATAGATAGTAAAGAGACAGCCATAGAGGCCGCCTCCCACTTGACCGATCACCTGGTAGCGACCATAGAGAACTCATCTAGGGAGGTGCCAACGACCCCCAAGGGCCGTTTGCACCTCCTTGAGGACATAAAGGAGTCCATCAGACTCCGGAATGCGGCGAATGCGAAGACATAGACAAGGCTGAGTGCCTAGCTGATAATGCGAACAATAGTGCCGGCCGAGTACCCTCCCGATTGATCCCGTGCATCTTAGCTTAGTAAATAGCGAGGTCGACAGCCGACTCTCGAGGCCACCTGATGTAGATAGGGTGAGGATGGTGGACCCGGAGGAGGTCAGTGACATTATTAAGTGTATGAATGCCAAAAAGGCCCCAGGCCTTGACGGTATTTCAAACAAAACACTTGAAATGTTACCGTCCGAGCTAATTCAACTCCTAATGAACATCATTAACGCCCTCTTAGTAGGATGTTAATTTCCAGACATTTGGAAAGTAGCTATTGTCATACGAGTAGGTATCCACAAACCGGGGAAACCCCGGAAGGTGCCTGGTAGCTACCGTCCAATAAGTATCTTTAGCTCCCTCGCAAAGTCTACGAAAGAGTTATTAAAAGGCGCCTCAATGATGTCATAACCGACAAAAAACTCCTTCCAGACGAGCAGTTTGCCTTCCGTGAAATGCACAGCTGTCCCGCTCAAGTACACCGCTTAACGGAGTACATAATAACTAGCAAAAACGACAGGAAGACGACATGCGCCGTATTCTTTGACATTGCAAAAGCTTTTGATAAAATTTGGCATAACGGACTGTTATACAAAGTCTATCAAATGGGAATACCCGATTATCTTGTATTAGTAATTAGTAACTTTTTAAAAAATCGTAAATTTCATTTCCGCGTAGAAGGCGCACTGTCGTCGCCAAGATATATGGAGGCGGGAGTACCGCAGGGATCGGTCCTCTCGCCCTCCCTATATAACCTGTATACTAGTGACATCCCTAAACACGCTAAGGTGCAATTAGCTATGTTCGCCGACGACACAGCCCTTTATTATTCCCACATACGAGCCTGTACCGCGTCTTAAGCCCTCCAGGAATCAGTTACCGCTCTCGGTAAATGGTTCTCCAAATGGAGACTAGAAGTTAATCCCGTCAAAATTCACGCCATCCAATTTGATAGGAAAAGTGCAATGAGGCGCACTTGCCCCCCTAAAATAATGAGCCCTATAAGCCTGCACGGCAACATAATCCCAGAGGTCACTCAGGTCAAATACTTAGGCGTAGTACTAAACAAGTCGATGTCGTTTTCGAGTCACATTAGTAATACATTACGTAAAGCGAAATTTGTACTCTACAAATTATATCCGCTAATTAATTCGCGAAGCAAAATGCCCCTAAGACATAAGCTTACATTGTATAAAGTTTGCATTAGAACGAAACTCACTTATGCGTGCGTCTCTTTCGCACAGATAAGCGAGTCTCAACTGGACCGTTTGCAAAGAGTCCAAAACCGGTTCCTACGCATGGCAACAGGCGCCCCCTGGTACATGCGTAATATCGACTTGCACAGGGACTGCGAACTCGTCACTATCAAAGCCTATATCAAGGAACTCATAGAGAGATTCTTTGATAAAGGCAAAAATCACCCAAACCCCCTTATCCAAAAGGCCCTGGACTATGATCACGACGCACAGACTTTCCGACACCCGTACAAACGATCTAAGCATATCTTAGCCGATCCCGTTGACCTGATCACAAAATACGTAGGTAACGTACTGTGTACAGTTACGTAAACACAAATCACACGCACCCGCGAGGTTAGTATCGCACCGGGGTCGACGCCAGCGCCTACCCCGAGGTCCCACATCCGACACGACAACACGTACAGACGTACAGACCGAAACTAAAACGGGACCGGACCCGAACCCCAGTTCGAGTTCGCATCCTAGTAGTCTAGGTACACACCAAAATAGTGTCCGCGACCGCGATATTGATATAGAGAGCTCTACCAATACCGCGAACCTCATCGATATTAGGACTTACGCGCGCGAGTCATCCCGACCGTACGCGGAAGGGGAGAGGGACGGACGGATAACAAGAGCTCCTCTATCGCGATAACTCACTACCACGCGTGAGCAAACCTCACTCCTCAGCGAGTGAGGAAGGGGTCGGACCCCTTAGCAGGAGAGACCCTGTCATAATAATAGCTCACAATCCGTAGCTGTCCCCAATATCCGGTCTGAACATCACCCGGGTGATGTTAGGGAGGGTCAAACCCTCCCATCGACTCTTACCAAATAAACTAGCCACCAGGCTAGTTATAGTCCGATTTAGCTACAGCGGTCTTAACCCGACCCTTAGCGTAGACCCTTTCGAAAAAAAAAACATATAATAGTCCTAATCAACTAGCCACCAGGCTAGTTATAGTCCGACGTAGCTACAGCGGTCTTAAGCGGGGAATTCACTAGACGGACATGCCCGCGGGCAAGTCTACAGACATGCCCGCCGGACCTCGCTACTACATAGGCTGCACTAAAAGTATCGGGAATGGAATATTTCCACTGTTCCTGTCATATTAAAATCTTTTTAATTTAAAACTCCTTGATTTTAAAAATCGAATACCGTTTATTTATTTAAAAAAAGATTCTCGGTCTTGTCACAAGGTCTAGTCAAACTTGTTTAGTCGTTGAGAAAATGGAATTGACTCGAGAAAATTCTAGAGCGATGATTTATTATGACTTTCGTTCGTATCGAAGTGGTTTAACACAAAAACAGTGTGTTGACCGGATGATTTATGCATTTGGTGATGAAGCCCCATCCAAAACCACAATGTATCGCTGGTTTGCTGAATTTCAATGCAGAATGCAGAATGGTATGCTAACATTTGTTTGCCACAGGTCGTTTCTGAACTCCGTAAAGAGAACTGCAACCGCCGCATCATCCTCCATCACGAAAATGCGAGTTCTCACACCACGCACAGAAAAAAAGAGTTTTTAGAGCAAGAAATCATAGAATTATTATAAATACATTTTTAAATAGTAATGTTGTGTCACTTCCTTGATTGCCGAAATTTTCAGTGCCGCCCTCGTATAGGTTTGTGCAATGTTTGCTAGTGTAGCACTGTCGCAGTCAGTCTGGCAGACTTGTCTGTAGCTCGTCCGGGCAATCTCATTTTGTCTGCGCGGGCACAGACATGTCCGTACGTGAATGCTCAACGCAGACCGTCAGCTCTCAGACTCGAGAACGACAGCGACCAGTACAGACGTCCGTTACCCTTTCTCGTATTTTATCGAACTGTGCAAAGTTGAAGTACAAAATGAGTTTTAATGACAATAAATTATTCTGGGAAGAATTTATAAATTAATTTAAGCAATATCCATGTTTATGGAAAGTCAAAAGTATAGACTTTATGAATTCCGAGTTACGCAATGCTGCTGAAAATGCACAAAAAATTGATTGAAAAATGTAAAGAAATACATAAGGAAGCCGATTTAGCTTACGTTAAAAAAAATAGAGACCCTACGAAACTCTTACAGACGGGAATTGCGTACGTACGGCAGTCAACTAGGACGGGTTCTTCTACTAATGATGTATACGTGCCTTACCTACTACCTACTTCAATTCACATCTGATCAAGAGGAAGCTCGAGCTGGCACGTCTTCTATAAGCTCACCACTTAATTCTGCCACAGATGAATCATTGGTAAGTATGTACCTATATATTAAACATTATATTTTACTTGCTTTTCACCCGCGTAGATCGCATAATATTATAAATTATTTATTGTTAATATCTCAAGTTATCCTTCCTACTCATTATTGATTGAGATATTAACAATAAGTAATTTATATTATGCATGATATTATAAATTATTACTAATTGTTAATACCTATCTCAAGTTATATACAAACACATGTATACAAATGCATTCTAACTATCGGTATGTATCAGGAATGTTTTTTTAAATAAAATACAATATTATAATTCAATACATTTTATAGATATTACTTACATTAATATTTTATACTACACAAATTTATTTTGAAATGATACTTGACCTTCAGAATTATAATAATCTGTAAACATTTTTCTTACAACTTTAGCTCTCTCATCACAATTGCGACCTTTGTTCAACAAGCCATCCAATTGATGTGATTGCTCTTGTCGCCATTCTCCTGGAGTAACTGTATGATTATGATTTTCATGGTCTATGCATCGAATTGTCATATAGTTTGAAGTTTTTCTTCTTAAATAATTGTGTAGGGCACAACAAGCTAATACAACAGGGTTAATATTATCTAAATTTCCTAAACTTATAGTGGATAATAATACTCTAAGCTAGGAGTCTCCAAACTACGGCCCGAGGGCCACATCCGGCCCGCGGACAGATTTTGTCCGGCCCGCGGAGAGCTAGCATACTTGAAAACTCCTTTTAGAGAACATATTTTTATAGCAAATTAAATTTAGTTTACTGAAGTATTCTAATTTTATGCTGAATAATTATTAATATGACATCTACATTGATATGGTCATGGGCTAACTACTCATAACATTATTGTAGGCTTATTGTTATTGTTTTTGTGATAAGTTGGATAAAGAAACACAGAATTGTAATGAGTAAAGACATGTATAATATGCAGAAAATTTAACTTCAGTATATTATAATAACTAACAAATTTTTGAAATGAATCCAACTAATATTTTATACATTTTAAATAAAAACATAACTTATAACAAGCATAATGACATATGAAATACTAATGAGATTTATGTAATTGAGATTTTCCACTGACAATAGTTAGTAGTAGTTGTGGACTAATTTTACTTGTACCAATTATTAAAAGAGATTTAAGATGCTCATCAGTTAATTTAGATTTGTAAACATTTTTTGTGTACTTCATTTTGGAGAAGGTCTTCTAACACAAATAAGTAGTACCAAAAACAGAAAACAGCCCACGAGCAAATTTATGCAAATTATCAAATTGTGTCAGTGGAAGACCCTTATAAAATTCCAACAAAGATGAGTTTTGATATTTGTTCTTAATTATATCACTGCACTGTAGATCAATCATTTCCATTTGAAGTTCCATAAGAAGAAGGATAGTTCCATAAGAAGGATTCACTCAGGAAGGAAACTTAGTTTCAGTGGTGTAGCTGAATATTTCACATGTTTTAAAATGTGAAAAACATTTACTTCGTAGTTGTGATTGAAACAGTATCAATTTCTTCCGGAATGATTTGATATTAGTGTATAAATCAGGAAGATGCTGGTTTTCTCCTTGCAATCTCAAATTCAGTTCGTTCACATGTTTTGTCAAATCAACATAGAATGCTAACTTCCACAGCCATGCGTTGTTTTGTAATTCAGTAAGAGGGCGATGCTTTTCATTCAAAAAAATTTCGATCACTGCTCGAAGTTCAAAAAAGCGCTAAAGGACTTTCCCACAACTAAGCCAACGTCCGGCAGTATGATAAGGTAAGTCATTTTCTCCAATCTCTTCAATAAATAGTCGGAGTTGTCGGTGATTCAGCCCAAAAGATCTGATAAAATTAACAGTTGATATGACTGATTTCAGAACTTCAGACATATCCAAACATTTTCCGCACAAATACTGTTGATGAATGATACAATGTAAGACTAATGGTTTTGAACCACCGTCATTTTCTACAGCCTTTGACACAAGAGCGACCACTCCTTTATCTTTCCCACTCATGTTTTTGCCTCCATCAGTTGTAATACATTTCAAGTTTTTCCATCGAAGGTTCTTTTGATTAATGGCCATTTCAACTCCTTTAAAAATATCTGTACCAGTAGTTGTGCCATGAATACTATACATATCAAGAAGTTCTTCATGCACTTCATAGCTTTTGTCTACTCCTCGAATATAAATCAACACCTGAGCAGTATCTGACACATCCGTTGACTCATCCAAGGCCAAAGAAAACCACTCAACATGTCCATTTTTGTCAAACAGTTGAGAGGATATATTTTCAGCTATGTTTTCTACCCTCCGAGCCACAGTGTTTGCTGAAATACTGTCAGTTTTTAATAAATTTACCTTTTCAGGGCACATTTCTTTGGCTACTGCAATTATGCATTCTTTGATCATTTCTCCATCGGTGAATGGTTTTCCACATTTTGCAATTTCAAGAGCCACACGAAAGCTGGCACAAGTTGCAGCCTCTTGTTCAGTTTTGAGTTTTGTAAATGAAGATTGCTGCGATTTCAATCCGCGCTTCATAGCTTCGAATGTTTCTGTCCGCAAACTTCCTGCATATTTTGAGTAATTTTGAAAATGTTTTGTTTCATAATGACGTTTAATGTTATATTCCTTGAGAACGGCTATGCTTTCATTGCAAATCAAACATAACGCCTTGTTACTGGACTCCATTACGAAATACTGAATGTTCCACTGATCTTTGAATTTTCTGCATTCACTATCAATTTTTCGCTTCTTTTCCATACTACTAAATCACACACAAAGGCAACAATTCAAATCAAAATACTGTTACAAAGATGTCTTAAACTTAAACACGCACAAACACGTTTTAAGGAGGTACGCACTATTTTATTTCACAACAGTGTCATAGGAACTGACTTGTGGTTGCGTCACTAGCCTTCTTATATATTCCAATTACTTCCATCTAAAAGTGAGTGGAAGACACCAGAACTTTCTCGAACCAACGAGATTATTCTGTACGTGCTATTAGCGCCATCTGTTAGTGATAGAAGGTACTACCCATTTCCGCTTGTATCCACCAGATGTGTCACGTTACTCCTCATGGCGCGTACTCTACGACTAATCTAGAAATTACAGATAATGACAGGAAAATTAATAATATGCAGTGTTGCCGTTTTGCGGACTTTAGTCCGATTTGCAGCCTTTTTTAAACGTGGCGTACTTTTTCGGACTTTTTTTTCATCAGTGGACTATTTCACTTTTTACCACCGGCAACAATGATAATATGGTTTTGGTCCTCGGAACTTACTGGAGTAATCAGTATGGCCCTAAGGCTGGAAAGTTTGAAGACCCCTGCTCTAAGCCGACAGGCTGTTATACCAAAAGTATTTTCAACAGTTCGGCGTGCCCGACACAAACGATAATTGAAGACTTTTTGACGTCTCGGGGAATGAATATCTTTACGATATGGTTTCATTAAATGTTCAGACAATTGAAATGCATCGTCTCCTATAAAAACGTATGGGGCTCGAATGTTCGAGTTTCTAAGGATACTCGGCGGTGGAAGATTTAACAATCCGTTTTCAAGTTTTTCATAGAAATCTGTCTCTTGTATAACGCCTCCATCAGATACCCTGCCGTTTGTCCCCGTTTGTATATATAGGTATTCATAATTGGCGTTGACAATAGCAAATAAAATAACGCTGTAATAAGACTTGTAGTTATAGTAGTAGGAGCCACTGTTCGAAGGTTGTTTGATCGCGATATGTTTGCCATCCATCGCTCCTACGCAATGTTCGAAGTACCATAAATCTGCGAAACCACGCGCAACTCCCAGCCCTTCTTCAGTCGTCGACGGAAACTGTAACAAGATAGCAAATACTTATTGATAATTTTTGTTTTTAGATAACTGAGCCTCCCAGTCCAAGCACTTCGTTGGATGTGCCATCTCCAATGTCGCAATCTACAGCAATGAGCTGCAGCAACGCTATAAAGAAAAAGCGTTTGGAGATAGTGTAGCTCATGATCTCGAACAGATGAACGAGATACAAAGCATCATAGCAAAAAAGTTGATTTTTGAAATTTTGTATAATGGTAGAATGGACCTTCTTAATGTTAATTCAAGCTTAACTGTTCAACCTCAAACCGTGCCGTCATACTCTTGCCCAGAATATGCTCAAAACTTACGACCTTCTATGCAGTCGCAGTCCTCAAATAGGATTACGTTAAATCCACAAGATTACCAACTATACGTAGCCCGAGGAGAAGTATCCGAGTAAGTGCCCACTCACAACATATGATCTTAACGATATAAATAAATACATAAAATTTAATGTTAAAAAATAACTAAAATAATATACTCGTACCTAATTAAATATACTAGTTTTCAGTTTTGTTAACAAGCTCTGTTTAATGTTATGTTTATAACATTAATGAAAACACTTACCTTAATAAATTCTCCTTTTAATGCTTTAAACAATTCTCTACATGTCTCCGGTATAATTTTCCCTAGAAGTTGAGGTGATATTGCACAAGTAAATTTCATGTCTGCATAATATGTTCTACCCGTAGCTAAATATCTCAGCGTAGCAAGTAATCGTTCTTCTGCAGTCATCGATTATCTCATTTTAGTATTTGTTTAGTAATTCTAGGTTCTATCAGTTGTAATAATTATTCTTTATCCATGTGCAAGTAATTGTACAAATCTCCTGGTTCATCAATTTCTAATTCCTTAAGTAAATTGTACATATTTCTTTTTTTGTACCAATCTTTGCACCAAATTCTTTTCTTTTTCTTTTCTTCAAATAATATTAATGCAGCACCAGCAGTTGCTGGTGCTGCATTAATATTAATGCGATTTTTCTTCGTTTTGTTGCCATCGTAATATGCACGCAAAATAGAACATTCCACATGCGCTGTCGAACACAAACTGACAAGTCTGTGTAGTGTATTGCAGCAACCAACTTGCCCGGACAGACTGCCCGCGGGCATGTCCGTCTAGTGAATTCCCCGCTTTAACCCGACCCTTAGCGAAGACCCTTTCGAAAAAAAAACATATACTAGTTTTGGCTGGAGGTCTTCATGAGCTAATCTCAAGGGAAGCCGATAAGAATGGTGTTCTTTAGACCCTCCGCCACTGCTACTACTATATATATAACTCCCTACACCGATTTCGGTGACGGTGGCGGTGGCCGGTTAGGACAATGCAGGCTGATCACCAGATTGTCTGACAAAAAAGATGATCCATGCATCGGATGGGCATGTAAAAAGTCGGATCTGCGCCTGATCACTCGCCAGTCGTGTCGGTTATCCATCCTACTGGGTTACGAGAGTAAAGGAAAAGAGAGTGCTCTTATGTACAGCGCACACACTTGGGCACTATAAAAATTACTCCTCCGTAACTGGCCTGGTTGCAATTAAACCGGCCACCGTCACCGAAATAGGTGTAGGGAGTTATATATATAGTAGTAGCAGTGGCGAAGGGTCTAAAGAACACCATTCTTATCGGCTTCCCTTGAGATTAGCTCATGAAGACCTCCAGCCTAAGCTAGTATATGAAAAACAATAATATCTTATACTAGTCAGGTGGGAAAAGCAATAGCGCGATGTAGACCGACTCAAGCGACATCTATGCGCTGCACGTTGCAACTTTGACACGAATATTGGAATCACATAGCTCTTTAAAAGCTGATATTTTCATTTCGAGTTATGGTGGGAGATCGTAGGACCTTATCTTGTTAGAAATTAATTTGAAATTCAAACTTATATGCCCAAATATTGGGAGTTATAGGAAATCATAGGAGCCTTATTTTGTTAAGAATAAAGTAGAAATTCAAATTTGTTTTTAATAGCCGGCTGGCCAACTACAGAACAATATTATTAATATGATTTGTCCAATGATAGTTTGAAGTAATTAAGTGCTATTCTTCTGTGACATCAACCCGCAATTTTGTAGCTTTCACCAATGAGGAGATTATTGCATACATACTGCATCAATGCTCGGTCTTTCGATTTAACTCTACTTCTACAATGACCAAATTTCTTTACAATAAGCTGTGCCTGATGACGGATCTTGGCCAAATGTTGCATTTTTCATTTTATGGTATTATTACATTAGTTTGAACCACTATCCTTTTTTTCATATTACCAGAAACTAATGGCAAGAGCTTAATTGAAATTGAAGCTATATTCAAAAGAATAAAATTAAGTCAAAACACATCATAGTTTTAAGTTATTTTTATATATTTTGTTATTGAAATTAAAAAAAAACCACGAAGTTGTCGAATGAGAATTGTATGAAAATCTGTGAATGTGCGCATACAAGTTTCATTCGATAATGTTTTGTTTATGCCGCTGTCAAATGTTCCAGCTAGGCCCTCTCATAGACGTGGTGTTAAAGCGCCTATATAATATTATTATTTTTGAGTTATTATTTTAAGTTTAATTACGTTATTCTTGATATAATAATAATAATTTTTAGTTTACTGTTATTATACAAACACATAGTAGGATGAGTTATTAATATGAAATGTGTGTTATTGTTGATTTTATGTGTTTCTAAGCATTAGGATTTAAGGAAATGTTAGCTTCCTGCCTGCCATCCTACACATAAACTTTAACTGTGCCAAATTTCACACACTCACAGTTTGCATAATTTTTGTTAAACTGGGCACAAGATTTTGCTTCATGAATATGTAATTTCATTTTATTTATTTTATTTTTAAAATGAATGGAAAACTTACAGCTAGATACAATAGAGTTAGAAACAGAATAAATAATTACTAAGCATATTAAAAGTTTTCACTAGTAGCGATAGTTTACAATTACATTGACGTGAGGGTCGATCTTACAATGCTTAAACAGTTTAATACATAACCCCCTTACTAATAAAAAATTACACACTGCGTATACAGGCGTTCTAAGATTTCTTCTAATAATAATCATTTTTTTTTGACATAAGTCCTATATAGCGACATTAAAATTTCCATAATATAATAATTTCCATAAAAATTTTCATAATAATTTAACCAACGCATAAACAAGGCAAGACCCTTGTTTAAAAGTGGTTTAGCGTATGGATAAGAGTAAGATGGCGGATTTTCAATATATCAGCTGATTTTATATTCTATCGAATCTCGTTAGCGTTCTATTTCTGAGTAATGTTAAAAAAAAAATCAATATTTATGTAGTCCAACGACTACATAAATATTGATTTTTAGGCTAGGAAATTATTCTTGCGCCCGGAAAAAGTACGAATGTTTAATGATCGTGATGATTCATTTTTGTTGTATTTTTTGTTAAAGACCTAATTTTAAGCATTTTAAATAAAATAATGACACACTTCGAGTATTAGTGGGGCATCTTTGTATTTAAAGATTACATTAATATTTTGAGATTGCAACGACAATACCTACAAAAAAATTATTATTTTTACAATGAAAAATTTTCATTGTAAAAATAATAATTGTTTTGTAGGTATTGTCGTTGCAATCTCAAAATATTAAATTCAACAAATTTCAGTTTTTGGCATTCCCTAGTTCTATCACCAATAATAACATCCTGAAGATATAATAATATTGGATGCGATGGACGTTTAACGATCCTTTGGTATAGCTGATCCACAGGCAACCGGTGTACAGATTCTGACAGAATGCTTTAAAAAGCGTAATCTTAACTTCATCTGTACAACGCGCGAATTTGCGCGCCAGCATATTATCACGGACCGCCAACGCTCTCCGCTCCCGTTCTATGTCCAGGTCGTCCTTAAGGTCGTCAGTAAGTATATGTCCAAGGTACTTAAAAAGTTCCAACCCGCCAAGGCATATTGGAGGTATGATTTCCGGACACTTACCGGCGGCTTTAAAAACCATAAATTCGCTTTTTCTGACGTTGTATGCTAGACCATGCGAATTAGCGTATTTCTAACACACATTCAACATCTCTCCAATACCCCTCACAGTGGGATTCAGCAATACCATGTCCGCGTAGCTAATGTTGTTTACGACACCACACAAACACACCACCAACCTTGCACCCACCACGCATATTGCTGAGCTCCACTATGAGATCACTTACGTACAGGTTGAACAGCTTAGGAGACGATAGCCCGCCCTGTCTCATACCGCATTCTAACTCGTACGATTTGGAGAGTTTGTTAGCCCATTTAACATTGTTCGTCTGCTTAGCATACCAATATCGAAAGAGATTTATAACCTCCACCGGCGCACGGTGCGCCGCGCACCCATGTTCTCCATCTTTCTCCAGAGCACGTCATATGAAACTAAGTCAAATGCTTTGGATAGATCCAAGAAACATGCGTACACCGGCGTCTTACGGGATGTATAATATTGAACAGTATGCTTGAGGCTTAATATTGCGCTTTCAGTTGATAGTCTGGGCCTAAATCCAAACTGCGCATCATGTGGTTTTAGATATTTTTGTAAACGTGAATCAAGCAAACTGTCCAATGGTTTGGCCACCACAGTAGCAAGAGAGATAGGATGGTAATTTCCTTTATCCGAAATATCGCCATCCCTATTCTTGACAATGGGAATCACCACAGTTTTTATAAAGTCCATTGGCAAATAAGTATGTTTAATACACACATTGAAAAACAGAGATAAACTCTCGGTAAGTGTGCACCCGCGTATTTTAGGTGCTCTATACTGAGCCCATTATGCCCAGGAGACTTGCCCCTGCTCATGCGCTTAATTATATATTTTACCTCCCTAGCAGTAAACATGATTATGGACTCATTTACCCGTAAGCCAGGCCCAGGTTCAGGTATCCCTTCAGCCTAACCAAGCGGAGATCGTACTCTAAACATATTTGCAATGCCCTCCGGGTCACTTCTAGCATTCACACTAATCGGCAGGCCATGCTTAACATTCAATTTACTCGTACACTTAAAAAACTTTACAAAATTGTTGTCAGCTCGTAGCTACGCTAACTTATTTATTTTAATTTGCTCTTGGTTACTTATACACCATTTCAATCGACTTTTAAAAATCTTACGTGACTCACGCATCTGCTCAAAAATATTACCAGCAACAGGTCTATTACGTAAGACCCACGTTTTAAATTTAACCCTGGCCTCTCGATGAGCATTTTTTACAAGTTTATTCCATCCGCAATTAATCTTATGTCTTCGAGGTTTAGCACGTACACAATGTTTTGTTTCTATAGCCGCCATTCTCAATACACTAACAATTTGTCCATATAATATATCTAAGTCTTTGTGATCCGGGTTATCACATAACCCGTGCCCACAACCATTGAGTTCGGGAGGAAAATTGATATCACGTAACCCAGTGTGACATAAATCATGGTATTTCCTTATTTGAGATTCGACTCTTTCTCCCCATGCTACGAAATTTCGTCGCATATCATGCATCACCCGCTTAGGCCTTCAAACCTCTAAAATAAAATCTAGGTATATAGGCAGATGATCCGAACGAAATACATCTTCCATAATACCTACACTAGAAACAGTATACCAGGCTGATACCACACAGTGATCGAGCCAACTCCTACTACTATGACATTGATCCGTAAAAGTATATGTACCCGGTCCTAAGTTTTGTACATCCGCACATAACCACGACTGATCCATACAGAAACGACTTAATTCGGTATAGAAAAATCATCTGGGTGTGCATTATAGTCTCCTAATATAATCAAATTCTCCACGCTATTACTCGCTTCAATTTCTCTTATCTCACTTAAAATTTCTGTGAAAATAGGCAAGTTTTCATGCGATTTAGTGGGCATGTACACAGAAAAAACTAAGATAGATCTATCCCCTATTGTACCTACCTTTGATAGCTGCTAGACGCTTACTATAACATTCTATAACTGATACGCTACCGAACATACCTTTTCTCCAGAGAATAGCTACTCCACCGTATGGTCTCCCCCTCAGAATACCCGCTGAGGTGTCTATAGAAGACTTACCGGTTTACTCAAAATCGTCAAAGACAGACGCCAATAGCGAAATGTCATGACTTGAAAGCTAAATCTCCTGTAAACACACGTTATTACCACTTTTACATAAATTTTGAACATCATTAATCGAAGTCTTAAAGTTCTTACAGTTATAGCTGTGCACTCTGCAGAAATTATTATTTTTAACTTTACAATTCATATCATAAAAATTATTTATCAACAATAATATTAGGCCCTTCTCGTATGTTTTTATACATCTAAAGGTTATGCCGTCCGGCCAAATTATTCATCATCCAGAAATAAGCTTAATTTACTTTTTGACACAAATAGTTTGTAAGCATTATATTTCCTAGAAGAATTCATATTTATAATTTCAAGTGACACAATTTCATTCGTTTTTTCCTTAATATAAGTAATAATGTCTTGTTTACTAAATTCTTTACTAACATTCGAAACAAACAACGGTATTTTAACATCCGCAGCTTTAAATTTTATATTTGGGGCCGTAGATGCTTTACCTTTTTGATCAACAAGTTTATACCTTTTAGTGGTCTTCGATTTAACTACATGCCTCTCACTAGTATCCTCATTTAGTCTAGAACAATTCATTATTCTTTCTTTACGGTATATGTCCGATTTACAAATTACCTAGGTTTTTAAAGAAACAGCTGCTTGATTCGACTCACTTATCACGCCACCCTTCACGTAGGTAAAGATATCAGGTGTATTCGAAACCATAGTGCACTCCGGGGCCTCCGCGCGCGATCGATGCTCTGTCTCATTCCTCCTCTGCTTAATAACACTGTCGGATCGTTCTTGCGTACGCCTCTCACTTGCACATTTCGAAACCGCAGTTTGGCCCGTAACAGGTTTTTGTTCTGACGCGTCTTTCATTTTGCATTGGAAAAGAATAGATGACAAAAAAGATAACGAAAAGATAAATTACATAACCTTTTGCGTATTTTTGGAAACATTTGGAGTAAATTAAAAACCAAGGAAAGGAATTATATTTTCTTATACATGTTTATATTTATCAATCGCTTGTTTAATAATAATGTGGACACATACTTCACAGATGTTGGCAGACACCTAAAACAAATTACGCTATTGCTTGTGATACTTTAAGTGTGGGTATTACAACTCCAAACAATCAAAATTTATCAGATTTTAGTTTTTTTTTTATTATTGATATATGGCATCGGCTTATAACCATTTACCAGTGTCAAGTTAAAAAGGCGGGAAATAGAACTTTCGTTTTAATTTTCAACACCGTATTCCTAAATCGTCAAGTCTAAAAAAGTGCAAATAAATAGTCAGTGCAGTCAATGAGTCAAGTCAGTCGATTCAGTAAAGTGGTTGAAGCTTTACTAAAAGTTCCTTGGGAGTTTTGGCGGAACACAAAATAGCACGTTTTTAGAAGTTGTACCACTTGCCCACACCTGTGCACATTAACTAATATTTAATGGTTAATATTCTACAAATATTACACATTAAGAACCGAAATAACACAAATTTATGAGGAAATACAAAATCCACAACGTCACCCATTGGACTCCCCGGCAAAACTTCCATTTTAGTTTTTTTTTTGTTTTTTTTTTATTTATTTATATATGGCATCGGCTTATAACCATTTGCCAGTGTCAAGTTAAAAAGGCGGGAAATAGAACTTTCGTTTCAATTTTCAACACCGTATTCCTATATCGTCAAGTCTAAAGTCTGGTCAAAGTCCAAATATATAGTCAGTACAGTCTAGGAGTCATGTCAGTCGATTCAGTAAAGTGGTAGAAGCTTTACTGAAAGTTCCTAGGGAGTTTTGGCGGGAAATACAAAACAGCACGTTTTTAGAAGTTGTACCACTTGCCCACACTTGTGCATGATAACGAATATTTAATGGTAAATATTCTACTAATATTACATATTACGAACCGAAATAACACAAATTTATGAAGTTTTACAAATTCCACAACATCACTCATTGAACTCCCCGGCAAAACTCCCATTTTAGTATTGTTCTTCCTATTTAGCTTTCTTCTTCTTCTTCTTTTGAGTATGGTGGCCTCAGTGAATTGCCAATGTCAGAGTGGTTTTATGAGAAATTTGCTCTAACTATTGTAGGTCCGGTGAAACAACAAGGGTATTATTACCTAATATTTTACAAAGCTGTTGAATCATCTAAAACAAACACAAACATACAAGTATTAATCAATAAATTTAAAAAAGTAGTTAAAGAACGTTTGTGTGCTAAAGCCTAATATAAAGTTAATGATTTTATGAATGATAGCTCACCTTGGGAATGAGGTGACCCTCTGCAAGGCTACTTCTAAATTACATATATTATTGTACTCTTGTTATGTAGTTTTAGTCATAACATTGTTATATATGCCTTTTTTATATATATATATATATATATATATATATATATATATATTTTTTTTTTTTTTAATTTAACAATTTTCCATCTTTTTGATAAAAGATGGCCCCGCGCGAGTTTCTTACGCCGGTTATTCTCGCCGGGCTAGTTCCCGAACCAGTGGTAGGCATCATGTAGATCAACGTTCAGAAAGTGTATAAAAATACCTATTTTGAATAAAAAAATTTGACTTTGACTTTGACATTAGTAATAAAAGCGTCACAATTTTATATTGTTAGAATTAATATAAATTGTACATAAAATTTAAATAAAAGGAGTATCTACAAAACATAATAATGATTTAAAATTAATAGAGCGAGGAATCGAGGTGGGAAGAGAGTCATAAAGGGAGGGCTGGTTTCTTGGGCAATAGAAAAAAATGTTATCTAAGGTCGTCTAGACAACACTCACAAAGAGAATTAGCTTTGACCCTGATCTTTGCAAGGAAAGTGGGTGAGCAACAGTGACCAAGTCTAACTCGGTAGACTGTTGAGCATACTGGTTAGCTACACTGTAAATATTTTAAAAACCACAGTCTAACTGGTACACTACCTTGAATGTCAAAGTAGTGTTTGCCTTTAATATTACTTGAGCTGGCCCACTCGGTGTTTCCACCTGATAGTGTTTTTTGGCTATGGGAATTAAGTCCTGACAACACAGTTTGTACTGACTGAGTCCACCTGATGTTATGGCGTCTTTAGCGTAGGCATCTACACTCTCATTGCCAGTAATTGCGCTGTGACCAGTTATCCATGATAACTCAACATGGATATTCTGGACTTGGCACGTAAGGAGAAGCCGTCTTATTTCCAAAATTAATGGGAATTTAGACTTAGAGCGGAACTGGTTAGCTGAAATACCCTCTGAAACGCTTCTGGAGTCCGAAAGAATAAGTCAATTGTTAAGACCATGAGACTCAATAAATGAGATGGCCTCAAAGATGGCTAGTGCCTCGCTTGTAAATACAGAGGAAGTAGGAGGCAATTTGACATTCAAAATCAAATTAACCCTGGGAATCCAGACCGCCGCTCCAACACAACCATCCACCGAAAGTTTAGATGCATCGGTAAAAATAAGCAGCCAATCCATAAGGTGCTTTTTTTTTTTAATGTATTTATTCAAGGATTTTACATAATTGTTTTCTTATTCTAAAAACCGCCAAACTGCATATCAGTTTGTTGGCGATATTTGTAACACATATATATATATATATATATATATATATATATATATATATATATATATATATATATATATATATATATATATATATATATATATATATATATATATATATATATATATATATATATATATATATATATATATATATATCTAATTAAACAATATAACACACAATAATAAACTATTAATAAACTAAAAATTCAATAACAAAATATTATATACAGCCTTTTTCCAAAAAATTACTTTTCAATTTTTGCTTTAACTTAGTTTTACTTAGTTTTTTACTGTCACCCCTTATAAAATCAATTTTATTGTATATACTAGGAGTCAAATATCTCCTAGTTCTTTTGCCATAGTAGTTTTTTATTGCCGGTATTATATATTTACCCTGTCTAATATTTCTAGTGTTATGTTGGTGATGATCTATTAATTTCTTATGAGTTTCTATGTTGTATTGTTCTAATGCTATTAAATATTCTACTTTTGCGTGAACTGGCAAAATTTCGTATTTATTGAATAATTTGTCATAATTATCTTTGCACGTTAATTTAACTTCTTTACTTGCAAAATATTTCATTAGTCTAACTTGTAGTAGTTTAATTTTGTCTAGATGAGTTTTAAATGTTAGTCCATAGCTGCTAATGCCGTAGCTGATGAGTGAATCTGCAAGTGCGTAATAGACTACATACAATAATTTCCTACTTAGACACTTGCTCAGGTGAAAAAACTTTCATAAAATGGATTGTAATCTATTACTCACTTCATTCACTTGTCCTTTCCAACTAAGATTGGTGTCTACTATTAGTTCTGTATTTATTTACTATTTCGATTTGCGTACATTGACAATTATATTTATTACTGTGTAAGCATTCGTAGCTATGACCAATTATATCTATATTCATATTATTATTCTTTGGATATTTACTATAAGGTGAAATAATATGCATAACTTTAGTCTTACTGAAATTTATAATAATTCCGTTATCATGTGCCCACTTGGTTATATTTTCTAAGTTTATTTGCATGTAGCGTTTTGCGTCTGTCAAGGTTTTTGTTGCGAATAATAAGCACATATCATCAGCAAACATAAATGTTTTACAGTATTTTATGACGTTTATTAAATTATTTACGTGCATGGTGTATCCAACTGGACCATACTGATCCAGTGGGCACGCCATCAGTTACGCTTACCTCATCCCCAGTTTCTCCGTCTATCTGGGTACGAACAAAGCGGTCTTCTAGGTAACATTTAAACCACTTTTTGACAGGGCCTCTGATACCACAGTCATCCATTGCTTGTAAGAGAACGTTGTGATCCAGGGTATCGAAAGCCTTCTTAAAATCACATAAAATAATAACAAAAAATAATAATAAAAAAATAACAAAAAATAAACAAAGCACCTACAAATTTACCTTCGTTGAGGCTGCCGTTGACGAAGTCGGTGAACTCTGCAAGGGCTGTGGCAGTGCTGCGCCCGCGCCGGAACCCATGCTGCGCGTTCGATATTACTTTGTGTTGTTCTAAATACTGACTTACCTGACCTACTATAACTTTTTCTACAATCTTATTGATAACAGATAATATTGCAATTGGTCTATAATTACTATAGTCTAGATGACTTCCCTGTTTATAAATAGGACGGATTAAAAATTTTTTCAGCAGGCTTGGATATACTCCTTTTTCTACACACATATTAATAAATTTTGCCAATACAACACTTATTTCTTTTTTTACTTGTTTTATATCTTGTACTCTTATTCTATCTATACCAGGCACTTTCTTACAATCTAATTTATCTATATGATTTTCTATTGTATAAGCCTTTACTTTCTTAAAATAAAAGGACTTATTACTCGGTACTGCATAAGAACTTCTGCTGCATTTATGCTTAATGTTCTGTATTTCTTTAGTAAAGGTTTCCGAAAACTTATTACATATATTGTGCATTATATCAGTCTTTCCTAAGTATTTTATAATAACATCGTCTAAACTTTTTTTAGTATTTCCTAACCAATTATTTATATTACTCCAAATTTTTCTAAAATCATTTTTACAATCATCAATTTCTTTTTTCCTGTAGTTGTTTTTAGCAATATCTATTAATTTATTAACTTTATTTCTATATCTTGTGTAAATCAGTCTGTTATTCATATTGTTAGGTGATGATTTCCATATTTTAAAAAGTGTATCTCTATGTTCTAGTTTTTTCCTAAGGTCTAAATCTACCCACGGCTGTGTTATTCTTTTAGTAGTTAATTTTTTTTCAATCTGACTTTTATTATAAATATTGCTTAAAGCTGATTAATAATTTGCTGAAAATGAGTATTCGCCAGAGAGTAACCTTTAATAATAGGGAAGTTAAGCATAATGTTCGGGGAGAATGTCAGTGCCTCATATGGGGTAGAAAAAAGAGGGCTCAACCCTCTTCTGCACTGAACAATTGGACAAGGAAGTTGGGTTAACTTATGGTAGCTGATCAAGAGACAGAGAAGATCTTTATGTCGCTAATAATTGGATGTTGAAATTAATTGTGATAAAGTGTGTAATTTGCCTATAAGGGGGTGGGAGGAATTCTGAAATACCTTAAATAGGAACCTATCCGAAAGGTACTGCCATCTGATATTAAGTGATGGGTCGACATACTCAACCTACAGGGCGTTGATTGGAGAAGATTTCATTGCTCCTACAATGATCCTTAAAGACTTCGATTGAATTTTGTCCAGATCTTTTAATGGAACCTTGTTACATGGTTCCAATAAAAAGGATACATAATCAATATGACTGCGGATAAGAGCATTATATAATATTTTTTGGGTATATGGGTGAGAACCTCACCATACACTGACTGACCGTAGGACATTAATATTTTTCTCACATTTTTGCGAAATATGACTAATTTGGTAGGCGCCAGTCATCCTAGAATCCAGATATACTCCTAAAAATTTAACTCTATCCTTAACCGGGAAAATTTGTTCATTATAATGGATGTTGACATCAGGTATAATTTTGGACCGTGTAAATACTACAACGGAACTTTTCGAAACAGAAATATTTAAGCCATGTCGGTCCATCCATTCAGTCAGATAGCCAATTGCAGAGTTAAGTCGAGCAGAACATTCAGAAATATCCTTTGGCACTGTACATTGTCAGATCATCGGCATACTGTAAGACATCACAATAACTACTAACGGATAAATCTAAATCATGGGTGTAAATGTCATACAGGAGGGGACTAAGGGCTTTGAGCCTTTGGAGGCCTTTGAAAATAAAACTGGGGGAAAGGGAAACATTTTGAGTGGAAACTATAACAGATCGACAGGAGAGGTAATTGATAATGTAATTGATCATCGTCACTGGGACACTCAGATTAAACAATTTCTGCCTGAGCACCGGAAGAAGAACATTGTCATATGCCGATGATATGTCAAGGAACACACCCACCACATGCTCCCCTTTCCAAAAGGCGATGCGTATGTCAGTCACGAAGATCCCGAGTCCGTCATAGTGCTAAATCCTTTCCGAAAACCGAACTGTGTTTTGGATAAAATGCCTTTGCAATCTATTCAGCCATTCCAATCTATTTTTGATTAAATGTTCCAACATTTTTGCCAAAGTAATAGAAAGAGCGATGGGCCTATAACTAGATGGATCATTGCTAAGTTTTCCCGGTTTTAGTATCGGCAGAATGATCTGTGTCCGCCATTTCTCCGGGGAAATCTCAGATTAGAAAATGCCATTTAAGACATTCAGGCATACTTCTTGAGTAACGGTGCCGCTGTTAACTATAAAGGAATATGGTAATCCATCACTGCCGGGAGCGGTATCCTTTAATGAACTTAGAACAAATCGAAATTCCTCCAGAGAAAAAGGACTATCTAAATGACTGGTAGGAAGCCCAGAAGAAATATAATTTTGGCATTCGTCAAAAGTTGGGACCGACGGAGGCGCCAACCTTTGAGAGAAAGCGTGTATCCACTCTGACTGGTTATTGGACGGATGGTAATCGCTAACTAAAGCCTCGGAATCTTTTAATCTCTCAAAACTCTCATTTGGAAAAACTTCCAAATGAGAGTTTTGAGAGATTTGAGAGAAAGAGTCTTTCGCCTTTGTCCCATCTTAGGGATGACTCAGACAAAACTGGCGCCAAACATTTTTCTTTTTTGCGGATAATAAAAGCTGAAACCTCAGCTGTTACTTTTTTATAATTTAAATAGTTTTTTAGAGTCATAGCCCTAGAAAAACATTTTTTCCGCGTCTTTACGTCGCTTACAGGCTCCAGTGCACTCAGAGTCCCACCAGGGAGGAGAAAGACTTTTGCGATCATCTGGTTTTTAGTGGAATGGTCCTATCTGCAGCCAAAAGAAGGAAATTTTTTAAATTTTGATATAAGGAGAGTGTGTTATTAGTATTGATAGGTAGGAAGAAGCTAATTTCAGAATCCGTAATGTCAGCGAATTAGGACCAATTCACATTAGAAGTTTTAAATTTGAGCCGAGGTGAAGGGGACGTTAATGTTTATCTAGTCTGTCTGTATGTTATTGTAGTTAGAATTGGGAAATGATCACAACCATAAGAATTAGGAATAACTGCCCAGGAACATGAAGGAGAAAGAGAAGGGGAGCATAACGATAGATCCACCACACTCCTCGGGTTCTGCAAAGGAGAGGCCCGACGCGTAGGGGATCCATCAATAAGGACTACTAGGTTGAGATCATCAAATATATCAATCAGGAAAGAGGAATTAGGATCGTTAGAATGGGAGAGATGTATGTGTAAATCACTCAACACAACTAAATGGGAAGGAACAGAAAAGAAAATGGAGGACAGTTCAGAGAAGATGGATGGATTAGGGTGAGGGACATACACAGACATAAAAATTGTATCTAAGACACGGACAGCTACAATATTAAAATACTATCCCGGAAACAGGCATAACCCGGAACGCGAAAACGAGAGCCAGGCACCAGACATGTTTCCTGGATGGCAAGAATTGTTGGCTTATACGAATTAATTAAATAAAGGATATCCTGTTTCTTATTCCTGATGCTCCGGCTGTTCCAATGTATTACAGTGTGAGCCGTTATTGGGCAAAAGTTTCACGAGTTGGGTCAGGTTGGCAAGAGTTTTGTTCGGTAGGGAGTCGCTGGACCTAGAAAGGAGATCAATAAAGAAGATAGTCAAGTTGTCAAGTAAGTTATCGTTCGGGGCTACTGGGGAAATTTCGTTACTAGAGGGATATGCGCCTCCATTAGAGAACTGAGAAGATGGTTGCTCAATTATATTTCTATGTGCCTGGTGGTCATATCCAGGGGACATAGGAGGAATGGGGCGACGACGAATAAACACAGTCTTTCTGTAGGATGTGGTAATGTGAGATTTTCTCAGTCTGTCTGTTTGTATTGAAATGTTGACAGTTGCAGAAGGAGAAGTCCTAGCAAAATCAGCAAAGGATCGTCTCACACATACTTTCCTGACTCATAACCAATTTTATCTCTTTTTGCCTGGAATATTCCACGCAAGAGATTGGCAACGTGCGGACAACTACAGTACATACAAGTAAAAGGTGTTGCTGTACACGTTGCTCCCTCACGCTTTGAACATTTATAACAGCGTGGTTGTGATCTGTGCCTTAACGTGGCCAAAGCAGCAACATTTATTACACTCTATAGTGGGTAATTTATATGCCTCAACGGGAAGGGAATTATAATAGCAATAGACATGGGAAGGTAATTTTTGTCCAGTGACCGTCAGAACCACTGATTGGTTAGGTATCAAAATAGGGGCGTTTTGTTCATTCATAGTCTTGCGACTCAATCTACGTGCCTTAACTACTTTGCCATAGCCTAACGGAACATTTAATTATATTTTCAACCAGCTCTTCCATCGACCAGTCAACAGGGACATTGCGGACAATGCCCATGCGGGATACACTGTAAGAGGGAATGGATACAATGAATCCAGCACTTAATATTGCAGGCAGGTCGATAAAAGAATTGGCGTGCTCTGGAGACTTAATTGGATCAAGACACGATTACGGCCTATCCCCTTAATCCCATCCATTTTAATATTCTGTACAATATTATTCTGAAATACAAACTGTCCAAATTGAATGAGATTGAGGACAGGACCGCTATCGATCTCAGGCTTTGATACATGTACCATATAAGGTGCAGCATCGTCAGAACCATAAACTTTTTTATTTGCAAAATCTGGGTTAATATAATGCAGTTTAGAGTCCGGGGGATCGGTATCAATTTCCATTTCAGACCACGAAAAGAAACTAGTTACCGGCTTAACCTACAAACAAAAACTTACAAATACTAAATACTCACGACAAGGCAAACACTAATAAAACTACACACCACCAAATATAGGTAAGATAACTCAACAGATACTTAAAAACCTTCACAATTCCTTATTTAACACCTCCAAAACTAAAAAACAAAAAGGACGCTTGTTGACAGCACTCAACTAAAGAGCAAAGTCTATTTAGCTTTTGAAAATCTCAAGAACTGCATTTACAAATTTCAATTGATGTTTGACGCGATTAGCGAGTCTTGTGACAAATGACAAATATAATGACATATTTTGACAGTTTGGCAGAGGTACGATCAAAAATGTTAGTAACTATACTTTATAGAACTACTAATATTTACAAAATTTACATATTTAACTACTTGAAATTGATTAAAAATGTGTAAACATCAATTTTGTATATAATTAAAATTACGAGGTCCATAATAACGTAAATTTTATGTAAATTTTTGTCATCAGCACGCGAACATCAGATACGTGTTATTTGCGTGTTACTCAATTCCTAAACGTTTTTCTTTGAGTCTTCTGTCTATGATGTGTAGCGTGATTATAGATAAACAATCTTTATTAGTAGACAGCTGTATAAGTATACACACTGTTTAACGGGTGTATAACTTAAACAGCTATTTTAACTATTCATACGTTAAACGCATGTTTAAGAAAGTTTTATTAGTAAGAGGGTATGAATTTATTGTGCCAATGCAACGAAAGACTTATATTATGAGTACGACATGTGAAATGGCTATTAAAGAAACACTAATAATTTAAAATAAGACTATGTAGAACATTGTGTAATAATAATACAATATTAGGGATGATCGCAGTCACACATTATCAACAACACATTGCTTGGTCAACAGTCTCATCAGAGTCGCAACATTACTATTAAAAATGTCCAAATCTAAAATAGAACAAGCTGAGTTAAATTGCTTGCTTGCACGATACATGAACTCATGAAGGAGTTCTGTCGATAGTAAGTCTGGGTAGCAGGTAGGAAGATGGGAATATGACTTAGAAGGAATCTCAAAAGACAATTTAGACAGTAGATCGGGACAGTCGAGCATTTGTGACAATTTTTACAAGAAAAGACAGATTAGCAATTTCACGACGGTTCTCTAAGTAGGCGGTGTTTGATACAGACTGGCTTATAATGAGAGCTTTTATACGGTTGATTAATTCGGTAACACAGGTAACGTATGAATTTTCTTTGGATGTTTTCGATTCTATTAATGTGTATTTTAAAATATATAGGATTCCATATTTTGGAGGCATATTCTAGGTGACTTCTTACCAAAGAACAATATAAAACTTTTAATGTCTTAGCACGCTTAAATTCTTTGGAATTTCGCTTTAAGAAACCAAGGGATTTAGATGCCTTAGCTAAGATATTATCAATGTGTGGGTTGAAAGACAATTTCAAGTCATTAATGACTCCGAGATTTCTTCCTATTGTACTTCTAGGTAACGAAGGATTCTTGAAGAAGTAATCATAAGTATTTTTTTTTCTTACGGGTAAAACTCACAACCGAACAATTCAGTGGGTTAAAGTCCAAACGGTTAGCATCACAATATTCTTCAAGGGCACGGAGATCTGCCTGGACACAAAGAGCATCATTAACACATGATATGCGTCTGTAGATTTTCATGTCGTCAGTAAAGCACAGTAGTTCAGATAAGCTAAGGCATTGTTTTATATCATTTATGAATATAGTGAATAACAAAGGCACAAGTACGGACCCCTGTGGGATTCCAATAGGTATCCAAAACCACTTAGAGGTACAATTGTTAATAGCTACTGCTTGGCTACGATTAGTTATGTATGATGCAAAGTATCTCAGTAAGTCACCATGAATACCAATCTGCTCTAATTTATATATAAATTATTCTATGTTCAATTCTGTCAAAACATTAACTATAGTCGCTGTAGATGACATCGACTTGGGCACAGTTATCCATAGCATCAGTAAAAAAATCATTGAGTTGGTCCTACTCAGAAGGACCATGTTGGATGTCTTTGATCTGCCAGGCAGAAATCTGTGTTGGTGAGTTTCAAATGAGTTCTTAACTATAAACTAATTTCTCCAAAACTTTAGCAGCAATACACAATTTAGACATCGATCGGTAGTTATTCACATCAGATTTAGCACCCTTCCTATGTACCGGTACAATGTAGGCACTTTTGAAAATTTTAGGTACAACGCATTAATTTATTGATTTTTTGTAAATAAGTGTAAGTGGAACAGCAATGGACTTAGCACATCTGATTAGGAATAAAGCGGGAATCGCATCCGGTCCTGCTGACTTGTGAGGATCTAAATCTTCTAAAAGTTTAACTGTATCAAAGTCAATAACAATAGTAGATAAATCACGTTATCAAAGCTAAGGACATCAGTATTATCAGTTAAAATAAAATGCGATTGGAAAAAGTCAGAAAGAACATCATAAATATAGTTCATTATGTAAGGGAGAGTACAAGTGTTTGATTGCTTTATAAATAACTCCAAAAGTGTTTTGGATTGCGTTCAATAGAATTTTCTACAGTACTTAAATATTGTTTTTAACAAGTAGCTTCCAAACATTTAGCGCGATCCCGGAGCAATTTATATGTATGAAAGTCTAATAATTTTTTATACATTTTGTACTTACTTATATATTTATGCTTTTCCTTAAGGAGTTTTATTAATGCAGAAGTAAACCAAGTTGGTTAAGTACTTCGGTGAGATTTTTTTATAGGTTATTCATTTATAATATTTTTTAATAGAACTGTAAAAGTATTCAAGCGCGTCCTCACATAATCGCTTTAAGATTTCAGTCTCCCAATGTAGAGAGTTAATATCATTGTTAATGTGGTTATAGCTGCACTTATGAAACATATAACCCTGTAATATGAAGATGATGATAATAATAATAATAATATCTTACTTTAAGTAACAACATTGTACTGCTTATTACTAAGTTACAAATTATATTTCTCGTAAGTGATTATTTATTATTGTAATCTTATATCGTAAAGCCTGAAATAAAAGTTATATTTCATATAATTTATTTATGTTCCTATTTTTCAAAAGTAGTGTGCAGATTAGGCTAACTTTGAATTAATTTTTACTTACAGATGCAATTATTGACGCTATAAAATTACTTTAATCTATGGTTTATTATTGTAAGCCTTTAATTATACTAATTCTGATCTATATTCTAATTAGATACAAGATCTTAGAATTAGATATAAGAAGAAGAATTAGATATAAATTTCTATTTAGATACAAAGCAAGTTAGAATTAGTATAATTAAAGGGTAAAAATTGATGCCAGTTGTCTCCTAATTATGTTATAAACTGTTGTAGTTCAAATAATGAACAAAAACAAAAACTAGGAAATTAATATTTAACGGAAAATATATAAAGAATGAAAACATGACAAGGATATAGACTACTCCGGTCTGTGCCCTGTCGAGAAGAAAAAGAAAAGAAGGAATCATACGTAGATGAGAGAAGATGAAGAAGAGTCGTGTATAAGAATATTTAATATATAATATTAATATTATTATTATGTATAATCTTAAACACGACTCTTAAACTTAATTATTATTCTCATTCATGATTAGGATGGAATTTTTTAATGGGAAATGAAAATAATATAACACATTAAATTATAACTATTATTATATACTATTGTATAATTTGGAAAAAAAGCATATTGTTATATAATTTTTTTATTTAAATATTATTCTTATCGTAATTACTTATAATAACTTATGAACACCAATAAATTCTAATTAAGAATTTTTTTTATTTTATTTCGTTTGAACAATGCTTCAATTTCCACCATGCTTCTACCTTTTGTTTCGGGCAAAACGAAATATAATACTACAGTGCCGACCAATGCAACAGAGCCATAAAACATGAATGTGGCCACTTGGCCGATGCCAACCATCATTCCCGGTGCGGTTTTTACTACGATAAACGTTGAACTATATCCGATGGCCGAGGCAAGGCCGGCTCCGAAACTACGAACTCTCGCAGGAAAAATTTCTCCAACAATGATCCACGGTAGAGGCATGATACCTATGTTTATCGCTATAATATACGCCGAGAGGAAACAAAGAGGCACCGCGGTCAGGGTCTCGGGAATTTCTTTGTAAAAATATAAAAATATCGCCAGACTCATCATGGATAGAGTCGTCAAAGTGCCGCTGACTATACATAGAGTTCTACGAGGAAATTTTCTACTGGTCATGATTGTTAGCAAAGTTGTGAGAATTCTGAGAAAGTCAATTGTTAACATTGCCACATATTTGTTTATTCCTTTGCCGACTGCTATTTCGATTATAGTCACTGAATAAAACGTAATTGTATGGACACCAGAAAACTGACAAGTCACATAAATGATTATCATTATAACTAGCGGCTTAAAGAATTCTGGCGAATGAAAGGTTTTTAGTTTTTCTTTCCATGACTCTGATGATGACGTGTCGATAGACTTAAATTTGTCTATCATCCCTTTTAATTCTGTTATGGCTTCATCTTTATTTCCTCTTAACCAATAAAATGAATTAATGGCCTCCTCATTTCTACCTTTGGAAAGAAGCCACATGGGGCTCTCAGGGACAAACGTAAGAAAACCAGCAGATATTAAAGGAAAAATTGAACAGATCGCTGCCGTCCAATTCCATGACACCCAAGTGCCAATAAGATGAGCGATAAATATACCAATCGCTAAAAAGAAAGAGAGGAATGCTAGAAACATTCCTCGTAATTTAGGGTGTGATGTTTCACTGATAAACACTGACATGGGTGGAGCTAGCATGCCTATAGAGATACCATTTAAAAATCTTCCCATGAGCATGAGAGATAGGTTTGGAGCAGTAATAATAAGGATCCAGCCTAGGGAAAATGGTATACTCAAAACCCGCAATGTGTATCGTCTTCCCCATTTTTCGATTATCCATCCTCCAATGAAGCAGCCGGGAGCCATTGGCAGAGCTGCCATAGATGCTGAAAAAATAAATGTGTGTTAACTATTTTGTTAGCATTTCCCAAAAAGCATAACAGACAATTTGAAAAGCCAAAATTGACTATTGGAAACCTGAAGTAGGTAATAGAAATATAGGCCGTAAGTAGAACTTAGAACATAATACCTAATTGATTCAATTTTGAAAAATTTTACCGCAATATATTTAAATATTATAAAAGCTCATTTGTCAAAACACAAATGAGCTTTTATAATATTTAAGTAGTTTCAAGATGTCTGTTATTTAAAGTAAAACCATGTTGCTAATGGCCCTCGGCATCTTTGTTTTCCTATGGAAATGACAGACGTTGTATAAAAACGACGATAACCGAAAGTTATTGAGGTCGTGGTCGTACTGTACACACTACACACTATTTATTAAATAACTTACCTATCCAAGATGGCGAACTCTCATCGACGAGTATTACGCTTTGTTCCTGTTTTAATTGTGGAAGTAAAGTTGCTGAGAAACCACAGGACAGACCACCGGAGAAAATCATTATGTAGGGTCCCATCGCAGCCATAAACTGAAAAATTAAAAAAATTATGATAGTATTGAGCATGAATCTATTAAGCATGATTTGGAAAAAGAACACTTCACTGCAACATGCAATATAACATTTACCTGTTTCCAATGAGGTGCAAATCTATTATTTTGCTTAGGATCTGTAACGAGATTAGTTGGACTAGGGCCGTAATTATTAAAATTAAATTTGCTGTCCTTTAAGTATTCGTTGTTGTCATATTCTAAATTTGTTGTTGTTTCCACTTTTTCTGCTGTTTGTTGCAAACCTTTATCTAAAATTTCCATTAGGGCACAGCTTGTTGGTGCTTCGTAGTTTATGTTAGGCTGGTCTATTTGTAGATTATTTCTTTTTTGTTCAGTGCACATTTCATCTTTGTTTAGACAACGGAATTCCTTAGCTTTTTCATCTTTATTATCTTTTGGATTCTCTACCCTAATGTTGTGGTTGTCCTTATCACTATGTATTTTATGCCTAATGCATCCTTCATTGTCTTCATAACGACAGACATCTGTAGAGTTCAACGTGTCAATGGTGTTGTAATCATTTTCTTTGGAATGAATTGAAGCGCAGTTTTTTGGAACCTTCTCAAAACTACTATGCCTTATTTCTGCGCTCTGCAGATGGTTTCCATCTGACTCATTTTGTGTGTTTATTTTAGAACTGTTATCTTTCAAGCTACATTGCGTGTCAATTGTTTCACTTGGAAATGATCTGGAATATATATTACGATGTGTATTATCCGATTCATGTTGAGTATGTATTACAGAACTATTGTCTACAAAGTTACAATTGTCATTCGTATCACTTGTAAAAGCTGAGTTACAGTAGCCATTTGTATCACTTGTGAAACCAGAGATACTAAAGTCATTCGTATCACTTGTAAAAGCAGAGCTGGAAAAGGAATCTGCACTATCGTCCATATTGTGTGAAAGTTTTCTTCTTTACACTTAACTTTGATGTATCTGAAAATAAATGAGATCATATTATAAACTGGAGAATCACACTTATCTCTTTGAATATGATCACGAAGGGAGTATACTTCAACTTACTATACTTTCGCAGAATGTCTAATTTAACGCACATTTAATTGTTTTTTTTATTTCTATAAGCTCTAAGTATTTTTAAATTTTATGACTGGATGAGGTCGTCATTTCTGAGGTTGCATCACAGATACTGTTGCTTTGCCACAATGATAAGACTGACTGACCTTAGAGCAATAAAGTCAGAGATAAGCCATTTAGCTAAGTTGATTAATATTAGGTTTGTATGAATCAATATTAAGTTTGTATGAAATGTATTTTTGGACAGTTTAGTTTATAGGTAGGTAAGTAGTGGGCAAAATTTTAGTGACTTAGTTTTTTAGAAAACTACTAAAGGTAGGTAGGTAGGCTTGTCACTGTAAAGTAACAAGCTTTAATAACGAGAATTGCCCGCCCATTAGTTCGTTAAAAATATTTGTTGCCGTATTGATAATTGAACACACATAATATTATTATGTCTTCGTGATAATAGACAAACATACCTACAGATTTATACTAATTTATACCTAGCTGGTGCCGGCAACTTCGTATGTGTAGAAATTAAAGGAACCCTATTTTTTAAACGGAACCCAAAGATATAAAAGTAGGTTAAGTTACTCCTCATACCATCAGCTATATAGCAAGTGAAAGTTCTGTGAAAATCGGTCCAGCCGTTTCAGAGACAGACAAAAATTAAGACAAATGAATTTTTTATTGTAAGTAGGTACCGTAATATAATTTCATATGAATTTAGTGAAAAGTTCTTAATTTAAAATTACAAACAGACAATTCAATTTTATTTATTTGTATGGATCGATATTCTACTTAATAATATTATTAAACGAGAATTTATAATGAGTCTATCTTGTTATGCAAATGCACAGAATTAGTTCACATATTATTATCTACATAATATTAGATAAATACTCTACTACTAATATTATAAACTCGAAAGTTTGTAAGTATCTATGGATGTTTGTTACTCTTTTACGCAACAACTGCTGAATGGATTTCGATGAAATTCGATATGGTAATTACATCAGCCTCTGGATTAACACATAGGCTTTTTCTTAATCGCTAAAAAATTGACGGTTCACGCGAGATTTCTTTTTGTGCGTACGAAGTCGCGGGGTACTTATAGTATCTATAGGTAGTTACTAACTTTATTATGAAGCTCAAGAATTTATTTGTTTTATTGATTAAACGCGTTTACCTCAGTAAGTACTAGTTCGAGTTGTTTTTGACGTGATAACGTCTTATAATTTGAAGGAGCCGGCTGCACGCACGAAATAACATGACTCATGCGTTACCTGTTACCAGCGTTACCTCGCTAAATATGACACATTGCCGTTACCTCAGCTAGCCGCGCCTTAGGTATGTGAGCGGTGGGACGGAGAGGCGGGGGCGCTTGATGTTATTACTCAGTTCGGCACCGGACTTCGCGGCGGCAACACGCCTACCTAAGACGCGGCCAATTAGTTCCGTGCGCACTATAAAAATGGCGTTGTCACGTTCAACTATCGTCAGTAAACCGACTTTACAGACAACCGATTTTTTATTTTCTGTATTTGACAGTTAATTTATTGAGGAAGATTTTAAGTATACAGAATGTTTGTTCAGTCAGTGACCAAAACTTTCAAGAATGAATATACTCTTGAATATAAGCAACTCTTACTAAATCAGCTGTTTCCTACAAACAGCTGTGGCATAGACAGCACTTTTGTAAGAAACAGTAGACTTTTTTTCAAGTAGGATAGTTGTACCATAGTAAAAGTTGCTTAAATTCAAGAGTATATTTACTCGTGAAAGTTTGGTCACTGAGTGAAAAAACATTCTGTATTTTGAGTTATAACATCAAGCTGCGACTACATTGGTGGATGATGGATGTAGGGATGTTGCCTAGTGTGGAATATTACATTTTTATAAAATAAATTTTAAAATTGTTGATTAAAGATACATAAATCTAAAAAAAGGTAATTAGATGCGATTAAAAATTATTAGCAATAAAAAATATTACCCATCTCTTTCTCGCAACACGATTTGTTACGTCATAAGTTGCTACCGCCATACATTTTGTGAGGACAAATGTATAGTGGATGCAACTCGTGACGTCAGAGGCCGATATATCGCTATCTTTCATATTGTAAATTTAAATTGTCTGTATCTTCGTTATTTTTTAAGATATACGAAAATGAGTTCTAGATTGTTTATTATCATGTTGTCTGACATCGAATAGACGTTTTCGTCTTGATTCGATGTTAGACAACATGATAAAAATTTTTAGGCAACAGGCCTATTCTACGCGAAACTAGCTGCGTGTATTAGATATGGTTACATATTATAGAGGTATAGATGCCGATAAAATATTCGTACTTAGGAAGCAAACATACGAAATGTTGCTCGGTACTAAAATACACAAGTCGGATATTAATTTAAATAAAACATATCAATCGGTTTCGTTAGTTGCGTTAAATATTTGGCAACACCAATATTAATGCCTAATATATCACGTTTTTTTTATTTTTATTAATTTATCATGACAATGGATACAAAGTCCTTCGGTCGTATACATTTTGACATAAATACACTAAAGAATCGACAGAAACCGCTATCATAAGAAGTAGGAGAACGCTCTAAACATTACATTACATAGTCCTGGTTTTTGCAGGTGGAACAGCACTGGACATAGAGAGGGCCGCAAATGAGGCTCTTGATAAAATAACCGAATGGGGGAAAGCTAATAAATTAAAATTCGCGCCACACAAGACCTGCGCCATATTGTCGACTAAAAGACTTAAATACGACGAACCCAGACTGAAAATGGGGGGTGTGAACATCAATTATAAAAAAGAAATAAAAATCCTGGGTCTGACAATCGACAGCGGGCTGACTTTTAACGCCCATGTCAGCAACGTTTGTCAAAAGGCCATCAGCCGCTATAAGCTGTTATCGCGGACAGCTCGTGTAGGGTGGGGGCTTAACCCCCAAGTAATAAAGCTAATCTATACAGCGGTTATAGAACCGACTATTTTGTATGCATCAGCAGCGTGGGCACCCACCGTGGAAAAGAAGGGGGTCCAAAAACGTGGCCGCGCTGCGATTGAAAAGGAGGCCCGACTACGATCTGTGTCCTGTGTCATTCGTCAAGCGTATCTTAAGAGAGGATACGGTTGAGGAATGGGACAGGAGATATGAAGTCGGCCCGAGTCACGAAGCTCTTTTTCCTAAGCGCTATGCAGCAGCTGCATACAAAATAGTTAAGAAAATAGACATCACACACCACACCACACAAGCACTGACTGGTCACGGTGGATTCGCCTTCTACTTGAACAGATTCAAGCTGAAGGAGGATCCATCGTGCCTATGTCAACCCGGAGTTGAGGAGGCGGTTCCTCACCTGCTACTCGAGTGCCCAATTTTTGCAACCAATAGATATGACATTGAGCAAAAATTGGGCATCGCGATGACGGGTGAGAATCTGCCTTCAATCCTGGGGGGAAAACGCAGGGAAATTTTCCTTAAATACTGCGCAAAAATTGTGAAAATAGTTAATAAGAGAAATTGTAGTGGTTAGGTGATGTTGCTGTTTTATTAGTTCGCAAGCCTTTTAAATATCGTTATAGTTATAGTTTTAATATTGCTTTTATCATCTATTTAATGTATTGTCTATTGTTCTTTTACCTAAATTTTATTGCTATTGCATCATTATATTGTATTGTGAATTTTAAGCTATTGCATAGCTTCTATCGCGGGCCTTGAGCGCGGGGACCGAATCCTGAAATTCCGTAACGAAAAAACCTCACTTTTCGCAGTCTTCGACACGGCGTTTTATTTTTAAGATTTAAGACAGAAGTAAAATCTATCTATGAACCAAATATTAAAGCAAGGCTAACGCCGTTTTAGTAAGGACGTGCGCCGATAGATGGCGCTTTAGCGCCATCTATCTATCTATTCTTCTGCTTCAATAATTTACTAATAGATGGCGTTCCCAGCTTGTAATTCATGTACGTAGTATGATTTTCACTAGATTTTGGAAGCACAAAAGGTGTCCTAGGAAATGTGGGAATCGAACTTGGGTTACTTTGCTTACACAGCCATGACATGTTATGTACACGGCTAACGACTCTATGACGCGGTACTTAAAAAGTTGTATTTAAATGGCATTTCAATAATGACTTTCAACTGCCAAAGTCTAAATAGTCATAAATACGATTTACAAGATTCAATTACGAGACAAACAAATGTGTTACTTCTTACCGAAACTTGCATGACGCATGATAATCCGATTAAAATACCTAATTTTAATTGTATTGTTCAGTTCAAACGAGATACTGTTTCAAAAGGTGGGGTAGCTATTTACTAAAATAAAAATGATATTACTAATATTATGACTCCGAATATTGAAATAAATATTGCACACGTTAGCGATGTTAATGTTAGGCGCTCAGTTGTTGGAGATATTTGTGCGTGCTTATGCAAACTTAGAAATGGCTTACAAATAGTTATGGTAGTAATTTACATTTCTCCGAATCCAAAATTGGACGAGGTAGAGCATTTTATTCATCGCACTTTACTGGAGTACACTGAAGAAGGGTCGAAAATACTTGGTACAAATGGTAATAAATTTCCACTTATCTTGGCTGGCGATTTCAACATTTACTTCGCTGATAAAAAATCAGAGCGGTTGACAACTTTTCTATCAAAAACATTGAATTTGAAAATGAATAATGATCCACAAGAGTCCACAACAAAATATGGGACCACCATTGACGCGGTATTTTCTAGGTATTTAGAGGATATTAAGTCGCAAACTTATGTTTCTTATTTCAGTTATCATAAACCTATAGTTTCAATGATAAATATTCCTAAATAACCAACAGCTACTGTAAGATAATAAAACCCACATGTATTGTAAAATAATAAAAATATTTTAAACAATATTAACTTTTTATTTATGTAATAAAAGAAAAATTTGTTTTCTTATCAGTCACCACGCTCAAAAAGTGTAACTTGAATTAATATCAAAGAAAAAGAAATACTGCATAAATAAAATAAAATAAATAAATAATTATAATTGCATAAGTTGATACAAAATGCTATGCAATAGCTTTACCGCGGCAGTCCCCGAGTGCCACACGTCTTTTTTTATTGTAAATTGTGACTTTTAACACTGTACTGTAAATTTTTAAAAGTATTTATCAGCTTGGCACTATATTGTCAGTATAAAATTGTAATATAATTTAAATTGTAGTAAACAGTATAGACTGGAAAAAGAGGAAAATATGTAAATATAAACGTAAAAAATGTAATGGAAACAATGTAAAAATAGTAAAATGTAAGGCAATGAAAAAATACAAAGAAAGACAAAAATTATAAGCAAAAAACGAGCCCTGTTCATGAAAGAAATTCCGATTGATTTTTCCTAGTAAATAAATTTAAAAAAAAAAATTACATTACAAAATGACATAATAATCTGTCACGTACAACAGCTAGTCTACTAGTCCAATTATTGCAATTTTACGATTTTTATGAGTAATGTTAATACAAATTATTTACGGAAAATACCGGCAAACGGGTCGCGTGATGGTAAAGTCATTAAACTCTTAAGACATACTCCGCCGCCCATGAACTACTGCAATATCTGAGAAGTTACAAGTACGTTGCGCCGACGACTACTAACTTACCAAGTACCAGCCGGCACATTCGAGGCGCGCCTGACTCTACCACGCCATGGGCCACGGTTAACGGTGTAAGATATATCTTTACTCTGTGGTATAAGGCCATAAGCGTCTAAATCATGGTACACGCAATGATTTTGAAAGTAAGGAAGAGCGCCTAGTAACCTTTTGCATTAACATTATCATGTTGCGCACGCGGTGTTCTCGAGTCTCCTGGACAGTAGGTGACAGGTAGCATGTGCGGGGCGCGGGCAATGGGGTACTATTGTTCGGCACCCAAAGAGTATAAACTGTCTGTCTGTCACCAGTCTATGTCTCATGAGATCATGATCCTAGATAGCTAGACAGTTAAAATTTTCATAAATGATATATCTGTTGCTGACATATCAACAAAATATACTAAAAGAACCAGTTATTTTATTTAAATTTTAACCTATGCAATAAACTTGTTTTTTTTGCCGCTCAATGTCGCTATCTGCTCTTCAATGTGTTTTTATTGTTAATATCGGTATGCAGTGATTTTTCTAATTCGTTTTTTACTTTTATTAGGCGTTGTTTCTAGACTATGACACCTATTTAGGTCATAGACCTTATTTCTACTTATCTCCTTGCATTCGGTGTAATGTAGCTACTTCAATTTTTCTTACACATCTCTTATTTTGTTTCTTTTTTCTATCTCATTTTTTAAACATACAATCTCTAGTGTTAAAATTTTTATTTCGTTATTGGCTACAAGCAGTTCATCTGATAGTTTTTGAATTTGGTTAGTGTATTCAAGGCATTCGGTATCAAAATAATTGACTGAAGTATTTGGCAGGGTATTCATGGAGGCGTCTAGTATAAAGGAGTTGCCAATGTCGGTCAACGAATTAGATCTTCCATTTCTTCTCAGCGTAACAAATTCGTTGTTGGATGTATCCATCATTTAGTTAAAATTCAGCGGCGCTCCAATCGCTCCGTCAGTAGGTGTCAGATGCACAGCAGTTTAGATCCATTGTTTTATTTTAAATTGTCACTGATTCACTTAACACATAGTCACTTAATTTATTGCACAGTTATATAAAAAAAATCTTGATTATATATTTGAAATTAATTTTAAATACAGAGCTTATATGTTATTGTTTACTTTGATATCTATCAATCTTGACTTTTGAAATCTTTGTTCTATAATCTACTAGTGTTATGTTTGCAGTGAATCATCAGTACTAACGTCAAAGTTGACCAATGACTTGTTTAAGCCGTTGGAGCACTATTCAATTACCAAAATATCCGTTATTGATTTTGAACATGTAGTCTCAGTTAGTAAACATTTACAGGCACTTTGCCTCTCAATTGTTATTTGAAAATTAGTAGAGACAGATTACTTTATGTCATTGTATGAGTTATTCTTATTAATATACTTTAATGTCAATATGTTACTTTACTAGTTATGTAGTATAGTGATATATTTTTATTTTGTCGTTTAGATTATGTCTTACTGCTATAGTTGTCTGATTAAAAGAAATAAGGGCTATAAAAGTCACGTCGCAAAATGACAGTGCCTTTCTTTCTTCTAAATCCTATCGGCGTTAAAATAATCAAGTTATTCTTCAAGGTGTTTCTCAATATTCATATTTCTTTTCCCGTTTTCTACGGGAACTGCGGTACGAGTTCAACGCACCGCTAACTATTTTCCAGATACATCGCTCCGCCGACCATATTCGGGAATCAACGCAACTCTTGTGTCCTTTGCTTTGGACGGAGGACGGTCTCTGGCCTCTGTCACGGACTGCCCGCTCCTAGACGACCTACGTCTTGGCGAGTTCCTGACCCGAACACCAAGCCCGAAAGCGCCACCGGAAGTTGGGTACCGCGCCACGTGTTTTCACACCTCACCGTCAACCGTCTACAGTTCCAGCTAAGTGCCGTGTGGTTTAAAAACCCCTCCGATCCCTAAAGACACTAGAGACTAAACCAGATCTCTCGGTCTTCTGTCCACGACCCCCATTTTTTTAGATAATATATTTGTTACGTTGGTAAATCTGTGTTTTACTAAAAATACCCGTAAAAATTGGCTATTTTTCTTCTAAATCCTATCGGCGTTAAAATAATTAAGTTATTCTTCAAGGTATTTCTCAATATTCATATTACTTTTCCCGTTTTCAACGGGAACTACGGTACGGTAAATTCCATACCAGCGGGTGAAGGTGTGATTCCACACCCACCGTGATCTTAACCCCAAACGATCAAAATCACGGGCTGTGTGACCATCACCTAACAAAGAGGGTAAGCAAAATAAAAGACAATATGCAGAACTGTTGAATTATGCATACAATCAGCGTAAAATATCAATGCAAAATCAGATAGAATAAAACACGTGTTCGGCTAATCAACTTTGACAACTAATTTTACAATCTGATGATTTACATGAAACATAATAGGTGATATGTTACAAGCGTGATTTACTTTAAATCATTAACGTACTTAGCAACATAACATATATACATTATACACCACAATTTTTACGTTAAACATGAGAGAAACCGAAATATTTTAAAACTAAATTAGATCGAGAAAGCTCGATAATGTCGACTTGAAAGCCATAAAGAAATTTCTAAATTATTTTTAGTGTTTTTCTCGTCTTATAAGTAATTTAGTTGATAAATCAAAATAATTATTAAAAATCAAAACTAGACAAATCGTGCGTGCAACAAAACAACATATAAAGGAGTTTAATACTAAAATTATTCAAAAATGGCACTTACGTATAAAGGATTTATGTTATGACAACATTAACGCAGTCGTTCGAGTTGTAAACATTATACACTGAATATGTTTCCTATTAAGTAACTAAAACTAGGAAACCAGAAACATTGCAATAGTGTTGCGCTTATATAATGTAAATTGTAATGCAATTGTAAACAAAATGTTCTGTCCGATGTAAGTCGCCTGTGGGGTCAACAAAAATAACTTTAACGGCTGTGTATGTATCTATGGCCGACTTGGGGACTGAAGCCGTTTTTGAGATTTTGATCATATTTTTTTTCAAAAGTGGGTAACCCGACCTACTTGGGTCATAATAACATCAATCATCAAGATTTTAATTGCCCTGTAAAACAGAAATTAAACCTGAAAAATATTGCACATTGAAATATAACAGATTTACTGTTTTTGTCTATGTGGAATTACGATTAATTGCACTTTGAAGTTTCCGCGAATAAAAAATAACAACTGAAAAAATTACGTTCTTCAATTAACGCATAATATTAGAGTCATTACATATGAAATTGGCGTTTTGTAAATGAGGAACATAAAGTCTAAACATAATAATATATTTGTTTAATCTTAGTATATACCATTGCTATCTATGCACTTTAGCCATCTCATAGGTAGTTCATTGATTCTTTTACTAAAAAAAAACATTGGAGCAAGATCCGGGGAGTACGGTGGATGTCTTAGACATTACAATTGAAGCTTCTTTAAATTTGGTAGCCGTCTGTTGTGCAGTGTGTGATCTAGAAGCAGCTAGCTTTTCTATAATAATTCGATTTACAATCCCTTCATTATTGTGCCGGTTTAGTAATGTAACGCAGCAGTGGACGCGCGTTTGTCCGTTTGCTGCACTCAACTCATGAGTACCTTTCAAGCTTTTTCACCTTCCCAATTTGCTTCAAGTGGATTAAAACAGTTTTATCACTAACACCGCAGCCTGCAGCTAACTCGGACGTGGCTTGCGATGGATCCGCTTCCACAATAGCCTTGAATTCTTCATTATCAACATTGGTCTCCGGCCGTCCACTGGGCTTGTTCTGCAGGTCGAAATTTTCAGAACGAAAACGTTGGAACCAAAAATGCACTGTGTTTTCTTTTGCGACACCGCCGCCATACGAGGGCGGCACTGAAAATTTCGGGAATCAAGGAAGTGACACAACATTACTATTTAAAAATGTATTTATTGCTTTTCGAAGTATTCTCCGCGAAATTTGACACATTTTTCCATACGATGGAACCAATCATTGAAGCAACCATTCCATTCAGAAGTTGGGGTCTCCAAAATGGCCGTTTTGTAGGCGTCCACAGCATCTTCAGGTGATGAAAATCTCTGACCACGCAATTTATTCTTTATTTTAGGGAAAGTATAGAAATCAGGGGCTTAGGTCGGGGCTGTACGGCGGATGGTCTAATAATTCTATGATTTCTTGCTCTAAAAACTCTTTTGTTCTGTGCGCGGTGTGAGAACTCGCATTGTCGTGATGGATGATGATGCGGCGGTTGCAGTTCTCTTTACGGCGTTCAGAAACGACCTGTGGCAAACAAATGTTAGCATACCATTCTGCATTAACCGTTCTTTGTCCCTCAAGAGGAATAGTCGCAACATGGCCGGTTTTGGAGACAAACGTGGCCACCATTTTTTTTGCAACACTCCGTGAACGAACAATTTTTGTTGGCTTTAACTCATTTTCGAACACCCAAACTCGTGACTGGTTTTTTGTTTCGGGTTCGTACGCGTATATCCAGGATTCGTCACCTGATACGATGTTGTATACAGCATTTGAGGATCCTGCGTGGAATCTTTCGAGAGTTCTGACGCACCAAGTAACGCGAGCCGCTTTTTGCTCTTCACAGAGCAAATGCGGTATCCATCGGGAAAACAACTTTTTTACACCTAATTGTTCATGCAAGATTATTTGTATTTGACTCATGCCAATGTCTAAAGTTGCCTGAATTTCGCGGTATGTCACATCTCGATCTTCCTCAATCAGCTTACGCACAGCATCAACGTTTTCTTGGGTGACTGCAGTTTTTGAACGACCTTGACGGGGGTCATCACTGAGCTTGACACGTCCACGTTAAAATTCAGCAAACCAGCGATAAATTGTGGTTTTGGTTGGGGCTTCATCACAAAATGCAGAAATCATCCGGTCAACACACCGTTTTTGTGTTAAACCACTTCGAAAGTCATAATAAATCATCGCTCTAGAATTTTCACAAGTCAATTCCATTTTCTCAACGACTAAACAAGTTTGACAAGACCTTGTGACAAGACCGAGAATCTTTTTTTAAATAAATAAACGGTATTCGATTTTTAAAACCAAGGAGTTTTAAATTAAAAAGATTTTAATATGACAGGAACAGTGGAAATATTCCATTCCCGATACTTTTAGTGCAGCCTATGTACACATCATTAATCCTTCGAACTGTTTCTGCAGCACTGGTGCCACGATGGAACTCGTAGTCGAAAATAATACGATATTTCAAGTTTTCCATTTCGTAAACAGAGTGACGCAAAGAAAAACCAAAAGAGGAAAAAACAAATGAATTAGGTTTTCTAAACACAAATACATGAGTAAATAGCGGTATCAATTTGAAATTGGAATTCCTAACCAAAGAAGATATATTTGAGATCAAAGTGGCCAGCACGACAAAACGGCAATTTTATATGTAAGGACCTAATAATTAGATCTAATCTCAAAAAAAAACAATGGCATAACATGCAAATATCAAAAAATTGCAATCAATCACAATGCGCAAATATTTCAAAACATGTTCAATTTTAGACATCGATAACTTGATTGGAGAACATCACTATACACTACGTTTATATTCTCGAGTAGTCGGGGCAGTCGGACCGCTGTTTTTACGAATTATGTTACGTCAATGATACGTCATTATTTACTTTCAGAGTTCCGTAGCTACTACAAGGAACCCTTATAGTTTCGCTCTGTCCGGCCGTCCGCCCTTACTAACTTTGGTTATTATGAATTGAAATAGACGAAATTTTGTATAGTTAAAGGTTGCATATAGACTTTATTTGTTAGCATCATAAAATAAGTAGAGGTTGCCTGGTGGTCGAAATTCGCCCACAATAATTCATATAATTTTTAAGCTTTAACTTTATAAAGGTTCTTTCGCCGCTTTCAATAGAAAAAATGTAAATGATGTGATAGATTGACAAACGTCACAGTGTAACAACATTGTATTATGAGCACGGTAGTGTGAGTTGAAAATTGAGGTAGTGTGTGTTGTTGTAATTTTTTAAATATGTATTTCTATTTTCTAAGCACAATGTTAACAATTTTTGAGTAACCGGCGTCCAAAGTGATCTACAAGCCCCCCCCTGGACTTTCTTATCTATACTTAAATAGTAAAAACTAGTAACTTTTGTCCTATCAGCACGAAAAGTTACTAGTTTCTACCCTATCAGATAGGTCATGTAAAGTCAACCGCTCTAGGAAAATTATTTTCACTGAAATCGGATAATAATTATGAAGTAACTTGAAAAAAATATATTGGACGTTGATAGTTACGGAACCCTCCACGCTCTTAGTAAGGTTATCCTCGAAGCTTTTTTAAAATGCAGAAAACTTTACTTTAATTACTAACTAGCATTTGCCGGCGACATCGCCCGCCCGTAATTTGGTTTATATTCGTAATTCTGATGTAATATGGGCGCGGTCATCAAGCAAGCATCAAGCAACGTCGTCGTCGCGGCACGGCAATTTATTTTCTCGCGCGTACCTTTTAATTTAACGATAACTCCTATATATATAGCATAGAATAGGTGATTTACGTACTTTTTATGAAGATTCCTGTCAAAGAGTGCTGCTAGGCAATTCTCTAAGCGACGTGTTGAGGCTGTACTCGTCGCTGTGATCACGGATGTCACAGCCATCACATCGTTCGCTGTATTCGTCAAGGCGTTATTTTTCGTATTCTCTAAGCTCTAATATCTCGCCGACGATCTCTCGGCTGCGTGAGCGTAAGGCTGTTCGCAAGCCTGTTTTTGAGGGATTTGCGCAGCCGTATTTGCACTATCGATATAATTTTATCTCGTAAATAGTAGCTATTTACTTGTGATAACAATTGTTTTATTAGCACTTTTGAATATAAAGTTATATTTACGAATTACTTGAATGTATTTATTTCAAAATAATAGCAAATTGCCGGGACTTGTGAAAAAATGTGTGTTTGCTATAACAGTGGTATTTAACCAAGCCGTTATACTGTTGTGACTTGCTGCGCATCGCACAGTGAACATAAAAAATCGGAATTGAACAAGTAAGTATTATTTTACTATCACGTATTATGTTTCTCGCACGACGATTAACGTAACAGTATTTTTCTTTAATGTAAGTTTGTATGTAACCTAAATGTAAACACTCGCTTGCTGTGGCTCGTAACGCTGGACCATCCTTAGCTCAATTGGAGAAATTAATTCGATTCATGGAAGTGAGATCAGTCCTTGCCACTGGACATGCCCGTACAGCTAATGCCAGGACCCGAATGCGAAATGGCTGGACTGAAATAGCTATGGTGTTAAACAGTGTTGGCAATGGGTGTATAAAAGATTGGAAGCAGTGGGCTAAGGTACGTAAATAATTAATAAATTGTAGTATTAGTACAATAAGCATAATGTTTAATTTTATTTAGATGTAAACTACATATCTCAGTGCTTACCTTTTCCTTTTTTTGTGTGTAGTATTGGAAAGATAAAAAAGCTGCCACAAAAAGGAAGGCAAATATTGCAGAGGCTGCTAGGCAGAGGACAGGTGGAGGGGTCGACGTGGAGGTGGTGGAGCTATCAGGCCTGGAGCAAAAAATTCTGACCATTTCTGGTGGTCTAAGTTTTGCTACTGGTGATAGGAATTTAGCAATTAATCCATTTCCTGTATGTATCTAAGACATTTTGATTAACAAAATTTAAGCTTTCACGACATCAGCTTGCATTGTTTACAAATCATAAGAATTGATTCGAAGAAATAATTTTATTTTTTATTGTTTGTTTGTAGGAACAAGGAAATGAAGTTGAGCGACCTCTAGGCTCTGAGACTAGCGGTCACTCAGAAAGCATCTTGCGGCAGCTACATGTGAGAGTAATTTTTTGTTTGTATTTGAATTTATAACATAAAATTCAATCTATGATGCCAGGAGTGTCTTTAATTATGTTTTTTTTTAGGAATTACTGAGCCTTCAGGATCTGTAATACCCAACATTTTTACATCAGAAGATCCTCAATTACAATGGGTAAAACATTATTCAATATCTTCTATGTAAATATAAGTCAGCAATTATTATTTTAGATATTTAAATGCCTACTTAATGTATTAAACAGTATATTAATTTTTAGAACGAAACTAGCTGCTGTTGTAGGAGACACAGTAGCTGAAAATATACTGATACCAACAATTGTTTCTCCACCAAATGAGTCTGAAGGTGTATTTCAACTCCATCTTGTATCCGTACGGATACAAGGTGGAGTTGAAATGGTTAAACTTAATACTCATTTATTAGGCAGAGGTTTATAATAATACTTAATAGTATGTTAATCTATAAATTTATACTATATTTAACATATTTAAAATGAATTGCTGTTCATTAGTCTCGCTAAAACTCGAGAACGGCTGGACCGAATTGGCATCAGTTCAGGGAAGGTTTAAACAGTGAGAAATTTCAGTTCATAGTTAAGCCAGAACAACATTTATCGGGACAGCTAGTTTTATATTTATAATAGTATTTTTCTATTCTCAGGTATCCCCCACTGAAAGAGACAGAAATGTTGCAGTAGCAGGGGATATGTCAACAATTGGAACAAGCGATGGTGCCAGTGGTGCGTGAAGGCGCATTTGCTTCGATTCCCCGAGCAGGCGCAGGGGCTCATCCGTGCCGGCGGCGGCGCAGAGACCCGGCGCTAGCTCACAGCAACGTCGTCGCATCGCACTGACGCCACCTCGCTCCGTGCGGGACGCTGACGTCTCCTGCAACGGTCTCCCCCGTCACAGAGTCGCTCCGAGATGGCAAGCCTTACCGAACGGTTTATTGCCATCGAAGAGCGACGAGCTGAGGCAGAGCTCGGTCGCAGGAGGCCTTAGCACGGGCTCAGGAGGGCGCTGCACAGGGCCCCGTAATAATGGCGGCAGCAATAAACCGCTTAGGTGACATCATACGCATTTTGTTTTCATCATCATACGCATTTTATTTTCATTTCAAATTATTTTTGTTTAAAATAATTACTATTAAATTTTAATTACAACTAGTACTGAATAAGTCATTTTTAAAAAGTAACTTTGATACAAAATAGAATAAAAGCTATGATTTAGTTTTTAGGTTATAATTAAAAAAGAAGTAGTAAATGAGTAATTTTTAAAAAGTTAATAAAATAAAAGCTGTGATTTAGTTTTCACTCTAATGTTATAAAGTAAAAAATAAATATTAATTTATGAGTACAACTCTTAACTATGTATTAACAACTAAGATACACATGAAAAAAAGTAAAATAAAAATTGATTGGTACAAACGGAAAGCAATTTACACTATTATTTATCGCCTCCCACGCCATAACATATTTATAAGTTGTCGGCGGCAAGCCCGACCATGTTCTAGGGCGCCTAGAGATGCCGGCTCTATGTGATGACCCTCACTTTGCAACACTTCATTTTCCCGAATTTCTTCTTCCTGCAAATTATGTGGCAACTCGAATACTGGTAATCCAGCGCGATTACAAATATTGTGCAAAATACAGCAAGCAATAACAATTTTAGATACAATTTCTGGACCATAGTGTAAAAGTCTATGAACCAGAAGACATCTAAATCTGCCTTTTAAAATTCCAATTGTCCTTTCGACACTATTTCTTGCTGTACTATGCAGTGTATTGTAGTGCTCCTCTGGAGAACCAGGCTCAGGATTGGAACACGGGGTCATCATGTAGGATCTCTGTCCATAAGCAGAATCACCTGTGAACAATTGATATTATATTAAGTAAATTATCAACTGCCTTTCCACTATTAAATCTCAACTACAAACATGCTTTTTTTTCATACCTAACAAATATGCTGTCTCTCTCGCATTGTTCAGTTGCTCCAAGTAATGCTGTATGACTGTATTATTAAAAATAAAGATGTCATGTGTAGCCCCCCCAAATGTAGCATCCACATGTAGTATATTCAGATCACAGTCATTTATCCGCAATGGAAATGCCATATAATTTAAAATTATTTCAAAATCATTAAATGATCAATGACTATTCTCTATACATAATTATAATATATATTTAATAAAAATCAAGGAAAATCAATTTTCATGATAACTCAAACATTTTTACCAAGGTGTTTATATTATACTAGCTGTTCCTCGTGGCACCGCCCGCGTACATCCATCCATCTATCCATCAGTATAGCCTGTGTAACTTCTATATAAGAATATGTGTACAAAGTTTCATGATGATCAGTTAAGTAGTTTTCGCGTGGAAGCGTAACAATCAAACTTACGTTCACATTTATAATATTAGTATTGAAGTATAGATAATACAACACTTACAATTAAAACATTCCTAGCATGGTAGCCTTTTCTGCAGTAATAATGTTCTTCTTGTATTTTGGGACGAATCATGGCCACCAAAGTACCATCATCACAACCGATCACACCAGGAATTTTAAATTTGTCAAAAAATCCGCAACAAAAGATAGAGGCAAAGAGCTAAAGTGTCGATACAGGGGACTTTATATATTATACTAGCTGTTGCTCGCGGCTCCGCCCGCGTAAATATAGTATCCCTCGGGAACCCTACTTTTTCGGGATAAAAAGTAGCCTATGTTTTAATCCAGAGTCTAAACTACTGCCATACCAAATTTCATCAAAATCCGTTCGGTAGTTTTCGCGTGAAAGCGTAACAAACATCCACGCTTTCACATTTATAATATTACTAGCTGTCCCGGCAAACGTTGCTTTGCCATATTAAGTATTTCGCCCATATTGTTTTATTGAAGTGACTAAATAAGTATGTCACCATGGCAACGTCGATCGCTATCCCGTCACACAAACAATATGGTCGCCGTCAGTCTCGAGTTGTAATAATTTACTATTTTTCATTCAACAAATGCACTTATCAATATATAAAATACCCAGTAGCCGATTCTCAGACCTACTGAATACGCATATAAAATTTGGTAAAAATCGGTAAAGCCGTTTCGGAGGAGTACGGTAACTAACATTGTGACATGGAAATTTTATACATTAGATCAGTAAGGATAATACCATTAGTAGGTACCTTTGTTTCAGGGTTTCTCTTTCATTAAGGTTTTGTGGAAATCTTATGTACTTTTTAATTATATTAGGGTGGTTAAGTGCATTAACTATTGTATTGATATCTCGGCTGGCAGATGGCTGTGACACATAATTAAAAAGTGATTTTCCAACAATGTTCTGGTAGCTTCCAGTGGCCAAAAAAGATAGGGTGCATAGAATCTGGAAAAAATAAAATAAGTATAGTACTTAGTAGTAGATAATAATAATAAAATATTAGTAATAGAAAAACAAAGTTTCACTATAACTAATCCAAATTCTATAGGTAAATACATAGTAATATTTTTGTGTATAATATTACTATACTAATAAATAACTATTCGCATATCTATAGTTATTGAATAAATTTCAATATGTAAATACTTATACTTAGACCCCTACCTTAACTCAGTGCGAACTAGGTGTAAGTTGTAACACAGAAAGAAGTAGATACTGGCACTGGATCAATTAATATTTAACTACAAAGATCAATTATTATGTAGAAAATTAAGTTTTATATACCTTAGTGTGATGACTAAGCCCACTGCGCCGTACTTTTTGAGGCAATAAAGGTATGAGATCGTCTTCCAATATTGCTATAAGATCCCTGGTGAGTCTGTAATTACGTATGTAATCTCTGCCTGATGTTATCTGATAAAGATTGCGTATCCTGCGACTTTGACGTCTTTTGTGCAAATCGTCTCGCCTTTTAGCTTCTTCTAGAAGGTACAACATACACAAGACTCTTGCGGCCCTGGTATCACAAAAAACAATTACGTATATTACTTTAAATTACTGCTTCATGTATTCTGTTCTAAATAGATTGTAAAATAATATTTTATTAGGTATGTATCAAATACTTACATTTTTATAGAGTAATCCAACTTCAAATATCACTAACACAAACTAAACACAATGTAAATGGACCGAAAATCCTAGGCTACAGCCACGAAATTGTAGCTTTTCGTTTGACATTAAAAGTTGTAAGCGTACGTCGAGGCTGTAGTCGAAGTTTGTGGCTGTTTTGCTTAGAAAATACCGATTTCATATGAGAAAATTCAAATATTTAATTTCAAATCACGCCGCCTAGAACCTTGCAGCGCTAGTGTCGAACAGCGTAAAAACTAATCTTAGAGAATACCGATAAAGCTCTCATAACTGTAACAGCCGCTGCCATCTAGGCTGTTACGATGTTTGCGCTTAGAGAATAGCACCACTTTAGATGTCTATAATTTGATCTTTCTCGATAAGCTTCCTGGTGTTTAAAGTTTCAAGAAGCTGTTCTCTATCGTCAAATGTAGCAATAATTGGGAAATTTTTCTTTTCAACATCGTCGATACATATAATTAGGGAACAGTTTTCCACCCTGATAGACTGAGATTACTTCAGATAAGTTGTTTTGAAATACATTTTGTTTGCTTCTGCCCTGGATTCGTGCACAGACGAGAAATGAAAATCTCGTCTGGCGTGCTGCGTCCGGAACTCAGAATCTGTTATATCACCGAATAAAGTAAAAAGTACAAAAAAACAAAGGTACAGGTCGAACGAAAAAAAAATCTTTACTAAACACACAAGGGACATAAATACAGCTAAAAAGAAAATAAACAAATCGAAAAATAGAATCAAATCCCCACACCACATGTTCAAAGATTCCCTTTGAAAGATTTTAGAAAGAACATGTGGTGTGGGGATTTGATTCTGTTCCACTCAAGCATTGACCACGGCGGTGCCGAGGGGCCTGATCTTCCGTGATCAGTTTGAGATCTCACATGAGCACACTATTTTAAATTATCATTTAGTTTACAAATCAACTATAATTAATTATATATATAACACTATAACTTTGAAGATACTACTATTTAAAACATCAACCCAAAACAAACAAAACAATTACAGTCAAACGCCGCTGCGTGCAGCTTTACACGGGATACTGGACCACAAGACACCGCGCCCGCGCCGTGATCGCAGGTTCAGTCGGCGCGGCGACGCGTTTAGTGCTATAGACTCAGCACCCGACTCCAATTTTTTTTCTACATATATTTTATCGCAGTATCCTACAACTCATATGCTATATTAATATAATGTAAAATTAATTACGTGTATTTATACATACGTGAGTTATTATAAAGTAAATACAAGTAATAAAGACAGTGTAGTAGTAATTAGTACCTAAGAAGTAGTTATATGGACGCAGTCAGTAGTTCGTGTGTTGTTTACAATCTTGTGCAGCGACGAAAACTTGACCTTGACCTTGTTGATAAGGAAATATACCCCTTAAGCTTCGGCTGTCAACACTATTAGTTAGTAAATTATATAATATTTAATAGTAATCTTAAACATTATAATAGGTCATTACATATGAAATTCACGTTTTGTAAAGGAGGAACATAAAGTCGATTTTTTTAAACTTAATATTTTTATTTAATATAAGTTTATACCACTGCTATCTATGCACTTATGACATCTCATAGGTAGTTCAATGATTCCCTTACTAAAAAAAACATTCGGACAGGAGTTGAATTTTTTCCCTTGCAAGAAGTTATCCAAATTTCGAAAAAAATGGTAATCTGTTGGAGCAAGGTCCGGGGAGTACGGTGGATGTCTTAGACATTCCAATTGAAGCTCCTCTAATTTGGTAGCCGTCTGTTGTGTAGTGTGTGATCTAGCGTTGTCCTGAAGCAGCAGTGGCCTAGAGCGAATGACCAACCTCGGTTGTTTAGCAGATAGCTTTTCCATCATGATTTGCAGTTGCTGGCACTAGACATCTGCCGTAATCGTTTTGCCAGATTTAAAAAAGCTAAAGTGAACGACACTGGCACTAGTCCACCAAACGCTTACAAGTAACTTTATTTGAGTCCATTTTCGCTTGGGGCAGGCTTTGGCTGCTTCGCCAGGGTTCAGCCATTGCGATGAGCGTATCCGATTATCGTACAGAATCGACTTTTCATCACAGGTAATGATTCGATTTAAAATCCCTTCATTATTGTGCCGGTTGAGTAATGTAACGCAGCAGTTGACGCGCGTTTGTCGGTTTGCTGCACTCAATTCATGAGGACCTTTCATGCTTTTTCACCTGGGAAGGTTTTTGCTTCAAAATTGCTTCAAGGGGATTAAAACAGTTTTATCACTAACACCACAGCCTGCAGCTGCCTCGGACGTGGCTTGCGATGGATTCGCTTCCACAATAACCTTCAATTCTTCATTATCAACTTTGGTCTCCGGCCGTCCACTGAGCTTGTTCTGCAGGTCGAAATTTCCAGAACCAAAAAGGTTGGAACCAAAAACGCACTGTGTTTTCTTTTGCGACACCGCCGCCATACACATCATTATTCCTTCGAGCCATTTCTGCAGCACTGGTGCCACGGTGGAACTCGTACTCGAAAATAATACGATATTTCAAGTTTTCCATTTTGTAAACAGAGTGACGCAAAGAAAACACCCAAAAGAGGAAAAAAACAAATGAATTACGGTTTTCGAAATACAAATGCAAGAGTAAATAGCTGTATAAATTTGAAATTGGAATTCCTAACCAAAGAAGGTATATTTGAGATCAAAGTGGCCAGTACGACAAAACGCCAATTTCATATGTAAGGACCTAATATTATATTTCTTATAAGTTACAGACAATTAGATAAAAATAGGATTGCATTAATAAAAATAAATAAATAGAATATTATTACATTACAATATATTATATGCGTGCATATTTAAAGGGCAGTTATAATATAGCTAGAAGAAGCTTATTGCTGCAGTAAATAGGCTTTATATTTTAACCTCAATCCTTGCGTTATTTCATCATCATCATCATTTTTTCATTAACAGCCATAGGACGTCCACTGCTGGACAGCAGGCTCTAGGCCTCCCCCAAAGATTTCCACAACGAACGGTCCTGGGCCACCCGCAACCAACGGTGGCCCGCGACCTTCATAAGGTCATCGGTCCACCTAGAGGGAGGCCGTCCAACCCTGCGCTTTCCAGTTCGTGGTCTCCACTCTAGAACCTTTACTCCCCAGCGGTTATCAGTTCTACGAGCGATGTGGCCTGCCCATTGCCACTTCAACTTGCTGATTCTGCGAGCTATGTCGGTTACTCCAGTTCGTCTCCGAATCTTCTCGTTGCGGATTCTGTCACGTAGAGAAACCCCGAGCATAGCTTTCTCCATCGCTCTTTGAGTGACTTTGAGCTTATTTAAGAGGCCAACAGTGAGGGACCACGTTTCACATCCATTAGACATCACTGGCAACACGCACTGTTCAAAGACCTTTGTCTTTAGGCACTGAGGTATTTCGGACTCGAAGACGCTGCGTAGTTTCCCGAACGCTGCCCATCCGAGTTGGATTCGTCGTTGGACCTCACTATCGAAGTTGGACTTGCCTAATCGGACTGTCTGTCCCAGGTAGTCATATTCGTCAACAACTTCGATTTTAGAGTTCCCAACAGATACTGGAGCGGGTACAACATGGGCATTAGACATAACTTTCGTCTTGTCCATGTTCATTTTTAGACCCACTCGTTGGGAAGCTCTATCGAGGTCACCGAGCATGGCGCTAAGGTCTTCCAGCAATTCTGTCATTATGACTATATCGTCAGCAAACCGAAGGTGAGTGATGTATTCGCCATTTATGTTGATGCCGTATCCTTCCCAGTCTAGGAGTTTAAAAACATCTTCCAATGCTGTGGTGAAGAGTTTAGGAGAGATGACATCTCCCTGCCTTACACCTCTCTGAAATTGGATAGGTTTCGTACTTCCATTCTGTACTCGGACCGACATGATGGCATTGTTATATAAACACTTTAACACTTCTATATAGCGATAGTCAATGTGGCACCGCTATAATCTGACGGAGAGAGTCTTTCGGAAACCGGCTTGTTCGGGTGACTGGAAGTCGTTGAGCCTGCGCGCGAGACGGTTCGTGATAACTCTCGAGAACAATTTGTAGATATGGCTCAAGAGCGAGATCGGTCTGTAGTTCTTCAACAAGGTATTGTCTCCTTTTTTGAAGAACAGCCCCACAACGGCCCTGCACCATGCCTCAGGTGTGGTGCCTTCGTGTATGACAGTTTCTGGAGGACTTTGAGTATCGGTTTTCCACCCGCTCTCAGAAGTTCTGTCGTAATTCCGTCTTCACCTGGCGCCTTGTTGTTCTTAAGCTGTTTGAGGGCCATCCTAATCTCGTACAGGCCGACGTCCGGGATATCCTCGGTATAGTGTCGAGTTAGCGTGTCGATGTGTACAACTGTCCGTAGAATTGCTTTAGAAATGTCCTCATACATAAACTCAACTTCATCGTCAGGGTGTGTCGAAGTAGGTGCGTATACCTGTATAACCTTGATCGAATACCGCGACTGGTAATTTTGAGTTCCAGGTATATCACCCTATTTGACACACTCTCGATCTTCACTATGTTGTTGACAAGAGACTTGTGGACGATAAACCCGACACCACCTTCGGATTTACGTTCTCCTTCCCGGTAGTAGAACAAGTTGCCAGATTTGGGAATTATCGTGTCCTCGCCCTGTCTTCGGACTTCAGATAACCCTATGATATGCCATCGCAACTTGTCCACTGCTTCTTCCAGCTCAGCAATCTTCGAATCATCCCTCAAAGTGCGTGCGTTGTACGTTGCCAGGTCGAGTCGTCGGGGGTGGTAGCCGGAGTTTCGGAGCCGGAGATTCTTCGCACCCCCTGTCCCGCTGTTCCCGTAGCCGCTACCGTAGCCAGGGATAGCGGGGCTGCCGGCGACTAGGGGCCGTGGCCGTTTTGTGATGTTCATTTTTGGGGGGGGTTTTCCGTAGTCACCCTTGGTACGCTTGGCGGGCGGGTTGGTGACCGCAGTGGTGTATACCTACTTACTCAGACGGACGCTGCTGCCCATTCGCCTGAGGTCCGGGTTTGTCGCCTCTTACGACACGCTTTTCCGGATGGCGGTGGGGATTTGTATTCTTTCTCCGTCCCCACACGGATGATAAAAATTGCGTTGTTTGCAGAGCACGAAATGGTGGCGGCAGATTGTTCCAGACCTTGCTGAGCAAATACCGGAAATTACCCCTAAATGCGGAAGTGTGGTGCAACTGAGTAACTAGAAGATAGAACCTCTTGTAGTGATAGCAGCTTATCTCCTGCCCACTGTAATTTGCTATGGAGATAGGTTGGTGTTTTAAATTCTATAACCCCAAACAGTAACGTGGCAAAATGTAGTTGCCTTCTATAATCCATCTTAATACAACGGGATTCCTTATTGTAAGGTGTTATATGAGCACGAGGAGGGACGTTATGACAAAATCTGGCGCAAGAATTGTGAATTGAATTATTTTTTTCGACCTGGATAGTAAACATGGCCGGATGACTGTATCCGCGTAATTTAATTTGAATAATATAAGTGAGTAACACAGTATAACCTCCAAATGTGCCGGCAATAAAAATCTAATTTTATACAGAACTTTTATCCGGTAGGACCAATTGCTGACAGTTTTAGTCACGTGCTTCTCGTCACGAACTTCAAACCTTCATCCATTAATATACCTAGATTACGAGCCTCTTCTACTCTTTCGATTAATTCTCCACCTATATATATTATTAATGGCTGCACTATTTTTATTAAATGGGTTTGAACTTTCAAACCTAATATCATGTATTTCATTTTCACCGGATTTAGAACAGGCATTAGCTGCAGACCATTCCGAGATCCTAGCAAGGTCAGAGTTCAATTTAATCACAGCCTCGTGGACTTGACTTGGCTTGAAAAATATGTACAGCTGTATATCCACTGCGTAAATATGGAACTTGCAGTGTTTTAATACTCGTACAATGTCGGCACAGTACAACGCAAATGCCTCTGGTCCAATAACCGACCCCTGAGGCACTCCCCTAATCACTTCACATGGAGTTGTACGCGACGAGGTACCGTCTAAATCGTTTTGTAATTCGACTATTTAAATACGATTATTAAAATAACTTGCAAACCAATTCATAGCATTCTGGTCGATATCGTAATATTGCATTTAGCTAGTAGCAAGGAAATGTTAATTGTATCAAAAGCGCGCGAAAAATCGAGTAGCACAAGTATCGTACCTTCGCCTGCATCCTGCGCTGTGTGCCTATCTACAACATCTATGAGGTGGTAGGGTGTAGGGTGGTTGTTGTGCTGTGTCTTTTTCTAAAACCCAACTGAACCTCAGGTAATATAATACGATTGGCGTCAAGATATAGCGTAATCTGGTTACGAACAACTTTCTCCAGTACCTTTGATACACCAGGAAGTATAGTTATGGGTCTTAGCTCCTTGAGTTCGCTAACTTTGTTCTTTTTCGGTATAGGTTTTACTAATGCAAGGCGCCATGCATCAGGAAAAATTCAAGTTTCTATAGACTTATTGACTAATTTGGTTAGGCTATTTAGACATTTTTGAGTTCGTGGTCGGATTCTACCAAAATGTATCCCGGCTTAAGCCGATCTACTGAAATATCTACATATCTGTTATATAATTGAACTTTGAAAACTTTATCTGACCTACTTATAACGCGGTAGGGGCCATCATAAGTGGGCGTTAAAGGCTTCTTTACGGCATCATTCCTAATAAACACATGGGAACATGTTTGCAAATCCTTATACGTGAACAACTTACGTGTATCGCTATCCGCTCGTGCCTTGGGTCGCAAGCTATGAATCGTTTCTCGTAACTTCTCTACGTACGTGTAATAATTAAAATTAGCTGTTCCACTAACCTCGTTCTAAAAATCTCCGGGTAAGCGCAAAGGTTGTCCTAACACCAATCCTGCTGCACTAAAACCGGTGTCATACCGACTCGCAGCACGGAGTCCGAATAAAACGGTGGGCAATTCGTCATCCCACGACGTTTTACTTGTTAATCTACATGTAAGAGCTACTTTAAAAGAACGATGCCACCGCTCTATTTTCCCGTTACTTTGGGGGTGATAGGGGGTGGTCCTAAACTCTGTACACCTAACATTTTTAGTAAGTTACTAAATAATTCGCTCTCGAATTGCCTGCCTTGATCACTCGTTAACCTGGTTGGACATCCGAATCTACAAATCCAATTTTCATAAATCACTCTGGCGACCGTTTCGACTGTTATGTCGCTAGTGGCTACTGCCTCTGGCCAAGATGTGAACCTATCTATAATTGTAACGCAATATCTATTACCTCTTTGTGTTGTTTGTAACGGGCCTACTATATCGATGTGTATGTGTTCAAATCTTTCGCTCGGTGTAAACGATCCTAAACCCGAAATAACATGACGATTCACTTTACCCTTTTGACACGGTATACAGTTTTTAGTCCAATCCCTAACGTCTTTATTCATTCCTGGCCAAAAATAACGAGAGGATAACATTTTTAGTGTTGTTCTCATGCCTGGATGACTAATGTTATGTACTGAAAGAAAAATATTACGCCTGAATTTTTTTGGTATATATGGCCTAACATTACCAGTCGAAATATCACAATATATACTTTTACTCAAATTAGGTAACATAACTTTTTTTAACTTAATTTGTGACGCATTACAAGTTCCTAAAAAATCTGTAATCTGAATATCATCATCCTGTTGCAACGCTATTTCTTCGTAATCGACTACAGTCGGACACACAATAGTCTCAACACGCGATAAGGCATCCGATACTGGATTTTCGCTACCACCTACGTGTTGAATACTATTTGTATACTCGCTTATGTACATTAACTGTCGAATACGTCTAGGTGTCTCTTTCTCCGAATTGATCTTTGTAAGCGCGTGAGTCAAAGGCTCGTGATCTGTAAATACCGTTAAAGCACGACCTTCCATCATGTTTCTAAAATGCATGATAGACATGTATATGGCAAGCAATTCTCTATCGTATGTACTGTAATTTTGTTGCGTCTGTGACAGTTTTTTTGAAAAATAGCCTAAGGGCTGCCATGCCCTACCGACATACTGCTGTAAAACGGCACCAACACACGTATTTGAAGCGTCTGTCATAATTGATAATGGGACATCCGGGGCCGGATGAGCGAGTGTCGCGGCGCTTTTAAGGCGCTCCTTACACTGCTCAAATACCAACTCCGATTCTCGATCCCAAACTATCCTAGTTTTGTCTTTCTTTTTTAACGTTGTGCAAAAACTTATTTAAATGCGCATAACTTTCGGCGGCCTTAGGTAGATGCGACCTATAAAAATTAATCATGCCTAAAAACCTTCTCAAACTTTTTTTTTTAAACACAGTTTCCGGCTTTGGGTATTCTGTAATAGCCTTAACCTTATCGGCCAGCGGGCGTATTCCTTCCTGTGTAACTTTATAACCTAAAAATTCGATTTCTTTTTTACCAAATAGACATTTAGATGAGTTAATTGTAATTCCTAATTTACTAAATCGTTCAAATACTTGTCTTACGTGCTCTTTATGCGTGACGACATCCTCTGACGCAATTATGACGTTATCGATGTAACAAAATAAGGAACTTTGTTGTTTATCTCCCGTGTTAGAGTCTATTTTTGAAATATTTTCTAATCCTCGTAATACTGTGTTATCCATGAACCTCTGGAAAGTTTGGGCTGCATTCTTTAGTCCGAAGGTCATGCGAGTGAATTCATAAAGACCGAACGGAGTAATTATCGCAGTCTTCTTGCACGGTTTATATCTAATCTAGTGAATATTTTTTTACCTGTCAAACTATAAGTAAAGTCATGCAATCGAGGTATCTGTCCGGCGTAGTCACCGCATTTAATCTACGATAATCGCCACACGGTCGAATCGGGCCATCCTTTTTAGGGACGACGTGCAAAGGACTAGCCCATTGGCTGCAAGAAGGCCGACAAATACCCATTTCCTGCACTAAACGAAATTCGTCTCTTACCTTGCGGGCCTGACGTCTCTATACAATGGTAAACTGCATGGTCCGGCACGTCCTTGAAAGACGCGGGTCTGGTAATCTCTGAAAACTGCTCTAATAGGTCGCGGTACGGGTTATCAGACTGAATTGTTGTTACAGAAGGCTCACTATGACTTATGATGCTCCCTATCGTGTATAATGTTGTAACCTGATCAATTAATTTTCTATTGTATAAATCTACCACTAACCTATGTGTTTTTAGGAAATCAGCACCAATAATCGGCTTACTGATATCGCATATTACGACCATTTAAAACTACGTCTTAATCCCAAATTAAGTTCTAATGTTACCACACCGTATGTATTTATTAAAGTGCCATTTGCCGCGTACAAAGTATATGCACTCCTATCATATTTCTTACAATTATTAAACTAAGAAACAGGAACGATGGATATGTCGGCACCTGTGTCAATTAAAAAAGTCATACCGCTTTTAGTGTCTGTTACACACAAACGATGGTTTTCATCAAAACCGGCGCACTATTCTGCCGTCCTTATCATAAACAACGCAATCGACATTTTTTATGAAATTTAGTTATTAGTATATTCGGAATCGCTGAAACGAGATCTACCTGGATCAATCACTCGTTTTTTAATATCTTCCATAGTTTTAATTTTATTGTTAGTCATAAACAGCGTATGTGATCTTTTCCAAACTTATTACTAGTAATAATCATCATATGCAAACATGCGTTTTTATGGCTATTTTACTTAGAATTTCGACGTATGAAATACTAAGCATAAATAACGCATTTGGTACTTGTGACGTTTATACTTAGTAAAGTACATATTTTTACCATTTTATACAAATCATAAACATCACAAAATCACATGCAATGTTTATGCTTAGGAATAACATTTCATTCACATCTATATTTCATTTCTCATTTACATTTTATCTTCCACTTGTGTGTTTTATGACTAGTATTTAATAAGAATTTAAACAAGATAGCAAGAACATAAGTAACGCAATTGTTACATTTGCGATTATTAAATACAAATTAATAATATATGAAATTAGTAACGTGCCAAATTACGTTTTTGTTACTTTTTTTATATATGTAATAAAATAAATAAAATATATGTAATAAAATAAAATAAATAAATAAATGTAATAAAATTTAGTGTAATTACACTAAATTTTAATTAATTATTTACACATACCGTTTGTTTCGTGAGTGGTACATACTCACATATTCTGTGAAATACTAACTTCAAAGATATTAATTTCCATCAGTAGTAACATTTATTAACATTTTTATAAGTAAAGAATAATTATTATAAGTAAATAATGCTCGTAAGTAAATACTTACGAGTATAATTATTCACATAAAAGAATTATTCTCTACTTATAAAAATGTCATTACCAACTCGGTCATTACCAACTTTTAAACGATAAACGGACAAACTCTGTCTCTGATTGTTGCTTGTTGTTATTCTTCTATGTACTTCTTTTTGGTCTATCATACATTTTATGAATACGTTCTTCATAACTTATATTAATATAAGTATCATGAATTTTCTTCCTTGGTTCATGATTTATTTTTGTGTAACATTTCTTTTTACATGTTTCATTACACGGGTTTTTTAATGAAAGCTTTTGTTTCTTTTCTTCTAACTTTTTAGTTTTTTTTAGTTTTAGTTTTCCTGTAATGAAAACCATAACATAAAACAAAGTATCAATAACATAACACAAATATGAAAGTAAATAAATCATGAACATAGGCAGAAAATTCATGATACTTATATTACTATGAGTTATGAAGAGCAGGGAGTATTCATAAAATGTATGATAGACCAAAAAGAATTACATAGAAGAATAACAACAAGTAATAATCAGAGACAGAGTTCGTATGTTTATCATTTAAAAGTTGGTAATGACCGAGTTGAGGTATGTAAATCATATTTTTTAACTACACTTGGATATAATGCTAAAAATGACGCCAAAATTAGATGTGTAATAAAAAAAAGCCTTTGATGAGCAAAAATGCAGTCGTGGTACTTATAAAAGAGTGAACAAAATTGACAGAGACATAATTAAAAACCATATAAATTCATTTAATCCTTGTATCTCGCATTACAGGCGTGAACATGCGCGAAATTGATGATATTTATCTAGCGATGTCACTATAACTATGATGCATAAACAATTTAATATAAAGTACCCACAGTTAAAAGTTTCATTTGAGTTATAAGTATAGAACAGTTGTTAAAGATATAAAATTTTTTTTGCACGATTAGGTAATGAGGAATGTGAACAATGTGCATTTTTCCATAAACACAATCCGAATCATAATGATGAAAATTTGTGCGAAACTTGCAATGGGTGTATAACTTATCAAATACATAAACTAAAATATATTGAAACTCGAATTGAATACAAAAAAGACGTAGATGTAGCAGCCCAACATCCAAACGATGTACTGTACGTGCTACAAATTCAAATAAGAATTTTGTCAAAATAATGGAGGCATCAGATTTTTTTAATTATCAAGATCACGTTTCTCAACATACATATGATGGCTATCAGGTTTGAGAAAGGGCTTTACGAAATGAAATATAAAAGAAGTTATTCTGATGACGAGTTTCAGGATCAAATTCAAGTTAGAGTGAAAAAAATCACAAAAATTTCTTACAGTCACTGCTAAGGTACAACCGCGAGGTATTAATGAAGAGCGAAAACTGTCCATTATTTCAAAGCTTGTTCCTCTTATGCCAGAAAATACTAAACATTTTTGGTATAGTTTATTCGTTTCTGATGCCAAAGATTTAACTCAAAATTATGATTTTTTCTACTAAATTATTAACTTAGAATTTATTTTGATATGTTTTGTTTTTTATTTTAAGTTTATCAATGAAAGAGTAAATTTTTTTTAACGCAAAATAAACGCATGTGAGCTGATGATGATGTGCAACATATACGTTATAAATGTGAACTTAAATGTAAGTAATTCCATTATCTTTGCTAGATATAAACAACACAAATGCATTTCCCTAGACATAAACAACGCAACTGTCATACATGCGTTGATTATGCTTAGTAAATGAACATTATTGCAATCCATGTTTTCTAGTCATAAACAATTTTTCGTCTTTAAAAATATTCAAAATAACTAAATATATAAATATAGCATCGCACATGCAAAGTTCACATTCAAAGGCACCAAACAAAACAAAAATATTTGGAATATTCCTGTTAGTTTCATAGGGACAACAAAAAAAAAGTATTAAACTTTAGGTGCGAATTACTCGAAAGTTGCCGCCATGCAAATGCGTTGTTTATGATAAGGGCGGCAGTATTCCATCGCTGCAGACTGCACCATCTCTAGTTTCCCGACGCCGTTCTCCAGTTACATGGGGACTGACAATTCTTGGCGGCTGCCCGGTATCTAAAATGGTCCTTGCATAACCTATCTGCACTCTGTGATGTGCGCCTGGGACCTCTGGAACGAGAGCGAGACCTGTTCCTATAGCCTTGAAAACGGAAACCTCGCCGATGTTCTCTTCTTCTTATCTCGTTCACCTCTCCTCGTATTTTTTTTATTTCCAGGGACATGTGCCGCATTTCCACCAGCAGATCAGCATTCACCGTCGTATCGTTGGCTGAAATCGACGGCTTACTTATCGCCACTATATCTCCGCTCCGTAGGTTATACATGATCTTATCAGCCATGCCGGCGAGCTCGTCTAGCTTGGCTTCGGCGCTGCAGCTTGCGAGGATTGCTCGCACCCATCCTGGCAGTCGCGCCATCCCCAGGTTCTTCATAGTGTCACCAGCGGTAGCTGTATTTCTAGCCAGCTCCTTCATTTAAGCGAGTAGCTGCAATGGACGCTGCTGACCAAGATCCATCTCTTTTACCAAATTGTGAAATTGAGCTTCAGCGCTTTCTTGGTATATTTTTAACAACCTATTTTTCAGGACTATATAACGTTGCTGTGCCGGAGGATCATCGATCAGGTCTGCCACCTGGCTAAGTTCCTCCTTGTCTAACTTTGCTAAAACTAAATCATACTTCACATTTTCACTTTGATGTTGCGGTCCCACAACGGTTTCGAACTGGGCGAACCACATGCGTGGCATATCAGTCCAGAACGAAGGTATTCTCGCTGAAAGGCTGATGGCAGCCAGATCGTGGTTGATTTGCTGAGTCATGGGTTGCTGTAGAGCCATCGGTTGCTGCACTCCAGGGTTAGGTTAGGTTAGGTTATCTTTCACTCGCACTGAATTGTTCGGTACACGTGCACTGAATACGCAGAGTCCGTATGACGCAATATGTAACGTGGCACGCGGCGCGGCGGTACAGTGCGTTGCAAGGGCAGTAGGAAACTAATCACGTCGGGGTCACCAATTTTGAGTTCGTGGTTATGGGTTACGTTCTGTGATCTTATCCTCTAGTTTAGGCTCTTGTCAACTGTTCATCTGTAAACACGGGGAAGAAAAGATATGTCTCTATACTGACTATATTTGCTGACTGAATTACACTGAGTGTTCGCGTGTTCCCTACTGCCCTGTAACCACGCAACTGGCGAGCCGCGGTCCGACACCACGTTGCCTTACAAAGATTACCAAGTCAGCATTCTATGAAATAAGTAAGTACCTATGTAACTATGTCCCAACAACATATTGGATAACGACAGATGGTCAATATCATATCCAGCGTTATGAAATTAGCACCCATAGCGTTAGACTTAAGTGAATTGAATATTTTATCAATGTCATTGGCGCCAACGGATGTGAACGTGAAAGTGGAGGAGTTAAATCTATTAGTGACAAAGAAAGTAAGATAAAGGTGTAGCATAGCTACATTTTTTAACGTGTTATTATAGCTAATAACGACACTTCTAGCGTCATCTATTAGCTGTTATTGCTAATTGTAATGGCTAATTTATACTAGACGACGCCATCTATTGGCAAACGTTTCTAACTGGAGCTTTATCTCCAATATTCTTTATTGTGGCATATGGATTATGCATTACCGCTAGTTGTCAGCTAAAGAAAAAAACAAAATGATAGTAACAGTATATAAGGGCTGTCGCGAGATGACAGTTCCTTTCTTTTGCTGAACCGATTTATTCAAGTTTTTCTGGTTACAAGTGTATCATATATTCTTAATCCCGTTTTCACGGTGAGTTTTTTTATATCTGTGTTGTGAATATTAAAGAAAATATTTGGTAAATCACGCTTGTATTAAAACACATTATTCTCTCATATAAATTAGCACCTTATAAAATTAGTTGACAAAATTTGATTGGCCAAACCACGTGCTCACTCTTCCGTTTTGCATAGATATAATATTAGGATGTTTGTATCCATCCTTTAATTATTCTTGTATATCATCTTTTATTTTGCTTACCCTTTATTTTGTGATGGTCACACAGCCCGTGATTTTGATTGTTTGGGGTTAAGATCACGCCGACTGTTGGACTCCTATCCACACGTTTTGTATGGATTTTCCAGGGATCTATACACCGGGTTCAAGGCACGGTTTTACAAGGACTTATAGCTATTTTCCCACATCCGGATTTCTGAGTGCCACTAGATATTCCGGACTGAACTGACTGGTTTTGGAATCAATCTGCACCGCCCCTTAGACGATCTACGTCGCGGTGAACAGAGAAACGCTAACGGACGTTGAAGCCCCAACTCGCTCTCGCCACGTGCTACACTCCTGGACCCAGCTAAGTGCCCACGTGGTTAAAGCCCCTTCGATTCCCACAGACACCAAGAGGCTATACCAGTTCGTTCGGCCTTCTGCCCACGACCCTTTTAATTTAATATATTTGTCACGGTAATACCACTTTTATTTACTCATACCCGTAACAATTGGCGCCCATAAACGTGGTTTTATCTGGTTTGGCATCTGGTGTCTCTTCCTGTGTCAGTGTGTCCAGTGTTTGGTGTTTGTCTTGTTCCGTCTTTACTGTTGTAACTAGTAACCTTATTTTTGTAGTGTAAAGTTTAAAATTGTTAATAAACTTTATACTGTTTTTTTCATCTTACTGTATATGGTCTGTACTATATAGTCTGTAGAACTTGTTGTTTTGTAGTTAGTTATACAGGGTGTGGCGTAATTAATGGATAATCCTTCACCTGCAGCTGGAGAATATCATAACGGATCAGAAAAATACAATTCATGTTTAGTAAAAGTATCATGGTTTTTTAATTATCGGCTATTTTTAAAAAATTATAAAAATGTCACCCTTGCTCACTAATTTTGTTGTCACAGTCGCAAAAACATGAATTATCGCTATCAGATTTTTATTTATTATACTTGAATAGTTGTATTATTAAATGTATCATGTCACTTTTGTGCTGTTGCCTAATTTTTTTTTACAAATGCAACCGAAAATATTTTTTTCTTTATTTTTTTATTGGGGTTGTATAAAGGAGAAGGTGTACAAAAAACCAGTCACATCAGGGGAAGATTTACCCGAAAGAATATTTGCCGCTGCTCGAGAAATTAAGGAGGCAGGCCACGCGCAACGAATAAAACAATCGTTTATTAGAAGGTGCAGGGCCTGCATTAGGGCTCGGGGTGGTCATTTTGAAATCTTGTTATAAAAGTGAATAATAAACTGAGCAAAGATAATCTTTTCTTTCTTTCAACTCCTTTAAATTTAATTCATAAATGAATAAAATAATTTAAAAAAAAAAATTTAAAGAAACCTGTCATTAAGACAATAAATGGGCTCTTTTTTTATAAATTATAAAAATTCTTTGAAACTGATGGATCAAATACCATCTATTATACCTTTTTACAATCTCAATTGAATAGGCTAATTATTTGTAAGTTGGTCAGTCAAGTCCCCATACATTTTTCTTACGATATGAGCGATCAAACAAGAAAAAAAAATGATATGAAAGAAAAAAATATTTGCGGTTGCATTTGTAAAAAAAATTAGGCAACAGCACAAAAGTGACATGATACTTTTGATAATAAAACTATTCAAGTGTAATAAATCAAAATCTAATAGCGATAATTCATGTTTTTGCGACTGTGACAACAAAATTAGTGAGCAAGGGTGTCATTTTTATAATTTTTTTAAAAATGGCCGATAACTAAAAAACCATGATACTTTTACTAAACATGAATTATATTTTTCTGATTCGTTATGATATTCTCCAGCTGCAGGTGAAGGATTATCCATTAATTACGCTACACCCTGTATATCTTATATTGTACTGATTACAAATAATATATTTTTTTGTGTATTTTTTAGAGAATACATCTGATTATTTTTGTATTTTATCAATACAGATATACTCACCATTAGGGTTGGGAGTATTTTTTCCTTGAATTTACTTGGTAATTTAACTTTTAAAATTGAATTTAACTTCTGATAAATTCATTGACTTATTTTTCAAAATTATTTGGGTTTATAAATCAATTAAAGGGGTCTAGTAGTTGTTCCGTGATGCCAGCTCCTGTTGTAGCACCACCTATGCCTCCTTTAAATATTACAGTTCAATGTGAAAAAAATAATCTAGCTGATTTACAAAAATTTAAATTTGATGGCAAGTCTTGTGTCCGCGCGTTTATTTCTAGAGTGAATGAGTACTGTACACAGCATAACATTAGCGATTCAAAGATTCTCTCTCACGCTTTTGATATTTTTACTGGTGATGCCTTACATTGGTATAGAAGTATTTATCAAAATGTTAACAGTTGGTCAGAACTTTTAAATCTTTTGTATTGTGACTTTGACAAACCGAGTTTTGATTATCGGTTTATGTCGGAAATCCATAGTAGAACTCAGGGTGAAAAAGAAACCATTACAATTTATATTGCTATAATGGAAGGAATATTCAACCTTCTTGCTAAACCTGTCCCAGAGAGTAAGAAGCTGGAAATCTTATTACACAACATTAAACCTTGCTATGCAAACATTTTAGCTTCTTCTCCTACGGTCAACTCTATTGAACAACTAAAGTCTCTTTGTAAGAACTATGAGGATGTACAATCTCGACTAACTTTATATCATGAACCGACTAGGATAATGTCGGATACCTTAGCACCGGACTTAGCTTATACTTGTAATATTAATAAAACTGAGAAGAAACAAACCTTTAATAAAACTTTTAGTAGACCATTCCGGAATAATAATTTTTCTAATAATCCACCTAATAACAATAATAATTTTGCTTTTAAACATTCACATAATCATGTTAATAGTTTGCATTCGAATATCTGTAAATTTTGTTTACGTTGTAAGGTTAACTCGCACAGCTATTATGAGTGCACAGCTGATAAGTCGAAGATTTTTTGTTTTGGTTGTGGCAATCCTAGCGTGCGCCGGCCCGATTGTACTCGTTGTTTTAGTAAACATCGTTCAAAAAACTAGTTTTGTCGGATCGTGTTATACCTAACCATACCGACTTTGATGATCGGAAACAATGGGTTAAAACTGTAGGTGAAATGGGTCGTCCTAAAGACTGCTCACGACCATTTCAAGTCATCTCTGTCGACATAATGGGACCATTATCTACTACTAGAAAACGTAATAATTTTATTTTAGTTGTAACTTGTTGCTTCTCAAAATTTTTCCTTATCTTTCCTATGAAACGTGCTACATCCGATATCATAATTAAAATTTTGGAAGGTAGTGTTTTCTTGGTACATGGTGTACCACAAACTATTATAATGGATAATGGCCCTCAGTTCATTAGTATCGAAACTAATAGGTTTTTTTTAAATATAATATACCTAAAGTTTATTTAACACCGCGTTATACCCCTCAGGTAAATACGGTTGAACGCTACAATAGGACTTATCACTTGTATTTCGACCTACGTGGAAGAAGACCATAGGTCATGGGATGTACATATACCCGAAATACAATTCGCCATCAACAACTCGGTGAATGAGGCAACCGGTTTTACACCATCTTTCTTGGTCTATGGTAGGGAAGTAGTGTCTTGGGGTACTCACTACCTAGATACCGACAGTATAAAAGACCACGTGTTTTCGTCTCGTGACGCCTACGCCGAAAATTTGGGGTCTATGTCATCTTTGTTTGACAGTGTTCAGATGCGTCTTTGGCATGCTCATGTTAAGAGCACTGCTCAATATAATTTGAGACGAAAGTCTGCTGAATTTAACGTTGGTGATGTCGTTTTTAAAGAGAACTTATTTTCTCAGCGACAAGGAGAAACATTTTAGCAAAAAGTTGGCTCCTAAATTTGTAAAATGTAAAATTATAGGTAAGCGTTCTCCCTTGGTTTACATTCTGCAAGACATGCAAGGGAAAGATCTTGGTGCCTGGCATTTGAAAGACCTTAAGCTACCAATTTTATCTAAATAGTTGTTTAACTATTTTAGGAAGGCTAGTAGTTTCGCGAGTTATTCACACGTTGTTCGTTATCTTATTGTAATAACGTTATAGCTGGTACATTATTATCTTCAACTTGTGTTGTTTTTCCTCTTTACGGAAAACAATACTCGCATGTTAGGGCGTCTCGGATCATGTTATTTGTGTTTGGGATGCAATAATGAAAGTGGATATATGTATGGGATGTATGAATATAGTGTGAAACGTAGTATGAAAGGTTGTCGGTTATTTGCGCGTGACACAAGACTAGCATATAACTTCCATCGTCGTAGTTTTTTTTTCTTTTTAAAACTTTTTTTTAACAAGCTACACTTTTTTTTCTTTTTTTGTAGTAGTTTCAGGATTTTTCCTAAGAACAGTCAAAATCCTTCGGTAACAGGGGGGGATATGAAGCAAAGCTACATTTTTAACGTAGTTAATATCGCTAATAACGACGCTTCTAGCGTCATCTAATAGCTGTGATTGCTAATTATAATAGCTAATTTATACTAGACGACGCCATCTATTGGGAAACGTTTCTAACTGGAGCTTCATCTCCAATATTTCTTTATTGTGGCATATGGATTATGTATTACCGCTAGTTGTCAGCTAAAAGAAATAATATGATAGTAAGGGTATTTAGGGGCTGTCGCGAGATGACAGTCCTTTCTTTTGCTGAATCCATAATTTATTCAAGTTTTTCTGGATACAAGTGTATCATATGTCTTAATCCCGTTTTTACGGTGAGTTTTTTAAATCTGTGTCGTGAAGTTTTATTTCGTAAATCACGTTTGTAATAAAACACATAATTTTTTTCGTGTAAATTGTAAAATTGTAAAATTAGTTGTCAAAATTTGATTGGCCAAACCACGTGCTCACTCTTTCTGTTCTTACATTGATATAATATTAGTATGTTTGTATCTGTACTTTAAATCTTTATATCATCTTTTATTTTGCTTACCCTTTTTTATTTTGTGATGGTCACACAGCCCGTGATTTGATCGTTTGGGGTTAAGAACATGTCGGCTGTAAGAAGACTCCTATTCTACGTTTTTTTGTATGGATTTTCCAGGGACCTATACTCAGAGTTCAAGGCACCGTTTTTCATGGACTTATGGCTGGTTTTCACACATCCGGATTTCTGAGTGCCGCTAGTTATTCCGGACTGAACTGACTGGTTTTGGAACCAGTCTGCACTGCCCCTTGGACGATCTACGTCACAGTGAACTACCGGCCTGAACGACAGAGACGCTACCGGAAGCAGCCCAACTCGCTCGCGCCACGTGCTGACACTCCTGGACCCAGCTAAGTTGCCCATGTGGTTAAAGCTCCTCCGATTCCCATAGACACCAAGAGGCTTAATCAGATCGTTCGGCCTTCTGCTCACTTCCCCTTTTTTTAAATATATTTGTCACGTTGGTAATTCCTCGTTTCATTTAAATTACCCGTAACAACACTACAACTTTGATGATTCTACTATTTAATTAAAACATCAACCCAAAACAAACAAAACAATTACAGTCAGACGCCGCTGCGTGCACCTTTACACGGGATACTGGACCACAAGACACCGCGCCCGCGCCGTGATCGCAGGTTCAGTCGGCGCGGCGACGCGTTTAGTGCTATAGCCTCAGCACCCGACTCCAATTTTTTTCTATATATATTTTATCGCAGTATCCTACAACTTACATGCTATATTAATATAATATAAAATTAATTACGTGTATTTATACATACGTGAGTTATTATAAAGTAAATACAAGTAATTAAGACAGTGTAGTAGTAATTAGTACCTAAGTAGTAGTTATATGGACGCAGTCAATAGTTTGTGTGTTGTTTACAATCTTGTGCAGCGACGAAAACTTGACCTTGACCTTGTTGATAAGGAAATATACCCCTTAAGCTTCGGCTGTCAACACTATTAGTTAGTAAATTATATAATATTTAATAGTAATCTTAAACATTATAATAGGTCATTACATATGAAATTCACGTTTTGTAAAGGAGGAACATAAAGTCGATTTTTTTAAACTTAATATTTTTATTTAATATAAGTTTATACCACTGCTATCTATGCACTTATGACATCTCATAGGTAGTTCATTGATTCCCTTACTAAAAAAAACATTCGGACAGGAGTTGAATATTTTCCCTTGCAAGAAGTTATCCATATTTCGAAAAAAATGGTAATCTGTTGGAGCAAGGTCCGGGGAGTACGGTGGATTTCTGAGACATTCCGATTGAAGCTCCTCTAATTTGTTAGCCGTTTGTTGTGCAGTGTGTGGTCTAGCGTTATCATGAAGCAGCAGTGGCCTAGAGCGAATGACCAACCTCGGTTGTTTAGCAAATAGCTTTTTCATCATGATTTGCAGTTGCTAGCACTAGACATCTGCCGTAATCGTCTTGCCAGATTTGAAAAAGCTAAATTGAACGACACCGGCACTAGTCTGTTGCGTGTCAATGTCACGTTCATAGAAGTAAAAGGATATTCTCAGAGTAGACTGTAGACGTAATTATGTTAGAGATATCTCATATGTAATACGTATCTGTGTTAAGCACCAATAAAGGAGAATATAAGAATTGTTTTTGTATTATTATCATCACCACACAAGCGCAAGTTGCGCTTGTGTGGTGTCCTTCTTTGTATGTACAAATCAAGAGGTAATCGTAGCCCGCTACATGGTGTCAGAAGTGAAAAAGGTGTCAAGAAAACGAAAGTTATGAACGCAAAAGAGGGTACATCGAAAACTCCGGAAGCTTCGAGACAATCTGAGTGCGGGAACTTAACAATGGCAGGAAACGAAGTGCAGAAGTTTGAAATTTCTACAGAAATTATCAACAATAATGCTAAAAATTTCAAGAAATGGACGCAGTCATTCGAGATATTCCTACTGGCGTCGGGGATGGAGAAAACGGAAGACAAAAGAAAAAATTCAATCATGCTGCATTCCATGGGAGAAAAGGGTCTAAATATCTACAATTCCTTCAATTTGGACCTAAGCACTGCTACATTCCAAGAAGAACCCAAAAAGAATTTGACGGTGGCGCGGCACAAATTCTTTACGTTGAAGCAACGTGTGAACGAATCCTTGGAATTTTTTTAAATGGCATTGGAAAACGCAAGTCATACCTGTGTATTTGGTTCGCTACGCGATTCCCTTGTAAAGGACATTCTCATTGCTGATATGGCCACAAACTTCTCGCAATTTCGTCCAAAGCTCCTACAAGAGCAAGATCTATCCCTAGAAAGAGCCAAACTCCTCTGTAGAACACTCACGATGGCGCAGAAAAGTGAAGAATCAATCAATGCAGCAGATGGAAGAGAAGAAGCCACAATATACAAGCTACATAAAAGTCGTCGGGCCAGTTCTCCTCCATACCAGAAAAGAAAAAACGCAAGATCCCCATCACGCCAAGATCACCCAAGGTCAGCTATACCTGGATCCAGAACAACGTCGTGTATAAAATGCAACACATCGCATGGTCGTCGCAACTGTCCAGCATGGAAACACGTCATGTTTTAAATATGGACATTTTACTCATTTATGTTTTAAGAAAAATAGTGTCAGGACTGTTGTTTCTGGGGTAGGTAGCATAAATCTCGATGATGAATCAAGCCCCAAAAGTGCTGAGGCTGAGAGATTTACAATAGGGGCATTGTTCAACATTAAAAACATAAAGTCACAAAATGCTAGTACTAATTTGAATAACACTGACAATTCCTGGAATTGTTCTCTTAAAATAAACAACAAAATGTAGATTGCCTAATTGACACTGGAGCAGACATAAATGTAATGTCTTATCAAGTTTAACTTTAACTTTAAACAATTGAATCTTAAATTAGACAAACAGAGTAAAGAAATGTGTAAAAAATATAATATCTTCGCCTACAGTGGGCACAGAATTCCGATAATGTCAGTGTCAAACATTTATTGTTTAGTTGAAAGCAAAACAAAACCGGAAAACATTACTTTTGTTGTAACAAAATTAAATTGTCCAACTGTGATTGGTTTACCCACTTGTATAAAGCTAAATTTAATTATATTATATTATGGTTATGGGATGAAAATTGTCAAAAGTGCTTTGATTTGTTAAAAGAAGTCGTATCTAAAGCACCTGTGTTAACTAATTATAATTGCAACTTACCTGTGATTTTGTCGGTAGATTAATCAAAGAATGCACTGGGACTGGTCTTGATGCAAAACAAACGACCCATTGCATATAGTTCAAGAACACTAACATCCTGTCAACAAAACTATGCTCAGATTGAAAAGGAATTGTTTGCCATACAGTTTGGATATAATAAATTTCACCAATATATTTATGGCAGTAAAACAACTGTTCATACTGATCACAAACCTTTAATTTACCTTTTTAAAAAACCTCTTCATGAAGTACCTGCTAGACTACAAAGAATGATGTTATCGTTGCAGGGTTACGACCTAGAAGTGGTTTATGTACCTGGTAAATATATGTATATAGCAGATACTTTGTCAAGAGCCTCACTTAGTGATACATATATACCGCAGTATGAACAAGACTTACAATATCATGTTAATTCAATCTTATCTAATCTCTCAGTGAGAAAGCCATGATTTTCCCAGGCCGCCGCATCATGAATGTCTAGAAAATTGCGAGTAAATTTACCAATTCTAAGCAAAAAACTTAAACCTAAACTTGGAAAATTTTCGACGTTTGAAAAATGTCATAGACAAAGCAGAGACAAAATGTCTTTTTATTTTGACAGGAATGCGAAGCAAACATCTTATGAATTTCAGCCTGAAGATGACATCTACTTCAAAAAAAAATCCTAAATCCTTTTGGTCTCCGGGAATAATTAAAGAGAAATTAGGATGTGGTAGATCTTATTATGTTGTGGATCCAAATGGTATTGTATATAGGAGGAATAGGGGACACATTAGGCCCAGAAAAAGAAATTTAAAAGATACAAATCAATAAACAAATCCTCCACCTTCTTTTTCTGGTAACGGCAGCACTGACAATATGCCTCTCATGCAGGAGAGTATAGATCCCATGAGTTCGGCACAACTCGGAAACGGTCCTGTTCAAAATTGAATTATCGATGATAACTGTGTTCCTATGGAGAGTCTAGAAAATACCGGTTACGTAACCAGGTCTGGTAGAAGTGTAAGACGTCCTAAATTGTATATACATGAGAAATTTGAATAGATAAGTAATGTATTGTTATTAGTTATGTACTTATAATATTAGTTTGCTTTTTTATCGAAAAGGGAGATGTTGCGTGTCAATGTCATGTTGACAGATGTCATGAGTAAAGCCTATTTACTCGGTAATATTTCATAGAAGTAAAAGGCTATTCTCAGTGTAGTGTACTGTAGACGTAATTGTGTTAGAGATATCTCATATGTAATACGTATCTGTGTTAAGCACCAATAAAGGAGAATATAAGAATTGTTGCTGCATTATTATCATCACCACACAAGCGCAAGAACGACATACAAATCAAGAGGTCGTAGCCCGCTACATAGTCCACCAAACGCTTACAAGTAACTTTTTTTGAGTCGATTTTCGCTTGGGGCAGGCTTTGGCTGCTTCGCCAGGGTTCAGCCATTGCGATGAGCGTTTCCGATTATCGTACAGAATCGACTTTTCATCACAGGTAATAATTCGATTTAAAATCCCTTCATTATTGTGCCGGTTGAGTAATGTAACGCAGCAGACGACGTCCGTTTTTCGGTTTGCTGCACTCAATTCATGAGGACCTTTCAAGCTTTTTCACCTGGGAAGGTTTTTGCTTCAAATTTGCTTCAAGAGGATTAAAACAGTTTTATTACTAACACCGCAGCCTGCAGCTGACTCGGACGTGGCTTGCGATGGATTCGCTTCCTTCCTTCTAGCCTTCAATTCTTCATTATCAACTTTGGTCTCCGGCCGTCCACGGAGCTTGTTCTGCAGGTCGAAATTTCCAGAACCAAAAAGGTTGGAACCAAAAACGCACTGTGTTTTCTTTTGCGACGCCGCCGCCATACACATCATTATTCCTTCCAGCCGTTTCTGCAGCACTAGTGCCACGGTGGAACTCGTACTCGAAAATAATACGATATTTCAAGTTTTCCATTTTGTAAGCAGAGTGACGCAAAGAAAACACCCAAAAGAGGAAAAAACAAATGAATCACGGTTTTCGAAACACAAATGTAAGAGTAAATAGCGGTATAAATTTGAAATTGGAATTCCTAACCAAAGAAGATATATTTGAGATCAAAGTGGCAAAGTGGTGGTACGACAAAACGCCAATTTCATATGTAAGGACCTAATATTGTATTTCTTATAAATTACAGACAATTAGATAAAAATAAGATTGCATTAATAAAATATAATAATTAATAAAAATAAATATATAGAATATTATTACATTACAATATACATGCGTGCATATTTAAAGGGCAGTTATAATATAGCTAGAAGAATCTTGTTGCTGCAGTAAAAAGGCTTTATATTTTAACTTCAACCCTTGCGTTGTTTGCAGAGCACGAAATGGTGGCGGCAGATTGTTCCAGACCTTGCTGGACAAATACCGGAAATTACCCCTAAACGCGGAAGTGTGGTGCAACTGAGTGACTAGAAGATAGAACCTCTTGTAGTGATAGCCAGCTGCTTATCTCCTGCCCACAGGGATTTGCTATGGAGATGTATGTGTTTTAAATTTTATAACCCCAAACAGTATCGTGGCAAAATTTAGTTGCCTTCTATAATCCATCTTAAGCCAACGGGACTCGTTAATGTAAGGTGTTACATGAGCACGAGGAGGGACGTTATGACAAAATCTGGCGCAAGAATTGTGAACCTTTTGAATTAGTTTTTTCGACCTGGATAGTAAACATGGCCGGATGACTGTATCCGCGTATTTTAATTTGGATAATATAAGTGAGTCACACAGTATAACCTCCAAATGTGCCGGCAAAAAAATTATAATTTTATACAGAACTTTTATCCGGTAGAAACAATTGCTGACAGTTTTATTCACGTGCTTCTCGTCACGAACTTTAAACCTTCATCCATTAATATACCTAGATTAAGAGCCTCTTCTACTCTTTCGATTGAATCTCCATTTACATATATTATTAATGGCTGCACTATTTTTATTTAATGGGTTTGAAGTTTCGAGCCTAATATCATGTATTTCGTTTTCACCGGATTTAGAACAGGCATTAGCTGCAGACCATTCCGAGATCCTAGCAAGGTCAAGTTCAATTTAATCACAGACTCGTGGACTTGACTTGGCTTGAAAAATATGTACAGCTGTATATCCTCTGCGTAAATATGGAACTTGCCGTGTTTTAATACTCGTACAATGTCGGCACAGTACAACGCAAATGCCTCTGGTCTAATAACCGACCCCTGAGGCACTGCCCTAATCACTTCACATGGAGTTGTACGCGACGAGGTACCGTCTAAATAGTTTTGTAATTCAACTATTTAAATACGATTATTAAAATAACTTGCAAACCAATTTATAGCATTCTGGTCGAAATCGTAATATTGAATTTAGCTCGTAGCAAGGAAATGTTAATTGTATCAAAAGCGCGCGAAACATTGAGTAGCACTAGTATCGTACCTTCGCCTGCATCCTGCGCTGTAAGAATATTATCTACAACATCCATGAGAGTGGTTGTTGTGCTGTGTCTTTTTCTAAAACCCGACTGAACCTCAGGTAATATACGATTGGCGTCAAGGTATAGAGAGTCATCTGGTTACAAACAACCTTCTCCAGTACATTTGATACACCAGGAGGTCTTAGCTCTTTGAGTTCGCTAACATTGTTACGCTTGTTGTAACGCTACACAAGACACCGCGCCCGCGCCGTGATCGCAGGTTCAGTCGGCGCGGCGACGCGTTTAGTGCTATAGCCTCAGCACCCGACTCCAATTTTTTTCTATATATATTTTATCGCAGTATCCTACAACTTACATGCTATATTAATATAATATAAAATTAATTACGTGTATTTATACATACGTGAGTTATTATAAAGTAAATACAAGTAATTAAGACAGTGTAGTAGTAATTAGTACCTAAGTAGTAGTTATATGGACGCAGTCAATAGTTTGTGTGTTGTTTACAATCTTGTGCAGCGACGAAAACTTGACCTTGACCTTGTTGATAAGGAAATATACCCCTTAAGCTTCGGCTGTCAACACTATTAGTTAGTAAATTATATAATATTTAATAGTAATCTTAAACATTATAATAGGTCATTACATATGAAATTCACGTTTTGTAAAGGAGGAACATAAAGTCGATTTTTTTAAACTTAATATTTTTATTTAATATAAGTTTATACCACTGCTATCTATGCACTTATGACATCTCATAGGTAGTTCATTGATTCCCTTACTAAAAAAAACATTCGGACAGGAGTTGAATATTTTCCCTTGCAAGAAGTTATCCATATTTCGAAAAAAATGGTAATCTGTTGGAGCAAGGTCCGGGGAGTACGGTGGATTTCTGAGACATTCCGATTGAAGCTCCTCTAATTTGTTAGCCGTTTGTTGTGCAGTGTGTGGTCTAGCGTTATCATGAAGCAGCAGTGGCCTAGAGCGAATGACCAACCTCGGTTGTTTAGCAAATAGCTTTTTCATCATGATTTGCAGTTGCTAGCACTAGACATCTGCCGTAATCGTCTTGCCAGATTTGAAAAAGCTAAATTGAACGACACCGGCACTAGTCTGTTGCGTGTCAATGTCACGTTCATAGAAGTAAAAGGATATTCTCAGAGTAGACTGTAGACGTAATTATGTTAGAGATATCTCATATGTAATACGTATCTGTGTTAAGCACCAATAAAGGAGAATATAAGAATTGTTTTTGTATTATTATCATCACCACACAAGCGCAAGTTGCGCTTGTGTGGTGTCCTTCTTTGTATGTACAAATCAAGAGGTAATCGTAGCCCGCTACATGGTGTCAGAAGTGAAAAAGGTGTCAAGAAAACGAAAGTTATGAACGCAAAAGAGGGTACATCGAAAACTCCGGAAGCTTCGAGACAATCTGAGTGCGGGAACTTAACAATGGCAGGAAACGAAGTGCAGAAGTTTGAAATTTCTACAGAAATTATCAACAATAATGCTAAAAATTTCAAGAAATGGACGCAGTCATTCGAGATATTCCTACTGGCGTCGGGGATGGAGAAAACGGAAGACAAAAGAAAAAATTCAATCATGCTGCATTCCATGGGAGAAAAGGGTCTAAATATCTACAATTCCTTCAATTTGGACCTAAGCACTGCTACATTCCAAGAAGAACCCAAAAAGAATTTGACGGTGGCGCGGCACAAATTCTTTACGTTGAAGCAACGTGTGAACGAATCCTTGGAATTTTTTTAAATGGCATTGGAAAACGCAAGTCATACCTGTGTATTTGGTTCGCTACGCGATTCCCTTGTAAAGGACATTCTCATTGCTGATATGGCCACAAACTTCTCGCAATTTCGTCCAAAGCTCCTACAAGAGCAAGATCTATCCCTAGAAAGAGCCAAACTCCTCTGTAGAACACTCACGATGGCGCAGAAAAGTGAAGAATCAATCAATGCAGCAGATGGAAGAGAAGAAGCCACAATATACAAGCTACATAAAAGTCGTCGGGCCAGTTCTCCTCCATACCAGAAAAGAAAAAACGCAAGATCCCCATCACGCCAAGATCACCCAAGGTCAGCTATACCTGGATCCAGAACAACGTCGTGTATAAAATGCAACACATCGCATGGTCGTCGCAACTGTCCAGCATGGAAACACGTCATGTTTTAAATATGGACATTTTACTCATTTATGTTTTAAGAAAAATAGTGTCAGGACTGTTGTTTCTGGGGTAGGTAGCATAAATCTCGATGATGAATCAAGCCCCAAAAGTGCTGAGGCTGAGAGATTTACAATAGGGGCATTGTTCAACATTAAAAACATAAAGTCACAAAATGCTAGTACTAATTTGAATAACACTGACAATTCCTGGAATTGTTCTCTTAAAATAAACAACAAAATGTAGATTGCCTAATTGACACTGGAGCAGACATAAATGTAATGTCTTATCAAGTTTAACTTTAACTTTAAACAATTGAATCTTAAATTAGACAAACAGAGTAAAGAAATGTGTAAAAAATATAATATCTTCGCCTACAGTGGGCACAGAATTCCGATAATGTCAGTGTCAAACATTTATTGTTTAGTTGAAAGCAAAACAAAACCGGAAAACATTACTTTTGTTGTAACAAAATTAAATTGTCCAACTGTGATTGGTTTACCCACTTGTATAAAGCTAAATTTAATTATATTATATTATGGTTATGGGATGAAAATTGTCAAAAGTGCTTTGATTTGTTAAAAGAAGTCGTATCTAAAGCACCTGTGTTAACTAATTATAATTGCAACTTACCTGTGATTTTGTCGGTAGATTAATCAAAGAATGCACTGGGACTGGTCTTGATGCAAAACAAACGACCCATTGCATATAGTTCAAGAACACTAACATCCTGTCAACAAAACTATGCTCAGATTGAAAAGGAATTGTTTGCCATACAGTTTGGATATAATAAATTTCACCAATATATTTATGGCAGTAAAACAACTGTTCATACTGATCACAAACCTTTAATTTACCTTTTTAAAAAACCTCTTCATGAAGTACCTGCTAGACTACAAAGAATGATGTTATCGTTGCAGGGTTACGACCTAGAAGTGGTTTATGTACCTGGTAAATATATGTATATAGCAGATACTTTGTCAAGAGCCTCACTTAGTGATACATATATACCGCAGTATGAACAAGACTTACAATATCATGTTAATTCAATCTTATCTAATCTCTCAGTGAGAAAGCCATGATTTTCCCAGGCCGCCGCATCATGAATGTCTAGAAAATTGCGAGTAAATTTACCAATTCTAAGCAAAAAACTTAAACCTAAACTTGGAAAATTTTCGACGTTTGAAAAATGTCATAGACAAAGCAGAGACAAAATGTCTTTTTATTTTGACAGGAATGCGAAGCAAACATCTTATGAATTTCAGCCTGAAGATGACATCTACTTCAAAAAAAAATCCTAAATCCTTTTGGTCTCCGGGAATAATTAAAGAGAAATTAGGATGTGGTAGATCTTATTATGTTGTGGATCCAAATGGTATTGTATATAGGAGGAATAGGGGACACATTAGGCCCAGAAAAAGAAATTTAAAAGATACAAATCAATAAACAAATCCTCCACCTTCTTTTTCTGGTAACGGCAGCACTGACAATATGCCTCTCATGCAGGAGAGTATAGATCCCATGAGTTCGGCACAACTCGGAAACGGTCCTGTTCAAAATTGAATTATCGATGATAACTGTGTTCCTATGGAGAGTCTAGAAAATACCGGTTACGTAACCAGGTCTGGTAGAAGTGTAAGACGTCCTAAATTGTATATACATGAGAAATTTGAATAGATAAGTAATGTATTGTTATTAGTTATGTACTTATAATATTAGTTTGCTTTTTTATCGAAAAGGGAGATGTTGCGTGTCAATGTCATGTTGACAGATGTCATGAGTAAAGCCTATTTACTCGGTAATATTTCATAGAAGTAAAAGGCTATTCTCAGTGTAGTGTACTGTAGACGTAATTGTGTTAGAGATATCTCATATGTAATACGTATCTGTGTTAAGCACCAATAAAGGAGAATATAAGAATTGTTGCTGCATTATTATCATCACCACACAAGCGCAAGAACGACATACAAATCAAGAGGTCGTAGCCCGCTACATAGTCCACCAAACGCTTACAAGTAACTTTTTTTGAGTCGATTTTCGCTTGGGGCAGGCTTTGGCTGCTTCGCCAGGGTTCAGCCATTGCGATGAGCGTTTCCGATTATCGTACAGAATCGACTTTTCATCACAGGTAATAATTCGATTTAAAATCCCTTCATTATTGTGCCGGTTGAGTAATGTAACGCAGCAGACGACGTCCGTTTTTCGGTTTGCTGCACTCAATTCATGAGGACCTTTCAAGCTTTTTCACCTGGGAAGGTTTTTGCTTCAAATTTGCTTCAAGAGGATTAAAACAGTTTTATTACTAACACCGCAGCCTGCAGCTGACTCGGACGTGGCTTGCGATGGATTCGCTTCCTTCCTTCTAGCCTTCAATTCTTCATTATCAACTTTGGTCTCCGGCCGTCCACGGAGCTTGTTCTGCAGGTCGAAATTTCCAGAACCAAAAAGGTTGGAACCAAAAACGCACTGTGTTTTCTTTTGCGACGCCGCCGCCATACACATCATTATTCCTTCCAGCCGTTTCTGCAGCACTAGTGCCACGGTGGAACTCGTACTCGAAAATAATACGATATTTCAAGTTTTCCATTTTGTAAGCAGAGTGACGCAAAGAAAACACCCAAAAGAGGAAAAAACAAATGAATCACGGTTTTCGAAACACAAATGTAAGAGTAAATAGCGGTATAAATTTGAAATTGGAATTCCTAACCAAAGAAGATATATTTGAGATCAAAGTGGCCAGTACGACAAAACGCCAATTTCATATGTAAGGACCTAATATTGTATTTCTTATAAATTACAGACAATTAGATAAAAATAAGATTGCATTAATAAAATATAATAATTAATAAAAATAAATATATAGAATATTATTACATTACAATATACATGCGTGCATATTTAAAGGGCAGTTATAATATAGCTAGAAGAATCTTGTTGCTGCAGTAAAAAGGCTTTATATTTTAACTTCAACCCTTGCGTTGTTTGCAGAGCACGAAATGGTGGCGGCAGATTGTTCCAGACCTTGCTGGACAAATACCGGAAATTACCCCTAAACGCGGAAGTGTGGTGCAACTGAGTGACTAGAAGATAGAACCTCTTGTAGTGATAGCCAGCTGCTTATCTCCTGCCCACAGGGATTTGCTATGGAGATGTATGTGTTTTAAATTTTATAACCCCAAACAGTATCGTGGCAAAATTTAGTTGCCTTCTATAATCCATCTTAAGCCAACGGGACTCGTTAATGTAAGGTGTTACATGAGCACGAGGAGGGACGTTATGACAAAATCTGGCGCAAGAATTGTGAACCTTTTGAATTAGTTTTTTCGACCTGGATAGTAAACATGGCCGGATGACTGTATCCGCGTATTTTAATTTGGATAATATAAGTGAGTCACACAGTATAACCTCCAAATGTGCCGGCAAAAAAATTATAATTTTATACAGAACTTTTATCCGGTAGAAACAATTGCTGACAGTTTTATTCACGTGCTTCTCGTCACGAACTTTAAACCTTCATCCATTAATATACCTAGATTAAGAGCCTCTTCTACTCTTTCGATTGAATCTCCATTTACATATATTATTAATGGCTGCACTATTTTTATTTAATGGGTTTGAAGTTTCGAGCCTAATATCATGTATTTCGTTTTCACCGGATTTAGAACAGGCATTAGCTGCAGACCATTCCGAGATCCTAGCAAGGTCAAGTTCAATTTAATCACAGACTCGTGGACTTGACTTGGCTTGAAAAATATGTACAGCTGTATATCCTCTGCGTAAATATGGAACTTGCCGTGTTTTAATACTCGTACAATGTCGGCACAGTACAACGCAAATGCCTCTGGTCTAATAACCGACCCCTGAGGCACTGCCCTAATCACTTCACATGGAGTTGTACGCGACGAGGTACCGTCTAAATAGTTTTGTAATTCAACTATTTAAATACGATTATTAAAATAACTTGCAAACCAATTTATAGCATTCTGGTCGAAATCGTAATATTGAATTTAGCTCGTAGCAAGGAAATGTTAATTGTATCAAAAGCGCGCGAAACATTGAGTAGCACTAGTATCGTACCTTCGCCTGCATCCTGCGCTGTAAGAATATTATCTACAACATCCATGAGAGTGGTTGTTGTGCTGTGTCTTTTTCTAAAACCCGACTGAACCTCAGGTAATATACGATTGGCGTCAAGGTATAGAGAGTCATCTGGTTACAAACAACCTTCTCCAGTACATTTGATACACCAGGAGGTCTTAGCTCTTTGAGTTCGCTAACATTGTTACGCTTGTTGTAACGCTACACAAGACACCGCGCCCGCGCCGTGATCGCAGGTTCAGTCGGCGCGGCGACGCGTTTAGTGCTATAGCCTCAGCACCCGACTCCAATTTTTTTCTATATATATTTTATCGCAGTATCCTACAACTTACATGCTATATTAATATAATATAAAATTAATTACGTGTATTTATACATACGTGAGTTATTATAAAGTAAATACAAGTAATTAAGACAGTGTAGTAGTAATTAGTACCTAAGTAGTAGTTATATGGACGCAGTCAATAGTTTGTGTGTTGTTTACAATCTTGTGCAGCGACGAAAACTTGACCTTGACCTTGTTGATAAGGAAATATACCCCTTAAGCTTCGGCTGTCAACACTATTAGTTAGTAAATTATATAATATTTAATAGTAATCTTAAACATTATAATAGGTCATTACATATGAAATTCACGTTTTGTAAAGGAGGAACATAAAGTCGATTTTTTTAAACTTAATATTTTTATTTAATATAAGTTTATACCACTGCTATCTATGCACTTATGACATCTCATAGGTAGTTCATTGATTCCCTTACTAAAAAAAACATTCGGACAGGAGTTGAATATTTTCCCTTGCAAGAAGTTATCCATATTTCGAAAAAAATGGTAATCTGTTGGAGCAAGGTCCGGGGAGTACGGTGGATTTCTGAGACATTCCGATTGAAGCTCCTCTAATTTGTTAGCCGTTTGTTGTGCAGTGTGTGGTCTAGCGTTATCATGAAGCAGCAGTGGCCTAGAGCGAATGACCAACCTCGGTTGTTTAGCAAATAGCTTTTTCATCATGATTTGCAGTTGCTAGCACTAGACATCTGCCGTAATCGTCTTGCCAGATTTGAAAAAGCTAAATTGAACGACACCGGCACTAGTCTGTTGCGTGTCAATGTCACGTTCATAGAAGTAAAAGGATATTCTCAGAGTAGACTGTAGACGTAATTATGTTAGAGATATCTCATATGTAATACGTATCTGTGTTAAGCACCAATAAAGGAGAATATAAGAATTGTTTTTGTATTATTATCATCACCACACAAGCGCAAGTTGCGCTTGTGTGGTGTCCTTCTTTGTATGTACAAATCAAGAGGTAATCGTAGCCCGCTACATGGTGTCAGAAGTGAAAAAGGTGTCAAGAAAACGAAAGTTATGAACGCAAAAGAGGGTACATCGAAAACTCCGGAAGCTTCGAGACAATCTGAGTGCGGGAACTTAACAATGGCAGGAAACGAAGTGCAGAAGTTTGAAATTTCTACAGAAATTATCAACAATAATGCTAAAAATTTCAAGAAATGGACGCAGTCATTCGAGATATTCCTACTGGCGTCGGGGATGGAGAAAACGGAAGACAAAAGAAAAAATTCAATCATGCTGCATTCCATGGGAGAAAAGGGTCTAAATATCTACAATTCCTTCAATTTGGACCTAAGCACTGCTACATTCCAAGAAGAACCCAAAAAGAATTTGACGGTGGCGCGGCACAAATTCTTTACGTTGAAGCAACGTGTGAACGAATCCTTGGAATTTTTTTAAATGGCATTGGAAAACGCAAGTCATACCTGTGTATTTGGTTCGCTACGCGATTCCCTTGTAAAGGACATTCTCATTGCTGATATGGCCACAAACTTCTCGCAATTTCGTCCAAAGCTCCTACAAGAGCAAGATCTATCCCTAGAAAGAGCCAAACTCCTCTGTAGAACACTCACGATGGCGCAGAAAAGTGAAGAATCAATCAATGCAGCAGATGGAAGAGAAGAAGCCACAATATACAAGCTACATAAAAGTCGTCGGGCCAGTTCTCCTCCATACCAGAAAAGAAAAAACGCAAGATCCCCATCACGCCAAGATCACCCAAGGTCAGCTATACCTGGATCCAGAACAACGTCGTGTATAAAATGCAACACATCGCATGGTCGTCGCAACTGTCCAGCATGGAAACACGTCATGTTTTAAATATGGACATTTTACTCATTTATGTTTTAAGAAAAATAGTGTCAGGACTGTTGTTTCTGGGGTAGGTAGCATAAATCTCGATGATGAATCAAGCCCCAAAAGTGCTGAGGCTGAGAGATTTACAATAGGGGCATTGTTCAACATTAAAAACATAAAGTCACAAAATGCTAGTACTAATTTGAATAACACTGACAATTCCTGGAATTGTTCTCTTAAAATAAACAACAAAATGTAGATTGCCTAATTGACACTGGAGCAGACATAAATGTAATGTCTTATCAAGTTTAACTTTAACTTTAAACAATTGAATCTTAAATTAGACAAACAGAGTAAAGAAATGTGTAAAAAATATAATATCTTCGCCTACAGTGGGCACAGAATTCCGATAATGTCAGTGTCAAACATTTATTGTTTAGTTGAAAGCAAAACAAAACCGGAAAACATTACTTTTGTTGTAACAAAATTAAATTGTCCAACTGTGATTGGTTTACCCACTTGTATAAAGCTAAATTTAATTATATTATATTATGGTTATGGGATGAAAATTGTCAAAAGTGCTTTGATTTGTTAAAAGAAGTCGTATCTAAAGCACCTGTGTTAACTAATTATAATTGCAACTTACCTGTGATTTTGTCGGTAGATTAATCAAAGAATGCACTGGGACTGGTCTTGATGCAAAACAAACGACCCATTGCATATAGTTCAAGAACACTAACATCCTGTCAACAAAACTATGCTCAGATTGAAAAGGAATTGTTTGCCATACAGTTTGGATATAATAAATTTCACCAATATATTTATGGCAGTAAAACAACTGTTCATACTGATCACAAACCTTTAATTTACCTTTTTAAAAAACCTCTTCATGAAGTACCTGCTAGACTACAAAGAATGATGTTATCGTTGCAGGGTTACGACCTAGAAGTGGTTTATGTACCTGGTAAATATATGTATATAGCAGATACTTTGTCAAGAGCCTCACTTAGTGATACATATATACCGCAGTATGAACAAGACTTACAATATCATGTTAATTCAATCTTATCTAATCTCTCAGTGAGAAAGCCATGATTTTCCCAGGCCGCCGCATCATGAATGTCTAGAAAATTGCGAGTAAATTTACCAATTCTAAGCAAAAAACTTAAACCTAAACTTGGAAAATTTTCGACGTTTGAAAAATGTCATAGACAAAGCAGAGACAAAATGTCTTTTTATTTTGACAGGAATGCGAAGCAAACATCTTATGAATTTCAGCCTGAAGATGACATCTACTTCAAAAAAAAATCCTAAATCCTTTTGGTCTCCGGGAATAATTAAAGAGAAATTAGGATGTGGTAGATCTTATTATGTTGTGGATCCAAATGGTATTGTATATAGGAGGAATAGGGGACACATTAGGCCCAGAAAAAGAAATTTAAAAGATACAAATCAATAAACAAATCCTCCACCTTCTTTTTCTGGTAACGGCAGCACTGACAATATGCCTCTCATGCAGGAGAGTATAGATCCCATGAGTTCGGCACAACTCGGAAACGGTCCTGTTCAAAATTGAATTATCGATGATAACTGTGTTCCTATGGAGAGTCTAGAAAATACCGGTTACGTAACCAGGTCTGGTAGAAGTGTAAGACGTCCTAAATTGTATATACATGAGAAATTTGAATAGATAAGTAATGTATTGTTATTAGTTATGTACTTATAATATTAGTTTGCTTTTTTATCGAAAAGGGAGATGTTGCGTGTCAATGTCATGTTGACAGATGTCATGAGTAAAGCCTATTTACTCGGTAATATTTCATAGAAGTAAAAGGCTATTCTCAGTGTAGTGTACTGTAGACGTAATTGTGTTAGAGATATCTCATATGTAATACGTATCTGTGTTAAGCACCAATAAAGGAGAATATAAGAATTGTTGCTGCATTATTATCATCACCACACAAGCGCAAGAACGACATACAAATCAAGAGGTCGTAGCCCGCTACATAGTCCACCAAACGCTTACAAGTAACTTTTTTTGAGTCGATTTTCGCTTGGGGCAGGCTTTGGCTGCTTCGCCAGGGTTCAGCCATTGCGATGAGCGTTTCCGATTATCGTACAGAATCGACTTTTCATCACAGGTAATAATTCGATTTAAAATCCCTTCATTATTGTGCCGGTTGAGTAATGTAACGCAGCAGACGACGTCCGTTTTTCGGTTTGCTGCACTCAATTCATGAGGACCTTTCAAGCTTTTTCACCTGGGAAGGTTTTTGCTTCAAATTTGCTTCAAGAGGATTAAAACAGTTTTATTACTAACACCGCAGCCTGCAGCTGACTCGGACGTGGCTTGCGATGGATTCGCTTCCTTCCTTCTAGCCTTCAATTCTTCATTATCAACTTTGGTCTCCGGCCGTCCACGGAGCTTGTTCTGCAGGTCGAAATTTCCAGAACCAAAAAGGTTGGAACCAAAAACGCACTGTGTTTTCTTTTGCGACGCCGCCGCCATACACATCATTATTCCTTCCAGCCGTTTCTGCAGCACTAGTGCCACGGTGGAACTCGTACTCGAAAATAATACGATATTTCAAGTTTTCCATTTTGTAAGCAGAGTGACGCAAAGAAAACACCCAAAAGAGGAAAAAACAAATGAATCACGGTTTTCGAAACACAAATGTAAGAGTAAATAGCGGTATAAATTTGAAATTGGAATTCCTAACCAAAGAAGATATATTTGAGATCAAAGTGGCCAGTACGACAAAACGCCAATTTCATATGTAAGGACCTAATATTGTATTTCTTATAAATTACAGACAATTAGATAAAAATAAGATTGCATTAATAAAATATAATAATTAATAAAAATAAATATATAGAATATTATTACATTACAATATACATGCGTGCATATTTAAAGGGCAGTTATAATATAGCTAGAAGAATCTTGTTGCTGCAGTAAAAAGGCTTTATATTTTAACTTCAACCCTTGCGTTGTTTGCAGAGCACGAAATGGTGGCGGCAGATTGTTCCAGACCTTGCTGGACAAATACCGGAAATTACCCCTAAACGCGGAAGTGTGGTGCAACTGAGTGACTAGAAGATAGAACCTCTTGTAGTGATAGCCAGCTGCTTATCTCCTGCCCACAGGGATTTGCTATGGAGATGTATGTGTTTTAAATTTTATAACCCCAAACAGTATCGTGGCAAAATTTAGTTGCCTTCTATAATCCATCTTAAGCCAACGGGACTCGTTAATGTAAGGTGTTACATGAGCACGAGGAGGGACGTTATGACAAAATCTGGCGCAAGAATTGTGAACCTTTTGAATTAGTTTTTTCGACCTGGATAGTAAACATGGCCGGATGACTGTATCCGCGTATTTTAATTTGGATAATATAAGTGAGTCACACAGTATAACCTCCAAATGTGCCGGCAAAAAAATTATAATTTTATACAGAACTTTTATCCGGTAGAAACAATTGCTGACAGTTTTATTCACGTGCTTCTCGTCACGAACTTTAAACCTTCATCCATTAATATACCTAGATTAAGAGCCTCTTCTACTCTTTCGATTGAATCTCCATTTACATATATTATTAATGGCTGCACTATTTTTATTTAATGGGTTTGAAGTTTCGAGCCTAATATCATGTATTTCGTTTTCACCGGATTTAGAACAGGCATTAGCTGCAGACCATTCCGAGATCCTAGCAAGGTCAAGTTCAATTTAATCACAGACTCGTGGACTTGACTTGGCTTGAAAAATATGTACAGCTGTATATCCTCTGCGTAAATATGGAACTTGCCGTGTTTTAATACTCGTACAATGTCGGCACAGTACAACGCAAATGCCTCTGGTCTAATAACCGACCCCTGAGGCACTGCCCTAATCACTTCACATGGAGTTGTACGCGACGAGGTACCGTCTAAATAGTTTTGTAATTCAACTATTTAAATACGATTATTAAAATAACTTGCAAACCAATTTATAGCATTCTGGTCGAAATCGTAATATTGAATTTAGCTCGTAGCAAGGAAATGTTAATTGTATCAAAAGCGCGCGAAACATTGAGTAGCACTAGTATCGTACCTTCGCCTGCATCCTGCGCTGTAAGAATATTATCTACAACATCCATGAGAGTGGTTGTTGTGCTGTGTCTTTTTCTAAAACCCGACTGAACCTCAGGTAATATACGATTGGCGTCAAGGTATAGAGAGTCATCTGGTTACAAACAACCTTCTCCAGTACATTTGATACACCAGGAGGTCTTAGCTCTTTGAGTTCGCTAACATTGTTCTTTTTCGGCATAGGTATTACTAATGCAAGGCGCCATGCATCAGGAAAAAATTAAGTTTCTATAGACTTATTGACTAATTTGGTTAGGCTATTTAGACATATTGGATAACGACTGATGTTCAATATCATATCCAGCGTTATGAAATCAGCACCCATAGCGTTAGACTTAAGTGAATTTAAGATTTATCAATGTCATTGGCGCCAACGGATGTGAACGTGAAAGTGGAAGTGTTAAATCTATTAGTGACAAAGAAAGTAAGATAAAAGCACAGAATTACTGCCTGGGACGTCCAGTTATGGACGTTCGAAAATGTTTATTAATCATAGATGGGTTACTAAATTGAGGTGGAAGAGAGAGGATAGATTTTGCATTGCATAAATTAATATTATCCTTAAGATGGTTTCACATTAGTCGTGGCTGTTTGATATGAGAGTTTATATATATTTGAAAATAACCAGATTTCTCCCGTGACAAAGCCAGAGGCACTTCTCGCTTGAGGCTTTTATAAAATGTTAAATGTGAGTCATTGTTAGTATTATTATCTAATTCAGACTTTCTTACCAACTAAAAAATGAACTTATAGGTAAAACTACAATCTAGCTTACTCTGCATTAACATGAAATTACCATAAAGGAACTTACATACATAACTCATATAAAGGAACTTACACACTACACTTCGTCCCTTCGTCGCATCATTAACTTAATGTTATAAGTAGTCCATGGGTATTGTTTTTGTTTTATATTTATAGTTCTAACGGGTGCTAGTACATCAAATACCCATAAGACACTGTTATTAAAATCACGCACAATTTCGTTAACGTCTGCATGTTGCTGTATAAAATTCCAATCTACAGAACCAATTGTGGATTCCAGGTCATGTGTATCTATTTCATTTACTTCTGTACTGAATTATTTTGGGTGTAAACTTTTATTTACGGATGTTTATAGTAAAGGATATAAATGCATGACTACTAAGGTAAGGAATATGTTCAACACAAACTTGAATTTGATCTGCATTCGTATAGATCAAGTCAAGTAGGGATTCCGTATCTGATGTGAAATGTACTCAACAGCCTACTGGCTGTATTGTAAATTGTCGCAATTGATGCACAGTCAGGAAATCGTCTAATATTCTATACGCGACATCGATATTTAAAAAGCTAATATTATTTACATTAGTCTCGTCTTCGCTATGCGAGTGTTCGACCGAAGGTAGCCCTTATGAACAAACTGCTCATCACATACTCTGGGAGTGTGATCTCTGGTATGACGAAAGAATTGAAATGTTGAACAGCGTCCATTGTGTATCAAGGGTTGTGTACTATGAAGATCTCGTGGGCTGCGCGAAGAACTTCCGAGCTTTCAAACGTTTTTGTCATAAGTACTATTGGAAACAATGCAACACTTTTTTGTCATTATAAATGCATTGTAATCAATTGTCATATTATAAATTAAAACATTTAATTACATTCTGTCTTGTAGTCATAAAAAAAAAAGAAAAAAAAAACATGTTATTCCCGTGGTGCTTCCCCTTTAATTCTGACTTTTTGTCATCACAATTTTTGCTGTCTCCCACTTTGCTTGGGGAGGGAAACTGGAATACTTCCTACTCCTCCTACAATCTTCTGATTAATTTCATTGCGGGTTCCAAGACAGATTTAGCATGTCCCCCGGGCACCCCTGAGATCATATCAAAGGGTTTTTGCGGTTGGTTACCACTGTCGATCCTGGCTACACAGGAGTTGCAGTGGTGGGTAAGTGTGGTGGGCCAATTGCCCGTAAAAAAAAAAAAATGTTTATACTATACTTTAAATATAATAACTAACCCACTGTTGCAACGATTGACCCACTAGTGGTGTATTTCCATTCAAATAAGAATCCATTGTGCCCGCGTAACTAAGAATTAAACCAAGATGACAGACAAAGAAACCAATGTACCCAACACAGTAAGGGAGGCTAATGCCTCTAATGCTACAAAGGATAATGGGTCGCGAGAGAGCATAAATGCTTTTATAACAAACTGCCAAAACGCATATAATCTAGCAGATAAAAACCAAAAACCAATCGTATTTAAAAACATACTAAGTCAATTAGAAGGAAGGGCACAGTCAACATGCAGTATTAAAGAATTCGAAAACTTCGAACAATTTATAGAATTTACAAAACAACAGTTCGTAGAAAGAAAACATTACGCGCACTTACTCAATGACTTACACGATTCTAAGCAAACCCAGGGCGAATCCGTTAGCCAATTCGCCCTCCGCATAGAGGAAAACTTATCAAAGCTCATTACGGAAATAAATATTTCTAGTAAAGTTAAACTGGAAACACGTGGTAGGATAGCTGGGGTACAAGACCTCGCCATGCACGAATTTAGAACAGGGTTACATCCAAAATTATCACAAATAGTACGCTGTCGGAATCCATTAACACTGAACTCAGCGATCAGCTTTGCCACAGCCGAGGAAAAAATCCTGGCTAGTACCGTTGGACAATTTAGCAATCACGAAAAACCGAAACAATATCCTCGCCGCGATCAAACACAACAGCCAAACTCCTTGTATAATCGGAGTTTCAATCGCGATAATCCTAGAAAAAACAACGCCAATAATACTATAGTCTGTCGTTATTGCAAAAACCTAGGACACTCGATCGAGCAATGTCGCAAACAACAGTATAATAAGAAAATAGGAATAGGTTCGACAATAATCAACAATTTGGAAGACGTCCAAACGACAACCCTAACCAATCGGGCCCGAAACCTATCCTAGCCATTACCGAAAATGACGATGAAAACAACTCCTAGTTAAACGAATAAAATTTCCTAGCGGATATCGCCTGAAAAATTACCCTGAATTAATAGCCGATATCATTAAACTCACTGAACCTAGTCACAGACTTACTAAACCCACTTGCATCTACTAAATCTAGTGACGATCTTACTAAATCCACTGTATCCACTAAATCTCGTGACGATCCTACTAAGATCACTGTATCCACTGAATCTCGTCACAAACTTACTAAATCCACTGAATCTACTAAATCTCGTAACGATCTTACTAAATCCAGTGTACCCACTGTATCCACTGAATCTCGTCACAGACTTACTAAGCCCACTGCATCTACTAAATCTAGTGACGATCTTACTAAATCCACTGTATCCACTAAATCTCGTGATGATCCTACTAAAATCACTGTATCCACTGAATCTCGTCACAAACTTACTAAATCCACTGAATCTACTGAATCTCGTGACGATCTTACTAAATCCAGTGTACAGTGGGTACACTGGATTTAGTAAGATCGTCCCATCCCACGCTACACGACAATTCCGAAACTATAAAACCTGAAATCCTGAAAACACAAAACCCTTCCACAAAAGCCAAATCCAACTCTGTGAAAAACCATTCCTATGAAAACTCAGACGAAAACTCACCACACTGTCACAAATACTTCTCCGCGCCAAACCTGGAAAACAAAAAAGAAAACACTAAAATCTATAAAATAAACCATAATTTGGAAAAACGTAGCTTACCTCACATTAAACTGCAAACCTCGGTAGCATCTCGTAAACTTACTTTTCTTGTCGACACAGGCTCAGGCTGTATCCCTAATTAAATTAGGATCACTATCCAAAATCCCAAAACTTAGCGATAACATTATCATTTTGAAAGGAATCGATGTCGGAAATGACACAACCCCCACTTTGGGCAGTTATCACATGCTAATGTGTACTAAATTAAAAAAACCATACCTTCATGAGTTTCACGTAGTCAAAGACATTAGCCTAAAACACGGTCGTGTTTTAGGCTAGGTTAGGTTTTTTATGTTATTATTGGTAACGATTTATTAGAAGATCTAGAATGCCAAATAGACTATAGCCAAGGCTTATTGCGAATGGGCAATGACATTATAAACCTAATATTTTCTAAACCCTTATCAATAGCTCCTAGATCAGAAACCGTAATAGAATGTGCTGTGAAAAAGCCAGACTCCACAGAGGGATTTATCGTAGATCAACACATTTCAGATTCATTATTAATAGCAAATTGCGTAGTTGTAAAAGTAAAACAAAATGGCCGTATAAACATCACTGTAGAATCCAGTCACTATCGACTCAAACCTAGAACTTAACTGACAACCATACGAGGCCTACCCACAAACACAGATTCCTATTTCAACTATTCACCAAAAGGCATCAACTCGAACACAAGAAGTCCTTAAACAACTCAGGACCTCACACTTAAATGACGAAGAAAAACAAGCACCCAAACGACCAACTCACGCATACAACAGCTATAGAACAATATAAAAACTAACACAGACGTCCCAGTTCATACTAAATCATTTAGATTCCCAGAGTGTCACAAAAAGGAAGTAGAATCCCAAATAAATAAAATGTTAGAACAAAACATAATATCTCCTTCTAATTCACCTTGGTCCTCACCTATCTGGATTGTACCTAAGAAACAAGACGCCTCAGGCCAGCGCAAATGGAGAGTCGTAATCGATTACCGAAAGCTCAACGACATCACTATAGGCGAGACATACCCTATTCCTCAAATAACGGAGATATTGGACCAATTAGGTAAGAGCCAATATTTCATTACACCAGATTTGGCATCGGGTTTACATCAAATTCTAGTTTCCCCTGAAGACGCAGCTAAAACTGCATTTTCAGTACCACAAGGTCACTTTCAGTTCGCTAGAATGCCTTTCGGCCTCAAAAACGCTCCAGCCACTTTCCAAAAATTAATGAATACGTGCCTATCCGGTCTTCAAGGATCTCGATGTTTTGTTAACTTATGCCCGGTTCCTATAATCAACGGATCGTCATGGTATAAAAGTTATCCATTTTTCCACAACCGACTACGAGTCGTAAATACTGTTCCACAATTAACTTTCTATACCTGCTATCGACGAGCGTCCGTGGGTCGTTCAAATACCGAGCCCTCGACACTCTTAGTTGTGCGTTTCGCTATACGCAAAATCATCGTTGATCGACGGGGTTTTGCCCAGAAGATCTGCAGAGCATATCGAACTGTCTCCCTGAACTCTGCAATGCTGTTGACTGGGATACTCCCTCTTGATCTCAGGATACTCGAAGCTTCGAGGCTCTATGAGATCAAGAAAGGGGTACCGCACCCGGTGTTGAGGGACAGGGAGGTGGAACGAATGGCTCCTGCGATTGAGGACCCACATCCGGCAGAGCAGGAAGAGCAGAGGTTCGGGTTGGTAGACGAGGACTCGTATGCAGACGTGGTTAACAGCCACGTCCATAGGATCTATACGGACGGCAGCAAGATTGAGGGTCGAGTCGGAGCCGCACTTTCCGTATGGAAGGGTGAGGCCGAGACAAAGGCCGTCAAGCTTGCGTTGCCGCCGTATTGCATCGTCTACCAAGCCGAGCTTCTAGCGCTCCAGAGAGCAGTAAGTCTAGCCTGCAAGAGTGGAATGGCGAAGGTCGGTATCTTTAGCGATTCCAGATTGGCTCTCCAGGCTGTCACCCTTAGTTCCCCTCATCTCCTGGCAGTGCAGACAAGGGCGGCCCTCCGAAAAACTGCATCGCAGAGGCGGGAGGTCTCCCTGTTTTCGATTAAGGCGCACGCAGAGTTGAGAGGGAATGAGAGGGTTGACGAACTAGCCAAGGAGGCCGCGCTGCGATTGAAAAGGAAACCTGACTACGATCTGTGTCCTGTTTCATTCGTCAAGCGTATCTTAAGAGAGGATACAGTTGAGGAATGGGACAAGAGATATGAAGTGGGTGGGACGGCCGCAGTCACGAAGCTATTTTTCCCAAGCGCTGTTGCTGCATACAAGATAGTCAACAAGATAGACATCACACACTACACCACACAGATTCTGACTGGACACGGCGGATTCGCCTTCTACTTGAACAGGTTCAAGTTGAAGGAGGATCCGTCGTGTTCGTGTCAGCTGGGAGTTGAGGAGACAGTTCCTCACCTGTTACTCGAGTGCCCCATTTTTGCTAGCAATAGATACGATATTGAGCAAAAATTGGGCACATCGGTGACGGGTGAGAATCTGCCTACCATCCTGGGGGGAAAAAAGAGGGATATCTTCCTCTCCTTTTGTAAGAGGATTGTGGGTGTAGTTAATAAGAAAAAAAATGATATTTAAACTGTGATAATAATTAGTGTTAGGTTCCTTTAGCGGTAGGTTCTTCATTGTGATATTAGGTTAGTTGAACGTTGTGCTGTATTATTTTTATCTTATTTATTATTGTTTTGTTGACATTTTTAATTTGTAATTTTAATCTGAAAAATTGAACTGTATTTTTATTATTGTATAATTTTGGATTTTATTGTAAATTTATGATTTTAAAACAATTGATTTTATATTTTTTGAGACTCTATATTACTATTGTAATATAATACTATTGTAATATAAGAAAGAAAGTAGTGTAATAAAAGTAGATGTAAGATAATTAAAAAAGAAAATAGAAAAAGATTAAAAACAGAAAAAGGAATAAAAAGGATACAACAAGCCCTGTTAAATGTTAGGGGGACAGGGAAAAAAAAAAAAAAATACCGAGCCCTCTTCACTCTTAGTTGTGCGTTTCGTTATACGCAAAATTGAAACCGAAAATGTAACAAAATTCAAGACAATAAATTAGATTCACATATGATTGATAGTAATTAATTTTTTTATCGTAATAATATTATTATTATCGTACAATCGCAGGTACCTGCGTGTTATTTTATCTTTTTCTTGCAAAATAATTTGTGCAAATAAAAGTACGTATATAATCTCTGTTATTACGACTTTTACAGAAGAAAGTATAATAAAGTTTCTAGTAGTGTTTTACGTTCAACTTTTGAAATGGATATTACGCCGGTGAGTACAGATAACATCTATAATTTGATATTTTTCTAACAAACTGTACTTACATGTTTGCCGCTTAAAATATTGCAACGTTTTTGAAGATTTACTTCATTTAGGTATATTTCTGTTACAGAAAACAAAGAAGCCTATGAGCAAGGATGAGGTTGTGCTGCTTGTGGATTTCATAAAAAGCAACCCAATACTTACAACAAAAGAGACCAATGCGGCCACAAACAAACTTAAAGAGGAATGTTGGGCTACTTTGACCAACACATTTAATTCAAAATGTGGTCAAATACCACGGCAGCGAGAGCAACTCAAATTTAAATGGGACAATTTGAAAAAGGCTGCTCGTAAAAGAGCTGCTAATATCAGAGTGAACAATTTGAAACTAATTTTTTATTAAATTAAATTAAATACCGTTTATTTCAGGCTGCATAGGCCCACATTATACCTTATAGACTTACATACATAATATATAATAAACTAACACAAACATTAAACACGTATTGTCTGCGACGTGGGGCGCGAAGTGTTCGGGAGTCGTCCTCTACATCTTCTGTAGACGACTCCAATCGGCCAGAACTCCTCCTTCTCGAAGGTCGGTAAGGGATGGGTTTGAACTCTCACCACAAAAGAACTAAAGTCAAATGTCAACGTAGTGTCAATGTAGTGGAGATATCCCATGATTTCTGAAATAACATCAATAATTTATTTCACTATAATGGAGTTGTTACTCTTATTTTAGGTAGGTATGAGGTTATGTTTTCATAGTATATATTTTGACGGTGTACAAATGCCTCCAACATACTAAGCTTCCTCCTGTTACTCTTAAGTGTGGATAAACTTCAAGTAGTAACTGTTCAACAGATTCTTTATCAAGTCGAAATCTCCTTTGAAATTCGTACGAATCCAGCGTCGCTAAATAATTCCCTCTTTCTTTATATACTCTATCACGCCTATTATCTTCTTCTGTTCTGACAAACACAAACGCTGACGCACTATCTCGATTTCCTGTCAACCCCATAGAAAACAATGCACCGAATCCTCTGGACCCTGAAACTCAAAGCTCAGACAGTGAACCGCTCAGCATATGCCTCGGCCATGTTCTCCGATAACAACTCCAACTCCGTCTGTAACGTATCGAAATCATTATATAGCGTTTCCATTACATTAACTCGGCACTGCAACTCGGATAATTGAAAAGAGCTCAACTGAGAAGTAGGTATCAATTCTAAAAAGTTGGCAAAATAGGTTAGCTTAGCTTTATAGCCACCACGCCTCTTAACAAGTTCCTTTAATTTAGCTTCAGACATAATGATAGCTTAGCGCACAATAAGCGCCTGCAGTGCAGAGAAAGATAAATGAAATAAAAAGGAAAAATAAGAAAGTAGCGTTCGAAAGCGTGATGAGTATTTATGAATGCAAGTATTATCTTCAAAATACAGGCAAATAAACCAGATGATGAAATAAATGCGTAAATAGCCCGCGTTAAATAGATAATAAATAATAAGATTTATATGCCTATTGCATTAAGTGGTATGGGAAAAAATGAACAATAGAACAATGGCGAGCACATGTTCGGTGATTACGCACTGACAATGCTATCTAAAAATTTGGAGATATTATTTTTACAATTTTTAATTGATTTTTGATATGAAAATGAATTCTTGTAAGCTAAAAATAACAAATGTATGATTAGGCTACGTATGAAGAGATCACATATGACTGATCCATGTAGCACTATTCTATTTTCCTGGAAAAAGGTTTAAAAAAAAGCAGGAAAAAAAGGATAATGGAACGGACTCACTCAGAATTAATGTAATTATTCCTTAATTGTCTTTCGATTGTGCTCGTCCACGTGGAATGCGGCGCGATCGGCGCATGCGCAACTCCTTGTCGGGGCGTCTCGGTCCAAAGTCCAGTCCGAACGATATTTGCGCTTCGCAGCAAATAAGACGGCTATTCTTCTTTTTTCCTTGCGAAGGACCACTGTTGGCGCAGAGCTCCAGGGGTAGTGCTAGTGGTCTCCACCAAAAAAAATACTGCTTAGATGTGTACTTGTGTGAGGGGGCGCGCGGGGGAGAAACCGGTTAGCCAGCCCGGCCCGATGAGACGCAGGAACAACTACTCTGACACAGTCTATGGCCCCCGTCTACTGGCTCGAACGGAGAAACTTATTCAGAGAGTACAGAACGCTTGCGCTCGGTTTTGCTACTCAGTTCCAAGTAGAGGACATGTAAGACCTTTTTTAAATGAACACTTTTTGCTTAAAATGAAGTCCAGGCGCAAATATCATCTGGCATGTCTTATGTTCGGTGTCATTAAGTATAAAGAACCATCTTATCTATACGAAAGGTAGAGTTGGCTAAACTCGCGCAAACAGTGCTCACAGGGACTGTCAACACAGCAACATCGAATCAAAGCACTTCGTGGCAGCTTTCGCTATGCGGCTGCGAAGATTTGGAACAACATTCCTCCTCCGATACGCACACTCAACACGATAGGCACGTTCAGACATCACTTGAAAGAATTTCTCATTAAGGAACAACGTAAACATGGTATGATTATTAGTAACCTGTCGTTCATATGAATATTATACATACAATTGTATTAATTTATTATTCTTATCTATTAGTTTAATTTGAAATTTACCATTGTTACTGAGTAACAATGGTAAATTAGTGTAGTGTCTTGATGGGTTGTGTTGTTGTAACGTTTTATGTTTGTGTATATATATATATATATATATATATATATATATATATATATATATATATATATATATATATATATATATATTGTTTATACATAGTATATTACGATGCTTAATGTTATGCAGAAAGTTGCATGATGTCCGTGGCTTACTACACTTCACGGTTCAGTTGAAAATCGGTGTCATGTATGCACGTGTCTTTATACGACAAAATCCAGGCCGGGGAAGACATTTTTAAAACTCTTCTGTCGGCTGTCCCCGAAAGGGCCTCCCTCATTACTAAATTGATTTCCCAATGGCTCCCAACGCCCCAACCTCACTAAAAATCATTCACTGGAACGTCCGAGGGGTGACATCGCTCTCCTAAGCGAAATCCTTCTATCCCCTCCGGACCGTTTCCATGTCCCTGGGTATATAACCTACCGTCAGGCCTACCTAGGAGGCGTGCCAAGTATGCAGAGGCCTCGCTGTCTTGGTCGGCAGGAGGCTCCTTCACCAACTCCTCCCAACCCCTTCGGTGTCCTCCCTCTACGCGCTGAGCATCGAAGTATCACTCGGCACCCACCGCACGCGTATATTCTCGTGCTATAAGCCCCCGGGGTCACATTTAGATATCTCCGATATCCACAGGCTCATCTCAGATGAGCCAACTGTGATTGCCGGAGATCTAAATTGTAAACACCCCCAAGTGGGGCTCCCGCACGTCCAATGTGGATGGCAGACGTCTGCTCTCCGACTCCGAGCAAGTTGGGTACACGGTGGTGGGTACATACACCCCCACCCATTACCCCGAGAACCCTTCGTACTCGCCAGTAAGTGTACTCCCCTCTTACCCAGTCCGCGACTGGGACGCCTTCTCATTGCAGCTGCACGAAAATACGCCAAATTTCCCGGTGAACTCTGCAGAAACCGTCGAAGCCATGAAAGCTGCAGATCACCGAGGGGATTTCAGCTGCAATGGACGCGGCAACCCAGCCGCCCACCCGCCGCCAACACAAGCGGCCCCCCCCTACCACGCCACGTAGCCGATCGCCGAGATGAAGCGCCTGCGACGACGATGGCCGCTCACACGATGCCCAGCAGTTCAACCGCCTCACCGCAGAGGTAAAATCTCATCTAGAGCTCCTCAACGCGGAAAACTGGACCCGACGCATCCAAGAGGCGGGAAAGGACTGGCCCTCTTTACACCGCTTTTGCCGCAGCCTTACCGGAGCCACTGCCCCCGTTTGTCCCCTGCTCCACCCCGACGGTAATTTAAGGTACCGTGCAGAGGACAGAGCAGAAATTAATGCTGAACACCTCGAGCGCCAATTTTCGCCACTGTCAACGATCGCAACGGACCATGCCCGTATGGTCTCCGAGGAGGTAAAGGTGTTCCTACTTTCTCCCTCCTCCCCCCCTTCCTACTCCTTCTCCCTGAGGGAGGTCCAAAAAACCATCTCGCACCTCAAACCTAAGAAGGCCCCCGGAGCAGACGGTATCCCCAACTCTGCCCTTCGACACCTCCCATTCAGGACGGTGGCCGCCCTTACCCACCTGTATAACGGAATTGTTAGGACCGGCCACTTTCTCACCCCCTGGAAGTTGGGGTTAATCATTAACATCCCAAAACCCCACAAAAACTTGAGAAGGGCAGAGGGCTACCGCCCCATAACCCTCCTCTCAACTCTCTCCAAAACGTTCGAACTCCTTCTCCTCAAGCACCTTGCCCCCTACCTCCCTCCTCGTGAGGACCAATTTGGATTTAGGTTAGAGATGAGTACTCTTCAGCTGGTACGAGTCATCCACCATCTCTCCGTTGCGGCGAACAAGAAGGAAGCTTCGGTCGCAGTCTTCCTCGACATGGAAAAGGCGTTCGACTGCGTTTGACATGAAGGTCTGCTCTTCAAGCTCATCCGAGCCAACGTCCCACCCCTTCTGTTAAGGATCGTGGCATCCTATCTCTCCGGCCGGACCTTCAAGGTACGTGTCGACGGAGTCTTCTCCGGTGAGCGCCCTATCACCGCCGGTGTGCATCAAGGCAGCGTGTACTCTCCGGGGCTTTACAATTTTTATGCCAGCGACGTCCCCAAAGATCCTGGCACCACCGGAGCGTTATACGCCGACGACACGGCGTTCATATCCAGCTCGTTAAGCCCCGATCACGCCGCTATAAAGCTTCAGAGGACGCTGGACCTTCTCCCTGATTGGCTGAGCAATTGGCGACTATCCGTCAACGCAGGTAAGTCCCAAGCGCTCGCCGTCACCACGAGAAGAGGGTTCCCGGCTCCTCTGAAGATCGGAGATGCCGAAATACCACGGGGGAGAACGGCAAAGTATCTCGGAGTCATCATAGACCGCCGTCTCTCCATGGTCGCCCAGCGTCAGTCAGCCGTGGCAAAGGCCAAATCAGTAACTGCGCAATTACACCCAGCCTTTTCATCTCCTCAGATCCCCCCTAACATGCGGATGACCTTATATAAGACGTATATAAGATCCCGCCTCACCTACGCAGCACCTGCGTGGCACCATTTGCTCTCCGCACCCCAGAAAGGGTTGTTGCAGAGAGCCCAGAACCGGGTGCTGCGCTACATTGCGGGCGCCCCCTGGTACGTCCGCAACTCCACCATCGAGAGGGATCTCAGGGTGGAGAGTGTGGAGGCTTTCGTGGCCCGGCTCTCCATGAACATGTTCGCGCGAGCGGATGCCTCGCGCCTCGTCGAGCTAACCGACCTGGCGCCGTGGCATGCCTGCCTGTCCGACCGCCATCGTCTGCCGAGGGACGCCGTCCCTCCAGCAGACCCAGCGGAGCCTCGCCACCCGCCTCACCGCCCCGAAGAGGAGGAGCTCAGGCGCAATGATGCGCCCCCCCGCCCTCGAAGAGGAGGAGTCCAGGCGCAATGATATACGCCCCGCCGAGGTGCATGTGAAACTCTCCATCCACCGCTGGATCTGTCTGTCTGTACGGTGCAACAACCGTACAGAGCATCATCAGCATTTATGTACATTTCACGCGTACGCTCATTTTAGATATATTTTAGGTTTAATTCAGTTTACGCAAAACCGTCGCGCATTGCGGACTTTGTAACTCATTAGCATATAGCATTAGCATTTTATCCTGTTTCTTAGCAAATATACATATTAGCAGCAGCAAATTAGTTTTACTCAGCGAACAGCAGCATCTATCAGGACAGACAGTGTACGAACTGTACACTGTCTGTCCAGAGAAGTTGCAAGCTTAGAAATCCCCACCAAAAATTCCTTCGGGCCTGACTATTCCTTTGTACACGATCATTCAGGGCAAGCGTTATCTTACGCCGGTTTTCTATGAGTTCATCGTATTTTTGCGGTTTACCCACGGAATTAGTTATCTAAAACAGAGCTGGAAGTAAGCAATTAATGAAAGCTGAGTGCTAAGTGTGAGTTTTTACGTTACGTTACGTTTACTAGGAATTTGTATGTGATTTGTACAGCGTCACCTAGTTGTAAACGCGAGAACTAGGTCAAATCACATACAAATTCCTAGTAAACGCCAAACGCGCTCACCATCGAATTCGAAAAGAAAAACTCACACTTAGCACTCTGTTGATGGAATAATTTTCATGTAGTTTTACTGATGTCGATTGCCATGACTCAAATGCATGTCAAATGATACCAGCGGTTTCCAACCTTTTAATTCAGTTCAGATTTTTTAAAATAATTGGTGAAGTGTTTTTTTATGTGAGATTTTCTGTGACAGTAAATAACACGGTAATTTGACAAACTCTGCCTCGTCACCATTCAAAGTGGTTACGTTGGTTTGAACTTAAAATATTGTAAAATAAAGGAGTCATCACTATCTACTTACTTAATATATTAATGTATACCGACTCACTAATAATACGCATAAACGTAGGTATTTGAAACAAACATTTTTGGGTCGATAAACAAAATGTTATAATCGCTCTGCAATGATCGAATCTTAAGTCAAGTCGGTTCCTTATCTGAGTTTTAATGTACACAGGAGGTGTATGCGTCTGGTTTAGAACTCCTGATAAACTATATGTTGTATAATAATTTCACTTGCACTTCTTTACCTATTGCATTTCTTTACCTATTTAGTTAAAATACGAAATTTCCTCATACTCTTCAGGCCACTTAGGTTTTTATGTAAAGTTTTAGATATTATGACTTCCGAAATCATCTGTTTGCAGCATATTTCATATAAAATCTTTGCGCCTTCTTTAAAAATTGAACCAGAATTATATTAGTGATTTTGCACGTGTTTTACGTGCAGGTAAATCGAAGCAAAAATTAATCGATCGTACTGTCAATTAGGACAACAAATTCCTTTAGACCCCGAAATAAAAGTAAATTATATGAGTTTTGCCGGGGAATTCAATAGGTGACGTTGTAGTTTTTGTATATCCATAAATTTATGTTATTTCCGTTCTTAATGTGGAATATTGGTAGAATATTAACCATTAAATATTCGTTAACGTGCACAAGTGTGGGCGAGTGGTACGTACAACTTCAAAAAACGTGCTATTTTGTGTTTCTCCAAAACTCCCTAGGAACTTTTACTAAAGCTTCTACCACTTTACTGAATCGACTGACTTGACTCATTGATTGCACTGACTATTTATTTGGACTTTGACTAGACTTTAGACTTGATGATTTAGAAATACGGTGTTGAAAATTGAAATGAAAATTCTATTTCCCGCCTTTTTTAACTTGACACTGGTAAATGGTTATTTAAATAAATATAAAAATAAAAGTAAATTATATATTATTTTGTAAATTATTATATTATTTTATACCACTAGTCTGGATCTGTTATTTTATTATAAGACCTCTAATGTATTATGGCCGAAAGATCTTCGATCTAGGTAAATGTATATCTATCTCTTCAGGAAAAAGATTTCATATTAAAGTTTTGCTGACTAATTTATCGCCAAGATGAGCTAAGCAAAGCGCATGGGCACCAGACCACCTTTTCTCGAAGCGTTTCGTCGATTTTTTGAACCCTCAAAACTTTTGTTTGGATTATACCAGATAAACAAAATTTTCAGGATATGTTCCCAGTAGCGGACTAATTAAACATGTAAAGTTTTTATTGTATAGGTCTTATATTTTAGATTTAATTGATATCTAAAAACCCCTGATTTCGTCACTGACTCACTGACGATCAACAAAATTATAGAGTACTTCCGGATACCACCTACAAAGGTAAAATTTGGTATGTAAGCTAGTGTTAGCTCATAAATATAAAAACTGACAAACTTAGAACTTTTATCCTCCAGCCCCACTTTCTCCACTTTCTTCGCAAATTTTTACTCTAGAGTTTTGAAAATGGTGTAGTGATTCGTGTTATAAATGGTAACAATAACTAAAAAAATATATTGTCATAACAACTTTCTAAAAGAAGTAAAATCCCACCAAAAACATTTTCATATAAAGTGATGCCAAGACGATACCATATGATTGGCACTGTCAAAAAGCTATCAGATCTCATGTAAAACCAAGCTTCTGACTCTACTAAACTTCTAACTCTACATGCCTAAACTCTACAAGCTCACCTTCACAAATCTACACCTTAGTCAAGTTATTTGGCTTGGCCATTTCATTCCTACAACATAGTATAAGTAACATAGTAAGAGGCTTGGGTTTTTCATGAGATCTGATAATTTTTTGACAGTTCCAATCATATGGTGTCGTCTTGGCATCACTTTACATGAAAATGTTTTTGGTGGGTTTAGGTAATGATACACTTTGGAATATAAATTAGTATACAAATAGTAAAAAAAAACATAAGTTAGGTAAAAAAACATAGGCACTTTTTTGAGAAGGTTATAAAAAAATATCAGTTGACAAATATTAAACTTTGCAATAATTTCCTGAGTGCTACCGTAATATATTATTATTATTTAGGTAGGCACTAGGTAGATACTAAATAGTAGATAAATATACACTTTGATAATAATATTGTGATTAATTGTTGATATTATCTTGTTTGATTAAATATTATTTTATCGTTTAAATAATGCTTCACATTCATCGAGGAAAGTCGTGGTGAAAAATCCTAAAGTGCATGGAAGATTATTAGCGAAGATAGAATTCGTATAAAGCATGGACCAATAAATTCCTACATGTATAAAGTAAGGATCTATCATAATAGTTCTTGCATAACAGTCTTAACACGTACGATGCTATATCATCAGCGTCATGTATCAGCAATAAATTAAATTAGTTGAAAATCAATTATGTATAAAATTAAAAAAGTTCAAAGGAAATAAATGTGGCGACACAACCATCTCGGCGGCAGTGACGAATCAGAGCGAGTGCGATTTTTCAGCGCGACGCAGCGTGCCCGTCGTGACAGAATTGTCTTCTCTCTTTGGAAACATTGAAATGATGCTTATCTTTTTAACCGACTTTCAAAAAAAGGAGGCGGTTATACGTTCGGCTGCATATATAACTATATATAACTCAAATTTTCAAAATTCTTTTTTTGGTGTATACTCCTAAGTTGCTCCCGTTTTCAAGTGGTAACCTGATGATGGGATCCATGATAAATCGAAGAAACTCTTCGAAATTTACATGGACACATACTGATTTCGACTTTTTCTGAAGTATTCCAAGCATATGCTACCAAAAAAGTATGCTTTTGTATCAAGGTTATGCCCTGGATCCAAAAGTACTGAACAGAACTCCTGAGTCCTTAAGATACATGTTTGGGGAATCCGGCGTTGTTTAAAGAATTGCAAGCATATGCCATCTAACGCCATCATGCCACTTTCATCATCATCATCATCATCACCACCAACATATTATTATGATGACATAGGTACTCACTACTCATCAGAGTTTTGTGCACCGATATCAATGTGTTCATAATAATATAGAATATAGATAATAAATTTAACTAAAAAGGGAAAAATAATTATTTTTAAACAAAAAATTAAGACCGACTTCCAAAATGAAAATGAACAAAAAAGTGTGAAATAAAACTTATTTCATAATTTTCTGTACATATATATCTAAAATTTTAACTATTTTTCTACTCAATTTTCATAATTGGTATGACTATAGCTAGTTTCATATGTCAAATATTTAGTATTCTGATTCTGGCATTATACTAAGGCGGGTCAATAAGTCCGTGACTTTTTGAATTTCTAACCTCCTTACTGAAAAAGCAACACTACTCCTGTCAACAGGCATCTGTCAGTTGACTCCTATCAAAATTTGAACTTGCTGCGTCAGTTAGTTTCTGTTTTACAGCTATCTTTATCAGACTATCCAGTAACTTAAGGAAACAATGAAAAAAAGTGAATTTCGTGTGCTTATTAAGCATTATTTTTTGCGAAAAAAACCATTACCGAGACCAAGGCTAAGCTTGATAAATACTATGGGGACTCTGCACCATCGATTTCAATGGTAAAAAAGTGGTTTACTGAATTTCGTTGTGGCCTTACAAGCACTGAAGATGCCGAACGTCCTGGACGCCCAGTTGAGCTCTCTACACCCGAAACAATCGAAAAAATTCACGATATGGTGTTGGCCGACCGAAGATTGAAAGTGCAAGAGATTGTGGAAGCCATAGGCATCTCGCATGGCTCAGTGATTTCAATTTTGAATGATCACTTGGGCATGAGAAAGCTTTCCGCAAGATGGGTGCCGCGTTTGCTCACAGTCGACCACAAACGCAATCGTGTAACAACTTCACAGGAAGGTTTGGCGTTGTTTAATCACAATATGGAGGAGTTTTTTAACCGTGGACGAAACATGGATCCATCACAATACACCAGAGACCAAACAACAGTCAAAACAGTGTGTTTCTAAGGGTGAATCGGCGCCAAAGAAGGCCAAGGTGGGTTTGTCAGCCAATAAAGTTATGGCGACTGTTTTTTGGGATGCCCGTGGGATAATCCACATTGACTATCTTCAAAAGGGAAGAACAATTAATGGGGAATATTATGCCAACTTATTGGACCGCTTCAATGAGGATTTGAAAAAAAACCGACCTCATTTGGCCAAGAAAAAAGTTCTTTTTCACTAAGACAATGCAAGGGTGCACACATGTGCAGTTGCCATGGCAAAAATCCATGAATTGGGCTATGAATTGCTCCCACATCCACCCTATTCTCAAGATTTGGCTCCGAGTGACTACTTCTTGTTCCCAAACCTGAAAAAATGGCTCGGTGGAAAAAGATTTGACTCCAATGATGAAGTCATCTCGCAAACAAAGGCCTATTTTGAGGACCTCGACAAATCATATTTTTTGGAAGGGATAAAAAAATTGGAGAAGCGTTGGACAAAGTTTATAGAGCTCAAGGGGGACTACGTTGAAAAATAAAATGATTTATTTATCAAAAAATCTGTGTTTTATTCCAAAAGTCACGGACTTATTGACCCGCCCTCGTAAAATATGTAATTTACGCAAGTAAATCTGGCTAGGTCTAATATGACTTGTTTTAATCCCAGTGCTATTTGTTTAAAAATAAAATCCAAGAGACAGTCGTACCTAGGTTTAGTTTGTAATTTACTTGATATCTTTGTTCTGTGTGTATTTTGCAGTGATATCGTGTACTCAATGCCAGGCAAAGAAATTGTGAAGAAAAAAAACGTGAGTACTTTATTTTAAAAATTTGAAATACTAAAGTAAGCTTGCTTGTTCATTTAGAAATAGTTAAATCACTGAAAATTTACTTTACTAATTTCAGAAAATGAAGCAATAAATAAATTACCATGAATTTACCTAAGAACAATGAAAAAGATAATGTAGTTGTAGAAAAAGAAGACAAAAATGAATATAGGAAAGTCAAGAAAGTAACACATGTAGAAAGAGACATAAACGATAAAAATGAAAACGAAAATATAAAAGAAGATAAAACACACGAAAAACTTTATCCTGACTCTAAAACTGTAGCAAAATTTTCACCGTTATGTAGACAGGTAAGGTATTTATAAGAACATAAATACGATACAGAATGTTAATAATGTTTAATTAATTTAATCATTACATTAAATAAACTAACATATTTATTTCCAGCCTCCTATTATTAGTCTAGTCTAGTTAGTTACTAGTAGTATCCTATTATTATTTCTAATCATTTTAATATAATTAAACTTTAATTAATATAGGTACAAAAAATCTACAAAAGCGTAGGCTAAACTAAGTTTTAGAACACAATAGACAAGTAGAGATTACGTTGATTGTAAGTCAAATAGAGATTAAAAAAAAACCCTTATGTCCAGTTATACTTTCTTGATTACTTTTTCAGACTCTTTCATCCCTTGGGGCCGTAATGATGACTATGGCATCAGGACTAACTATAGGATTTTCAGCTACATTACTACCACAACTGAAGAAGTCTCATAATAATATACTTACGAATCAGGAAGCAGGATCCTGGATAGGTAAATTCTCTATGATTGTGTAGTTTATTTACTTAAACAAAAAAGTGAAAGATTAAATTATATAACTTATGTATAAGAATATAAAACTATACTTAATATTTTCTTCTTACAGCATCTATTGCGGCATTATCAATGGTTCCAACGTGCGTCGTTGGTGGCTTGATCATTGAAAAGTTTGGAAGAAGAAATACTCATTTCATCTTATGCGTACCGTTTTTCTTGGCTTGGATGATCATCGCTCTGGCAGAAAATCTCCCGCTTGTACTTTTAGGAAGATTCTTGACTGGTAGTTGTGTCGGTTTCACCGGACCCCTAGGATCAGTTTTCATAAGCGAAACTACAAGTCCAGTTTATAGAGGATTATTTCTATCAGTAATATCTTTGGCTATCGCAATAGGAATATTCTTCACACATTGTATTGGAACTTGGGTGCACTGGCAATGGGCAGCTATGATTTGTAGCTTAGTTCCCATTATGTCAGCACTTTTATTAGCATTTGTGCCAGAAAGCCCAGTTTGGCTTATATCGAAACATAAGTTAGAGGAAGGTATTAAATCATTTCATTGGTACAGAGGCTATGACGAGGAAGCAAAACTAGAATTGAACAATATTATTGAAAAGTATAAAAATCAATCCATTGAACAAGCGCCAACTTACATTGAGATGTGGAAATCACCGGAATATTTAAAACCGCTATTTATAATGTTTATTTTCTTTGGAACGGTAAACTTTGCTGGTACGAACGTTTTCGCATTTTACTCGGTGGAAATAATTGAAAAAGCTGTCGGGAAGGGAGTAGATAACTATTTAGTGATGATTGTCATTGACACTATTAGGCTCATTATGTCTAGTATAGCGTGTTACGTATGCAAGAGGTACAATCGAAGATTACTTTGCATGATGAGTGGATTGTTCACAGGAGCAGCGATGCTTTTGCTATCATTGTTCTTGAATTTCGCAAGTGATCGATCTGATATGGCTTTGATACCACTAAGTTGTTTATTGTTATACATATGTAGCTTGTCGATCGGTCTGATACCTTTACCATGGATTATGTGTGCTGAAATATTTCCGACAAAATATCGTAGTCAAGGTTCAGGACTGAGTGCCGCTATAGGGTTTGCGGCTTCCTTCATTGTTGTGAAGATAGCTCCAGCCATGTTCTCTAATTTTGGTAACATCATCTCATTCTTTATATACGGTGTTCTTTGTTTGACTGGCACTGGAATCTTGTACTTTATACTGCCGGAGACAAATAAGAGAACACTGCAGGAAATAGAAGATCGAATTCAGAAAAAAACAAATAGTTCCTAAAATAGATGATTATTAATGTTTAGAATTATTTTTTGCGACAAATTTTAGTTTTAGAACAAAATAGGGAGTGATTTTTAAACTTAACATAAAAATTATGGTGCGTGGTATATGCTGTTCATATTTTTCCCAAACGTACCCTCAATTGCCATCTTTTCGGAAGTCACAGCAGAATAATAATATAATGTTAATTTGCTTAAATGTATTCTTAATCTTAAAAAAAATTATCTACCTGTTATTTGATAAACGGATCATCCTATCAGTCATGATTATAATGATTATGAAATTAAATGTCCTGAAATGTTTGAGAGCTCACAGTTTTATTAGGGTTCCGCAGTACTTCACGGAACTCTTATATTCTTATACTCTTATTAACTCTTATATAATCTAATATAAATAAATATATTGTGATAACTGATCACTGATATAATGATGATAAACCTTCATACAGGAAAAGATAACAGGTTGAAATAGAGCTACGATTGGCAGCTAAAAGCAAGAAAATTGGATTTCTTAATGTTATTTTGGATTAAAAGTAAATACATAAATCGGTTTTCATTTTTGACGTGATACGAGGGCGGGTCAATAAGTCCGTGACTTTTGGAATTAAAACACAGATTTTTTGATAAATAAATCATTTTATTTTTCAACGTAGTCCCCCTTGAGCTCTATAAACTTTGTCCAACGCTTCTCCAATTTTTTTATCCCTTCCAAAAAATATGATTTGTCGAGGTCCTCAAAATAGGCCTTTGTTTGCGAGATGACTTCATCATTGGAGTCAAATCTTTTTCCACCGAGCCATTTTTTCAGGTTTGGGAACAAGAAGTAGTCACTCGGAGCCAAATCTGGAGAATAGGGTGGATGTGGGAGCAATTCATAGCCCAATTCATGGATTTTTGCCATGGCAACTGCACATGTGTGCACCCTTGCATTGTCTTGGTGAAAAAGAACTTTTTTCTTGGCCAAATGAGGTCGGTTTTTTTTCAAATCCTCATTGAAGCGGTCCAATAAGTTGGCATAATATTCCCCATCAATTGTTCTTCCCTTTTGAAGATAGTCAATGTGGATTATCCCACGTGCATCCCAAAAAACAGTCGCCATAACTTTATTGGCTGACAAACCCACCTTGGCCTTCTTTGGCGCCGATTCACCCTTAGAAACCCACTGTTTTGACTGTTGTTTGGTCTCTGGTGTGTTGTGATGGATCCATGTTTCGTCCACGGTTACAAAACGGCGCAAAAACTTCTCCATATTGTAATTAAACAACGCCAAACCTTCCTGTGAAGTTGTTACACGATTGCGTTTGTGGTCGACTGTGAGCAAACGCGGCACCCATCTTGCGGAAAGCTTTCTCATGCCTAAGTGATCATTCATAATTGAAACCACTGAGCCATGCGAGATGCCTATGGCTTCCACAATCTCTTGCACTTTCAATCTTCGGTCGGCAAACACCATATCGTGAATTTTTTCGATTGTTTCGGGTGTAGAGACCTCAATTGGGCGTCCAGGACGTTCGGCATCTTCAGTTCTTGTACGGCCACAACGAAATTCAGTAAACCACTTTTTTACCATTGAAATCGATGGTGCAGAATCCCCATAGTATTTATCAAGCTTAGCCTTGGTCTCGGTAATGGTTTTTTTTCGCAAAAAATAATGCTTAATAAGCACACGAAATTCACTTTTTTCCATTGTTTCCTTAAGTTACTGGATAGTCTGATAAAGATAGCTGTAAAACACAAACTAACTGACGCAGCAAGTTCAAATTTTGATAGGAGTCAACTGACAGATGCCTGTTGACAGGAGTAGTGTTGCTTTTTCAGTAAGGAGGTTAGAAATTCAAAAAGTCACGGACTTATTGACCCGCCCTAGTAACGTCTTATAAATCGATGATCGCCGGCTACATGCACGAAAAATTGTCACGTTCCGCCAGATTGTCACGTTCCGCTTGAGCTGAGCGTGCAAGTAAGAGCGCGGAACAAGTGATAGAAAGGCACGATCGGCCTAAGCGTTCGGCGTGATTTTACCTTGACGTTATCATGAAAAATTATCGTCCGTAAACCGACTTTTAACAGATAACCATTTTTTGTTTAATAATAATATTTTGTCTATTTTAGTCATATTTATTATAGTCATATATTTTATTACTTTAAAATGTGTTCATACACATTTTAAGAAAGCTTATAGATGCCCCTATAAATTTTGAGGAGTACCCTCGATACCTCATGGATGCCATCATCAGGTCTCCACTTTATTGACTAAAGAACCAATTTCGAATTACACCCTATACAAAAACAAAAGAGTTTTGTAAATAGGTCCACAAACGGCACAGTGTATATGTTCAAAGATAAACGTGTCGGTGTAAAATATTATGAGAAGTACCAATAGGTACTAAAAAAAAAGGGCGGTGTAAAATATTATCATCATAATGTGATGATGTATGGTGTGATGATGGTTTTGATTATGATAATTACTGTAATTGCTATAGTGGCATATGCGCAGTACTTTAAACAACGCCGAAATCCCCAAACATGTAAGTATAAGGAGTCAGGAGTTCTGGTCAGCACTTTTGGGTCTAGGGCATATCTTGGTGAAAAATCTTACTTTTTGGTTATGCTACCAATGTTATGCTTGGGTTACTTCAGAAAAAGTCAAACTCACTATATATGTCCATATAAATTTCGAGAAATCCCCTCGATTCCTCATGGATCCCATTAGCAGGTCACCAAATTGGTGACAACGGGACTTACTTCGGATTATACCCTTAACATCAAAAAATTAATTTGAAAATCGACACTTAAAACAATTATATAATATATACAGCCGAAAATACAGCCGCCTCCTTTTTTTGGAAGTCGGTTGAAAATAAAACATGTATGAAGTAAAATAAATTTATTTCTAAAAATATAATAATCATAATAAGTATGTATTTAATATCACAGATAATTACATTTAAACGTATTTAAGTTTAAAGGCGCCCCACAAGACGAGAGGCAGATCGTTTCAGTTAGAACTGACGTCAGTTCGGCCTGAACGGATTTCAGCACATACACGGAAAAAAATCGCATCCGACCCAACTGACGTCATTTCGGCCTGAACGGATTCGAGCACACACACGGAAAAATCTGGTTTGCCGCAAGCTACGGTCGTGTTTATTAACAGTAAAGTCACTACGCTTGTACACGATACACGCCCGCACGGCCGCGGCTCTGGCGAGAACTGAAGCGATTTGTCACACATGATCCGTTCAGTCCATCGGTTCAGTCCAGAATTAATGTTGCCAACTTAGTTATTTTACAAAGTTTGACTAAGAAATGAAGTATTTTATTCCTCCTCCTTAGTAGGAATTTAGTTGTTAATAGTGTTTTAGTATCATATGCAAAATGGCCTAGGGTAACCACAAAAAACAAAAAAAAAATTGACACCATATCATAATTATACATCGTAGCATTCGTCCGTATTTAAAACTACATGTTTAATTACTATATGTATACGTAATATTTCTTAGTGTGTTTTAATTTAACGATAAAATTTATAATATATTTCAATAAATATTAAAAATTTTATATACTTAACAAAACATAAAAAGCTGTGGTTTTTAGGCGCTTTAGAGATTCCTAAGTTGAGTAGCTTTTTTGATAGTTTTCAGTATTCTTTTAGTAGTTTTGGGTAGATATCGACGCGTGTCAAGTAGTTTCGCAAAAACAGAGCTGGCAACACTAGATCAAATCGTTTCAGTCTATCCGGCCGACTGATGCGATCTCGAAATTGCACACAAACGATACGATTTTGCATCCATTCAGGCCAAACTGAAGGAAAACCGGACCGTATATGGGACCCCTAATACAATATGGCATTTCTAGAATTTGATTATATTTAAGCTATACTAATTTTACCACTTCGAAACTTTTCTTCGATTTCCTGTAAACTCTTACCCTTAGTTTCTGGTAATATAAAGTATAAAATAATTGTACCAACTAACGCAATAATACCATAAATTAGGAATGTGAAAACTTCGCCTAAATTCATCATCATACCTGGCGCCGTCTTAACCACAATAAAGAAACTAACAAAAGTAGTTGCTGAGCTGATGCCTGATCCAAAACCTTTTACATTTGTTGGGAAAAGTTCTCCACACATCATCCAAGGTAAAGGCACTAATCCTATTGATATAGCACATATATAAACCATCAAACACGTTAATGGAATCCAAGTCATGTTTGTTGGCTTGCTGTCTGTTAAGTACAAAAATATTGATAGACACATCATTGATAATGCAGTGAAAATACCACTGATCATACATAACGGTCTCCTACCAAATCTTTTGCAAACAATACAAGCAACAACTGACATGACGAGTCTTACAGAATCAATGAGTATCATAGCAGCATAATGGTTCAGCCCTTTTCCAACAGCCTTCTCTATAATTTCTATTGAATAGAAAGCTACGGCATTCACACCAGAAAATTGACAAGTTATGAAAAATATTATCATAATGAATAAGGGTTTTAATAACTCGGGTGATCTTAAACTTCTCAATCTATCATTTACTGTCGGTTCCGGTTCTAAATCAGCAGCTTTACGTTTATCGATTATTCCTTTAAGTTCAGCTTTTGCTTCATCACTGTGTCCTTTCAACCAGCCAAAGGCTTTGATGCCATTATCAATCTCACCTTTGGATATAAGCCACACTGGACTTTCTGGGACTATGCTTAGCAGTACCACTGAAATAATTGGAAATGAACAGCAAATCACTGCAGTCCATTGCCAGTGAACCCACGTGCCTATGATATGGGCAACAAAAATGCCAACAGCAATAGCTAATGATATTCCGGCAAGAAATATACCTCTGTATTGTGGGCTGGTAGTTTCTCCGATAAATACTGGTCCAAGTGGTCCCAGCAACCCCACACAGAGTCCAGTGAAAAATCTTCCTAAAAGTATCAATGCTAAATTATCTGCACAAGCGATGAGTATCCATCCAAGAAGAAATGGCGCACAAACGATATAATGAGCGTTTCTTCTTCCGAATTTTTCCATCAACCACCCAGATATAAGACACCCGGGAGCCATTGGGAGAGCTGCCATAGCGGCTGAAAAGTGTAAATAAACATTAAGGATATTGTTTGAAAATGTTATATATGACTTATAATTTATATTCTTTAAAACAAAGCTAATACTTCAATTAAGACAAAAAAAATGGTCAGCTTATATAGATACTATAATAGCTGCCACTAAAAAGTCGGGTCTACATTCGATCTTATAAGAACTGAAATTTCAGAACAAGAACCGAGCAACACGAGTTGTTCGAGAAACTACCAAGGGACCAGATTGACGTTGTGTGAAAGTGGTATTATTATATTATTAATAAATTTTCGATTATTTTATTTAAATTTTATATCAAACAAAGTTTACATGCTTTACCTATCCAAGAAGCTGTGCTTTCATCAGATGGAATGGAACTGGTTTCCTTGAGCTGAGGCAGCAAAATTGCTGAGTATCCAGATGTGAGACCAGCAGTCAATGTTAGAAGAATAGATCCCATCGCAGCCATCGTCTGTAGTTATTTAAAAAATCATGATCATAAGTTTATACAAAAACTGATATTTATAATAAAGTTATTTCGTGTTGAGAAAATAGTTTGGCCTTTCGACCTCTTATAACAAAAAGTTTGGTATTATTTTAGTATTAGTTTTGACAATTATTACTCTTAACAATGGTATAATGCACTGTAGACACTGCGCACGTGCCTTCGTCAGTAGGTGTAAATTTTTTCAAGGCCTATGGACTTTGATATTGTGAAAATGAATTTCAATAAACAAAAAAATTACATTCAATCACTTACCTGTTTCTTAAGTGGAGAAAATCTCACTACAGTCTTCGAATCAACTAAAAGTACTTCGTCTTTTGTATCTTTATGATCGTCCATTTTCATCGATGAGTTTGTAATATTTTGGATATAGTAAGATTTTTCATTGTCGCGTTGTCTTATTTCGTTTTGTTTGTCTGTGTCCATATTTTCTATATTTGTTTCTTCAGATTCTGTTGCTTCTTCAGACTCTGTTGTTTCTTCAGATTCTATTGTTGTGTAGTCTACATTAGCCCCCTTTTCGTTTAAAGATTTTTCATCTTGGACATTTTCTTCATTTTTGTCTGCCCCCATTCTTATCTGGAAAATGCAATTACGGACTGGTTAATTGTGATAATATTTTGAATCCTAATAATAGTAACCCCAGTCTTATTAGGGTTCCGTACCCAAAGTGAAAAAACGGGACCTTATTACAGCCTGTCTGTTGCCAAGCTGTATCTCGTGAACCGTGATAGCTAGAGAGTTCAAATTTTCACAGAGCGTGTATGTATTTCTATTCTCTGTTGCCGTAACAAAAACTAAAAACAGAATAAATTAAATATTTAATTGGAGCTTCCATACAAGGAACGAGAATTTTTATCCGTTACGTGCGGAACTCTTCGTGCGCACTTGGCCGGTTTTTTAATTTACTGAAATATACTCCAAAACGGTTTTTATTTACTAGTGATAGTGAATATTATATTTATACTGTTAGAGAAATATTACCTGGCTTCGATAGACACTTCTATATCATTTTATTACTTATGAAGTTTATAAGGAAATTATATATTTGATTATATTGAGACAGCCTTTATGGTTGTTTTGCTATTAACATCGTTAGTTTACGCTCAGAGTTTTGCAAATTACGTGACAATATCCGTACCTACTGGAGGCCAAGACGGTGCCTCCAGTCGGTGTTGATTTAACTATTCTATGTGTCCGTGACTTTTAAACACAACACAGAAAAGTAGGACTTATTCATACAGCATACTAGGCATACTTATTATTATGCCTTGTTCAGCTTACACTTATTTATATTTAAGCGAAAAATATTATTATTATGATAGTACCGGGTTTGTTTGCATTCTCAGATGTAGCTATTGCACAGCCGTCCCTGCGCTAAATGTAAGTAGTACCTAGTCAGTAGTTACCTATGCAATAGTATAATTATAAGCAGTATCTTAAAAAGAAATATCTCAAAAAGCAGAATCTTTGGTTTAAAGATATTTTAGGTAATATAATTCTAGGGTACCCCGGTTAAGATTATTATTTGTAGGTACACTCCATTCCAATGAGGGTGTTTGATATTTTTTCTGCCGCTAGGGGAAACCCAACGCACACAAAGCGCCATCTGGTGGCGTAAGTGGTATCAAAAACGGTCAATAAGAATTTTCGATTTTTTGCTGTCACCAGGCAGCGCTTGGCAGCCCGACGGTCCTTACTCCTTGTCGTGTCAAAAAGCTGTCAGATGTCACGAATTTAAAAACCCTCTTTCAATGTAATCTAAGTGTAAACAATTCTCAATATGGGCTGTTATAATTGCACCAATTTAAATGTCACATATTCACCGCGCAATACACAAACACATTGATTTGGTAGAATTTCATTTTTTGTGTGATTACACTAGCTGATCGCGACAGACTTTCAGCCTTAATATGTAATCATAACAATAAATAAAATTTGTAGAGAAAATAAAAGGAAAATATTTCACCCTTATCATTTTTAGGGGTTGAAAAAATAGATAACGACCGATTCTCGGACCTACCGAATAGATATGCATAAATTTCATAAGATTCGGTCAAGGTTGGTTTCGGAGGAATATGTCCCCTATGACACGAGAATTTTATAATTAATTAAATTAAATTATGTCGATTAAATAATGTTTATGCAATCGTTTTTGTCATATTATCCTTGCGTTTCGCATTGGCGATTTCAATGACACACTACGAGTGTCACAGTGCACTTCGAAATTAGATTACGCTATTGAGATCACAACCACTATCCGTTCAGAGTTATTTTAACTCTGACAGGACCTTTATACAGACGGCATAAAGATCACTTTCATAAAAATAACTACGAACGGACTATAAAGTATAAAGGCGCCTAGAATTTCAATGAATTAAAATACTTCTAATGGATGATATAGTAATGGTTTATGAGGTACTCAAATGAAAAAATCCTACTAATATTATGAATCTGAAAGTTCTGCGGATGGATGGACGTTTGTTACTCTTTCACGCAAAAACTACTGAACGGATTTCGATGAAATTTGGTATGGTAGTAGTTTAGGCTCTGGATTAAAACATAGGCTACTTTTGATACCCGAAAATGTACAGTGTTCCCGAGGGATAGTTTATTTACGCGGGCAGAGTCCCGGGCAACAGCTAGTAAAAAATATAATTGAAAAAAAATATGTACCTATATAATAAATATTTTAAACCGTTTTTTTTTTATATTAGAATAACGTAAAATGGCCAAGACGTTATAACATTGCAGCCACGCTAACAAAATTTATATTTTTTCGACTTTAAAGTTTTTATTGTATTGTACCTACTTTGTTTTTCCTTATCACTAGTATTCTATCTATTAACATGTAGATTATATTATAAATATGCAATAAATCTACAGTTCGGTTATCAATGCAGCTTGTACCTAGCTAGGTTAGCTAGTAAATTGTATTTTGTAAGTATATAGAGTATCGAGATATCCTTGACGTTAGTAGAACACGCTGTTACATATATCAACAGTAAGATGTAACTGTCAATGTCATTATTGACATTGACAGATGTCATAAGTAAAGCCTATCGAGTTAGTTTATTTAGTTGGCCAAAAGGCTATACATAGTGTAGACGTATATATTGTGCTAAGCATATCTCATTACATATTGTAATACGTATTCGTTGTAAGCACCAATAAAGGAGAGTATAAGAATTGCTGCTGTATTATTATCGTCACCACACGAGCGCACGAAGGACTTACAATCAAGAGGTCATAGACCAACACACACGCGAGTGGCAGATAATTGTAATATATGAAGTAGGTAAATAAGACCAGCTATTGTGATTGTTTTATGCGACCGAGCTGTGACCGTCTAATGACTAGGTAAATGTCTTGAGGTTGCAGGTTCAATCCCGGGGGTATGACCTAGCGACATGACTATTAATACATTACGGACTGTCATAAATCATAATATTGTTAATGGGAAAAATCGTAAGGCAACCTGCGTAATTGCTGACACTAACAATCTTCTGAGATGACGTGAAGTCTCCCCATACCGACCAATACAAATTTTTCCTCCACTGCATTTTTAAGATAGCTATTCAAAATTGAACTTTATTCAGTACACAAGAAGATACACGTTTCATCACCGGTACCGCGCAATGAAGAGCGGTCTAGTTTGACATTCGAACTCTTGCATTTAAACGTGTATCTTGTTGTGTAGTGAACAAAATTCAATTTAGAATAGCTTTCTTAAAATTATCCGCCACGTCGGGTATCGCCTCGTTTCGGTGTGAACTGACCTTTACACTTGAGAATTTTGCAGAAATTTTGAGAAGCCCTTAAAATAAAGGCTAACGGCTTCAGTGCCTTTTTTAGCCTAACATCATTGTGACTATTGCGTACGAAAATTTGAATGTTTTATTATTGTGGTTATAAGACGCGATAACCTAGGTCCAGGAGTTTTGCCGGGGAGTTCAATGGGTGACGTTGTGAATTTGTAATATTTCATAAATTTGTGTTATCTCGGTTCTTAATGTGTAATATTGGTAGAATATTAACCATTTAATATTCGTTAACGTGCACAAGTGTGGGCAAGTGGTACAACTTCTAAAAACGTGCTATCTGTGTGTTTCCCGCCAAAACTCCCTAGGAACTTTCAGTAAAGCGTCTACCACTTTACTGAATCGACTGACATGACTCATTGACTGTACTGACTATTTATTTGGACTTTGACTAGACTTTAGACTTGACGATATATGAATACAGTGTTGAAAATTGAAACGAAAGTTCTATTTCCCGCCTTTTTTACTTGACACTGGCAACTGGTTTTAAGATAAGCCGACGCCATATATTAACAAAAATAAAAAACCTAGGTCCAAGGTCATATAGACTATATATTCCGAAATTCCAACGGGACTGGAAAATACGTCGCGTTGCGGTGTACTGATGTGAAAATATTTTTAATACAACGACACACGTTGGTGACACTGTCTTAACTATGAACTGCAATAAATTAATTACTACACCTACAACCTACACCGACACCTAGTACCTACGAACCCACTGGGACCGGCCATTTTTTTTCAAATAAACTTAACAGGTAAACTGAACGCACCTATGTATATTTGACAGTCAAGTGACAAATTGAACTGAACAGTTGGTATGGGAAAATTCAATAGTAGTTTTTAGTATTTTCCGCTCAATTTTTCCAATATTTCTCACCGTTTAAACCCCACCCTAAACTTCCAAAATAAAACAAAAATAACGAAATAATAAGTAAACAAGTCAAACATTGGTATAATGGTACTGAACCCTATGTGCACGAGTCCGACTCGCATTTGGCCGGTTTTTTTATTTATTTTTATGATCACCATTGTACGTTCACATTGGAACCACGGAAACGAATACCGTGTACCATTACACCAATATTCTACATGTATGCTTATAATGTCGTTATTGCTGTGCGAATTTTTTCAAGAACGCACATTTTACAAGTTAGGCATCTATAACCAACAAAGTTGTATAAAGCCGTTACAGTTTTCCTTGCAAAATTTTACATATAAATGAATAGGAACTGCTATTGTTAAATAGGGAATGTCTCCGAACCCAGTAATCTTCACTATTCAGATTTTTTCACCTCATTAGTAGCTATCTAACGATAACACGTAACTATTGAAGGGCCTATAATAGCCCTTCGTTTGTACGACAGATATATCCCGAAGCGGACGAGAATCCATGGCACACTTATGCAACAGCAAACCGCAAAGGTCGCCAGCATTGCTTAAGGTGCACCTCATGTATTGCTGTAAGGTCAAGCTAAACGGCTAGGTTTTGGGTCTAGTAATAAATCTATATTCTGCTAGCTGCCCGACACACGTTGTTCTGTCTTAGCTATGAACTGGAAATTGGAATATAATATAAATAACTGCACCTATAACTACAAACGACAACTTCATCTACATAAGTGTAGATACACCTGGTGTAGACCTACAACCTACACCTATTGAGAGGTACACCTGTGAGAAATGTGGAAAGGGTAACAATGTACCCTTTCCACATTTCTCACAGTTTAAACCTTCTCTGAAATTCCACAATTATTTCAAGACCGAAATAAGCTAAATCGGTCCAGCCGTTCTCGAGTTTATAAGGAGAGATTATAAGGACTTTAGCTGAACGATGTTTGACTTTTCCATACTTATTTGATTACACAACAGGAAAATGGCGATATTTGGGGAGTAAAAGCGTAACGTTGTTGTTTTTAATTTCTTCCACAAATTTGTGTTATTTCGGTTATTAATGTGTAATATTATTTGAATATTTTTGTCTTCTCTCCAAAACTACCTAGGAAATTCTAATTTAATCGACTGATTTGGCTCATAGACTGCACTGGACTTTGACTAGACTTTGGACTTGAGGATTGAGAAAAACGGTGTTGAAAACTTAAATGAAAATTCCATTTTCCCGCCTTTTTAACTTGATATTGGCAATGGTTTTAAACTGTACCTACCAAATAAAAACTTAAATGGCGCGAAAAAAGAAAAGTTCTTATAAGATTTGTCGGGTTGAGTCTCTGGATAAGCCATTGGTCATTGGTCAGAAAAATAAAAATTGCTTCGTTTTTTCTGACACCAAAAAAATTACAGTATTTTTAATCCTCTACAAATTTTTACTACAAATGAATCCAATATTCATCGACAGTATCTGATTAAACGCCGAACTTTTTGAGCTTCTCAAACAATCTGGGGGCACGGTAGCGCATACGACAAGACTAGCGTGCCTTTCATTTCCTGAAGCATGTCGCGGTTATTTTATTATTTTTAGATTTTTGGTCCGAAAGCCTAGTTCATTTCTAGGCATAGACACGTATAGAAGTGTAGTAGCGGCGGCGTTGCTAAGTTCGCCTTTTAAACAACGCCAAGTCAGTTATAAAAACCCGACCAAGTACGAGTCAGACCCGCGCACGGACGGTTCCGTACACAACTATTTATTATACATAAATATTTATTTTATTCTGTTTTAGTATTTGTCCCGTTTGTACCATTCGAGAACCTATTCTATCTATCGTAAAAAATAAACAATACCCTATAATAGCAGACAAAGTCGCGGAAAAACGGTGGTCTAAGATATTTATGGAGAACCTGGGACTTGCGAGGTGCTAGTCTAGTTATTAGATATAGTAAAACACCTTATTATCAACCATGCAGTTTTGCACTTGGAGTTTTCGTTTAAATTAAGCAAAAGGCGTGGTAGACAGTTTATAACAGTAACCTTAATTAAATCTTATTTTTAACCGCCGACGAAAACAGGGGTGTTATTAACCCCGGACGAAAATAGAGGGGTGCTATTAACCCCCGAAGAAAACAGAGTTGTGCTATAATTAACCCCCGACGAAACCAGAGTTGTGTTATAAGCGCCTCTAGTTTGACGTTACTGTCTGTCTGTGTGTTAGTCTTTCCGTGCCATCGTAGCTCCGATTTCGATCTACTTTTTTTGTTTGAAAGCTGACAAAAACTTAGTTTACTTACTAATATTTCTAAACTGTAAAAAATTAAGAACAAAAAGCTCTTTTTAACGCATACTTCTGAATATAATATTACGTACTATATTACTAATACTACATAATTTTAATCTAGCTTTAACTTAAATATTTTTTTACAAATCTGCCACGTGTTAAGTATGTTAGTGATTGTAGTGTGTACGTAAAAACTTTGCAGGAAATTCTGTTACTACACGAATTTCAACGACACTGATGACTGAACGAAATTGATGAGCGACAAGAATGTATAATTTGTTTGCGTCAATCTTCTAAGTTTCTTCTACGTAGGCCACCTTTGGGTATTCGAATACAAATTATTATATAAAATTTTTAAGCATTTTTTTCAAATTACTTCAAAAGTTACAGTATTTAAACGATTTCGTTTAAAGTAATTTTCCTAAAGAGTATTTAGTATGTTCTATCAGCACGGAAAATTGCTAGTTTCTAAGTCTCATAGTTTAGAAATGTCAGAGCAACTTATAAACCACTTGGGAGGCCAATTACTCGAAAATGGATCACTTTGTAAAAAGGTCATGTATGAAACATTGCCTTTATTTTAAAAGACCTATCAACGACACCCGCCACAATAGGTTGAATATTTTTTGTTTTAACTATGCCGAATTTCATCCATTTAAGTATATTCATAATTACAGAAGCTAGAGGCGCGGACAGACATACGGACGGACAGAGCGAAAATATCATGAGTATTACGGAAACCTAAAAAGCCTGTTTCCAAAAAACATTTTCGTCGTACTATTTATAGACTCTTTTATATTCAAAACAGAAAACTAATGATGTAAATTTATTCTTCAGTTAAGAAAAGCTATAAATTAGTTATTTAGAAAACAACAAGAAAAAAAAATTAAAATGCTGTTTTAATTACAATTATAAATTGGATAAGTAATTACTAATTACTACAAAATGAATTAAAATATTATATTATGTGTTTAATATCTTAAGATTTGTTTATTATAATTAATTGGAACAAATGAAATTATGTAAACAAAATATAAATTAAACATTTACAATCAACAGGAAAAAATATGTAAAAATGACAATTAAGTCTCTTATAATTAAAATTATCTTATCCAAAAAGCACCATAGTTAATACCTTGTTAAATTTATCGTAGATAAATCGGAATCGGTCACAGCACTATATACGAGCACACGTTAGCAATGTACCGCAACACACTATTTACTGATTAGGCGCAAGCGTTATATGTGTCTGTACGCAAAACGCGAACATGAAATATATAGTGCGGGATAGAATGTTATCGGGAAATAAATATTTATAAAGAGTTTTTTGTTCTTTAGGTATACTTTATCAATGCACGTTTTTTTGCATACCTAAGTAAGTTTCAATTGGAATCATTAAATTATTTGTGATTGTTACTTAATACGTGCAATTATAAGACCTTTGAACTTTCATGAAAAGAGCATAGATACTGATGGTAAGATATCAACACTTCTAGGTTGGGACTATATGATCCGGAATCCGTAAGGCCGGGGAAAATTCAGAGCACTGTAAATAGAACTCTGCGCTTATACAATAGAGCTGAAAATCGAATACACAAACAAGTGTCGAGTTAAATGTCAATGACATATATGACAGCTCGCCACTCGACACTTCGATTTTCAACTCTATCGTATTGGCGCAGAGTTCTATTTTCAGTGCTCTGAATTATCCCGGGCCCGCCGGATTCTGGATCATAATAGTAAAAGCCTTAGGCAATAAGTCCATTTATCTACCTACACCCTACAATCTACATCATGTTTAGAACACTATAAATCTAAACTCTTTTTTCCCAATTCCCAAAACTTTATTTCAATTCTACCACCGTAAGCTTAATGTATTTTTTATTTTTTTTAGTTTATTAGGTATTAGTGTTTTTAGGCGCTACATCACTCTACTCACGCAAGATTCGAAATTATTAAGGAATCTAAATATAAAAAAGTAACTTTGCCTACGATTTCATAAATTTTTTAACAACTAAGGAAATTGTATTTGTTAGCATTGAAGTGTTACAGTCCAGTCTAGACACTCCCTGTTTCAAAATTTCTTGATAATTATTTATGTAGGTCGGTTTCTGGAGAATTGTCTTGATAGCTTATAATACGCAGCACATCCCTACGCAATGTCACAGTTTCTGACTATATTATCGGAGAATTGCTTGTTCATCATTCAAAAAAGCATGTAGGATACTTCGTAAAAAAACTAGACACACCAGTGTGGCTTACAATTACCTACATTTAGGTACGAAGAAAATTTTAGGTTACAACCCTAAACTTCTAAAAATATACATATTTCAGCTGTCAGGAATAAGAAATTTGAACATCTAAACAGGTATTAAAATTTACAATAATATTGGAATTATTAAATAAAAAGGTAAAATGAAAAAAAAAAGAAAAATATACATATATATATTTTTAATGAAGCTTACCAAGTTTTCTTCGGTAAGTCAACAGAAAATCCTACCACCAAATTAATGTAGATATTTAAACGAAGGTGTTTAATCAACAGAACATTCGTGGACTGGACCCACTCGAGACAGTACTGGGCCTTAAGTCAAGACTTAAGATATATTCGATAATTTCGACGGCAAAGTTCGAAATCAAAAGTGTATGGAATTTGACATAAGTCATCGCTAAGTGGCATATCGTTTGCGATGCCCAATGTAAAATCCCATTCGAAGTCCCAGGTTCGATTCGCGTGGCATGTAAGTACCAATGAGACTTTTTTTTAAGCAGGATAATTGTATCCTATTTTATATTAAATACGGGTGATCAAAGAACGGAACCTTCGGGTCTGATCAAAACCTTCAAAAATATGTGTAGTCTGCCGACTCGTAATGCGTCGTGGCCTACATCCCAACTCTTCTCACATAAAGGGGATACTAGGGTATCCCTCCGCTCCAGCGGTGGGGATGTAAGTGATCGGTGATGATGACGATGAAGATGATGAACTTATAGAATATACTCGACGACCCTCAGGTTATTACGTTAATCTAATTATTGTAATTTTTATTGAGATCGCGTGCAGGGAATGTATATCTGACGCGTGGAAAAAATGACGATCCACAGATAATAATACAATGTGACGCAGTATTTATAACAACAAGAGGTTACTAGTTAGTTATTAATAAACTTTATTCCAAGCAAATTCTAATAAAAGCAAGCTGCATGGACGCGTGTCACAGTCACAACACGCAAGTCACTGTCCATAAATTATCCAATTTTTTTCTGAACGCTTCTGAAGAAAATAGCGTTACCACCTATCCCTGGGGGGTACAATTATCTTGATTAAAAAAAAAACATAAAATGTGTGATATTTATCTTCAAAACGAATGTTTGGTTAAAATAAGTACCTATTCAGAATGTTAAAAAATAACAAAACAACAAGTCAGTACATTTAACGTAAATAAAGTTAAAATGAAACTAAAAGACTCGAAAAGCCTCGCTAGTTCTTAGAAAGCACTGCCCTTACACTGTACGGTATAGAATTTGTAGAAACTTCTCGCAAAAAAAGTAACCAGGAGATCACCGTATTACCTATATCTAAGGACAAAGGTATATTCTATGGATTTCTAAGATTTAGGCTACTCTGATTAGCTGCTAGCACAGATTAAAGAGAAGCTGCAGGTAAACAGCTAAATAGTTAGCTATCGATTTGATTGCACTACTACAAAGATGCAACGAGTTCACGATATAGTGGAAAAATGGTGGGCCGTTAAACCGGACGTCGAGTTTTTCAAATTTGGATCGATTAGGTTCGTTCTATGAAAGCTGTTTCTCTTTACGTCATTATATATTTTCTAATCTATGTAGCTATACACTTTTGGTCTCTACTTAAATAAATTTGGTAATCCAGCTAATCCTTAGATTGGTCAATGGACCTTCAAAATAGTTTTTCAACTTTGTTTCTCTGAATGTAATTTTATGTCAAGGCTCTATCACATTTTTATTTTATTGGAAACCTTCACAAGCGACAGTTCGATTCGATCGAGTAAATTGTATAATAATTAGTAAATGTGTTACGTTCTAATTTTGTGGTATATTTCCCGCAAAGTACTGAACTATTTATTTAAAGTTTAATAGAACAAGACAGACAGACGAGCAGTCGAGGCGGTAAGCGGTTAGTTAACCGTCCATGGGCATCCACAACCTCAGAGGAGCTACAAGGACGTTCCCGGTGTTTTGATGCCTCATTTACAAAGTAGCTATTTTAAGCCAATCAGTTTAACTAAGCGGAGTTAACTTAGCACACTACAACAGTAAATAATAAATATGTATTAAAAAAATGAATAACAAAGTAAATAGAACATAAACGTACATAATATACTAGGGACAGGGCAAGTCGAGGTCGACGTCCTTACTTCTAGTGACCTATTGGGGCACTCGAGTTTTATACTCATAATAAAGAGGCCAGTGTTGCGCTGTAAAAGGCTGCAAAATTACGACAAACTAGTAAAAAAAATGGACGAGATAATATGATATTATAGGTAAATGAAAGAAGCACAATAATATTAGTTGTAAATAAAGTACATAAGTTACATATTTTAAATTATTTTAAAATTAACGCCTGTAATGGAGGCCATCGCGGTCTACGATAATAAGCGTAGTTCGATTGTAGACATCGTAGTTCGATCGGTTTTGAACTTGGCAGAGCTGGCAGTAGTTTTCTTCTTGTATGAACATTTTTTTGGCCAACGTTTGATATGTCTCGTTCTTAGAAATACGTCATACGTCTGCAACAGAAGCGATTCTGTTGTTTCTAGTTGCTACCGTACATTTTATTTTTAACTTGTCATTGACTCAAAATTATGTCACTTACGCATGCTGTAATCTATATCAAACAGTAAGCGCAATCGTGAAGACATTGATGTTACAAATATTTACTAAAGACAATGTTTTAAGTTGTAGAAGTAGGTACAATACTATAGTTTAATAATAGGTCAGTTATTATTGGATTCAATGACACTTCTTGTAGCGCTTAAGTCGTAATTTCATTTTAGGTCCTAGCACCATACCAATACCACCATACCACCACAATGCGCAATAAGTGGGAGAGAGTAGAAAAGTGTCAAAAAGGGTCTAGCCCTTGACACTAAATGACTTTTTTTACCCGACTATGGTGAAGCTAAAAGGAAGGGTAGTGGTTTTGGCAGTCTGTGTACAATTGTGCATATATACATACATACAATATACATAGGTACTTACATTTGTATATTCTGTGTAGGTTTGTTCCACCGTAGCGCTTAACTACTGATATGATTTCAGTGAATGATGTGTCAATAGATTCGTAATAATAGCCCGAGTTACATAGGCTATATAATTTACGTAGTCGGGTTACAGTTTCTTACTCATTATTTTGGTTTTGCGCTTCGACTGTCGCGCCACAGAGTAGAAAATATACTTACGTACAGTGGAACCGGCTTTCATAGAACGATCCAAATTAGAATATTTTGATGCCCCCTTCAACTGCCCACAATTTTTCCACACAATCGCGGACACACCGTATGCTTGTAGTAGGTAGTGCAATTAAATCGAAAGCCAACTATATAGCTGTTTAAATCTGTTCCTGTTTCTTTAATCTGTGGTTGCGCTGTATGACGCGCTTATCGCAGCAAAAAGTGATAGGATTAGTTAAAGAAGTGTCATTGAATCATTACGGCTTTGTTTTTTTAAAGGCTGATTTTTCAATCGACAGATAACTTTTACCTGAGGAATAAATCTGTGACTTTGACAGATTTTGTATGAAAAAAATTATGCTCCTCAATTATTCCTCAGATAAAAGCTAGCTGACGATTGAAAAATCAGCCCTTAGTCTTGTCTTCTGACAGCCTTCTCCGCATTTTTTATTTCATAGTTATGGAAAAGATATCTGTTATAAAACTGCATAATACATTGTTATCTTGCTTATAATAGCTGAAAGGTTAATACAAAGTAGTAAAAATAACGTATTTACCATTTCAGATTGTCCGATAAATATTTTTATTAAACATCAGGCGCTGTGGCGTCATTTCTAGTCATAGACATCAAATAAATAATACTTCGATCTATATTATTATAGTAACTTGGAATTATTCAATTTAGGTTCGGCTCACACCGAGAAGAGACGCAGCGCGTCCATTTTTAGGGTTCCGTAGTACTCAAGGAACGCTTATAGTTTCGCTCTGTCCGTCCGACTGTCTGTCTGTCAGTCCGCTCTCCTAACTTCTGTAATTACGTATTTAAGGCCCGTTTGCGCAGATGAGGGTTAAAGTTAACTCTGGGTTACAATATCTCTTTCATAAATACGAAGAACGAGAGAGATTACACGCAAGTGGAGCAAAATGTATGGTATACCTACTAAGGTTCTGTACTCAGTTTTGGCATCATAAAATAATATGTATTTTATATATTAAGGGTAGCATATATGAAGGGATGTGAGGCGGGGATAATTTTTATTTGACATTGACAACTTTTTAAAATTCACGCGGTATTCTAGAACTGTAAGGGTCAGTTCACACCAAAATCTCGTTTTGGTCGTTTTATTCGTGTACATATAACGAGACGAAAGGAGCTGCATTTTTAAGACTTAACTTTATTGACTACACAAAATGATTCAAGTTTGATATGACATCAGTCGTACCCTGCACATGCGCTGTGTACTGCGGTGCAATTTGACATTCAAACTCTTACAATTAAAGTTTGCAATGTTGCGCACCATATTTTAAATGTTAGTTTCATGTAAAAATGCGTATAACATTTTGTTGTGTTTTTGCGATAGATAAATTGTATACTATCCAAATATATTATATAAAACATAGTAATTAGATAATGAAATAAGAGTCACAGAATGTTCGCTAGTATTGTACATCAACGTTACATTATTTACAATAAAGAATTGAAAACATATTGTTATGATGAAATTTTCCTCTTAACAGTTGATACCATAATATTAGTGTTCAGTGTTAATTCTTTACAATGGTTATGTTGTTATTATAAGTACGTGAAATAGCTATTATCACCATGAAGACTTAACATATAATCAGGAGCATTTATCAAAATTCTCGTAATTAACTTACACTTTCATTTTAGTTTTATTGAATTATAAATGAATCGTCTTGATGTCATAAGCTGATTTTTGGAGTTTGGACCATACAAAACGGGTTTGACGTTGGTTTGACGTTTATGAGAATACCATTTTGCAGTTTTAACATATCGGGACTTGGTCGTAACTGTATCATTGCGGGATTTCATTAGAAGGATCGACCTTCGGGTATAGTGTGGATTGCAAACGCAATTTTAGGGACATAATGTCTTTGTTAAATAAATAAATATCTATGGACGCTTCACACCACGTCAATCTCGCCCCGTGCTAAGTATCCGAAGAACTTGTGTTACAGTACAGGTACCAGAAAACGGGAAGTATATTTAATACTTTTATACTATATTAAATATATTAAATATATATGTATTTAAGATTTTTATTATATTGTACACATATTTAATACACATCCATGACCCAGGAACACCAGGAAAAACTTTTTGTTCCTTCGGCGGGATTCGAACCCGCGACCCCCGGCTTGAGCACCAGCGCGCTGAACCACTGAGCCACAGAGGTCGTCAAATAGGCACTACAACATTAATGGTTCACCTAAACTAGGATAATAGGTTAACCCATTAAAACACCTGTAGTAGTGGTAAGTACCTGAGTGGGTTAAACTCATAAAATTGTAATTATCCTTCATATTAACTATTCACCCATACATACTATCCATATAACTATTTATCTATTTAGTTGAGTAGCTAGAGCTGAACCGTTAACGCGACGCTGACCTTATCGATATAAAGTTTGCAAATTTTATCGATAAGCGTCACATGACTATGACACATCGTCATCTCTCCCTGACCTGTAATTAGGCTCAGACGTCATTATCTGACCTAATTCTCAAATGCTTATAATCAACAGAATGTCCACACTATGACACAGGCCTCCACAGACGAGAGGCCGATCGTTTCAGTTAGAACTGACGTCAGTTCGGCCTGAACGGATTCGAGCACATACACGGAGAAAATCGCATCTGACCGAACTGAGATCAGTTCGGCCCTTAGATTATAACGCCTAGATAGTCTTCAAACAAACGTATCGTACAAAGTGAAGCCAGCAACAGATAGATGTAGGCGTAAGCATTACATACCGACACGCACACAAACAAAACTTTAAAGTGTGTACTCTTAAAATTGGGATTATTGTATTTGCTTTTCTTAATATCGTGAGATGTACAAATATAACTTATATTTAAATTTAAAGTTCACAAATTGTGTTTAGATGGTTTAAAATTAAATATAAGTTATATTTTTACATCTCGTCTCTCATCTCGTCAAAAAAAAGTAAAAATAAATTTATTTAAAAAATTTCATGGCTAAATAATAGTCGCAACTACAACAAAGTTTTTTAATATTTTCTGATTTTTTTAATTATGAATTTAAAGTATTGCCCGTATTAAGATAATCCTTAATATATTCCTTAATACCAGTTTAATATAAATAAAGTTCACAAATTGTGTTTAGATGATCTAAACACAATTTGTGAACTTTATTTATATTAAACTGGTATTAAGGAATATATTAAGGATTATCTTAATACGGGCAATACTTTAAATTCATAATTAAAAAAATCAGAAAATATTAAAAAACTTTGTTGTAGTTGCGACTATTATTTAGCCATGAAATTTTTTAAATAAATTTATTTTTACTTTTTTTTGACGAGATGAGAGACGAGATGTAAAAATATAACTTATATTTAATTTTAAACCATCTAAACACAATTTGTGAACTTTATATTAATCTGATATTAAGAAATATATTAAGGATTAACTTAATACGGACAATACTTTAAATTGATAATTAAAAAAATAGAAAATATTATAAAACTTTGTCTAAGTTGCAACTATTAGTTAGCCATGAAAATTTTGAAATAAATTTATTTTTACTACTAACACTTTCACAATTCACAACAGGGCAGCAAGATGGCGACAGATTTTAATTTAAAATGTTTTTAATATTTGACTTAATACAAGTCAAATTGTTCGGACATAACATTTCATACTTACATATGAAATGTTATGTCCGAAGCTTTTTTAATTCTTTTCCGATGCATTGTGACACCTAATAACGACACAAACCGTCATAATGTTTTTAATAGTCGGAGATGTATGCACTAGCCCTTGACCTTGACAAATGACGGGTCGTTCAAGCAAACTGAGCCGATATGGCTCAAAATGATTTACTTCATTTTACACACGCGCGTAGCCGGTTTCTAGGCGTTTTAATCTAAGGTTCGGCCTGAACGGATTCGAGCACATACACGGAAAATTGCCGCAAGCTTCGGTCGTATTTTTAGGGTTACGTAATGCTTAAGGAACCCTTATAATTTCACTCTGCCCGTCCGTCTGTCTGACCGCCGCTCTCCTATCTTATGTTATAACTTTAAGACAATAACTTTTGTAGTAATTCAAAGAAAACCTATTGTGCGTTGATAGTTACCCTCCTTTGACATGTCGTGACATGCTCTTGGTCAGTTTAGGCTATTATTTTATTTATTAATTGTATTTTGCTGCAATTGTAATCACGCTATCGACGAAACCGAATTATTGTGTCATACATTTTTCCAGTAATATGTTATAGAAATCATTTCTCTTTGTTTTATAATAATAATCTTTAGATTTTATCAACCATAGTGGCTTTTATATAGTTAGTTTTAAATACTTCAATGAACTTTAATAAATTTCTTTAGACCATGTGCCATTCTAAGGGGTTCCGTACACAAAGGGTAAAAACAGGACCCTATTACTGAGACTGCTATTCGTTCGTCTGTCGCCAGGCTGTATCTTAACCTTCTTATACCATGATAGCTCGACGGTTTAAATTTTCACAAATGTATGATGTAGGTAGGTATTTCTATTGCCGTTTTATCAACAAATACTAAAAACAAAATAAAATAAAAACTTGACGCTAATTACATACAGTACCCTAAAGGAGATCGCTGACGCTGCGGCACGTGTCTGGTCAACGTCCCGGCTTCGAGGAATCATTCTGCTGTTCCAGCAATTTACCGCATTTTGCAATTTTAAATAATTATATTATTTCATTCATTCTATTCTGATCTAGCATCGATCACGGATATAATTTTGTAATTTAATTATAAGTTAATTAATAAAGTTTAAGATAATTTTTTTTTTTTTGGGAGTCCGGGCTGCCGAAATCGTTATTGGCGCAGTCGGTAGGATAATTTCGGGGCTACGGCGATTGCAAAAAGGAAGATTTCCGGGGTCTAGATTCGACACCGCGCGCAGTCGTTCTAGCTGTCGCTCTCAAGCGTTCACCGAAACATCGAACATCACTAGGAAGCAGCCGGGGCGCACTCAAACTTCAGTGCAGCTCAAAGAAAACCAGGGAAGTCGACGAGTTATGTGAGTACATTGATTTATTTTCCATCAGTGTTGCTTTCTCCTCGTTACAATTTTCCGTCCTATGAAAAATAGTCCTGCCTCCTCCAGGCTTAAAATTCGTAGGGATAGTTTAGTAGACTCGAATCGTCAATTAAGTGAAGGCTCGAATTGCCCTCCAGTAGATTTAAATAATTCAGATTTATTAGCTATACATTTAAATAATTTTCCTGAGAGCTCGAATTGCCCTCCAAGTTTAGATAGTAGTTTGAATTTAAATTTTAGTAACTTAGATTATAAAATGGATCCTGATACAGTATATAAGGCTCTCCGCCCAGTTCCTGAATATGACGGGAACCCACATATTCTTCCTAGATTTATTAGAATTTGTGATCAGATAGTAATTCAATGTGTGAAAGACGAGACCGGCTACGAATTATCGAACTTATGCGTAATTAATGGCATCTTAAATAAAATTACTGGTCCAGCAGCTCGTACAATAAAATCAAACGGCATTCCTGAAAATTGGTTAGGGATTAGGAATACTTTGATTAACAATTTTTCTGACCAAAGGGACGAGACCGCTCTTTACAATGACTTAGCATTAGCGACACAATGTAATGAGACACCGCAGGAATTTTATGACAAATGCCAAAACCTTTTTAGCACTATAATGTCTTATGTATCGTTGCATGAGACACTAGACAACCGTGGAAGCTAAAAGAATTTTATATCGTAAATTAACTTTACAAGCATTTGTAAGAGGTTTAAAAGATCCTCTCGGGTCCCGTATAAGGTGTATGAGACCTGAAACTATTGAGAAGGCTTTGGAATTTGTCCAAGATGAACTTAATGTCATGTATTTGCAGCAGCGAAATAATTTAGCAACAGATCAGAGAAAACCATCATCATCATCAACACCACACAACTCACACCAACAATTTATACAGCCTAAATTTCCTTCTATGAATAATAACTTTAATTCTGCTAAATTTTCACCTGGACCTAGCTGGCAAAAACCTAATTTTAATCCCCAATTTAATAATCAGCAGCGCATGTCTATGCAACCATCACGTACGCAGCAAATGTTCCGAGCACCGTTGCCTAACTATAATAGGAGTTTTAAGATATCTAACAGGAATCCTCCAGAGAATAATTCTGGCCCTAAGCCTATGAGTGGCGTGAGCCATTTTGTGACAAAACCTTTACCGCCTAGAATTCATGGTCATGATTGGCAAAAATTTGGCAATCCTCCTCCATCTAATTACTTTAAGTCTAGAGAACTTAATTTTAATGAATTTTATGATTATAATGATTATGAATACGGTAACGATTACAATGATTATGCTGACTACAATTACTGTAATACTGACTATGACTATAATGACTTTTATGGACAACACGTTAATTATGACTATGATAATAATCATTATAGTGAACAACAAGACTCACTACCGATAGAAGATAGTCCGCGCTATGACAGTAATATACCTATTACTAGTAAAGCTATTTAACCAAAACATTTTAATAGTAAAAAAATCAGGATTTTCAACAGGGCCACAGAAAATCCGCAGCAGAATAGAATTAAATTTACACTCGAAAAAAGAATTACCTTATGTTAAAATTAATAATCCACCTTTGAAGCTTCTCATTGATACAGGAGCAAATCAATCATTCATAAGCCCTGAAGCAGTGGATAAATATTTCAGTAATATTCCAAAAATTTACGATCCCTTTGAAGTAACTAATTCTAGAGTAACAAGCATTCATGAACATTCAATATTAATTCCTAGTTTTTCCGAATTTAATGATACTAAAAATATAAAACTATTCATCTATAAATTTCATAATCACTTTGATGGTTTAATAGGATTAGATTTGTTAGAAAACTGTAGAATTCATCTTAAAGACAATATATTAATTACTGAAAATGCTAAAATTCCATTATTACGTTATCAATGTAGAAGGCGTAATACAGATCAAATAATACCAGCAAAATCCCCTCGTTTAGTTAGCATACCGCTTCATCATGACGATGGTGACGTATTTATACCGGAACAATTTATATCTAATTGCATTATTCATGAATGTATTACAACTGTGACTGACCAGACTGGTATAGTAGAAGTTGAAAATATGACAGACGAAGACACTGTAATTTCATCTGAGAGACCTATAGAACTTGATTTATTTAACTTTGAAAGTTCTTATACTGAACCCGACTCTGACAGAGTAAAACAGGTTTTGGATAAGCTAAGAACTGACCATTTAAATAATGAAGAACGAGCAAATTCAGAAACTCTTTGTAAGCGCTACGCTGACATATTTTATAGTAAAGGCGAACCATTAACTTTCACTAATAAAATTAAACATAGTATTAGGACTCATGACGAGAACCCCGTTTATACCAAAAGTTAGCGATATCCTTTTGTACACCGTCAGGAAGTTAGAGAACAAATTTGTAAAATGCTCGATCAGGGTATTATACGACCATCTGACTCTGCTTGGAGCTCACCCATTTGGGTAGTCCCAAAGAAAGCTGACGCTTCTGGTAGACAAAAATGGCGACTTGTAGTAGACTTTAGAAAATTAAATGACAAGACCATCGACGACAAATACCCAATTCCCAACATCACGGACGTTTTAGACAAATTAGGTAGATGTCAGTATTTCACGACCCTTGACCTTGCATCTGGCTTTTATCAAGTCGAGATGAATCCCGAAGACATACCAAAGACCGCATTTAACGTAGAACATGGTCATTTTGAATTTCTACGTATGCCAATGGGACTAAAGAACTCACCATCGACATTTCAACGTGTAATGGATAACATCCTTAAAGGTTTACAAAATGAGATATGTCTAGTATATCTTGATGACATCATAGTTTTTAGTACATCTTTGCAAGAGCACATGATTAATTTAGAAAAGGTATTTAGCAGATTAAGAGAGTCCAATTTCAAGATCCAGATGGACAAATCTGAATTTTTAAAACTTGAAAGCTTACCTAGGTCATATAATCAGTAATGAAGGTATTAAACCGAACCCTGATAAAATTAGAGCCATAGAAAATTACCCTTTACCTAAAGGACTAAAGAAATTAAACAATTTTTAGGACTATTAGGTTATTATAGGAAGTTCATACCTGATTTTGCTCGACTGACGAAACCAATGACTAAGTGTCTTAAAAATACTAACAAAATAACTTTAGATTCTGAATCTATTAAATGTTTTGAGAAATGCAAAACCTTACTAACTAACGATCCTATTTTACAATATCCCGACTTCAATAAAGAGTTCATCCTAACAACAGACGCGTCCAACGTAGCTTTAGGTGCAGTACTCTCACAAGGTACAGTAGGCTCCGACAAACCGATCTGCTATGCTTCTAGAACATTAAGTGACAGCGAATTAAATTACAGTACGAGGGCGGGTCAATAAGTCCGTGACTTTTGGAATAAAACACAGATTTTTTGATAAATAAATCATTTTATTTTTCAACGTAGTCCCCCTTGAGCTCTATACACTTTGTCCAACGCTTCTCCAATTTTTTTATCCCTTCCATAAAATATGATTTGTCGAGGTCCTCAAAATAGGCCTTTGTTTGCGAGATGACTTCATCATTGGAGTCAAATCTTTTTCCACCGAGCCATTTTTTCAGCTTTGGGAACAAGAAGTAGTCACTCGGAGCCAAATCTTGAGAATAGGGTGGATGTGGGAGCAATTCATAGCCCAATTCATGGATTTTTGCCATGGCAACTGCACATGTGTGCACCCTTGCATTGTCTTAGTGAAAAAGAACTTTTTTCTTGGCCAAATGAGGTCGGTTTTTTTTCAAATCCTCATTGAAGCGGTCCAATAAGTTGGCATAATATTCCCCATTAATTGTTCTTCCCTTTTGAAGATAGTCAATGTGGATTATCCCACGTGCATCCCAAAAAACAGTCGCCATAACTTTATTGGCTGACAAACCCACCTTGGCCTTATTTGGCGCCGATTCACCCTTAGAAACACACTGTTTTGACTGTTGTTTGGTCTCTGGTGTATTGTGATGGATCCATGTTTCGTCCACGGTTAAAAAACTCCTCCATATTGTGATTAAACAACGCCAAACCTTCCTGTGAAGTTGTTACACGATTGCGTTTGTTGTCGACTGTGAGCAAACGCGGCACCCATCTTGCGGAAAGCTTTCTCATGCCCAAGTGATCATTCAAAATTGAAACCACTGAGCCATGCGAGATGCCTATGGCTTCCACAATCTCTTGCACTTTCCATCTTCGATCGGCCAACACCATATCGTGAATTTTTTCGATTGTTTCGGGTGTAGAGACCTCAACTGGGCGTCCAGGACGTTCGGCATCTTCAGTGCTTGTAAGGCCACAACGAAATTCAGTAAACCACTTTTTTACCATTGAAATCGATGGTGCAGAGTCCCCATAGTATTTATCAAGCTTAGCCTTGGTCTCGGTAATGGTTTTTTTTCGCAAAAAATAATGCTTAATAAGCACACGAAATTCACTTTTTTCCATTGTTTCCTTAAGTTTCTGGATAGTCTGATAAAGATAGCTGTAAAACACAAACTAACTGACGCAGCAAGTTCAAATTTTGATAGGAGTCAACTGACAGATGCCTGTTGACAGGAGTAGTGTTGCTTTTTCAGTAAGGAGGTTAGAAATTCAAAAAGTCACGGCTTATTGATCCGCCTAAGTACAATCGAAAAAGAACTTTTGGCAATAGTATGGGCAACTAAGTATTTTAGACCCTATTTGTTTGGTAGAAAATTCAAAATTATAACTGACCATAAACCACTTCAGTGGATTATGAACCTGAAAGAACCGAACTCGAGACTGACACGATGGCGACTGAAACTGAGTGAATTTGAATATACAGTAATATATAAAAAAGGAAAGTATAACACCAATGCTGACGCTTTATCCCGTGTGCAGATTAATAATGAGGAAATAGAATCACTCCTTAAAGAATGTGGTATAGATGTTTCAATAAGACCTGAGCCATCAGGATCTACTACTGTAACAGCGCATACATCCGCTGAAAATCCCATCCTTGAAATACCCATTACAGATGAACCCCTAAATAAATTCCATAGACAGGTTTGTCTGACTATAGTAGGTGACATAAAAAAAAGACCGACTGTTACTAAACCTTTTGATACCCACACACGCACACACATACAAGTTTCAGAATCTTCATAAAAACAGGACGTTATAAATGCAGTAAAAGAATATGTAAATCCTAAAATAAAGACAGCCATTAAAATAACTCCACCATTAGGTATGTATTCTATAATTCCAATTTTGCAAAATAACTTTAAATGTAATTCTATGCGCCTAGTTTTAGCAAAAACTGAGCTAGAAGATGTAAAGGAGTATTTACGGCAGCAAGAAATAATTACACACTATCATGAAGGCAAAACTAACCATAGAGGCATCAACGAATGCTATTTAGCTTTATCACGTCGTTATTACTGGCCTAAAATGAGGGAAGAAGTTGTTAAAAATATAAACGAGTGTACAATTTGCGGACAGACTAAATATGACAGAAATCCCATTAGACCACAGTTTAACATAGTACCCCCTGCAACTAAGCCCTTTCAAATAGTTCATATGGAACTATTCACAGCGCAATCTAAAAAATATCTTACCTTTGTAGATTCTTTCTCCAAGTACGGCCAAGCATACCATTTACGAGATGGTACCGCCATAAGTATTATCCAAGGACTATTAGATTTCAGTACTCACCATGGACTACCTTTGACTATAGTGACAGATAACGGGACTGAGTTCACTAATCAACTTTTCGCAGAATTTGTTAGATTACATAAAATTAATCATCATAGAACACAAGCTCATTCTCCTAATGACAACGGAATTATTGAACGATTCCATTCCACTTTACTAGAACACCTTCGTATCCTTCACCTGAAAAATAAAAATGAACCTACAATAAATCAAATGCCTTATGCAATCCTAGCTTATAACAGTTCAATACATAGTTTCACCAAATGTAGACCACACGACATCATTAGAGGCCACTTTGACCCCAGAGACCCTTTAGATCTTAATTTAGCTGAACACCTCATGCAACAGTATATTATAACTCATAGAGATCAGATGAAGACAGTATACGAAATGATTAGTAAAGCTACAACTATTGACCGTACAAACTTAATGACTAATAGAAATAAAAATCGTGAGCCAGAAACTGAATATGTACCCGACCAGCAGGTTTTCATTAAGAACCCCTTAGCTACTAGACAGAAACTAGCACCACGGTACACTCACGACACAGTCCTTGCAGACCTTCCCATACACATTTACACTTCAAGGAAAAAAGGACCTGTTGCTAAATGTCGCCTGAAACGAGTACCAAAGTCATCAAAATTGTTACAGGTACCGACTAATACTGATAATGACAATGACGCAGGCAGCAGAGATAAAACTTGAGACTCTTGACAGTGGACCTGGACTTCTACCTTTTAATCTTGGTCAAGCCAAGCTAATATCCCAATACCATACTTTTATACAATATTTAGAACTTTCAGAATTAGAAAATCGTATTTATTCTATAAATGAACAGTTATATTATTTTAAAACTAAACTTGATAATACTACTTTGCCTATCTATGAAATTCAAATTGATTATCTTTATACTAAGTTGTCAAAAATAGATTCTCAATTTAAAAATTTTAGAACCTTCTAGAGTAAAAATAGGACTTATTAATGGACTGGGATCATTTATTAAAGGTATTACAGGTAATTTGGATCATGCAGATGCTGAAAGATTTAATAAAGCCATAGAGTTATTAGAAGCAAATGAAAATAAATTAGTGTCTGAATTAAATCATACAACATATCGAGCGAAGTCCAGTTCCGATATCATCTAGAGGGTAAGGCCAAATTAGCCTCGAAGAAGCTTGGTGTTCTTAACAGAGCGAGACAGTACTTCAGTCCGGACCAACGCCTACAACTCTACAAGGCGCAGGTTCGGCCTCATATGGAATATTGTTCTCATCTCTGGGCAGGGGCGCCAAAATACCAACTGCTCCCTCTGGATCGTATCCAACGAAGGGCCGCTCGAGTTGTTGAGTGCCATAGTGTTTCAAACAGCTTGGACCCCTTGGAATTACGCCGAGATGTAGCTTCACTCTGCATCCTCTATCGGTTGTATCACGGGGAGTGCTCTGAGGAATTGTTCGGAATCATACCACCTGCAACTTTTCACCATCGTCCCACGCGAAAAACATACCATCCTCATCACCTTGATGAGTGGCAGTCTTCCACCGTGCGCTTTTCGCGTAACTTTCTGCCGCGCACTGTAAAACTCTGGAACGAACTGTCACCAGCAGTATTTCCGGACCTATACGACCTGCAAACCTTCAAGAAGAGAGCGTATTCCCTCTTAAAAGGCCGGCAACGCACCTGCAGCTCTTCTGATGTTGCGAGTGTCCATGGGCGACGGTAGTTGCTTACCATCAGGTGACCCGTTTGCTCGTTTGCCCCCTTATTTAATAATAATAAAAAAAAAAAAAAAGATCATATAAGTGTCAATAAAGATTGGATGAGTCAATATTCGCAACTTATTAGTAATTTAGCAGAAAACCAAATTAAAATTAATGAAACGTTGAAATTAGTTGTAGATAAGTACTACCTTTTTGAAGCTAAGTTTGCTAAATTCGCCCAACTATTAGCTATTATCACCAAAAATGCGGATGATTTATACCTAGAATTAATTAGAATAGAGAATATTTTAGGATTTGTACGTGCACGCACGCAAGCACGCACCATAGTATGATAAGCATAGATAACTTAGCATATATGATAAGTAGACTTAGAGAATTATATAGTAATAATGAAATCTTAGATATTGATTTAAGAGAATATTATAATCTTATAAAACCAGGTAGTTATTTTATAGGTAAGAGAATTGTTATAATTTTTAGAATTCCTATTATATCTGAAGATAGTTACGACTTATTTAGGCTTGCCATTGTTCCTAATAAATTCCAGCAGACCTTTATACCTATACATCCTTTCATAGCAACCAATGGGAAATTTTTCATGTACTTGCAAACCGAATGTCCGAAGATTGGCGAATACCTTCTCTGTGAAGAAAGCGCGAATTATTACCAGCCACGAGAACAAGCAGATTGCATCCAGAGTATCATCATTCATCAATCTTTAGACAAGTCATGCAGCCCCACTGAAGTCTCCATCACTAGTCAAGCTATGGAACAACTGGACGATAGACACTATACTATCGTCTTCCCAAAGCCTACGAAAGTCGAACTCCAATGCGAACGGCAGGAATATGTATCCCTATCTGGCAGCTACTTAGCAACAATTCCCCATGAATGTTCTCTACGAACAGACACCTTCAAGATAACCAATAGTGAAGATGTAATCAAGGGACAGCCTCTGAAGATCACCGAGATACGAAGTAACTTCACTGAAGCTGAAAATAACGAGATCCCACATATCACTCTAAATTCCTTGAATCTTGATAGCCTGCATCACCTGGAAAATAGAATTCTACTACAGAACCCGGTTAATCTTGCCCATTTTGATTCTTCACTATACCATACAACGTTGCCTCTTTATGCACTTGTATCTGGTATAGTTATAACTTTCCTCGTCTTTTCTCTTCGACGATACCTGCGGAAGAACCCTGATACGCCAGAAGAAGAACCAAGAAGCAACCCTATATATGCTGTTCCTGATGAATCCGAAAACCATGGAATACCAGCAACATTTTCCCTCAAGGTGCTCAAATAGTTGCTGCTCTGAGGGTAGAGGAATTACATACGGTACCCTAAAGGAGATCGCTGACGCTGCGGCACGTGTCTGGTCAATGTCCCGGCATCGAGGAATCATTCTGCTGTTCCAGCAATTTACCGCATTTTGCAATTTTAAATAATTATATTATTTCATTCATTCTATTCTGATCTAGCATCGATCACGGATATCATTTTGTAATTTAATTATAAGTTAATTAATAAAGTTTAAGATAATTTTTGGTTTTTTTTGGGAGTCCGGGCTGCCGAAATCGTTATTCGCTCACGTACAACAACGTGATTTTTCCATTTTGTACGGAACTCATCTTGGCGACTCGCACCTGACCGGTTTTATTTTACATTCGAATTTTATTACCGTTCAGTCCAATTTTATTGCCGTTCGGCCATCCGTACAGGTCAGATTTAATGTTGCCAACTTAGTTATTTTACAAAGTTTTACTACTAAATTATGTATTTTATTTCCTCCTTAGTAGGAATTTAATTGTTAGTAGTGGTTTTGTAGAAAATAGCTAGACACTAATCATAATAATATGTAAAGTGGCTTGCTTCTATGTGATATTATGACACCTTATCATAATAGCACATAGTAGCACACTTCCGTAACTCGCCTAAAACTACCGATTTAATTTCTATTTACATAATATTTCCTACTATATTTTTTTAATTTAACGGTTAAATATTAAAACTGAAAATGAATGTTTGTTTGTAAACACAAAATCCCTAAAAAACTTTTAGGGATTCCTAAGTTTAGTACCTTTTTATAGTTATCGGTACTCTTTTAGTAGTTTTTAGTAGAAAACGACGCGAGTTTAGTAGTTTCGCAAAAACAGAGTTAGCAACACAGGAACGAATCGCTTCAGTCCATACGGCCGACTGATGCGATCTCGAAATTGCACACAGACGATACGATTTTGCATCCGTTCAGGCCGAACTGAAGGAAAACCGGACCGTGTATGGGGCCACTTAGGGAAAATCCAGATGGTTAAAAGAAAAACAAAATCTCATCCACTTACACAAGAAAAGTTAATCAATAGCTTAGTGTTTTGTTTAGCTTTGTACGCTACGTGGCGTTCCCACAACTCCATTCCTATCGGCTTCACTTGCCACTTGCCAATTGAAGAGCCTCATCCAAATCCCTACATATTTTACAGGCTAGGGCTTCCCTATGAGAGATAACCAGCTTTTGCCACTGGTAATATTTTACATAATTGAATTGAAATAAAAATATAATTACAATTACTAAGTAAATATTTTCAAATGTAATTTTTATTAATGATTAATGTAATGTCTTCTTTTGTGCTCAAAGTTAGAATTTGAAGCAAAGGCGCGGTCGCCAGTCGCCGTCGATTTATCGGCGACTGTACACCAATTATCAATTATACATAAAGTATGAACGCAAAAAAAACGGGTCTTATAAAAATATTTTTCATCCTTGATGTTTGTTGATGATAAACCTTACTGCGTAGATTTCTTACGTTGTAGTCTTTTGAGTATCAACTGATGTAATAGTCTTCGTGTTTGCGCAACTTTGCATCATCCTCATCCCGGCCACCTCCTGTCCTGCTCACACTTGCTGAGCCAGCAAAAATACACTATCCTTACTCGGAAAATAGACACCACAAGAAAGTAACTATTAAAGAAAAGAGTGTATGTTCTTATGTACGCACGTATTCTAAAGTTAGCTAAGAACTGTAATGGAAAGTCGAGAGACATACAATGTATTTTTGTTCGAATGGTATATTTTAACCATTGGGCTACAATATTAATTATGACGTCATGACATAACGCATAACCAAAAAAATGCGTAAATGACATAAAAATGCATGATTAAAATTTCCTCACAACTCTCACTAAGCATGGTCACCCTCGCACTGCCGTACGTGGCGCCGACTTTACAGGTCACGCGACGGTCAGTATCGGCCGCGCGGTTATTTATCAGCCGTGCTATCGGCGTTAATTATTTTAAAGGATAATCTGGTCAAAATTTAAGGTCACATGTCACATAATTTAGTTTCGGGACTAGAATCTGATTACGTTCCTTAAATACCTATTTCATTCACATTCACAATACAGGGGGTTTAAGCTTACTTCATTATGACGCTGTTTGGCTGTCAATTTAATTTATGAAACTTTTATATAGAACTGGTGTAAGAAACTCGCGCGGGGCCATCTTTTATCAAAAAGATGGAAAATTGTTATTTTAAAAATATAAAAAAGGTATATAATATAATACCTATAATTATATGACTATAACTACATAACAAGACTACAATAATAATATGTGTAATTATAGAAGTAGCCTTGGAAAGGGCCACCTCATTCCCAAGGTTTGCTATCATTCATATATATCAATCATTTACTTTATAATAGGCTTTAGCACAAAAACGTTCTTTAACTACTTTTTTAAATTTATTGATTAAAACATTTTGAACGCTTTCTGGGATCTTATTGTATAAGCGCATACATTGGCCTTTAAACGAATTCTTTACTTTACTAAGTCTAGTCACTAGTACATCAAGCTTAAGCTTATTTCGGGTATTTCTATTGTGGTTGTCACTTTTCTTTTTGAATAGGCATACATTTTTTTTACCATGTAATACATTTGATAGAACATACTGAGAAGCTACAGTTAAGATTCCAGGGCCTTTAGTCAACATGCATTCGATAATTTCGACAGCGAACTTCGAAATCAAAAATGTATGTAATTTGACATAAGTCATCGCTAAGTTATCGCTTTCGAGGCCTTATGTCAAATCCCATACATTTTGTTTTCGAACTTCGCCGTCGAAATTATCGAATACATCTTGATTAAAGGCCCAGTTTCTTTAAATTTCTCTCTTAATGAAGTGTTGAGGGCCAGCTTATAGATTTCCCGAACAGCTCGCTTATATATATATATATAATTTCTAAAGTAAAATAAAAAATTCTGATCACGTTCCTTGAATACCTATTTTATTTTAATTACACTATGTGTAAGCTGACTTCATCATGACACTATCTGGCTGGCAATTTAATTTATTAAAGTTATATATATATATTTTTATATTAAAATACAATTTTCAATCTCAATTTTTATACAACGCGGCAAAAGAAGTATACCTATTACTTCAAAAGGCCATCGTTTTCAAACAGACATTAACCAAAAACTCTACCTATTCGAAAAACTTGGATTCGATTCGATTATACAGTAATCAGTAATTATAATTACTTAATCGTAGAATTGTGAGTTGTGACCCATTTCTCGTGTCAGTTACCCTGGACAAAGTGCAGTGGACCGCCAGGGCAAAATCTAGCGCAGCCGATAAATTTATTAGGTACCTACAGCATTAACCTAACATGCAGACACAATTTCGCATTTACTCGTAATATATATTTTTTTATATCGAAGAAATGAGCAATGAATTTTTTAAATTTTTAAATATAATATAATCGTATATTAATATGTGAAGGAAAAACTTTTGACCCCTTTTACGAAAATTATGCAAACGGAGGTGTATGCAATTTGGCACAGTTAAAGACAGTGTGAAGGAAGGTGTGCAGAAAGCCATTTTGTAGGGTTCTGTAATACACAAGAAACCCTTATAATTTCGCTCTGTCCGTCCGTCTGTGTTGCCGTCTATGTTCGCCGGAGGGACTTGGCGTGCGCTGTCTTACAACATCTGTCAAACACGCACTGCTTAGTGTATCATATTCTTAATGACAAAGACGGCGTATACCTTGTCTCTGCGTACTTTCAGTACAGCGACGACATAGATGTCCACCTTGAACATCTAGGCACTGTCCTTGCCTCCTTGAGAGGCAAGAGAATAATCATAGGGGTGGACTCAAATGCGCACTCTCCGATGTGGTACTACGAGGAGAGACAGTACACAGGACGCGGACCAGACGTCACGCACCGTCGCGAGTCGATGGAGGCATTTATCCTGGCACATGGACTCCGCTTGGCCAACGCACAAGACCAGCCGGCCACGTTCGCCACGACGAACGGAACGTCCAACATCGACCTAACATTAGCCAAAGGCACTCTGGTAATGGGGTGGAGAGTTAGAGAAGACGCAATAGACAGTGACCATAGGCTGATTACATACATGGTGGTCAATACTAACTCTGCTTCTAGCGCTGAGCCAATCGAAGAGCCAATGCGGTTTCGAGAGCGTGGTGTGGAATGGGGAATCTTTGAAGACGAGATCCAAAAAAGGTCAGGTAACATCAGGTGGAACTCTTCAGCCGAGGTAGTCTGTGCAAAATTCACCAGAATGGTGACGAGCACAGCTACAAGCATCCTGGGACTTACTAAGGGGGGGAAAATAGAGCGTGGGTATGAGTGGTAGACGCCGGTCCTGGACCGGCTACGCCGCGAGACGTACAGCTCGCGCAGGGCTTGGCAGGCGGGTCAGAAGGGCAACTGTCTGGACGAGGAGGCTGCCAAGCGGCGCTTTCATGAGATTAGGCGTAGATACAGGGTTGCCATGAAGGAGGAGCAACTTAAGTTTTTCAGGTCAGTCGCAGAAACGGGAAACCAGGACCCATGGGGCCAGGAGTACCGTGTCGCGTGCGGGAGGCTTCGGCCTTCAGCAATGTAATTAACGGCACGAAACATGCCAAAGGTTATGCTGGGGGAGTCGAGGAGGCCATGCACAGCCTCATGTATGCTCTGTGTCCGGACGACGATGTGTCCAGGGACACGGAGTACCACCGGCAGGTGCGGTATATGGCAGCTGCGATTCCCTCAGGAGAAGATGCTCCTCCTGCGACGGAAGAAGTGGTTGCGACAATAGTCAAGGATCTCCCTAACACAGCACCGGGGATAATCTTGTAGGGAATCAAGAATTGCGCACCTGAAGGGCAGGACCCAGGACAGTAGGGTGCGCATTCCTATGTTTCGGCCCGTATAACCAAGAAGGTGGAGGGATTTGTCCGTCCGTCTGTCTGTCTGTCTGACCGTCTGTCTGTCTGTTTGTCCGCGCTTCTAGCTTCTGTAATTATAAATAGAATAAAAGTGTATAGTTATAGATTGTGTATCTCAGTTTTGGCATCATAAAATAAGAATAGTTTAATATTTTATGGGTGGCTCTCCATACATGTGAAGCGGGGATGAAAAATATTTTTTCATTCTACCCCGTCGTGAATCATTGAATAGGTCTTTTAAAATAAAGGCAAGGATTTGATTGGATTTCATGCATGACTTTTTTACTAAGGCGATCATTTTCGATTAATCGGCCTCCAAAGTGGTTTGTAACTTGCCCCTCCCCACTTAGCATTTCTAAACTACAGGAGATAGAAACTTGTAAGTTTCCATGCTGATACATCACGCTAAAAACTATTTAGGAAAAATATTTTGACGAAATCGGCAAAAATTTTTCAAGTAATATGAAAAAAACCTATGACTCGTCGATAGTTACGGAACCCTCCTTAGACATGTCCTGACATGCTCTTGGTTAGGTTATTTTAATAATGCTCAGGAATACCAAAAATGAATATAAACAACGTTACACATAGGTACTACCTCAGATTAGTGTCTCACACTACCATGAGTTTAATAACAGTAGACCGTGATGGTTTGACAATTTGTTCGATTTGACACAATTGTCAAACTTTCTTTCACAATCCAGAGAATGCTTAGGCTAAAGAACCCACCCAAAACTTAAAAATTGGTAGAATTTTGACCACTAGGCGGACCTCAACACACCAAATTTTTATATTTGAAATGGAGTATGAGTTAAAAGTGTAACACTTGTAACTCCCCTGGTGTGTTCATGAGCGATGGTAGTTGCTTATCATCAAATCGGTTGCCGGTCTTATATATATTAAAATTGAACTTTATTCACTACGCTAGAAGATACACGTTTAATTGCAAGTTCTAATTTAGAACTGCACAGTAAAACGTGTATCTTCCACTGAGTGCTGACTTCTGAATAAAGTTCAATTTTGAATCGCTATCTTAAAAATGCAGCGCCGCGTCTCGTCGCGTCGCGTCTCGTCTCGTCGCGTCTCGTCGCGTCGCGTCTCGTTGTGATCTGACCCTAATGTCACAGTTGACGATGTAGCGTGTAGACGGTAGGACGGTAGGTATAGAATAGCTCTACAGCAGTCGAACTATCGACAAAGAAAATTTTCGATAACCTATACTGCAGTAAAAGTTTAATATTTCTTTGTCTTTTGTCCAACACACTAATATAATACTCGTTTGAATCTAAATTCGATTAATTAAATAATTCGATTAATCGATATTCGCGTAGTTACAATATACGGAAATTTTCTGCTCGACCAGTTTATAAACATTTCCTTTGCACTATGCTGCCACGAAATATTTTAACACAAACGAAGTGACTGCATCGACTGCAGATGTGGTTGAAGTACGTTTATTATACACGTGAGTATGTGTGATTCATCGGCGCTGTTAAGAGATTTTGATCTTATGCCTGGTCGAGCTGCAACTTGTTCGATAGTACCTAATACTTATTAAATACGAGTGGACGTGTTTACAACTAAAGGCAAAAACACGGAAGCTAAAAAGCTTTTTATTACTGCCATGACAATCAAAATATTGATTGATCTTATTGTAAAAATAATCGTTGATTTTTTACTCGACTCCTTACAGAAAAAATAAGAGTAGCTAGTAGTAGAGAGTACTAGTAAGCTGTAAAAAAGTGGGCTCTTTTGAGTTTGTAATGCTAGTTCCATGGGAACTAGCATTACAAAGGTTTTGGCAAAGAATATAATATAGTAGGTACTAACGTAGTTTTAGTTTTTTTTTGAAGATTTAATGGCCTTTAAGCCTAGTCTTGTTTTGAGGTACATCTTTTAATTTTACATTTTAAATAGTTCCCACAGTATTTTTTTTATATTTGAATATCGCAATATAGCACTTTTTTTTTGAGTAAATCACACAATTGGCGGCGGGAGGTATCACTGACATCTATAATGTCACTTGCCAACACTAGTCTGATAGGTGAAGTTTGGGCACTCGAATAAAATTTGATTCATGTCGGTGATGTCGACGTTACAGAGAGTGCAAATATTGCTGTTTATTATATTCAGTTTCTCAAGATGTGCAGGTACAGAGTAATGGCTAGATATCGGTCTATGGTTATGTTAAAATCACGGCTAGCTATCTTAAGCTCATGGTACCATGGTCTTATTTTGAAATTTTCTTGTATCCATCCATACCACTTTCCTTCGTCGTCGGTCATAGGTACTCTCACCACACTTTTGACATCTATGGCGCTGACCCCATATATGCAGTTTTGTCTGCTATTTCATTGCCAGAAATACCTTTATGTGAGGGGAACTCACTTCCAATTGTTATTTCATTGTTTTGTAACCAGACAAAATCTTTAATAAAATAAATAGTATAATCAGTTTTAAAATTAAAATTAATATGCTTTAGAAAAATAATAAGGCCTGATAATCTGATAAGATAAGAAAATATTTACAATATTTACACCACTTATTTCAAGGGTTCAAAAACTGCACATGACTCTGCTGTAAATATGGAACACTGTTGTTTTAGAACAAAGCTTTGAGCAATCTGTTTTTGTGGATCATATCGTATGTCTATCTCATATAATCATTACCTTTACTGCCATCAGCGAAGATTAAATAGTACTTGTTATTTTTTTTTTAATGCAAGAAAGTCTGAATTGTTATCAAAATACTTTGTTAAAATCATAATAGGATATATTATACTACTATATTATGTATATATTATATAGTATGTATGTGTATATGGTATATAGTATATAGTATATAGTATGTATGTGGTATTTAAATAGGCCAAAGAACTGTAATCAAAATGGCTTCTTACAATAGATTTATATAACACTGAAAGTTTTTTTGGATCTGCACCCCATGTAACACCAGCTAGACGTCTAAAAATGTTAACACCTTTCGATGCATTTCTAGATATATATTTAATATGATCTTCAAATGATAGTTTCTGGTTAATGTAAACACCTTATAATTTGTTTCAATAACCTCAACATTATAAGCAACATCAAATGCAGGTGTGGCTTTTCCAAATATCATGACACTACTTTTGGTTGGATTTATTTTCACATTTAATTTTAGCTGGTAATAATTACTGAACTGCATTAAACAAGCATTAAAATTTTCAATTGCTGCTGTTAGGGTAACATCTGAACTGTACAACACTTCAGTCTGTACTAACTGAAGTATTTACATTTTTAATATTCACATATTTACATATCTCCCATATAAACAAATTATACAACAAAGGCGACAATGTTGCACCTTGGATTGTTCCCTTAGATACAATTCTAGGTCCATGTAAAATATTGTTATGTTGAACATATAATATTCTGTTAGTAAGAAAAACATAAATCTATTTCCAGGTACAAGCATTACTCAGTATGCCAGGATCCACACTATCAAATGCGCCTTGCACATCCTAAAATACACAAACTGAGTGTAATTTATTACCATTTGCATTTTTCAGCTCATTTATGAGGGAAATGAAGCTGTCAGCACAACTCCGTCCTCTGCGGAATCCATATTGAACATGAGGGATGATAGTATTAGATTCTGTATACCAGTCAAGGCGAGACTTCACCATGTATTTTTAAATATCTTTCCAAGATGTGACGATAAAGAGATTGGACGATATGAACTAGCCTGTTCCGGTGATTTATCTGGTTTAAGTATGGGTATCACACATTGAGTTTTCCATTAATTTGACATTATCTTTTTACACCAAAGACTATTTAGAATGTTCAGAAATATTTTTTGTATGGTATCAGGTAAATATTTTATCAATAAATATGGGAAATCATCTAAACCAGGAGTAGTATTTCTCCTAGACTCATAAAAAAATCAGACCATGTAAAAGGATCAAATAGAAATCTTGATTGAGAATTTTTATTGTTAGAATTCAAATAATTTTCTTATAAATTCGGATCAACTAAATTGGAATTATCTAATAGTTTGTCTAAAAGTGGTTGTACAAATTCATTTCTATATGATTTATTACCAGATCTGAAACCCTTAAATCTTTTAATGAGATTCCAGATTTTACTGATTGGAGTAGTTCTATTGAAACTATTCCAACAATTCTTCTTTTCCTCCTTTATAGTACGCTTTTTTAGAGCATCTATTATTTTATAATTGATGTAATTATCTAATGTAGGATCGTTTCTGCAAAGTTTCAGTGCTTCATAAGATTTCACGATAGCTTGTTCATATATACTGATCCACCAAGGGCACCCCCTTGTCTAGTCTACTCTTGAAATTAGTTCTAGTAAATCTAGGAACTTTCGCTAAGTTTATCAAGCCGGCTACGAAATCTCGTAAGATTTTATTGGGTCCTCTTCACTAACCATCATTTCATGGAAGACTGAACTAGATAATTCTTTATACTTAGCCCAATCTGTTTTATGGTATAAAAATCTGTCACCAAACTGGTTGATTGGATATCTTTCAATGCACATTGTAATGTTTGTAATTGTTGGATAATGATAACTACCCATGGCATCATCATGTACAAACCATTCACAAAGTGGGGCCAAATGTGGACTAACAAAACTTACATCTATTGCTGCGGGATTGCGTGTGGGACAATTTACTGTTGTGAAGCTACCATTATTCTAAATGCATAAATCATATTCATCAATATATATTCATACAAATTTTGACCTCGACTTTTGGTAGACAGACATCCAAAAGCAATATGATATGCATTGAAATCACCTCTTATAAAAAGAGGTTTTGGTAAATCTCTTATAACGTTGCGTAATTTGTTCATTCTAATGGAAGGAGGACAGTATATACAGATAATTGTCAAAGTATACAACTTTGACAACCTTTTATGAATTATGATACAGAGAATACCTCTGTATCATAATTCATAAAAGGTTGTATTTATAACATTGTGTTTGAAATATGGTTTTTTGACTTACGGTTTAGTGGTAATAGGTTCGTTATTATTTTTATTACCTACTTGAACCAGAGTATGTACCAGGACCATAAGTACATCACTGTTTCCAATTATTTGAGATTTAATATCAGTACAGGTTAAAATGTAAATAATACATTTTTGAATGTATTATTTACACTATTTACATTTTTATTTACAGGGATGGGACGTGATGGCAAAGGAGGGAAGTTAACATATTCATTTGTAGTTGCAACGCTTGCATATGTAATTTTATTTTTCTTTTCTAAAATTTTCTTCATTTTTATTGGAGATTGCTTAGAAATAGCTAGATGAGTCCAACTGCAATTGATACAGCAAATCTCATTTGTTTTATTACATTAATTATAAAAGTGTTTGCCTGAACAAATTGAGCAACGCTGCTTGCCATTACAAATCTTAGCTGCATGATTAAATTTAAAACATTTATAACATTGTTGCGAAGGAGCAACATAATCAAATACTCTATAGGAAAATACGCCATAGTGTAGATTGTCAGGTAAAGTGTTTGATAAAATGTAATGTTAACAGTTTGTGTACCAATCACATCATGACCAACTTTTCTCATGAATCTTTTTACTGCAATTATTTCGTACGTAGATATTAAATTAGTGAATAGTTCTTTATTCGATATATTTGCCGGTACAAATCGTAAAATACCAGTTTTCTCAATTTGAGCAGCTTCGAGGAAGTTAATATTATTAATAAAATTGTTGGCCGTGTTATGTTGTTTGAAAATCCCAACTATCTTATTTGCGTTAATATGCCGTATTGCCATTTGCCACAACTCCTTTTATGTTTGAAAGTATACTATAAGATAAATTGGACTTTTATTTCCAAGTCTCTCCTGTGTGTTTTAACTTTCAATAAATACTTTATATTGTACTGTGTTGATAGAATTTTCAGAATACAGTTTCACCAAATTATAAGAGAATTTTCAGATTAACCAAATTATAAGTAACCAATTAAGAGTAATTTGGTTTGCGATAAGATAAATAGTCACGCTCACCACCTCCACCGCCAGCACTAGAAGCCCCCTGAGGATCTTCAGGAGGCCGTGGTCTTTTCTTTGAGGTATTTTTTTTTATTATTACTACTCTATACTAGCTTTTTCCCGCGGCTCCGCTCGCGTATATAAAGTATCCCACGGGAAATTTTGGGGGTAAAAAGTAGCCTATGTTTTAATCCAGAGCCTAAGCTACTACCATATCAAATTTCATAAAATTCCGTTCAGTTGTTTTTGCGTGAATGAGTAACAAACATCAATCCGTCCATATGTTAGCTTTATAAGAATTGACTTCTTGTTCTGACAGCTGACATTTGTTTTTATTATAATTAAATCAACGTTTTAAGTCAAATTTTGTGAATTAATAATTTGATATCGGTTTAAAATAAATGTTAGATTTCAAAAGTGATTTTTACCATAAAGAATTTGTGGATTGTTTATTCGATTTATAAGTCAGCCGGAAATATCAGACGATTTGTTATTGATGATTAAGAATAAAAATACATTTAGTAAAAATGTGCAACTATTTAAAGTATTTGTCTTATAAATAATAGTTTATTATTTTGTGCTATTTTAATAGAGTACAGATTTTTATGGTGAGTTTCAGTGGAATTTAACAAACACTCAACCGATTATGGAGGAACTATAAAAGGCCGTGCTTGACAGCGAACGGGATTATTACTCTATCGTCAGATCTCTCGAAGTAATTGGAAAAAGTGTTTTATTTTAAAGTGTAAAAGTGCTGCAATAATTACAGAGTGACTGTGTATCAAAAAAAGTATTATAATTAAATAAGTGTGTATCTAGTGTGATAAGGTGAAACAGTGAATAAAGTGGAACAGCGAATAAGTCGACAATTGTGGTTTCATTTATTTTTACAATTCAGAAGCGGTACGACACCAAGGAAATTCAATCCTTCGTGATATCTCACGCCCAAATCTGAAAGATGTCGACAGAACAAACTGAACGAACACCACGGAGCCCTAGTATTATATTAGGGCAATTATTAGGACGAAGGATCCCTAGCGTGGTGTTGGGGATACCAACTCGCAAGAACTCTGGCGTCTTGGAGAAGTCTTCAAGACGCAGCCGATCCACAACACGTGACAGGCCGAGTCATCGAGCAGCGGATGAGTACCACCATGATCACACCATACGCCACAGGAACAGAAGATCGCCTTCGTCTAATTCACATGTTAACAATCGAAGTCTCCGGTCCAGGTCCCGAAGCAGGTCAGTTACAAATCATTTTGAATATCGTGACCTTCGATCTAGAAACCGTAGCCGTAGCAGACGCGAATATCGTCGATTGGAAACTCCATCTATATATAATAACGCTAGATCACGTAGTCCAGTTCATTATAAACAGCCTTATGCCACTAGTGATCCTAATGTCGAGTTACTAAAGTGTATTAAAAATTCATTAGAAACTATTTCTATTATAAATTCACAAACTAAGGATAAATTTATAAGTATAAATATCCAAAAATAAAAAACCAAACTATATCTACTTGGTTAAGTAAGTAAAAGAATGCTCTGAGATTTATGGCTGGGATAGTAAACAGACAGCTCATTATGCCCTTCCAAAACTAGCTGGGGCCGTATTACAAGCTCTTAATTCCAGCCAGTTTACGCCATAAAACAAACTGGCTGGAATTTTCGTATTATAGTCACATGTTACCAGTCAGTCAGCAGTCACGTGACTCTTGACTTACTTCTGCATTGAAACTTGAGTGGTATTTTCGTATTATGACAGTACTTCTGACATTAGCTGGCTTGTATTTATGTCAAAAACTGTTTTAACGAAGCCGTTCAGTTTACGCTCAACTTCATTAGCTTTTATTGAATAGTTTATATTTTAGTATTCTCTTTTAATAATATATAGGTTAGGTTAGTAACGTAAAATATTGCTAAATTGAGCATAGAATTTAATTTATAAATAATTAATAATAATTTAATGATTAATAATTAAATTAATAATTTAATAACTTAATTTATAATAATTTCTCCCATAGAATTCAGTGTATCTGAGACGTCAGTCCACATGCGTTTGGAGTATTCTCGCGCCTGCGCCGATTTGTTGAATCCAACAGCTATATACCTGTGAGAATTCAAAAACTCCCACAAAGATTCTAGCTGGTTGAATGAAACCCGGCGACGACGCGAAAACACCTCCTGTGAACTAAACATGAATAGCCTTTGTTTCAGTCTAAACTAATATGTACTATGCTTAAATAAACTTTATATTTGATAAATAAAACACAAATAATACTTACGCCATTCCCGGTCAGATCAGTGTTGCCAAACTCAGATTATTTAAATTTGCCGCCTTTTTTCAGTTTCATTAATTGCTGGCCGAATGACCAAATCGAGCTGTAAAGTAGTTAAATTGGCAACACTGATTTCACTCCTGACAGGACCTCTATGCCGACGATCACTCACTATTCACTATTTAGAAACTCCGAGGTTATTGAGCTGTGAATTCCGTTTTCCAAAATCTTCGTAACCCTAATTGCGCCTTAAACAGCATACTCACGTACGGTCTGATCCAGCCCCGTGGCCGTGGACCGTGAGTATGCCGCTTATTTTACCGATAATTTTTTTAAGAAATAAGGTTTTTGGTAGAAAATAAGCACATTTTTTTCTTGAAATAGGTCTATACAAAAACGACGGCTATTTTACCAACTTAAACCATTTATTTTTTTCAGTCCATAAAATTTGCTTTAACTTTAACAATAATTATACATATTCTATGTATAGTTAAAAATATTTAGTACAAGTTTTCTGTTCGTTATTGGCTATTCACTTCATAAGTGCATGGCAAGAAAAAAACATACTGTAATACGTCAAATTTGACGTATCCGAATGTCACCTTCATGCTTTATTAAACCAGTCATAGACAATCAAACCAGGATGAATCCAGTCAGCATGAAATATCGTTGTAATACGAAAAAAGAACAAGGCACTTTAAGGCCTGAATTTTTGAATTGCCTGGAAACAAGCTGGTTTTTTAAAAGATCATAATACGGCCCGGTACGGCAAAAAGATGGTATGAAGGGCAACCGTCTTTACTACTTACATGGGAAGGATGGTCAATTAAGCTAATGTCTGCTTTTCCGTCTTACGAAAACTATGGTCATTTACTCTCTGAAATGTTATCAAAAAAAGCTAAATTTGGTGATGATCTTGAAGAATATTATTATGAAAAATTAAATTATTTAAATCGCTGCGGTATTACGGGTAGGAACGCTATCGATTGCATTGTTTATGGAATTAAGGATAGGTCAATACGGTATGGTGCAGAAGCAGTAGGATTTGAAGATGCTGATAAATTATTAGGCTATTTAGGAGGTGTTAAACATGAACGATTAGATAGGTTCAATAAAAAACCAATACGCTTCTTGAATGAAAATTCTCGTAAAGTAATAAAAAATGTAAATAATAGGGAAGTAAAGTGTTTTAACTGTCACGAAACGGGTCATATAGTATCAACATGTAAAAAGCCAATTATTAAATGTCAAAAATGCAACCGTGTTGGTCATGATAATCCCCAGTGTAATAAGAGTATCTGGGTAATGAACTCCAAAGTCAAAACCATATGACTAGATGAAAGTAGTAAGATAAATAAAGATAAAAAAAAATATTAAATCGGTTAAAGTTAATAACGTACAATTAACAGGATATGTAGATTTTGGAAGTCAATGCACATTGATTAAAGAGTCTGTTATGAATAAACTTACTTCATTTCAAACATGGCAACTAAACGATCTGTCATCGCTTAAGGGTTTCGGAAATACTTATGTTAGGGCCGTGGGTAAAGTTAACATTATGCTAATGGTGGATAATGCTAAAATTAACGTAGAAGCAATAGTTGTTCCTGATCATTATTTGAACTATGATTTACTAATTGGTCAAACTGCTACAGAGCAGCCACACGTGTGGATATTTAAGTCGAGCATAAATTTATTTATAACTGATAAACGAAATTCGGACGACAAACGTCTTGTTCTGAAGTCTTTTCAATCAATTACGGTAAACGGTTGTGCGTCAGTTAAGGTGTTTAGTAATTTAAATATCTTTTCAGGTACCATATTTGTAGAGAATGGTTATCGGTTAAACATTACTGTTGAGGTTGGTAGCTATGAAATAATCTTGGTTACTTAACAATAAATAATTATGAAAATAGGGAAGTTTAATTTATAAAAGGTCAGATTTTAGCTCGAGCTTTTGTTAAAGGCCGGGTAGTAAAAAAAAGATGTACATAACGTGAGACAGTTTATAGGACTTGCTAGTTTTTTCAGGAGATTTATTAAAAATTTTGGCGAATTAGCACGACCTCTCAAGTTTTTACTAAAGAAAAATTCTTCTTGGGTGTGGTCGCAAGCTCAAGAAGAATCATTTGAAAAATTAAAACATGCACTTATATCAAGACCAGTATTAGCACTATATGAAAACAAAATATGAAACTCAAATACATACGGACGCTAGTAAGCATGGTATAGGTAGTATATTATTACAGAAACAAACTGATGAACTTTTTAAACCAGTAGCTTATTATAGTAGACAAACATCTCCAGAAGAATCTCATTTTTCATCTTATGAATTAGAAATTCTTGCAGTTATTTCGGCATTAGTTAAGTTTAGGACCTACATCTTAGGATTAAGCTTCACTATCGTCACTGATTGTAACTCATTAAGAGCCACTTTTCTTAAGCGTGACATGATACCACGAGTAGCTCGATGGTGGAGCTTGATTCAGGAGTACGATTGTAATATAGTGTATAAATCGGGTAAAGGTATGATTCATGTAGATGCATTAAGCAGAAATGCGATGACAGAAAATGCTGGAATAATTAACAATATTGACTCTTGTAATATTATGACTATAACAGACGATTGGTTAGCAACCGTGCAAATGGAAGATAGTGAAATTCAACGAATTAAAAATATTTTGTCTAGTGAGGACTTTAATAATATTATAGAGGTACGCAAAAACTTCGTTCTAAAGCGTGATAGAGTATACAAATCACTGACAACGGATTAAGATGGGTGGTGCCAAAAGGCTGCAAGTGGCAAATATTTAAAAAAAATCATGATGAAATAGGACATTTTGCATTAGAAAAAACATTAGATAAAGTAAAACAAAATTATTGGTTCCCACGAATGCGAAACTTTGTAAAAAAATATATAAATTCTTGTTTAGAATGTGCTCACAATAAGTTACCAGCAGGTAAAAAGCAGGGTTTCTTACACCCTATACCCAAGGAACCTGTGCCTTTTCACACCATCCATATTGACCATGTTGGGCCATTTGTTAGATCAAAAAGAAGAAATTGTTATATACTTGTTATAATTGAATCATTTACTAAATTTATCGTTTTAAGAGCTGTTAAAAATACTAAAACTAATTCCTCTATTGTAGTTTTAAGAGATTATTTTGGTACATTTGCCGTACCAAAACGGTTAATAAGTGACAGGGGAACATCATTTACATCGGCTAAATTTAAAGATTTTATCAATGAATTGGGTATAACTCGCATTAAAAATGCCGTTGCTACTCCTAGAGCCAATGGGCAAGTAGAGCGATATAATAGAATGATTTTAGATTCAATAGCTTCTCAAAATCATGCTAAAAATGAAAAACTTTGGGATGAATGTCTTTTGCAAGTACAATGGGGGCTGAATAATACCATCAATAAAGGTACAGGTAAAGCTCGTGCAGAAATTCTATTTCGATTAAGATTAAACGGTGTAAGTGACAGTAAATTAGTTACTGGAATTAATGATGTCATGATTAATACAAATGTTGTAAATGTTAGTAGTGACACAATATCTAAAATTAGGGAGCAGGTAGATAATTATACTAAAGATTCACAAGAAAAACAAAAAAAACAGTTTAATAGTAGAAGAATAGCTCCCCAAAAATTTAAAAGTCGGGGAATTGGTCAGGGTAGAAAGGACTACGCATACGATAGGAAAAAGTAGAAAACTTTTATCAAAATGCTTTTACAAAGGTTTTGGATCATGACAGATATGAGATAGAAGATACTCCTATTACAAAGAAAGGGACATTAAAATATAGGGGCATATTTTCTATTGACAAAATATATCCCCTGGCTTTGTTTTAATAAAGATATTGATTCGGCAAGTGATGATGATGATTAATACTTTTAATTTTGTCTTATTACGTATGTAAAATAAATCAGTCATAAATATTAAATAAATAGTTAAGCTTATTTATTGATTTTTTGTTTTTACTTATTTAAAAATGTACTTTGTTTCATATTAATAATATTGAAAATGCATTGTTATTAAAAAAAAATGTTTATATAAGTATATAGATTATTAACATTGATTGTATCAGATTCAATTTGACTAGAATGCAAAGTGGCATTAATATTATCAGAATGCAGTGTTTTTTTTGATGTTATTAAAAGGTGACGTGTAATAGTTTTTTTTTATTAAAGATAAAATAAATAAATTATGTTTAAATCAATAAATATTATTATGTAATAAATTGCTTTTGATGTACAAAGAGTATAACATATTTTTTTTGTTATAGTACTAGTACAAAGTGTACAGTATTACTGAATACATAAAGTAGTGAAAAGTTCACTACAAAATGTGTTTTATAAGCAAAATGAAGCAAAGTGCACTGGCGCAAGGCGCACACATTGTTACGACCTAGTATGTGCAAAGTGTACGTATAATGTTACTATGACGAAGAAAGTGCAAGGTGCACACATTAATACGACCATGTTATTTCAAGTTGCTCATCATGTTAACTGGAATTTAAGGTATGGTAATTAATTATTATGTTCGCGAGGACGCGACATTTGTCAGGATGGACGAATGTTAGCTTTATAAGAATTGACTTCTTGTTCTGACAGATGACATTTGTTTTTATTATAATTAAATCAACGTTTTAAGTAAAATTTTGTGAATTAATAATTTGATATCGGTTTTTAAATAAATGTTAGATTTCAAAAGCTATTTTTACCATAAAGAATTTGTGGATTGTTTATTCGATTTATAAGTCAGCCGGAAATGTCAGACGATTTGTTATTGACGATTAAAAATAAAAATACATTTAGTAAAAATGTGTAACTATTTAAAGTATTTATCGACATTATTTATATTATTAGTATCGACTTCTTAGTGATTTCGCCCTCCCTATATAACCTGTATACTAGTGACATCCCCAAACACGCTAAGGTGCAATTAGCTATGTTCGCGGACAACACAGCCCTTTATTATTCCCACATACGAGCCTGTACCGCGTCAAAAGCCCTCCAGGAGTCAGTTACCGCTCTCGGTAACTGGTTCTCCAAATGGAGAATAGAAGTCAATCCCGACAAAAGTCACGCCATCCAATTCGATATTAAAAGTGCAATGAGGCGTACTTGCCCCCGTAAACTTATGAGCCCTATAAGCCTGCATGGCAACATAATCACACAGGTCACTCAGGTCAAATATTTAGGCGTAGTACTAAACAAGTCGATGACGTTTTCGAGTCAGTAGTAACAGATTACGAAAAGCGAAATTTGTACTCTACAAATTATATCCGCTACTTAATTCGCGAAGCAAAATGTCCCTAAGACATAAGCTTACATTGTATAAAGTTTGCATTAGAACGATACTCACTTATGCGTGCGTCTCTTTCGCACAGATAAGCGAGTCTCAACTGGACCGTTTGCAAAGAGTCCAAAACCGGTTTCTACGCATGGCAAAAGGCGCCCCCTGGTACATGCGTAACATCGACTTGCATAGGGACTGCGAAATCGTCACCATTAAAGCCTATATTAAGGAACTCGTAGAGAGATTCTTTGATAAAGGCAAAAATCACCCAAACCCCCTTATCAAAAATGCACTGGACTATGACCACGACGCACAAACCTTCCGACACCCGTACAAACGGCCTAAGCATATCTTAGCCGACCCCGTTGACCCGATCACAAAACACGTAACGTACTGTGTATAGTTACGTAAACACAAAACTCACGCACCCGCGAGATTAGTATCGCACCGGGGTCGACGCCGGCGCCTACCCCCAGGTCCCACACCTGACACGACTACACGTACAGACGTACAGACCGACCCTAACACGGGACCGGACCCGAACCCGAGTTCGAGTTCTCATCCTAGTAGACTAGGTACACTACTAAATAGTGCCCGCGACCGCGATATAGAGAGCTCTACCAATACCGCGAACCTGATCGACATTAGGACTTACGCGCGCGAGTCATCCCGACCGTACGCGGAAGGGGAGAGGGACGGCCCTCTCAGTACCGATAGCGATAAAAACGAGAGCTCCTCTATCGCGACAACTCGCACGCCGCTAGCTTCTGCTACCGCGCGCGAGCAACCTCACTCATCAGCGAGTGAGGAAGGGGTCGGACCCCTCAGCAGGAGAGACCCGCGTCTCCCCTGTCATAATAATAGCTCACATCCGTAGCTGTCCCCAAAATCCGGTCTGAACATCACCCGGGTGATGTTAGGGAGGGTCAAACCCTCCCATCGACTCTAACCAAATTAAACTAGCCACCAGGCTAGTTATAGTCCGACTTAGCTACAGCGGTCTTAACCCGACCCTTAGCATAGACCCGTTCGAAAAAAAAAAAAAGCGAACGGGATTATTACTCTATCGTCAGATCTCTCGAAGTAATTGGAAAAAGTGTTTTATTTTAAAGTGTAAAAGTGCTGCAATAATTACAGAGTGACTGTGTATCAAAAAAAGTATTATATCTAGTGTGAAAAGGTGAAACAGTGAATAAAGTGGAACAGCGAATAAGTCGACAATTGTGGTTTCATTTATTTTTACACATACATCCATCGATCCATCCTCACAAACTTTAACATTTATAATAATAAGTAGGATTTTGTTATTGTATTAGTTGTTTTGTACAATGTTTTAAGCAAATAAAATAGGTACAAATAAAGCGTATTTTTATTTGTTTATATATTTATTAAAATATGCGTTGGTGACCTATAAAGGGTGACCTACTCGTATCATAAGTCAGTTAGGCCAAATACTTGAAACAAAAAAAAATTGGAAATTTGTGTCCTGATTGTCGAGATGAACTGACGTTAATAATTCACGCCGTTTTTCTGCGATGCCTTAGTATTAATATTTTATAATTATAACTTTTACAAATTCGAAAGCAAACAATACCTAACCGTCAATCCTATAATGGAAGTTTGGCTCGACGCTATTTTTAAATTAGTTTTTAATATTTTGTTTATTCACACACTACAATATTTTAAATTGAATTAACACCAAAGGGTATATTACTATTATACTATTTGGAATGTAATTAATAATAGGATATGTTTAATACTTTAAAATGCAAGCTTTATGGTTAGAGTCTGATTTTTCTGCATAATAATTTTAACTAAAACAAGGAAATGCAAATCTCTGAAAATAACCCTAAAAAACCTCCCCCTTAGCGGATATTTCCCCAAATTTTAGGCAGAAATCCTGAGTTGGCAACCAAATCCGTGGTCTGCTTCGGACCGGAAATCCGTACGTGTACAATCGATGCTTGAAAATATTCTATCTACGAGGGCGGGTCAATAAGTCCGTGACTTTTGGAACAAAACACAGATTTTTTTATAAATAAATCATTTTATTTTTCAACGTAGTCCCCCTTGAGCTCTATACACTTTGTCCAACGCTTCTCCAATTTTTTTATCCCTTCCAAAAAATATGATTTGTCGAGGTCCTCAAAATAGGCCTTTGTTTGTGAGATGACTTCATCATTGGAGTCAAATCTTTTTCCACCGAGCCATTTTTTCAGGTTTGGGAACAAGAAGTAGTCACTCGGAGCCAAATCTGGAGAATAGGGTGGATGTGGATTGGATTCATAGCCCAATTCATGGATTTTTGCCATGGCAACTGCACATGTGTGCACCCTTGCATTGTCTTGGTGAAAAATAACTTTTTTCTTGGCCAAATGAGGTCGGTTTTTTTTTCAAATCCTCATTGAAGCGGTCCAATAAGTTAGCATAATATTCCCCATTAATTTTTCTTCCCTTTTGAAGATAGTCAATGTGGATTATCCAACGTGCATCCCAAAAAACAGTCGCCATAACTTTATTGGCTGAAAAACCCACCATGGCCTTCTTTGGCGCCGATTCACCCTTAGAAACCCACTGTTTTGACTGTTGTTTGGTCTCTGGTGTAATGTGATGGATCCATGTTTCGTCCACGGTTACAAAACGGCGCAAAAACTCCTCCATATTGTGATTAAACAACGCCAAACCTTCCTGTGAAGTTGTTACACGATTGCGTTTGTGGTCGACTGCGAGCAAACGCGGCACCCATCTTGCGGAAAGCTTTCTCATGCCCAAGTGATCATTCAAAATTGAAACCACTGAGCCATGCGAGATGCCTATGGCTTCCACAATCTCTTGTACTTTCAATCTTCGGTCGGCCAACACCATATCGTGAATTTTTTCGATTGTTTCGGGTGTAGAGACCTCAACTGGGCGTCCAGGACGTTCGGCATCTTCAGTGCTTGTACGGCCACAACGAAATTCAGTAAACCACTTTTTTACCATTGAAATCGATGGTGCAGAGTCCCCATAGTATTTATCAAGCTTAGCCTTGGTCTCGGTAATGGTTTTTTTCGCAAAAAATAATGCTTAATAAGCACACGAAATTCACTTTTTTCCATTGTTTCCTTAAGTTACTGGATAGTCTGATAAAGATAGCTGTAAAACAGAAACTAACTGACGCAGCAAGTTCAAATTTTGATAGGAGTCAACTGACAGATGCCTGTTGACAGGAGTAGTGTTGCTTTTTCAGTAAGGAGGTTAGAAATTCAAAAAGTCACGGACTTATTGACCCGCCTTAGTAGTATCTCTACTTATACAGAATGTCTCCATAGCAAAAATAGATATTCAAAAAATACGTTCGAGGACAGAATGAAATTATACGTCATAGTTCGAAATTTTGATATGGCACAACGTACGATGACGTCCAAATAACATTTGATTTTACGGCTGAACGTTCATTTCCGATTAACGTTCAAGTTAAAATCCCATTGAATATATCTTGTGTCACAACATGTAAAATTCCCGAAGCTCTACTGTCACGTAGAGTAAGTTTTAAACTATTTCAAATAAGTGCCGATGACAGTTGGCGGTGACCTTACTCGCACACGCACAACGTGTTCATGCGTCCCGCGCGCCTCCCGCGCTCCTACATTCAGTGCGGCTGCGTCACTGCGGAGGTGCGCTCGCGTGCGGGTAACATTTCGTGGCGTATCGTAATATTTTCCGCGACAAAACATTGTAAGTATTTAGTTTATTTTATTTATATGTTATTCCTTGGCTAGACAAAATATTATTTAACTATGAATTAATAATTTTATACTGAGAAAATGGATTATTTTATATGTTTTAGATGAATAAGCGCAAAATAAAACTGATGAGCATTTTCGATGATTCCGACAACTACCGAGGCGGATCCTTACCAAGATGATGATGGAGAATATGGTTCGGATAAAGATTTTGACCAACCAGGAAATACATCAGGTAGTGAAAGTTCCTATTCTATAATTTAACGACAGAAATCGTCAAATACTACTCTAAGGGTCAATCAAATTTGGTCGGCACTTTAACTCAGAAACTTGTTACCTTTGAACCTAGTAGCGATGAAGACGACATACGATCTGTTGAGAGTGATCATTCGCTCACTGTGAACTCACCATCACCTTAAGCTCCTACCTCATCACGTTTTCAAGAGGAGGGTTATGACTCAAGTTCCTCAGAAGAAATTTTTCCTCTAGCCAAACGGTTAAAATTGGTTAAATCTCCAACAACCATCGTACCGACTGTGAATCAAAGTTCCAATGAAGTAACTCTACCGGAACCTGAAACTATTAAACCTCCTCAATATGTGGCTTCATTGTCAAATCTGAATAACCATTCTTCACACAACAACTCTCAAAATGAGACATTGGGTTTGTCGACTTTATCCCTAATTTCTAATGTCTTGGCTGAAAACTGTGATAAAACAACCTACCGCCTTTATTCAACGAATCTCAAAATGTGTTGGCTTTAGATAATTTAACATCTGTCGTTGCTGAAAGCTGCCAAAATGAGATAGTCCAAGGAGATCAGATGTGTTCCAGCCAACCATCTAATACTCTGCAAGATATAACTACACCTATAGAAGATTGGACAATAACTACAGCGCCTATACCAGAATTCAATTTTGATACTGATACTGTGGAGTTCACTATAGATAATAGCACAACCGTGTTGGATGTATTAAACCACCTGTTCCCACCTCTCATTTTAGATTATATTATTGAATGCACTAATGCGTATGGGACAAATATGTGTCAAACAAATCGACCGAAAACTAGGCACAGCCGTTCTTACACATTTAAATTGATAGACAGAAATGAGATGTTGCAGTTTTTAGGACTGTGCTTGCTTGGTGGCCAAGTCAGTGTACCCACAAAGCGAAAACTTTTTACTTTGTCAGACAGTTTATATTACCACACTGTTTTTGTCTCCTCGATGTCAGGACGACGTTATGAACAATTGTTAAGGTGCCTATGCACAGGGCCTTTAGGTGCAAAGGGCAAAGATAAAATAATGGAATTCATGGACGTTATTATAAGGAATTTCCGAGCGTGCTACTCGCCGAAAAAAAACTTTCTTTAGATGAGTTTGATTTTTAGATGAGAATGGTTGTGATTAAGTAAGAAAAGATTGTACCTAAGATTGAAAAATTATTCTTATAGAAATACATTGTTGATTTTCGTATTTTGAATTTTATTTGCATTTATTATTTATTTATTTACACGTGCTTTATGATAAAACGTTAGATACCTAGAACATATACTGACGTTGTTATACAGGCATAATTTTCCATCTCAATATGACATGAGAAAACGTGTTGAAGCGTCGGCATAGGACGTTGTAACGTAATGATGTGGTTGTCTCAAGACTAAAAGTGGCAGAACGTTATTTCACGTTCGACGCATCCATACGTTGTGATGGTACTGCTTGTCACCAACATAATATGATGTGCCAGAATGTATATACACGTTGGACGTGATGACACGTTGTGTCCGTACACGTCTAGTTAATTTTACTTTTAATGACGTAACGTATTGATACGATGACGTGATAAAACGGTTGTGTCATGATATTTATAAAACAATATGTTTTCATGGGACGCTACGCACTCATACGTCGTATAATTTGTATGGACATTTACTGTGCCATTTTGGTATACAGTCTCAAGTGATAGCGTCCTCGAACGTGTTAGGCCAAATACTTGAAACAAAAAAAAATTGGTAATTGGTGTCCTGATTGTCGAGATGAACTGACGTTATTAATTCACGCCGTTTTTCTGCGATGCCTTGGTATTAATATTTTATAATTATAACTTTTACAAATTCGAAAGCAAACAATACCTAACCGTCAATCTTATAATGGAAGTTTGGCTCGACGGCATTTTTAATTTTCGTATTTAATATTTTGTTTATTCACACACTACAATATTTTAAATTGAATTAACACCAAAGGGTATTATACTATTTGGAATGTAATTAATAATAGGATGGTATTATTATAGCATGCTTAAGATGTTTAATACTTTAAAATGCAAGCTTTATGGTTAGTCTGATTTTTGTGCATAATAATTTTAACTAAAACAAGGAAATGTAAATCTTTGAAAATAACCCTAAAAACCCTTAGCGGATATTTCCCCAAAATTTTAGGCAGAAGCCCCTAAGTTGGCAACCAAATCCGTGGTCTGCTTCGGACCGGAAATCCGTACGTGTGTTACTGCTATTAGTACAATCGAGGCTTGAAAATATTCTATCTAGAATCACTTATACAGAATGTCTCCAAAGCAAAAATAGATATTCAAAAAGCATAATCAGTATTCGATTCTCGTTCCAAAAATGTATTTAAGACTGAATATGTGACCTTAAATATTGACCAGATCATTCTATAAGATCCTATTCATAACGCGCGGCTGATTTTAGATTACAAATTTTTTTAGATATGCATACTGTCATTACATAAGTAATATTTTCGTTTAATGCTGGATTAAACATTTCATTCCGATAAAAATACACCACAGGGTGTAATATAAATACACCACAGGGTGTAATATAAATACACCACAGGGTGTAATATAAATACACCACAGGGTGTAATATAAAGTCTCATCTGAATACAAAGCCTTAATAGTCAATAGGCAGCAAGTGCTAGACATAAATAGGCTGAACATTAATCTAGATCCAACCAAGAATCTAGAAAAACCTGTAAGCCGGTTGGCCGGGAGTCGGCGGTAAAAATAGCGCTCATATAGCAAGGTCTCGGTCTCAACTCTCAATGACTGACAGTTTCCGTGGGAAAGGGATATTGAAATTTGCGTTTGACCTTCCTATTTGCATGATAACTGAAGATTTGATTTAGTTTCATTTTTCACGTTTTGCACTTACTCGATCACAGTACCAAGGTAACCTGAGTAGCTAATAGGAAACGGCGGTCTTTCCTTTAGGAACCTCTCGCGGATTGGCTTAATAGTAAGTTTTTATGCGACCGAATTCTCAAATGCGTCTTTAAATGGAAGGCTCCTTAAATCACAGCATGTCATTGTTGGTTGTCTTGATACAATAACAAAGACATCATGCGACTATAATTTGGGCGTAGGAAACCCCCCAATGTTTTCTTCTACCACTTAAGCGTCATTAGTCTTTAACAGACAGAAAATGTGTGATTGTTTTTAACCGACTTCCAAAAAAGGAGGCGGTTATACGTTCGGCTGTATATATATGATTTATATAGATATATGTAGACCGATTTTCAATTTTTTTTTATGTAAAGGGTATAATCCCAAGTTGGTCCTGTTGTTACCAAAGTGGTGACACCTGATTTGAACTCCTCTTTCACCTTCCCAATTTGCTTCAAGTTTTATCACTACACTGCAGCCTGCAGCTAACTCGGACGTGGTTTGCGATGGATCCGCTTCCACAATAGCCTTCAATTCTTCATTATCAACTTTGGTTCCCGGCCGAACACGGTGCTTGTTCTGCAGGTCGAAATTTCCAAAACGAAAACGTTGCAATCGAAAACGCACTGTGTCTTCTTTTGCGACACCGCCGCCATACACATCATTAATCCTTCGAGCTGTTTTTGCAGCGCTGGTGTCACGGTGGAACTCGTACTCGAAAATAATACGATATTTCAAGTTTTCCATTTTGTAAACAGAGTCACGCAAAGAAAAAACCAAAAGAGGAAAAAACAAATGAATTACGGTTTTCGAAACACAAATGCATGAGTAAATAGCGTAATATACATTTGAAATTGGAATTCCTAACCAAAGAAGATATATTTGAGATCAAAGTGTGGCGCCAGTACGACAAAACGCCAATTTGATATGTAAGGACTTAATATTTATCTACTCAATATTCATAATTTTACAACAACACACATCAATTTTACACAACTAACAGCTAACTTAAAAGTGAGTTCTATTTTCAATATTGTTTTGTCAGGATGTTGTTCGGGCTGGTACAGACTTCAAAATTATAAAGATTGAGTAGAGAAATAGTTAATATTTAAGCCAAATTTTAAAGATTCCCCTTTATGATTATACTTTGGATGTCGGTTGAATTTTTTGTTTATTTTGTGATTCATGCCCCAGGGATGTAGCTCGTAGCTAGCCCCCGAAATACGGCCAATTGCATGACTCTATGTGTAAACTCTATCTCTACGCGCTCTGGTAAACTTTATTAAATAACAGAGTGACACATATCATGATTCCTAGTCCAAATTTCAATTAACATAGCTATTAGAACTAATCATTTCGTGGAATATGTTTTCAAGGTTACAGGTAACCTTTCCGTATTTCCGTATTTTATTATTATCATAAACGTTTCAATATAATTATATCTGTCAGGTTGTAATAATAAGTTACATAACCAGCGCGACTCACACTGGTCCCAAAGTAAAATAAATGGGACATTAAGAATTTTCGGATCGAAGGTCAACGGATCAGGCTGATCTTTTTTTTTGTAGACAGCTGATGCAATTACAAGTCACTTTTATAGATGTCGTTTTTTTCAAATATGCCGTATCTACAGAGATAATTTTTTTTTTTTTTTTTTGTATGGACGAAATCATAATTTTGTCATTTTAGTTCAAGATTTAAACGTATTCAACATAAATTATAGCACAGCTTATAGAGGGACTCTTGTCGTACATTTTTGTCATAGACACTCAACTGCGATTTTTGCGCCTTTTAGAGCTACAGGTACTTTATTTTTTTGGCCAGCGGATGAGGCTGTTTTTTTTTTGTAGCATCTGATGCAATTACAAGTTAACTTTTATAGATGTTGTTTTTGTCAAATATGCCTTATCTACAGATAAAAAAAATATGAATTATTTTTTGTATGGACGAAATCATAATTTTGTCATTTTCTTCCAAGATTCAAACGTATTCAACATAAATCATAGCACAGCTTATAGAGGGACTCTTGTCGTACATATTTGTCATAGACACTTAACTGCGATTTTTGCGCCTTTAGGAGCTATAGGTACTTTAATTTTTATTGTTTTGTATAATTCATTTTCGCGTATTTCATATGGATTTTAATAAATATTGTTAAGGATAAACAAATAATAATGTTTTCTTTATTGACAAGTAAAGTAACTCTTACTAATGTCTTATTCATAAAAAATCCTATATATACTTAAACTAAACAAATTAAAGTAGAAATCTCAAAACATGTACGTACAGGTAAATTATTTTATGACTCATCCAGTTTGCAAACATTGTTTGGTAATGACTCATTGCCTAAATACCTCTATACTTGGAATTTGTGCTCTGTTTTGTTATTCAGCGCTAGCGAACGCTTCGAAAACGCTAAATAATAAATAGGCACATAGATTGCAATTCAAATTTTCCCTTCGTACTTTTACGGGCTTAGGACCGTCAAAATACAAACTTATATGATTATATAGGTAATGTATTAAGGCGTACTTAAAAAATTTGAATTACCTATAAGGTTTACATACAATTATTATTATTTTTTATTATTTAACATACAGAACATCAATTAATATTAAACACCTTTACACCATTAAACCTATAAAGGTATGTCTTGGTACTAGACATTCCTTTTACAATAAATAACTTTAAAATTAAGAACTTAAATAAACTATGAACTTACAAACTTAAATAAACTAACTAATACTTGATTAGAATGTTATTTATTGTAACGGATCTTGTGGGGGGTTATTTCCAATATCAACGTATACTTCTTCCATTTCAGTAACTTCTATTCCAAGGTCGTTGGGCGAATCATCCTTGAGAAGATTTTCAGGTTCTTCGAACCTCTGCTGCTTTTGAATTTTAGTGAACTTAGGTCTGATGTTCGTAATGTACGGATCTGAGCTGATTAATAACTGGTGTATAATGTCTTCGTTTGTTTGAATTCTGCCTATCTTTCTGGTATGCTTTTCTCTGACTGAACGAATGTCTTTATTTCTTGCTTCTGACGCTTCTTCGGACATCATACCAATTGGGATAAAAGAAAAGTGCTGGCAAATGTCTGCACCATTCACTAAAAGTTTATGTACACTTGAAGGCATTTAGTACCAACAGTAATCCCTGACATAAAGTTCCGCTGTTTCTCTGCAATAAATTCTAAATCTTTCAATATCAACATTTCTCCCAGAAGATATTGCCTGAAAAATTACTGCTAATCTCTTTATTAAATCACTGTTTACTCCCGTTATCTCTGATGACCTTTCGTAATCTTTAAAAAACCGCCGAGCTGTATTGCCGTCGTTTGTTGTCCCAAAGCCTTGTTTGACGATATCAATCATTAAACCAGTTACAACAAAAAACTCATTCTGCGTCAACTCTTTTCTTGTTTTTCGTAGCAGTTTGTTCTCACCTCCTCGAGCCGCCCATTTTTTTAAATCTAAGTTGTAAGATATATGCAAAATACATTCCATGCATCGCATCCACATGTGAAGGAAAGATAAACCATAATTGTACATATCATCGTTCACTGGTTTGTTAAAAATGTGGTTCAAGTTGTTCATGTCTTTCGGAGTTGTTAAGCATATGTTACAATTGGCTGCAGAATCTGTCTCAGAAAGTGCTGTGCATACTTTGCCATCGATCATCGTCATATGCAACTCATGAAAAACTTCAAATTCGCCATTTAATAGTTTCGTTGGTATAAGGTTCTGAATTTCTTCTTCTATTGTTGCTTCTACTTGCTGAATATATTCTTTTGTTTCTTTTTTGAATTCGAACATGATTGGTCTACAATAGCTTGTTGACGAAGGGAGCGGATTTTCCCATACTATGACATCGTCACTCATAAGGCGAAGTGGTACAAACGTAACCATAAATACAGAAGATTCTTTGAATCAGAAGAACTTTGCGACGAAGCTCCATCACAGCCCCAATTACTCACTAGCTTCAAAACACCACTATTAATATTCGACCCGGTCACTTTCACAATCTTCTCAGCTGTTAAATCTAAAACTGCTTGTAATTTAATTTTCGCTCCTGATTCTGATATGGTAATATCTTCCTTAGCTGGATAACATTCTTTCTTCTTTAACAGTAACTTATGGTAAGATGGAAAAGCCGCTATGCCATTTGTATTTAAAGTAGACCTCAAAGTGAGATACTGCCATTTTGATAAACTTAATGCAGTGACAAGGGCTAGAGTTTCTTCCTCAGTAACCGATTGATTACAGTCTTTGAATAAAAAGTCACTTACTTCTTGCACTTTTTCTGGCTTATTAGAGAGGCACTTAATAACTTGAGCACAAACGGTTCGCCCGTTTTCTTTCAGTTTTGTAGCAAGAGCATAGAACAGTTCTTCTTCGAAATGCTCCAAAAGAGAGAAAGAACGTTTTTTCTTCTGTTTATTTGATAAATCTTCAAATGGTCTTTTAGTTCTTGAGCTAGGGGTATTTGTGGCAGCTTCTGATGTAGATGCACCCGCTTCCTCTCCATATGATAAATTATGCTCTTCTTCTACTTCTACGTCCTCTATGGTATATTCTGGATCAAATAACATAGGGAAATTCACAGAAGTAGAAGTTGGCCACACAATTTTAGACTCCAACCACTTTTTGTTCTTAGTTGATTCACCAAAGTGTTTGTTCCTACTTGATTCTTCCCATCTTCTAGCTAGGTTTGACGTGTAATTTTGGCAAAACTTTTTGATAATACTGAGCTCTTCATTTAGAATTTCACTTAGAATATATTTAATAATGGTTTGAAACAATAAATCACTATTTTTAAGGCACCCACAATTTTTTAAAAATTTAAAAATATCCAAATTAGTTACAAACGTAGCCATCTTGGTAAAAAAAATACAAAAATAATTATTTCTATTGGCATTAAAAAAAAATGGTGATAGTTGATGAAAAGTTGTTGTTTTTACGAGCACAAGACTCGTAATTAAAGAAAACCGATCACGCAAGCCTCATATTACTTCAAGTAGTGGGGGTAATTAGACAATGAGTTATAAAAAAATGCTTGCAATACGGATGACTCACGCAATTCCTTCGAGCCCCAAGCGGTCGCATGCGACTGCGATAACAATAGAAAGGCTATTGTGTCTCGTTTTTCCACGATCGAAGAAATAATTTACATGTACAAACACGTTTTGAGATTTCCACTATTGTTAATACATTAACTATATTTAGTTTATATAAGTTTGTGTTTTGACTTTCCGAAGTCCGTAAAAGTACAAAGGGAAAATTTGAATTGCAATCTATATGCTTATTTGTGATCTAGCGTTTTCGAAGCATTCGCTTGCGCTAAATGACAAAACAGATCCCAAATTCCAAGTAATGGAGTAATTAGACAATGAGTCATTACCAAACAATGTTTGCAAACTAGATGAGCCATAAAATAATTTACCTGCACGTACTTGTTTTGAGATTTCTACTTTAATTTGTTTAGTTTAAGGATATACATATAGGCTTTTTTATGAATAAGACATTAGTAAGAGTTACTTGTCAATAAAGAAAACATTAGTATTTGTCTATCCTTAACAATATTTATTAAAATCCATATGAAATACTCAAAAATAAATTATACAAAACAATAAAAACTAAAGTACCTGTAGCTCCTAAAGGCGCAAAAATCGCAGTTAAGTGTCTATGACACAAATGTACGACAAGAGTCCCTCTATAAGCTGTGCTATGATTTATTTTGAATACGTTTGAATCTTGGAATAAAATGAAAAAATTATGATTTCGTCCATACAAAAAAAAAAATGATTATTTTTTATCTCTGTAGATACGGCATATTTGAAAAAAACGACATCTATAAAAGTGACTTGTAATTGCATCAGCTGTCTAAAAAAAAATCAGCCTGATCCGTTGACCTTCGATCGAAAATTCTTAATGTCCCATTTATTTTACTTTGGGACCAGTGTGCGACTATCTAATAAATTATAATAATAGCTGCTGGCTAGCTGACCCCGACAGACTGTGTTCTTTACTATAAACGGGAATAAACAGTACTACAGTGTAGATAGTAGGTATAAGTATGGTATAAAATTAAGTCACTCAGTTCCCTGTTCGCTTAGATGTTTTAAACTAAGCAACTGATTATAATGCAGTTTTCAGCAATGGATAGATGATTTAACAGGAAGCTTTATATGTATAATACATCCGTACGAAGCTGGAGTGGGTCGCTAAGATAAAACAATAAAAACGTCCAATTACTGTCAAACCCCCACTCCTGGGTGAATGTCGCCACACTAAATAAATATCAGCGTGGCCAGAGTCTGAGAGAAGAAGCAATTAACTGAGATAGGTTTGAAATCTGTTGGTTGGTGGGGACACTGCCCATACAGTTTTTTGCATGGTCCTTTGAAATGAAACTGAATACTCAAATGCTTTTTAAATTAAGACGCTCTCAAGTTACATTCTACCTCATTCTGTCTAAGTAGAGACGGTCACAGCCAGAGATTTATAGTGCTCCTATCTTTATGAAACTTTTGTGAATGCTACTGATCGTGCATATTTCTATAACAAATGGGTGTTTATTTATGTTTGTGCACGTGAATTATTTTGAACAAAAAATAAAAACTAACATCCAAAGTAATAGAAAGAAGTTTTCTCATGGATGCCATAGTCAGAACTGGACCAAATTGAAATGCACCAGCTTTCAAATAAAAAAAAAGAATCATCAAAATCGGTTCACCCAATCGAAAGTTCAGAAGTAACAATGAACAAACAAAAAAAACAATCGAATTGAGATCCTCCTCCTTTTTTGAAGGCGGTTAATAATATAAATAAAAAAATCTAGCAATTTCAAAGAAGCTTCGCCTCAAAAATGTAAATTTGTACAGTTCAAAACTATATATTATGTCACCGTAAAATTGTAAAAACCGTTTGATTGTAATATAACTAGCGAGATTATAAAAATGTCAAAAGATTCTTTGCGATATATTATAATGTAAGTAACGAAAATAATGCGTTAAATTGAAAGCAGAATGTTCGGGTTCGCAATCTTCCGACATTTTACAATCTCGCTAGTCATATTACAATCTAACAGTTTTTACAATTTTACGGTGACATATATACATCGCTGTTCACAAGGTTTATTTAATCGACAAAGCTAGGCTAGTATTTCGTCACGTTAGCGTGGCGTCATCGTCAATAGAAGGGCAAGGCCGTTCGTCACAGATGGCAGTGACCGGTGACGCTGTTACGACAGTGTGACGTGTGACAAAACAATGACAATTGTGCTTGTGTAAATTGTGTAAATTAATTTGCGTGCAAGGCATTAGGTACTTAGGTATACGACAGAAGTTTACCTACATACAGCTAAGACTAATAATGGTAAAGAAGTTTTGTCTACTGTTTCTTAGGTGTAAATAATAAAGTACTTGCATCTAAAAAAAAATTACTACCTATATAATAATTTATTACCTATATTTTAGTTTTCACCATAATTCAAATGCATGAAGAATGCTAAAATTAAGAAGAACTTACTTGAGGTAAGTTCTTCTTAATTTTACACAAGAACTTACTTGAGGTAAGTTTTTCTTAATTTTTTGAGGCACATTCTCGTAAACTCACAGACGATAATCGCACAAGAGCTAAAATAAAACTGATCGTCGTTTCTGGCACGTACAGTCGCGTCGAGAGTATTCCACGCCTTGTAAATGTACATTCCTGGGATAGGGACGTACGACTGGTTCATCAATATCGATGGTTGTATTCGATAATTTTTGCTGTATCTTGTATGAGATTATGAAGGACATTGACCGTATCTGGTGACAACGCAGCTGAACAATACAGCAAAAGTGTATTTTGATTAAGTTAGGATTCTAATTTATTTTCGTAAATAAATCTCAATCGTAATGTTGTCAAAAGAAATGTAAGCTCTTACATCCTTTCTATATATGAACATAGGATCTAAAATAAATCATTATTTTAATTTATTCTACAAGAATAATAGCTAATCAGTTAACAATAATAGAATACTAAAACATTTGAATTATAATTTATAATAAAAAAAATTGATTATATGTAATTCAAATTCAAACTTGTTATTCAGTGTCATCGGATATTTTGGGTATATGATCTACTGCTTATGTAAAGACATTTAGGCAGAAAAGAATTTAAAAATTTCGAATAAACTATATTATACTATATAAAATTTCATTGCACTCTCTAATGCGCTGAGGTATATATATATATATATATATATATATATATATATATATATATATATATATATATATATATATATATATATATATATATATATATATATATATATATATATATATATATATATATATATATTATATTTACCTATTATTAAACCATTGATATCGATATTTCTAGTTTTCACAACCCTTCAACCGTTTGCTTGCGCAAGTAACTTTCGCTGTGTTGCTAACGGATGGTTAAGTCTGCAGAGTGATTAGTTATTCAGCCTGGAAGGTTAACCGGTACATCACGTGCTGACCATTGAGTTAGGCTGGGACTATATTGTCCGGAATCCAGTAGGCCGGGGAAAATTCAGAGCATTGAAAATAGAACTCTGCTCTAGTAAAATAGAGCTGAAAATCGAACACAAAAGTGTCGAGTCAAATGTCAATGTTATATATGAGAGCTCGACACTCGACGCTTCGATTTTCAACTCTATTTATTGCATTAGTGTAGATTTCTATTTTCAGTACCTACTCTGTTTTTCCGGGCCCGCTGGATGTCGTAGCAATTAGTGTCCCAGGCCCTAGGCCTTAGGTTGGCTTTGCAGATTTAGGTATGCGGTTAAGGTTAACTTCTAACAAAATAGTGGAAAAACATTGTTTTAATAAATAAATAATAAATAAAATAAAAATAAAATATTTCAGACCAAGTCCATATGGTTAGTCAGTACAAAAAGTTAAAAAATTACAAAACGGAATATCTATCATATAAAAATGAATCGCTAAATGTGTTGGTAAGCGCATAACTCAATAACGCCTGGACCAATTTGACCAATTCTTTTTTTTTAATTTTCGTTGAAGTTCAAGGATAGTTTTTACGGCGAGAAAAATTCTAATAATTGCCGGAAAAACCCTAAAAACAGCCCTTTTCTTTTTCCCATACAAACGTTTTCTAACTAAAACGTAGAGTCAATTTGAGCTTTATCGTTATTGCATAAAGTTCATATTATATTACAAACACTCACTGTTGTCTAAGCAATGTAGGTGTGTTCCTAACGTCAATGAGTCAATTTGCACTTTATTACCGCTGTACAAAGTTCAAATTCAATCATATCTATCAAAACAGTGTGCGTGTGTGCGTTGGAGCACAGAATACATCGTTGGAGGATTTAATGTCGCCTTCCGAAACTTTTTGGTCGGCTTCGCGATATTATTTCTTTTGTTTTAAAATGCATCTTTTTTCACGTCATGACATCAGTTAAACACAAACCGCGTTACCAAAAGTGTTTTATTATATTAATATCCCTATTTTACATACATAAAACATTGGTACGGCTTAAAGGATTTGACTCCAAGTCATATCAAATTTAAAAAAAGGTGGAATTTGAAACAACATTAAACTGTCGATGTCGATTTGCCGGTGTACAAGAAAAAACTTTGTACTCTTTTTACATTATGCAATGGTAGGAGTTTGCACAGTTTAAGGTTGTACGGAGAAGGAGTGAACTGCACAAATATTTTTATAATAATGCTTATAAATATCTTACAGATAAATAATTTATTATCTAATACAGATAAATAAAGATGAAGTGTCTGTTTGTAATTTCAAATTAACAGCTTTTTACTTAATGCATATGAAAGTTTATTCGGTACTTACAAAAAATACCCCTTATTAAAATTTTTGTCTGTCCGTCTGTCTGTCTGTCTGTCTGTTTGTTCCGGTTAATCTCCGAAACGGCTGGACCGATTTTCAAGGGATTTTCACTGGTAGATAGCTGATATTATAAGGTCTAACATAGGCTACTTTAATTTTAGGGTTCCGTTTAAAAAACTAGGGTTCCGTTTCCGTTAGTTCTATGCAAACGAAGTTGCGGGCATCAGCTAGTATAATATAAAAATTGAAATTACAAACGGAGCCGCTGGCTGTGACCCGCACTACTTCAGCGCATGGAGTTTAATCAATCGCTGCAGCAGTGGCGAGTCCCAGCGGCCCGCTATGCCCCCTGCGCGCACCAGGGTGTTGCGACTGCCGCGCGTGCGCCGCATAATGGAGGCACAGCGCGCGCGCAATATGGCCGCGAACCCCGCCGTGCTCGACTCCGTGAACATGGTAGAATTTTAATCCATCGCTGCATCATATACTAACAATAATCTACTAACAATTATTAATATACTAATACATACATAATACAAATTAGGTAGAAAAATATTTTTAATTTTGTTTTTTACCTGACTACGGCGAAGCCAAAAGGAAGGGTAATGATTTTGGCAGTCTCTGTATGTATATATTTAACGTTTAAAAACATCTTTATCATCTTTACATTAAGCTTGGCACGATTTCACCAGGAAATATTCATAGTTGCGAATGTGTAAACGAGTTTATAGCTTATGTAATGTAATTACTGGCGATTGGCAGTGGAGCTGTTTAACTCATCTATAAGTTTCGTTGATCGGTAAAACCACTTCTCTACTTACAGGTACAGTCCGTTCCGACTTCAGAAATATTTTACCTCTGAAAATACCTTTATGCCGGCGACATAAGGATCACTCATAGAAACTGCGAGGTAATAATTAACTCTGAACGAACTATAAAACCGGTTTTTATTTGGTGCAAATTGTTATATCAGACCCTAGCATATAATTGAGAGGACACGCGACAAAGCTTTTCCACCGAACGACATAGCTATGATGCGCTAAAAGGCGATCCCGGGGGGCTATGACAAAGTACTTTATGGGAAACTAATTCTTAATCCTTTCGACTATAAGTGTCATAATTCGTTTGTATTATAATAATACTAGCATTTGCCCACTGCTTCGCTCACGTGGGTCTTCGTGGCAAAAAATTTTTGCTACCTACTGCAATATAGTAGTAGCACAGAGTAAAAATATATAGGTACTTATAATAAATTTTCCCACGTACTTTTTAATTTTAAGATATCTCCTAGATGAGGATAATTAAATTGTATACGTCTAAATAGCTTCTGAATAGTTAACTTTAACTACATTCATTCTAATAATATTTTTAAACCCATTTTTTGAATGGGTATAGTAACCTTAAAAGATAGAGATATAATATATGCCATCGCGGACTTTTTTGTAGACCTATAAAAGAGAAACAATCCCACCATACATTGTTTGTTACTTATCTCCAACGGGTTAGGTTAGGCAGCGTTTTCGATTAAAGTTCCCAGACGGCTTGATTTTTTCCGACACCTTCAACAATTATCGTCATAAATCAAACAATTTCCACAAAACCTTAACAAATTATATTATCAACCGACATTTACCGACATAGTGGTTCCTAAGTATATAGGTTCCTAAGGAGGACCACTCTGTCGGTAAATGTAAACGGCATGAAAATCATTTCAGTAGTTTTTGAGATACTTAAGTATCCTATGTCCGTCTCCTGGTTCTAAGCTACCTCCCCACCAATTTCCACAGATTTCAGTAAAATCGGTCCAGCCGTTCTTGAGTTATAAATAGTGTAACCAACGTGAGTTTATTTTATATATATATCAAACTGACATGTCATTGACAATTGTTTTATATTGCTAGGGGTATCACTTAATAATTGCGAGGAGATGCGACAAAGTTTTAAGCTACTCTACCGAACCACAGAGTTATCATGGAATCTATCACTATCAGGGAATCCAATTCATAAGCTGGTTGACTATAGTCAATTCGTTCGTATTATAATAACAAACTGACATGTCATTGATAACTGTATCATGAGTGCATGCCGACATTATACCATACCATAGATTGATTAATCATTGGTCTCGCTGGGCGCTCTACCAGATGGAGCTGACGTGTTTGTCGAATATACTCACCTGACCGGCTTACCCGAGCCAGTCATATTTAAAGCTTTATGACAGGTGTACATCCCGAATATGTTATTCAATTTTAGTTTTAATAGGAAAAAATGCCAGGTTTCGTAGTGAAACTATGTAAAAATAATTCGACAACAAATAAGAAGCACACTGGGATCATCAGTAAGTATAGTATAATTGAAATATCAACAAAAAATTATATGAACTCAAAACGCCATTCAGTGTTGCCGCGTATGCAAGAATCAAGTTCCCCGTGGTTGATATTTTTATGATCTGAAATGATTGTCATTGTATTTTATTATAATATATACTATTTAATTTATGTAACATAGTTATTTTGATTCTATCCATGGAACTAAGTAACTATTCCCCAGATTTATAGGTCGAAAAATATAAAAAATATATGAAAACTTTGCAGTTAAATATATTATGTGTAATATAATCATATTTTTATTTTTCTAAAGAAGAAGCCCATAAGAATAATATATTGATATATTAACTTTTAATTATTTGTTAATCCTACTATTCTACTACTAGGTATAATTATAAATGTGAAAGTTAAAAGTACAGTGTTCCTGTGGGATACTGTATTTACGCGGTCACCCGCGGGAAAATGCTAGTTTTAAAGTATTTTCTTAGCTACATTTAGAACCAATAACTTAACTAATAGACCACAGCATATGATATTTTTCCCATTAAATCGGGAAAGAGTTGAGTAGCTGGCATCACAATTTTTCACGCACACTAGAATTTGTCACATGTATGTCTAATTGCCACTTCACACACTACAATAATGAGTTGCCGCATTGACGAATATTTAGTTGTTGGGTAAAGCTCTATCTTGCCGAGCGCTCAGCGAGACCAATGATTTATCGCGAAATAATATCGATAGGTATGTGATATATCCTGTGGAGTGTGCTAGGTTTTGTTCTCACCTAAAACGAAATATATTTTTAAATGTATTTATTTACTTTTTATATTTTTTAAATAAAAGATTTATTTAGTACTTATTACTAGGATATTACATAGTAATGAAGTATTAAAATAACTAAATTATTATTTAAACTATATATATATATATATATATATATATATATATATATATATATATATATATATATATATATATATATATATATATATATATATATATATATATATATATATATATATATATATATATATATATATATATATATATATAAGTTATTGTGTAAATGAAAAATAAAAAAGGGCTATAGGTAAAAAACTGAATCTAGGTCGGAGGCTGCGGCTACCTAAGAGGCTAGCAGCATGCCTAAACTGATACGTTGGCCGAGGTAAGCACCAGCCAGTCTTTTGGCTAAATCGCTAAAAAGATACCATACCCAAGGACCCATAGTTTCGACTCCAAAAGGCAGAAAAATGTAACCATCGCCGCTGGATTCATATTTCCGCCATTTGTTTGTCTCGGCGAGTGCAGCCGCCGCGCCGCCCCGCCACCCTTGCAGTGTCCGCAACGTGTGACGCCGCCAGCGTATCCACGCAGGTAGCGTCCCACACCAGCGGCCTCCCACGGCTCCACGGAATTAGGCTCATGCCATCGGGTCTCCTGCCGCCGTCACGTGCGATACCGTTCGGCTCTAGTGCCGGCACGTTGACGGTGGCAAGAGGCCTGCGGATGACGTCATTTATGGAGGCATGGCGGGAATGGGGGCCGGCACGGTCGCAGCAGACAGTCCATGGTGTCCTTGGCGGTCCACCGTGATACCACAATGGCAGCGATGGCTCGTTAGTGGCGGTTTCTAAGCGCAGACTGACTGATAGTGTGAAGGTGTGGTTATCCAACCGATATTGAATGACGGGAGTGCCTGGAGCCAGTACCCCGATTCCGGCTTAGTCGACGTTAAGAAACGGGTGCGATCAGCAGGGGAGGAGCAATTTAACAGGTTTGATTGTATCATATTAAGAAGGAGTTCATCCCAATTCTTTTGAATGTTGAGATGGACTGGAATTTCGCCTGGGCAGACGTGGAGTCTGTATTAACAGCTTCCGGTAATGAGTCAATACCCACGCAGCCTAAATGAATTTGTAATGATTGAATGTAAATAAACTACCTGCATTAAGAAAATAGCAATACAATTGTGTATTGCTATTTTTTCCTAACGCATTTCTATTCAGAACGAATTCAAGCTTCTATACTTAAAACTTATATCCAGCACTACCAACACAACGGCCTCCGTGGTCTAGTGGTTAGAGCTTGGCTCTCGACACGGAGGTCGTGGGTTCGATTCCCGCATTGAAACAACAAAAATGTTGGTTCCAAGTTTGGTTAGGACAATGCACGCTGATCGCCTGATTGTCTGAGAAGAATGATGATCCATGCGTCGGATGGGCATGTAAAAAGTTGGACCTGCGCCTTATCCCTCGCCAGTCGTATCGGTTATCCGTCCCACTGTGTTACGAGAGTAAAGGAAGAGAGAGTGCTCTTATGTACTGCGCACACACTTGGGCAGTATAAAATTACTCCTGCGTAACTGGCCTGGTTTCAATGAAACCGGCCACCGTCACCGAAATCGGTGTAAGGGAGTTAGTTTGGTGACTAAAGGACTAATTCCAAATTATACACTTAACAATTACAAAATAATTTTCTTCAAATAAATTCAAAACAATGTGATGATGTATGGTGTGATGATGGTGGTGATGGTGATGATTAATGTAATTGACATAGTGGCATATGCTTGCAGTTCTTTAAACAACGCCGAAATCCCTAAACATGTATCTATAAGGACTCAAGAGTTCTGTTCAGTACTTTTTGATACAGAGTATACCTTGGTGAAAAATCTTACTTTTTGGTAGCATATTCCTAGGTATCTTCAGAAAAAGTTGAAATCACTATGTGTTCATATAAATTTCGATGAGTTTTTTTCGATTCCTTATGAATAACATCATCAGCTCACCACCTTGGTATCAAAAGGACCAAATTGGGATTTATACCCTATACAGCAAAAAAAGAATTTTTAAAATCGGTCTACAGACGGCGAAGTAATCGTTGATCATACAAAAAAATATTCGGCTACAATTTTAACTACGAGGTATTTCTCTACTCAACTTCATAATCACGTTCAGGTTGGCAGGTTGGTTTACAAACTTCAAAATTATGAAGATTGAATAGAAAAATAGTTACAATTTTAGACGAATTTAAAAGGGGAATTGTTTAAAAAATAAGTTTTATTTCATACATTTTTGTGCATTTTTACTTTGGAAGTCGGTTTTGATTTTTAGTTTAAAAATAATAATTTTTCTCTTTTTAGTTATATTATTATTACCACATTTTAATAAATATACAAATACAAACAGGCCTAAGCTATTCTCACTCTCTCGGCAAAACAAACTGAAGCGTTATTTTATGACAGTTTTCTGAGAGGCCGTGGTGTTTCCCCAAATAAGCATTACCGATCATCTGTGGACCTACTTAACAATCACCAATGATTATATTGATTAGATACTGTTATATATATATGTAGGATAAGTATGATATATAGGGGTAATACACTGTAATGCTGGTTTCTCCTGCCTCCTTCCTCCAGTGAGAAAAAAAACCCTTCTGGTTTTTAGATTGATTTTACGATATTTTTATCCTAATTTGTCGTTTCAGCCTGATGACGTCCACTGCAGGACACTCCTCCTCCTCCAGCCTCCCCCATAGATGTCTAGTGCGACCGGTCGTCTGTCCACCTGGTGGGCAGCCGTCCTACGCTTTGACGTCCAGTTCGTGGTCTCCACTCGAGAACCTTTCGGCCCCAGCGGACATCGGTTCTACGGGCTATAATATTATGTGCAGCCCATTGTCACTTTTGCTTGAAAATGTACTGGGCTATGTCGGTAACTTTGGTATCCTAATTAATATTGGAGTTAATGAAAACATTAATTTAATTTTAATTGAGATATTTATTTAAACTATCGTTAAAAATTTCATTTGTGTAAATACTCTGTTAACTCAAGTGTTACACACTATGTTCAACTTTGTTAGTAAACTTAAGTATTTTTATTGCAATCACAATATAAACCTACTAGCACTTCTTCATATTATTACATATTATTCACTTTCAAAATATTTTTTGTTTGGCTAAGAATTCTAATTTCAAATTAATTTTATTTTAAAAACATGGAATTCTTTTTCCAAAAGTAGTCATTTGTTTATCGATTGGTGTTACATTTTTCGTCATCATGGATACGTTAAAAATTCGAGTAATTATGGAATATGAGTACCGTCGTGGCAGCAACGCGGCACAAGCGGCACGCAACATCAACGGCGTTTACGGAGCTAACACTACAAACCAACGCACCACCTGTTATTGGTTTGCTCGCTTCCGTTCTGGAAATTTTGACCTGAAAAATGAACCTCGCGGTCGTCCGAAGACTTTGGTTGACAATGACGAATTAAAGGCGATTGTGGAAGCTGATGATACACAATCTACGGCTGAATTAGCAGCAGCTTTCGACGTTAGCGTCAAAACAAGATTGGTCCATTTGCGTCAAATTGGCAAGGTAAAAAAGCTTGACAAATGGGTGCCCCACGAACTCAATGATCGCCAGCGCGAAGTACGCGTCGAGACGTGCCTTGCACTGCTCAACAGACAGAGAGAAAATGGATTCTGTTTGATAACCGCAAGCGCTCAGCAAGTTGTTTGGATCCTGGTTCAGCACCTAAACAATGCCCTAAACGAAAACTTACGCCTAAAAAAGTGATGGTCACTGTTTGGTGGTCTAGCGCCGGTGTGATTCATCACAGCTTCTTACCAAACGGGGTGAGCATGACTGCAGATGTGTACTGTGAAGAACTGAACACTATGATGGAGAAGCTGGCACATCTCCCCAACCAGCATTGGTCAATCGCTCGTCTCCGCTGCTCCTGCACGACAACGCGCGACCTCATACTGCACAGCAGACGGTCTCCAAGTTGCAAAAACTGGGGTTGGAAGCTCTCCGTCATCCGCCCAACTCACCAGACCTTGCGCCTACAGACTACTACTTTTTCCAGAATTTGGATAACTTCTTGGCGGGAAAAAAATTCAGTACCCGAGAGGCAGTAGAAAATGCCTTTGAAGTATTTGTTGCCTCCCGTCCAGCTGATTTCTTCAAGAAGGGCATCAATAAACTACCACTGTGTTGGCAAAGATGTATTGATTGCATGGGTAATTACTTCGATTAATACAAATAAAAAATACATGAAAAAAAATCGTTTAAATTTTTTCATACAAAACGGCAATTTCATAGGTAAACCTAATATTAAATTATACTAGTAAATTCTTTAGATATCTTTACAATATATTGTTTGGTCCATATAAATTTTTTGTACCAACTAAAATTTTAGTTGGAGATACTAGATTATAGATCCATTAAGAATTTAACAAAATATCGTAAAATATAATATAAAAATGTTTTTAACTACTTTGGCTGTAGTGGTTTAGAGTCGACAATGCTCTGTTTGTTTGGCTTGGAGATCATATTCCACATGATATTTTCCAAAATTTAAGTAATTTTCTATTTCCTGTAACGTCCTATCTTTTGTCTCTGGCAAAGTGAAGTATAATCCCGTAAGACTCACACCCATACCAATGCCGAGTATTGAAAAAGTTCCGTAAACTTTCACAGTTGCTAATAAAATTGGCGCTATTTTTAGAGCTATTATAAGAAATATGCTAAATATAAAACTGGATATAAAAGAACCGGCTCCTCTGTGAGCCAGAGGAAAAATTTCACCAAGTAGTAGTAGTGGTATCGAAATACATCCTAAACTAGACAAAATAAAATATAATATGAACATTACTATTGGTATGTACGTTCGTTCGTTGGAAAACACGTCGATACTCACTAAATATAAGTAGCCACATAAAATATACAAAATAAATAAAGCTGAGAAGCCAGTGCTAAATAATAGTGTGCGTCTTTTGCAAAATTTCACAAGAATTGAAGATAGTACTGCACTTGTTGTTATAACTATATCAATTCCTAAAGTAAAATAAAATGATTGCGCTTTGTTTTGGATTACTTCTTCAACGATTTGTACAGCGAAAGCTGAAAAAATATGGCGCCCACAGGCTTCTAGCAGTATTCCGGCAAAAACGACTATGATGACTGGCTTAACAAAATCCTTGTGTCCGAATTTCTTGAAGAATTCTATCACTTTCTCCGAGGATGTCAGAGCTTTTGTTTCACTGGACAGCCTGTTTTTTTCTTTCTGAGCTTTAACAACGTTTTCTATTTCGTTTATGGTTCTAATGTTTTTCCCTCTTAGCCAGAAAAATGACTTTTCACTTTTATCATATTCTGCCTTTGATGCAAGCCACGCTGGACTCTCTGGCCACGAGCACGTGATCAACAATGAGGCAGCATGGGGCAGAATGGCTATTAGAGCAACTGTTCTCCAATGGTAGAAGTGTCCAAGTGTATGAACCAGCATGTACCCCACAGTAACTAAAGTGGTCTTCAGGTTTAGGAATAGTCCTCGGTTTTCTGGACTACTGTATTCCCCCACGATGATGGCTCCTAAAGAAGCGTTCGTAGCGAATCCAGTGAGTGCTCTTCCGGCCATTATCAACGAAGCACTGTTTGCGTAGTAAATGCATATCCAACCTAACATTCCAGGTACAGCAACTACGGCATGCGCGAATTTTCTGCCATACACCTCCATTAAAATGGCAGATATTAGAAGTGCTGGCATGCTTGAAACACCGACGATTGATGCTGTAAAGAAACAAAAGATTCTTAAATATTTTTGATCAATCCATTTATACTAAGCAAGTTGGGTATGTTAGATTGTGTTAAAAAGTAGATCGGAATGTTTGGGTTAATAATGAGAAGGAACCGATCCTTGTCATGATTAACACTTAGATTTTAGGATTCCACATTGGAACGTTTTACATTTTACAGTGAAAGTGTGCTTGGTCCATAATAATTGGGACAACATTACCTATCCAAGATGCTGTCTCCAGATCTATTTCTATCTTTGAGTCTGGAGCCTGTAGAGGGGGCAGCAGGATGGAGGAGTAGCTGAGCAGAAACCCTTGGCCCAGCATGTTCATCAGCACCCCCATTATTGTCCATGTCTGGAAGTGGATCAGAAGGTACAGGTATAATATGTAAACGGAAGGTTCCGCTTATGTAAACTAAACATAAATTGTCCCTTTTCCCTTTCGATTACTTGTTTTGTAGTAATGTTAACGAAATAATTGTTTTGTTCTTTTGATTAAGTAAATAATTACTCATTGATCATTATAGATAAATAATATTATAGGAGCGTCTGTAAATACTTAATTGTTAATACACATAAGTACTCTGATATTTCAAATAAATAAATTCTGTTTTAGGGAAACCGTCTTTTATATAATAACCGGCTGTTGCCCACGGCTCCGCGTAAATACAGTATCCCACGGGAACACTGCACTTGTTCGGGATAAAAAGTAACCCATGCTTTAATCCAGAGCATAAACTAATACCATACCAAATTTCAGCGAAATCCGTTCAGTAGTTTTTGCCTGAAAGAGTAACAAACTTCCATCCATCCATCCTCACAAACTTTTACATTTATAACATTAGTAGGATTTAGCTTGTAAACTACTCATCTATTCTATACAGAGCGAGTCCTAAGAATTAAAACTCATTTTTAAAACTATTTTATATATTTGCATTTATTTTTGGCATGTTGTAGAGAAAAAACAAGACTGCTAGAGAAAGTCGACTGGCTAATAATAAATTCTTAGTAGTAAATAAATCCTCAAATTATATATATATATATATATATATATATATATATATATATATATATATATATATATATATATATATATATATTATATATATAATATATTATGAGTATCCGCAATTAGGGACGAAAACACACGGAAATAAATCTTTCAAGTTTAGATGTCAAATAAACTATTGAGCAAATCTTATTTTATACGAATGTAATGTAAAAAATATTTACCTGTTTAACGAGAGGAGAGAACATTCTGGAGTCTCACCGGCGCTTCGAGGTCAACGAACTACATCCCTAAGGTGTCACAACCACTCCACAGCCTGATCTAATACAAAATGTTTGCAAAACAAGCGCGTGGCGGAATCGTGCGCTCGCGTCGATTTCCTCATGAAAAAATATATTAAGCCATAATATATTTTTAATCTGTAGTAAAGTAGGTGCTTGGCTCGTCATTATCAAGTACTAAGGTGCATGTCTCTCTTCACTCCTCAGTGTGAGGACCTGAGGGGGATGCATGTGTAGGAGGATAAGCATTGGAATAATGGGTATTTAATTTAATTTATTTGGAATAATTTACAATGTATGGATGGATTGGAGGATGACTCTACTTGACTCTACATAGGTACGTATATAAAAGGTTAGAAATTATCGCAATCCTAATATTTACTTTGCTTAAAACCGGTAATATTCCCCGAATTCCACCTAATCCTAGGATCAGCAGCGGTCCCCATAAAACCTTTGATACGATTTCAAAACTGTCCGAGGGACATGCTAAAGCTGTGGAACCGTAACGAAATTAATCAGAAGAACGCATTAGGAATAGGTCACGTCTACATTGTACGTATTACTTAATATTAAAATTAATTTAAAAAAAACAGCAGTTTGATTCAATATTCGTTGATATTTTTATAAACTAGACCATTTTTTGTAAATACCTATTTAAATTAATAATCTAATTATGAAAATATAACGATAAGGTTTGGTAAAATCAATTACGGATATTTTGAGTATATATTCTATTGCTTATTATAAAGACGTTTAGGCAAAAAAATATTGCCAAACTCAAAGTAAAAAAATCATCTCTTGTATGGGTGACTCTCCGCTCAACGCAAACTAGTAGATTTGCAGACAAGGTTCCGTACGAAAACCTAATTATTTTCTGATATAACTACACGTATTTCTAAGAAAAAACTTGAGAAAACTTATATATATATATATATATATATATATATATATATATATATATAATATGTCCCTTGACACCTCTCAAGTTTTCTCCTCTCTTTCTTTCACCTCTCAAGACTGACAGAAAAATGTTAACAATTTATATTTTATTGTAAGTACCGATCATACTTTTAAATGCATTAAGTGAAAATAAAAGCTGTTAATTTGAAATTACAAACAGACACTTAAATTTTGTTTATCTGTATAGATATAATATATTATATTATACAAAACAAATAGTTGAACTAAGTATATATAGTGCGCGCGGAACTAGTTGACCGCGCCTTAGGTAAGGACAGGGGTGAGGGGGCGGGTTGCTTGCTGCTCGCAGTGTTGCCGCCGCGAAGTCCGGCTCCGTACTGAGTAATAACATCAAGCGCTCCTCCGTCCCACAGCTCGCCTACCTAAGGCCCGGCTAGCTAGTCACAATATGTAACAGTCATAACAGTCACAATGTGTAATTGCAAAATTCTACATTATTACCTTGACAATAATGTAGAATTTTGCAATTATACATTGTAAGGTCGTTTTTTGTATCATTCTTAATAGTCGTTATTACATTGTGATTTTGAGTGGCAAAAAATGTCGTGCCTAATAATCCGTCCAGCCCCAATACAATTCGCAACGCGCCATAAGGAACTTCGTTCCAAAAAGTTATCGACAGACGGACAGACAGACGGACAGGCAGACGAACGGACAGTAAAGTGATCCTACAAGGATTTATTGTTTTCTTGAGAGGTAGGAAACCCTTAACAGTTATTATTAAGTATTACCTTACATGGTAAAACGGTTTTTACAATTTTTTATAACATCAAAAAAATATAGTATAGGTAATTTAAATTAAAAAAAATACGTGTGGCACTCGGGGACTGCCACGGTAAAGCTATTGCATAGTGTAGACACACGATACGTCTAGTCGCACGCACACAAACACCGTGCCGAAGTCTGCCGAACTGAAACGACGTTAGACGATGCACGGCTGTCAGCGCCGTGTAACGTAGTTACATTTTCTCTCCGTAAAATCAATTATTTCGGCGTTACTCGCGTCATCTATAATTTGTATACTTAATTATTTTAGTCATTCAGAGGCTTTAGCCTAATTATATTTATTAGGCTTTAGCCTATTAAAGCAAGGCTAACGCTAAAATAACTAAAGTTATTTTAGCGTTAGCCTTGCTTTAATATTTGGTTCAGAGATAGATTTTACTTCCGTCTTAAATCTTAAAAATAAAAATGTGCCGTGTCGAAGACTGCCGAACTGAAACGACGTTAGACGATGCGGGAGCGTGAGGTTTTTTCGTTACGGAATTTCTGGATTTGGTCCCCGCGCTCAAGGCCCGCGATAGAAGCTATGCAATAGCTTAAAAAAATTACATGTAAGACCTGCCTTATGATTCCATTAAGTAATGTTTTCTATCCGCTTGTACGTAATATTACTTAGTGGATTTGACGAATCATCACATTAAAATATTTAAGTCAAAGAATTTATGTGAAGTATGATATTTAGTTTTGATTTGTATTTTTAAAAGTATTTAGGAATAATTAAAAAGAACTGACATAATAAATACATAATATTAATAAATTTATTACTTGCCAGTTAATAAGACGTTCTTAATGGATCAATTTTTAGCACCCTCACAAGTCACGACACAAAGTAACGAAATGCATGAAACCGAAGCGTGAAGGGGACAGGTTGGCCGTTTGAAATAGAATAATGTTGCAAGAACTAAAAGATGGCACAAAATAATAGTCGTTTTTTTATTTCGTAATACTAGTTTTCGTCGTTACTTAGCCGGAAATTCCGGCATATACTTATTTAGAGGATATCATAATTACATGAATATTGCTGTTATGATTAGAAAACTGCGTAATAAACATACCGGCATATTTAGCGGAACACAAAAAAAAAGGTCCATAATTAAAAAAATATGGTTTTATTTTAAAATCTACTTACTACACTTCTTTTGTTATTTAAAGTTTCATTTGTTTTACTTAAAATGAGATCACATTAAAAACAGTTTTTGCGAGTATAGGCTGTTTGTGAAAAATGGTACATTTTTGAACTTTTCATGTAACCGGGAAAAGTAAAAATTAATATTAAACTAACAATTAATTAAATTAAAAAAATGGTGAATAATATCGCGTATTTCCTCCACGTGCTCTTATTAAAGTTTCTACCCGTCTTGGCATACTGAGAATGATGTTATCGATGGTCTCCTGGGATAGTCTCCGCCATTCCTCAATTACGGCGATTCGCAGTTCACCCACGTTGGCAGGAGCTGGAATTCTGGACTTAACTTTTCTTTTCAGTAAGTCCCAAACGTGCTCTATTGGGTTCATATCTGGTGATCTCGCTGGCCACTCTATAACAGTGATATTCATATCATAAGATAAGCTTGAGTTACCCGAGCGGTATGCGGCCGAGCATTATCCTGCATAAAAACAAAATCGTCACCGATATATGGGGCAAACGGTACGACATTTTCTTCTAAAACTTCTCTGATATAGCGGTCTGCAGTCAGACTCCCTCTGTCAATCACTACCAAGTCTGTGCGAGCTCCCAAACAAATGCCCGCCCAAACCATTATTGATCCACCACCGATGCAACTGTAGTTTCAAAATTTGTCTGAATGTATCGTTCTCCTTTGCGTCTGTATATTCTTTGCCTGCTGTCAATTTGATTTAAGAAAATTCTGCACTCATCACTAAACAATACATTACTCCATTGGTCCGCGTTCCAAAGTCGATGTTCCTGAGCAAATGTTAACCTGTTTCTACGATGATTTACCTCGAGCCTTGGAGCCTTGGCGGGCACAAATGAACCCAAACCAGCTTCTTCGAATCTTCTTCGTACCGTACGCTCTTACATTGGACGGCCGTCAAACGGGGGTTCCTATGTACACGAAGCCGAATGAAACGATCATCCCTACTCGAAGTGCGTCTTTTTCTGCCTTGTCCTGCTCTTCTCACATAAGTACCGGTCTCCCTGAACCGTTGGATACTGCGATGGATCATTGAAACTGGTCGACGAAGATCTCTGAATATCACTCTGTAGGTTTGACCATTTCTTCGCATTTCGAGTGCCCTGGTAATCTTCGTTGGGGCTAAGTCAGGCATAATTCAGTCCTCAACTCCAAAAAGATACGCGATTAAAAAAAAACTAACAAAAAACAGTATTTAAATGAAATTTTTAATCAAACTCAGAAGGAAGAAATACTCGAAGTTCGCTCCAGATAAGGTGTATTTGAATAAAATTGAAACAATTGCATAAAATGTGATGTTGTAATGTGATGTTTTTACTGATTTATTGATTATATCTTATTGGTTTATTTTCCTTTTATACAATTGTTAACTTTGCGATTAAAATGTTCAGCGGTTGCTAAGAAATTAAATGCTTATGTGAGTGGACACCACATTTGGTAGTGCCCATCTTTTTTGAAAAAAACGCCCAATTAACATATTAATTAACGTGTAGAACTAAATATTTTTGCTATGGTAATAGTGGATAAACTGGGCACTGGGCAATTGTGTGAGGTTTTCACCATACTTCAAATGTCAGCCATTTTGTTTACACCATACATCAAATGTCAAAATGGCCCCAAACATTTGATGAATGGGGCCATTTAACTGGAACACTTTTTGCCTCAACATGCCTTGTCAACATGTTGTAATTGGAAACCTCATGACCCATAGACGTATATATTATATATACGTCTATGGGTCATGAGGTTTCCAATTACAACTAAAATGTTTATTTAAGTGAAGATTGCTACGGATCTCTAATACCAAAAAACCTGATTGCTTTCCTTAAGACATCATGCTGAAGCCGGTTTTAAACATGAGTGACTTGCCATACATGGCTAACTTGCCATTTAATTTAGAAGGCAAATATCTAATACCTATTCATTTAAATAAATAAGACTAATTATGTAAAATACTTTAGTAAAGCCACAACTTTCACATTCATAATATTAACAATATTTTGATGTTATGGCTCATAAAGGTAATAGTAATCCCACCAAAAAAAAATTCATGTAAAGTAATGCCAAGACGATAGCATATGACTTGCACTGTCAAAAAGTTATCAGATCTCATGTAAAACCAAGCTTTTGATTCTACTGAACATCTGACTCTACAAGCCCTAACTCTACAAGCCTAACTTCACAAACTCTTCACTTTAGTCAAAATAATATATGGCCTGGCCATTTCGTTACAACCGCTTGGGCGTAAGGTGAACAATTTACTGACTGTTTTTCTGTTATACTATTCTTGTAGGAACGCGCCAACGTGTTTAGCACAGCGCCACATAGGTTCTCAAAATAGTAGATGAGCCAGTGAATTCTTTGATCTGTTAAGTAAAATTTTCCCAAACAGGTAATGATCAAACATTAGCGCGATTCAGCAGGACATATAGCGATACTATAGGCAACAGTAATTAAACTGAAATACATTTAAAAAAAATGGAGTATCATGTGACGTAGAAAAGAAGCATGAGGAACTAGTAAGTAATAGTCACTTTTTTATAGCTAGCCTGTTGTGTCCCAATGCTGGGCAAAGGCCACCTATCTTTTCCACCATAAATCGCTATCCTTCGCCATGGTCGGCCAGTCCTTATCAAAGGCAACTAATTAGTCGCGCCACCTTTTTTTGGGTCTGCCTCTTCCGCCGACCAGTCGGTAGCTACTCCGAAATAAGATGTGCCCATCTGGGTGCATGCGAGACACATGCCCCGCTCAACACCACTTTAAGCTGGCAGCTTTCTTTCCCACGTCAGACAGTCCCGTTTTGGAGCGCAGAGTGGTGTTTGGATTCGGTCGATCCTCTTGATACCTAAAACGCTACGCTCCATGGCACGTTGATAGACCCCGCGCTTAGATTTTTAAGACGCGGTCAAAGACCAAGACTGTGCACCTTAGGTTAGGTCAGGCAGAATACACATGTCGATGAGTTTTCGTTTTAAACAGACGGGTAAATTTCCTTTTAACAGTTGTTTCATAGACCAGAAGCTTTTCCATGCTTTTTCTATTCTCATGTCTACCTCTTTATATTGACTGTTCTTAAAAGATATATCTGGCCTAAATAAACGTACTCGTCGACATAGTGTATCTCATGTCCATCTACCATTATCATAATGAACAATAATATAACGGTACTTCCATACATATTACACTGGAACTATAATATCACTGTGATATACAACATATTACAATACAATTTTTTATAATAATATTATACTTTAAACGAGCAAATCTTGTAAATAAGTTTTATATAAAATTGTAATATTGAGAATCTCAGAAACCTGATATTGAGGCTTTCAGTATTTCAGCTAATAAGCATCAGACGTTTTACGTTGTTGGCAAATTGGTCGCGGGTTTAAGTCCCGGTCAGAGGATTTTGTCTATTTTTTCATTTATAATTTTTCCCTACTAATATATCTGCGAGCAAAGCTCGGTTTCATTATTATCAAAAACCAAAGTTTTTCTATAAAATTCTTAAGTAGGTAATCTATTAAAGGCACAGTGATAGCGCGGTTCAGGGTCCAAACGCTTGACATCTGTTGGTAGAATTAAGCACTACTTGAATACACATCATTGATACTGTTTAATAGCTATGTATTTTCCTAGATGCTACTTTTGACTAGATGTTAAGTTACTCTAGAAGCTATTAATTAGCCTTAGTGGATTATTAAATTCCCCTTTTTACAAAAACTAAAAAGTATATAACTTTTTTATGGCTTTAGTAATATAACATGTTGTTATAAGACATTATTATTAACTTTAATTAAATAATAATAGTTTTGATGATAAATCACTATATTTTTTAAGTTTTGTTAAAAGCGTCATCTATCGCGTATATTATGAACTATGTTAGTTATGTCGTTCACGGATAAGATAAATGAGGTTGGATTGGCAATGTGCGCGGGGCAGACGCGCCACAGGTATGATTAGACAATCATACTTCAACCGAACCACGCGTTCATACTTTTTATTCGCTTGTTGATTGCCTCGCAGTACGGAGCAGCGCTAAAATCCTTTAAAAATGCCGTGTTGTGCGATTGTTATGTGCAAATTAAAGAGTCAGACATCAAATATGAAACAAGGAGGAATTTCTTTTCATCGGTAAGCATAAAAACCTTAGTTTTTTAGTATTTTTCCCAAAAAACTAATTCGAATTATGAAATTCTAAGTAGAAACGACTATTAAGCCAAGAATCACAGAAAATATACATTGCTGGTGAAGTACGCAAATATTTCGCGAGAAGACACATCTGACGCGCAATGGGTTGCGAAGCGAGCCAAATTACCGCGCCCTTCGACTCGTTCGCGTCACGTCCGCTTCGGTCGCCTGGATAGTGCAGTCAGTGATCGATGATTTATCGACAAATTATTTTTCTTCAGAATGAGTTACTACTGTTCTCGGAAGTAAAATTTTGCTAGTCATTTTTTTGCTACATAATATTGTTGTTGACGAATGTAGTATTTGATGCTGAAGCGAAGAAAATAATGTATTGGTTTATTACTTGTTGGTATTGCATAATAATATGTACGCTTGAGTATCTGAAAATTTAAATTATGAATATTTCGTCTACAATAAAAAAAAAATTAAAAGACTACGACTGTGCAAATGGCAGTGCTACACTGTCATCGACTTCTTTTTTTGCTTTGATTTTCTAATTATTTTTGATTACAAATAAATATAATACATGTTGATATTTTTTTTCATTTTCTATCCCAATACCAATTAAATTCGCCTTTGACACAATGTTTTAGTTAGTATAAAATTACTAGTGCTCCCGTTATTAAAATTTTTCATTCAATTACCAATAAGTACAGGACGATTTACGATTTCTCGGCAAAAATAGTGGGGATGCACATATTGTACACGCGCAACCATACTTGCCCCGCTACTCCCCCCGCCGCAAATCTAACTGAAACTAAGATGATTTCAAGATTCAAGTTTGACCATTTTCATTATCGAAAATTCCTATCGACCATAGCAAGCCCTAGCGTGTGTGTGAATTTTGAGCACGTGGTTGTGTCGTAACGTTACCGACTCAACGTAGTGTGAGTACCAAATCGCAGCCCTCTGTTCTAGGTGTGATTTGTTAATTAGTGTGCGTAATTCGTGTACGTATTATTACTTCTTATGTAGTGGAGTTTATTGGTGGGAGACAGGCGGCGACGCTGGTTTTCAAGTTAAAGTGTCACGGTTGCCAATCCAACCTCATTTATCTTATCCGTGATGTCGTTGTTCGCAGCTTGCATTGGAATCTAATTGACGTAATATTGAAATTATTATTTCCCGACTAAGTATTTCATAGTAATTTCAACGGACAATTGTACATACGTCCCTTCAACAACTTGAATGTTTATTCAAGTTGTTGAAGGGACGTATGTACAATACAAGGGACGTTCGCACAATACTATTTAAGATAAAGTACATTAAAATATGTCGATAAAGATTAAAAATACTTATTGTGTTTTTTGTTGTTAATAAAGGGCTACATAGTTATTTTATTATATTTTACTGTCATCATTTATAACACTACAATAATTTTCAGACCTCTAGTGTCAAAATTTGCGGAAGTCTCATACAAACTTTCATCCCCTAGTTTATTGGGTTGGTTGGAGGATAAAAGTTCAAATTTTGATAATTTTTATGTTGGCTGTGTACTAATACAAGCTTACGTACCAAATTTCAGATTTCTAGGACATCAGGAAGTACCATATAATTTTGTTGATCATCAGCTAGTCAGTAACGAAATCAGGGGTTTTTAGATATCAAAAAAAAAAAGTAAAGTAGAAGACCTATAGGCAATAAAAACTTTACATTTTTTAATTTGCTTTTTTTTATAAACTAAGAATACAAACATTAAACTTAATCTATATAGTGTGACATAAACCATTGCTGGTTTTTCCGCACACTGCTATTCGTCGTCGATAGCTTATACCTAAAAACATGTATAATAAATGTCCGCTACTGGGAACATATTCTGAAAAATTAATTTATATCTGGTATAATCCAAACTCAAGTTATGAGTGTTAAAAACATCGACGAAATTCTTCGACTACCAGACCACCTTGGTCTGGTAGTGCTTCGCTTGACTCGCCTTGGCGGGGGCACTACCGTGCCCCGAGATATATTTGTAGTTTTACAATATACAAAAAAACATAAAGCAAATAATATTGATTATCACTACATAGTATAAAACAAAGTAGCTTTTTCTGTCTGTCCCTATCTTTAGATCTGTAATACTACGCGACGGATTTTGATGCGGGTTTTTTAATAGATAAAATGATTCAAGCGGAAGGTTTATATATACATAACATGCATAATAATTATAGTAGAGAAACAGTGATAATTTAGAGGTTTATAATGTCATACATAACCACATTTTTTTGCCCTTACATTTCAAACGCTGGCTGAACCCTACGAGATAGATCAAAATAATGTACTGCAGTATTGTACATCCTAAAAAGGTCAATAGAAAAGTCTGAGATGTCATATATCTATCTCTTAAGGATAACCATTTTTTATCCTTTACTTTTTATGAGAAATAATAGCTTATTCACTTTAAGTACATCGTATATTTAATATATATCAATATGGCCCTTTACAGCATTTAATTTAAATGAATATTTTCTAAGATATTAAAGATTTTAAAATGCAGGGACATAATGATTTACTTAATAAAACTAGCTGCCCGTGCCCAGTTCATACTTATTATTATGTATGGTATTTTCAGAAGCTATTTTAGACGGATCCTTATCAAATTAAATACGTTACTCACTTTATGCATTTTATACACATTATAGTAGCCTTTTAAACCATAAAGTATAAATTAAATCAAGCGCAAAAAATATATCATGCGGTCGAGGTACATACATAGTATACATTTGGTACGAAACCCTAAAAAAATATTGTAATCAGAAGTATATTGCAGTGAGTAGTAGTTATTTGCTGAAGAAGTTTTTTCTCCAAGATCACTAATCCACGCGGGCGAAGCCGCGGACAAAAGCTAGTGCCTTATTAATAATAAAAATATATCAACAAAAAATATAGTTAAATATTAAGGAAGTGTTTTAGGCTTGCAGAAATACATTCACATACAAAATATGTTGCTGAAGCTAAAAATAAATGCAGAGCCTCTTGGAATATTGTTAAAATTGCTCTAACAAATGTAACGAAAAAAAAATATCACAGAAATAAATGTAAATAATACCATAATAGATACGCCACGACCCATAGCAAATACGTTGAATGAATATTTCATTAAAACTTCTAACATAAATATGACTTCCAATTCTAAATTCACAAGTAATATCCAGAACAATCCTATGAGTATTTTTTTGAAACCATGCACCTGTGACAAAACAATACAACCTATTACTTCTTTAAAAAATACAAATACGGTTAGTTATGACGAAATATCCACAAAAATAATTAAAGAATTTAAATATATAATAGCCCCCATCATAACAGAACTTATAAATAAATCTTTTGTGGAGGGTTCTTTTCCCAATAAATTTAAAATCTCAATAATTAAACCGCTACATATAAAAGGTGACAGAAAACAATTAAATAATTACAGGCCGAGGCTCTAGTTCCCATATTATAGAAAATATTTGAAAAAGCAATGCATAAAAGAATAACTTCATTTATAAACAAATTTAATATTTAAAGAAACGAACCATATGGCTTTCAAAAGAATAAATCAACTCAACAAGCTTGCTTTAATGTTACTAGCCAAATTATAAACTGCATTGATGATAAAGACCACTGTATAGTTGTCTTTATTTATATGACTAAAGCTTTTGACCTTGTTTCACATGAATTGCTACTGATAAAATTAAACAAAATGGGAATAAGTCGACCAGCTTATAATTGGATTAAGTCATTTCTTGAAAAAAGAATGCAATACACTGTAATAGAAAACATTAACACAGATAAAGAAATAGTTAATAGTAAATCCAGAATCTTATTAAATGAATTTGGTTTACCACTAGGCTCTGTATTAGGTCCACTGCTATTTTTATTTTATATTAATGACATTCCAATAATGAATAATTATAAATTGACATTATGCAGATGATATATCAATACTATTTACATATAAAAAATCGGACGTGAAAAAAATCGAAAGTGACATTAATTTAACACTTGGACATTTAATTGAATGGCTTACATCTAACAATCTAAAAATTAATATTAATAAAACTAGGTACATACAATTTAGAACTTAACATAAATTACCGTTACAACTAAAACTAGCATATAGTGATGAAATTATAGATGAATTTGATGATAACTTGTTTCTGGGCATTCAAATTGATAAATACTGTAACTGGCATGCACACATAGATAAAGTTGGTTCAAAACTGAACAGATTCGTATTTGTCTTACGTAGACTAGCATGGACAGTTAGTATACAAACCGCAATTATGGCCTATCACGGCTACGTCTCATCAGTCCTACGCTATGGATTGATAATTTGGGGAAATTCTACGCATTTAGATAAGGCATTCATTGTCCAAAAGAAATGCATCCGTGCTAAGATTCCACCATATGAGTCATGTAAACAATTTAACATCATGACACTACCTAGCTTATACATTTTAGAAATTTTTAAATTTGATATACACAACAATGAAATTTTTACACAATTAATAGATAAATACCCGACAAAATACTTAAGAAACTCAAATAGACTGATCATAGATAAAAAACCAAAAACAACCCTTTTTATAAATAATGCTTATTCAATGTGTGTAAAAATATATAATAAGGTGCCTAAATATATAAAACAATTATCTAAAAAACACTCTATTAGAGAACTTACAAAAATGTTAATAAATAAATCTTATTATGGCGTGAAAGAATTTTTAATGAGCTGTTTAATCATCATTTTTAACATTATATTTTTTTATATCTATTGACATTTTATGGAGCTCTTGATTTCACATTTTAATTTTTTTCTTTCTTGACATTTTTATAGTATTCTAAAAATTGTATTAACAACATTAAATTTTTACATTTTATATATTGACATAATGAATGATGTTTGTAATTAATACTTAATCATTGACAATTTGATTCTGTTATTAAATGTATCCTAAAGCGACAGGTAAGTTATATAATGAAACTATAATCATGTTAATAATAAATAAAATATTTGGACGTCGTTAACTGCGACAAAATATGCGCAGTAATGTGAAAATGTAACACCTATATGTAACCATATTTGCACCGAATAAAGCATCATTCCATTTCATTTCATTTCATTTCATTTCATTTCATTCCATTTCAATAATTTAAAGAATATTAGCCTACCTTGAACAATGTACGTCGACATAACGCATGCACGACAAAACTATTTCGCGCCAATAGGCGACAGGTTCTGTGCTCTGTGTTTTGGCGTGAGTACACCTCGCAAGTACCTCGGCGAGTGAGGTATCTCGACTTTTGATGATTGTGCTAGCTAAATAATCCTTGGATAGAGTTATACCTCTGAGAAAAGATTACAAAGGAACACCAACTACTTACTATCTATAATTAAAAATAACTCTTCTAAAGTTTGCTTTCTATCAAAATGTACTTGTATTTTTCAATCATATTGTATACATAATCTAAATAAAAATAAATTAACTCTAGGATCAATACTCAAGAAATTATTTGGACAAACAATTTGCACAGCAAGTATAAAACATACGTTTCTCGCTTATCAAATGATCCATCTATTTTGCATATATTATATGGATATTATATAGAAGTTTCAATCAGGGATCATCTTTAGTTTAGCTTCATAATCATCTTTTCGTCTAAATCAATCAAATCAAATCAAACTCCTTTATTGCTAGAATGTAATAATAATAGCTCCCACACCGATTTCGGTGACGGTGGCCTGTTTCATTGAAACCAGGCCAGCTACGCAGGAGTTATGTTATAGTGCCCAAGTGTGTGCGCAGTACACAAGAGCACTCTCTTCTCCTTTTACTCTCGTAACCCAGTGGGACGGATAACCGACACGACTGGCGAGAGATTAGGCGCAGGTCCGACTTTTTACATGCCCATCCGACGCATGGATCATCTTTCTTGTCAGATAATCAGGTGATCAGCCTGAATTGTCCTAACCAAACTTGGAAACAACATTTTTTTTTTGTTCCAATGCGGGAATCGAACCCACGACCTCCGAGTCGAGAGCCAAGCTCTAACCACTAGACCACGGAGGCTGTTAATTCTAGTTTTTGCTAGAATGTAGTACATAATAAAATACATAATGTAATACAAATATATTCTGTGAGAGCTTCTGACACATTCTGCCATTACAATAGCAATAAATTAAAAATAATAATTGTTTTGTAGATTAAATTACATCACAATGCTAGGGAGTTAAATTTAACAAATAACATTTAGATAAAAGTTAATGATTCGTATAAATAGCCAATTTGTTTAGTATGTAAAAATAAAATTCATTATAAAATTATTACAATGTCAAAGGATAAATTAGCAAATGATACAAAACAATCACAATAAAAGAAATTACACAAAAAATATGATTTTAAAAGTAAATAAATAATATTAACTAGTTAGATATTATGTCAATTTTGCAGAATTAAATCCACTTGCCATTATAAAGATAAAATAAATTCAAATATTAGTGAAGTTAATGTATAAATAAAGGATAATATATTGTCAATTTAGTTATATACGTCATTATTTATCGATTTATTTTATCTTTTCTTCAAATCCCATGTATTCATCAAGAGTATAAAAGGAGTTTTCTAATAGCCATTTTGATAGCTGAGTTTTAAAATTAATTAAATTCAAATCTTTAAATCTGTCGGGAAGTTTACTATACACTTTTATAACGCTAATGTAAACATTTCTTTTATATAAATCTAGACACATTGGGGCATATATAATTTATATTTAAATCTTGATTAGGCATTTCTATTATTTACATCTGAGTTAACTGTAAAATATAGTGGATTTTGCTTATCGAACACACAAAGGTCACGAATATATAGACACACCAGCGGCAATATGCGAAGTTTAGTAAAAAGTGGTTTACAGCTGTGCATAGACCAAGCCCCACAAATAGTCCTTACACATATATTTTGCACCCGGAAAGCCTTTTCAAAATCAACCGAGTTCCTCCACAACAACAGACCGTAGGATAGAACCGAGGACACGTAGCCGTGATATGCGGTTAACGCTGCTTCCATAGAAACTTTAAACCGTAGCATTTTGATTGCGAACACAAATTTTTCTAGTTTATTGCATACGAAATCAATGTGTGACTTCCAGTCACAGTGCCTGTCAACCATCAATCCTAAAAATTTTGTATATTTAACTTCCTTTAATTGAATGTCATTAAAAGTAATATTTATGTCAATAGGATGAGTTCGGTAGTCACGAAATTGGATTAATTTAGTTTTGTCAAGATTAACTTTTAAATTATTATATTTTAGCCATATAAATATTTTGTCAAGTGTAGAAGATATTATATTTTGATACGATTGTTTGCTCTTATATTTAATGAGCACACTTGTGTCATCTGCGAATAAAATAGTTTCTTGATCGACAACGTCAGGAAGATCATTTATGTACATTAAAAAAAGAAACGGTCCTAATAAGCTTCCTTGAGGAACACCGTAATCGTTGTGTAAAAATCTTGACCTGCTATTAACTTTAGTGCCATTTTGTATTTTAGTTATCTGCACACACTACTGTTGTCCGCTTAGGTAACTTTTTATCCAGTCGTTTGTTTTACCTATAATGCCATATTTTTCAAGTTTAAAGAGGAGAAGCTTATGATCAACTATCTATATTCTCCGTAGTTTAAGTAATCTTCTATTTCATGCAATGTTTTTTCTTTTGTCTCCGGCAGTAAAATCCACAAACCTATTAAGCATAATAGCATAACTGTGCCCAGAATAGTAAATATTCCATACATTTTCAAATTTACTAGTAAGTATGGAGTGAGCATTGTGATTGTTAAAATGACTGACAACAAAGAGCCAGCAACAAAACCCCTATATCTATATATATACTCTATATATAGGTAATATATCTCTTACTAATGCTAGTGGTATAGCTGTACTGCCTAAATTACACACAATAAAATACAAAACAAACATCAATATAGATATGATTTTTCTACCAGGTGGAAATAGTCCCGTACTCACTAAATACCCTGTCCACAGATAGAATAAAGAATAAGCAATGCAGTGTTGCAAAACTAAATAAGAGAGTGCATCGTTTCATATACTTAATTACAATTGAAGATAGTATAGAACTTGTTGTGATTACAATATGCATTCCAAGACTATAGTAGAACGACTGGCTCTTGCGACCAGTAACTTTCTCTATGATTTGTAAAGAAAATGCCGGGAAAATATATGTTCCACATGATTCTACAAGTATACAACCTAATGTTATTATAACAACGGGCTTTACAAAATCTTTTCTGGTAAATGTCTTGAAGAAGTGTTCAATTTTCATAAAATATGTTTAACTTTTTTTTCTGAGCTATAATAAGTCTTCGATTTCACTCATAGATTCTTTCCTTATTTCACGGGCGATTGGCCCACCACACTTACCCACCACTACAACTCCTGTGTAGCCAGGATCGACAGTGGTAACCAACCGCAAAAACCCTTTGATATGATCTCAGGGGTGCCCGGGGGACATGCTAAATCTGTCTTGGAACCCGCAACGAAATTAATCAGAAGATTGTAGGAAGTATTCCAGTTTTCCTCCCCAAGCAAAGCGGGAGACAGCAAAAATTGTGATGACAAAAAGTCAGAATTAAAGGGGAAGCACCACGGGAATAAGGTTCTTTTTTTTTTTTTTATGACTTCAAGACAGAATGTAATTAAATGTTTTAATTTATAATATGACAATTAATTACAATGCATTTATAATTACAAAAAAGTGTTGCATTGTTTCCAATAGTACTTATGACAAAAACGTTTCAAAGCTCGGAAGTTCTTCGCGCAGCCCACGAGATCTTCATAGTACACAACCCTAGAAACACAATGGACGCTGTTCAACATTTCGATTCTTTCGTCATACCAGAGATCACACTCCCAGAGTATGTGATGAGCAGTTTGTTCATAAGTAATAATATTAAGTACTTAAGTAATTAAGTATAATTGAAATTAGATGTAAGTGTAAATGGTGTGATTAGTTAGTAGATAAATAAGGTATTAGATATTATTGAAATTCGATGTAAGTGTAAATGGTGTGATTAGTTTGTAGATAAAGAAGGTATTAGATATTATTAAAATTAGATGTAAGCTTAAATGGTGTGATTAGTTAGTAGATAAAAAAGGTATTAGATATTATTGAAATTAGATGTAAGCTTAAATGGTGAGATTAGTTAGTAGAAGTATTAATTATTTCGAAAACTTTCTATGCAGATGGATAGGGATGGCTAATAGGGGTGGAGGAGGCCATTGAGCTTCCGAACCAAAGTGAGAGGGAGCTCAACGTAGGTTAGGTGTACGAGTAGTAGGAAATAAGTAAGCTGGTAAAATAAGAAAGTAAAAGTATTATTGATTGATTAGTTATAACTTAAATCATGTAGAAGGAATTAAAAAATGATAGCCTATGTATTATATAAGGAAAACATTATTTATGTAATATATGGTCGCCTATGTATTACATGAAGATATATTATTTTTTTATACATGGTAGCCTATGTTTTACATGAATCAAACATTATTTATATTATACATAGGCTACCATTTATTACATAAATAATGTTTTCTTTATGTATTGTATTTTAGCCTATGTATCAAACAAATTATGTTTTCTTTAAGTAATACATAGGCTACATAAAGAAATCATTTTTTACACAACATTATTTATGTAATTCATGTACGCCTATGTATTACTTAAAGAAAACATTATTTATATAGTACATGGTGGCCTATATATAAAATAAAGAAAACATTTTTTGTCTAATACATAGGCTTACATGCAATATATAAAGAAAACAATATATATGTAATAAATTGTAGCCTATGTATAACAAAAATATTGTTTGCTTCATGTAAAACATAGGCTACCATGTATAAAAAATAAAGTTTTCCTTATATAATACATAGGCTATCATTTTTACATAAATAATGTTTTCTTTATATTATACATAGGCCACCATGTTTTACATAAATTATATATTCTTTATGTAAAACATAGACTCCCATAAATAATGTTTTCCTTATGTTATACATAAGTAATACATGGTAGCCTGTGTATTACACTATGGAAACATTATTTATGAATTACATGAACGCCTATGTATTACATGAAGCAAACATTATTTTATCTATATATAAAATATAGGCTCTCGTATATTAATACGAGAGCCTATATTTTACATAAAGAATACATAATTTATGTAATACATGAAAGCCTATGTATTACATAAAGGAAACATTTATGTAATACATGGTAGCCTATGTATTAAATAAAGAAAACATTATTTATGTAATACATGGTCGCCTATGTATTACATGATGCAAACATTATTTATATTATACATTGCACATGTATTACATAAAGGAAACATTTATGTAATACATGGTAGTCTATGTATTACATAAAGAAAACATTTTTATGTAAAACACGGTCGCCTATGTAATACATGCAGCAAACATTATTTATGTTATACATAGGCTACCATTTATTACATAAATAAAGTTTTCTTATAATATTTCGTATAACATAAATAATGATTCCTTTATCTAATACAAAGGCTACCGTGTATTACATAAATTATGTTTTCTTTATGTAATACATAGACTACCATGTATTACATAAATGTTTTCTTTATGTAATACCTACATACATAATTATGTAGTCTTTATGTAAAATATAGGCTCCCGTATATTACATAAATAATGTTTTCATTTCATAGGCTACGTAAAGAAAACATTTTTTACACAACCTATGTCTTACATAAAGGAAAACATTATTTATGTAATACATGGTCGCCTATGTATTACATGAATAACATTATTATTCATGTAATACATAATATAAGAATTATAATTCACATCCAATACCAATCTGTGATGTTAAAGCAGGCTGTGCGTGTGTGAGAATTTCGGTGCATACGAGAGCAATTGAATATTATACCCGACCTTTTTTGGTGACATCCGGTATTTCTTTTCTTTTTAATTTAATTTTAATCGCAACTCTTGAAGCATGATGTGGTACTTTAAATGAAGTTCAAATCAATAATATGTTATTATTTCTTTTTATACTTTCTGTTATAACACCTCATGGTTAAAACTTGAGTCACAACTGTATACTTAATCTCTTACCTATCAGTGAAAACTTTTAATTGGCTTCATGGTGTCTATAAATGTATTATTATTGTAATTATCTGTAAGCTGTAAGATTTCCGAGTACAATAAAATAAAATAATAAATAATGAAGCAAACATTATTTATGTTATACATAGGCTAATATTTATTACATAAATGTTTTTTTAATGTAATACATGGTAGCTTATGTATTACATAAAGAAAACATTATTTATGTAATAAATGGTAGCCTATGTATAACATAAATAATGTTTGCTTCATGTAATACATAGGTGACCATGTATTACATAAATGCTTCTTTTAAGTAATACATAGGCTACCATGTATTACATAAATTATGTATTCTTTATGTAAAATATAGGCTCCCATATAACATAAATAATGTTTTCTTCATAAAATAAATACATATAATAAATACATAATTTTTTCCTTTATGTAATAAAAGAAAACCTAAAGAAAACATTATTTATATAATACATAGTAGCCATTGCATTAAATAAAGAAAACATTATTTATGTAATAAATGGTAGCCTATGTTTAACATAAATAATGTTTGCTTCATGTAATACATAGGCGACCATGTATTACATAAATAATGTTTTCATCGTGTAATACACAGGCTACCATGTATTACTTATGTATAACATAAGGAAAACATTATTTATGGGAGTCTATGTTTTACATAAAGAATAAATAATTTATGTAAAACATGGTAGCCTATGTATAATATAACGAAAACATTATTTATGTAAAAATGGTAGCCTATGTATTATATAAGGAAAGCATTATTTATGTAATATATGGTCGCCTATGTATTACATGAAGAAAACATTTATGTAATACATGGTAGTCTATGTATTACATGAATAACATTATTATTCATGTAATACATAATATAAGAATTATAATTCACATCCAATACCAATCTGTGATGTTAAAGCAGGCTGTGCAAACAATACTTATGTTATACATAGGCTACCATTTATTACATAAAAAATGTTTTCTTTTTTTAATACAAAGGCTACTATGTATTATATAAATAAAGTTTTCTTTAATTACATACAGGAAAAAATTATGTATTTATTATATGTATTTATTTTATGAAGAAAACATTATTTATGTAATATACGGGAGCCTATATTTTACATAAAGAATACATAATTTATGTAATAGATGGTAGCCTATGTATTAAATGAAGAAAACATTATTTATGTAATACATGGTCGCCTATGTATTACATGATGCAAACATTATTTATATTATACATTGCACATGTATTACATAAAGGAAACATTTATGTAATACATGGTAGTCTATGTATTACATAAAGAAAACATTTTTTATGTAAAACACGGTCGCCTATGTATTACATGAAGCAAACATTATTTATGTTATACATAGGCTACCATTTATTACATAAATAATGTTTTCTTTATGTAATACTATAAGCTACCATGTATTACATTAAAAAATAATTATTTAATACAAAGGCTACCATGTATTACATAAATAATGTTTTCTTTATGTAATAGATAGTCTACCATGTATAACATAAGGAAAACATTATTTATGTAATACATAGTAGCTTTTGTATTACATAAATGTTTTTTTAATGTAATACATAGGCTACTATGTATTACATAAATGTTTCCTTTATGTAATACATACGCTACCATGTATTACATAAATTATGTATTCTTTATGTAAAATATAGGCTCCCGTATATTACATAAATAATGTTTTCTTCATGTAATACATAGGCGACCATGTATTACATAAATAAAGTTTTCTTCATAAAATAAATACATATAATAAAGACATAATTTTTTCCTTTATGTAATAAAAGAAAACATAAAGAAAACTTTATTTATATAATACATAGTTGCCTTTGTATTAAATAAAGAAAACATTATTTACGTTATAAATGGAAGCCTATGTAGAACATACATAATGTTTGCTTCATGTAATACATAATGTTTTCCATATGTAATACATAGTAGCCTACGTATTACATTAAAAAAACATTTATGTAATACATAAGCTAACATGTATTACATAAATAATATTTTTCTTATGTTATACATGGTAGCTTATGTATTACATAAATGTTTTTTTAATGTAATATATAGGCTTCCATGTATTACAGAAGGAAAACATTATTTATGTAATACATGGTAGCTTATGTATTACATAAAGAAAACATTATTTATGTAATACATGGTCGCTTATGCATTACATAAAGAAAACATTATTTATGTAATAAATGGTAGCCAATGTATAATAATAATAATATTAGGTGACGCCCTTTGATAGTGTTGTCCTACCGTTCCTGCCACTCAGAAATTAGATTCTGTATAGAAATATCTAATGGCTCGAATAATCTACTTATCTTATTACTCTCTTTCGCGCTTAAAAACTCAGGGTTAGTCATTTTTTTTTTTTATAATATAGTGCTGCACGATGCTGTATCTCTAAATCTACTGGTAGGACTCCGGCTAAGACTGGAAGTGCTTCAGTACTTACTAAATATTAAGGCGAGACGTTGGCTTTGCGAAAGTTTACGACGCGTCGCTCCTATTGTAGCCCTATCTGCCCAAGACGGTGCGCCATAGCATATGCTGCCGAGGTACGTCGCATTATAAATTATTTTTAATGTTTTAAATGAAAGGCCCCATGTCGACGTTGATATTTTTGTGAAAAAATATAAATTCCTTTTAGCTTTCCCACCGGTCTGTATTATATGTTCTAGGAATGTAAATTTATTTTCTAAAATAAGTCCTAGGTAACAAAGTGACTGTTTACGTTTCACATTGATGTTGTTTAGTTTAATGCATGGAGTTGATATTAATGAACCTTTTAAAAGTACTTGAAAGGTTTTATGTGCTGCAAATTCTAATCGATTTCTGTGGCCCCAACTCGATATTACGTTGAGGCACTTGTTGGCCTTATTTTCAATTTCAGATCGCGAATTGGCTTGAATAATAAGAAAACCATCGTCAGCATAACCTATCAAAGAGCACAGAGGAGGCAAGGGAACACATAATAAATCATCAAAACTTATATTCCACAAGTGCGGCGATAGTACTGATCCTTGAGGGCAGCCGCGCGTTAAGTTTTTGAAATGTGTGTAATGGCCGAGTTGGAGTTTTGTTACGCCGTTGCAAAAATACGAGTAAATTAAATAATAAATATTACGATAGCAGCCTCTGTTTCTTGACTTCAGTAGTAGCATTGACCACCAGGCATTATCGAAGGCACCCGCGATATCCAGAGATATACCTACTACATATTTACACTCCGATAGACCCAACAACCCGGAACGAGAGCGACACACCAACTGACTCGGGGGCCTGCGTGCTTGTGTACTTATACCAATGAATACTGCTTTGTTCGCTGTGCGTCAACGACTCTACATACTAGCAAGGGTTATAAACCCCCCCCCTCCATAAGACGTTCAGTAAGTGGTGAATCTTCGGTAACATTCACGACTTCTTTTAATTCTAGATTCTCTTTCTGGGTTGCTTTATTAATATTTAAATTAATAGATTGAATGAACTCAGAATCCATTTCTTTACACATCTCTAAATAGTCTAAACTTACATCATTAATCTTATCATAGGAAATAGCAACATATGGTTGGTTGTATCATTTTGTATACATTTGGATCGTCCAATCCATTAGGGGTTGGTAAAGGAAAACTATGATATAAATTGAATTCGTCATTAGTAATTAATGGAATTTGTAATCTAAACACTAAATTTTTATTAAAATAATAACATGCAACATTAGAAATACTTATAATTAGATGAATATTATCTAGATTTACGAGTAAAGGAACTCTAGTGCCTCTTGAAAGATGTTGAATATTTTTAGACAACTCTTGATAAAGTTGGTTAAGTATCAAAATACTTGGATGAAGTATATTCTGTTTAGTCAATATGATAGCATTTGTCATGTCTTTTAGTTGGAATGACACCGTCATCAGCGAGCTTTCGAGGATGTTAAGTAATGATAAGGTTTGTACTTCGATTTCTACTGTATTTAAATTATTGGATAATTTATTCGTTATGTTAAGTAATTTTGTTATTTCTGCGTCTAGATATTTTTGATTGGAGTTTAATTTATTGATATTTTTTTTGAATGATTGTAACGTGGTGTTGGTAATTAAAATATTTTCTCTCATTAATTGAGCCAAGTTCTTTTCGTCGTTCTGAATGGAATTAATAGCTGTGTCATATCTTATGGCGTCGTCTTCGTCTAAAGTTCCGAAGATGTGTTTAAACTACCCTACGATACCGAACCAGGCTGAGCGCCTACTGCGCTTAGAACGTAAGTGAGATATAGATTCATAGTCTCGAGATAGATCGTCATATCTCGTAATTAAAGAAGATAGAGCATTTAAGCATTGTTGGAGAAATGATTGTCTACAAATGAGTTTAATTGCGTTAATAATATCTCTTAGGTTATCAATCTGAGGATTTACTACTTTAAACTTTCCCAGGCCATGAAAGTAAACCCCTGTGCTGGTATTTAATAGCTGAACAATATTCGGCTGTGCACCGGTCGAGATGCTGAAATAAGGTGAGTAATTGTTAGATTTTTTTTTATCGTCCCCCTAACTTTATCAGGGCTGTTTCATTTCTGTTTTTTATTTTTCATTCATTTTAATTTTTTATTTCTTTTTTCTTTTCTTTTTACATTTCTTACATTTTTATTTACAAATCATTTTTTACAATTTTGATAATTTTCAGTAGTAAGTTTACAATACAACTTGTACTTTTACAATATCATTCAGTAAAATAGTAGTCATAAATAATAGTATCCATTTGATACTCGTCAATAGTCATTAAAATCAATAAAGTAATAATTCTAATAATAATAATAATCATTCCAATAATAATAATAATAATTCCAATAATAATAATAATAATTCCAAAATTGTTAGATATTACGGGATTAAACAGGTAAGTAAGATTATGGAATTTATTCAGAAATTAGAATAGATAGATTTTATTATTTGTAGGATTACGTATGAGTATTTTTATAGTATATGTTTTTTATTTAATTGAGATAGCAATGCTGTGTTGTTTCAGCTGGTTTCATTTGGTCAAAGTGATGGGTAATATGACGTCTATTTATAAAAAGGGCTGTGTGATTATTATTAACTCTTATGTTTTTGTATGGTCCTTTCCATACCGGTGATACGGCTTTCCTAAGTCTTAAATGATTTTTGATATAAACAAAGTCTCCTGCTTTGTATCGGGGCGGTGTTTTAGCGCTATTATCGTAATATAATTTAGTATTTTCCTTTGATTTTACTATGTTTTCAAGCGCTTTTTCTTGGCTATATTTGAGTTTATGTTGCAATTTTCTAATGTAATCTGAGTATGTTGTGCCTGTTGCGGTTTCGTAGATAGAGTTTGGGAGGTGAGGTTTGTGTCCAAATACTAATTCATATGGAGTGAATTTTGTGGTTGTATGGGTAGTAGTGTTGTATGTTAACATTGAGGTCTATACATAAGTTGGCCAGTTGTCTTGGTTTTCGTTTACAAAGGATTTAAGGTATTCTTTTAGTGTGGAATGGCTACGTTCTAAAGCTCCTTGTGTTTGAGGGTGGTATGGTGATGACCAGAGTTGTTTAATTTTAAAGAATTGGCAAGTAGTTTTGAAAAGATCGGAAGTGAAGTTAGTGCCTTGATCACTTAATATGGACTTGGGAATACCGAACAGAGATATGAAATGAATGAGATAGTCGCTAGTTTCTTCTGCTGTGGTGCTACGTATAGGATAGGCTACGGAATATTTAGTGAGATCATCTTGTAGGGTTAGTATATATTTAAGTTTTGCTGGACCTGATTCTGGAAGGGTTTCTTATACGTTTTAACGTTGTGTATAAATTTGGGTAAGACGATTCATCAAAGTGATGTTCTTTGGTATATAGTAAATATATAACTTTATCTTCTTTGTATATAATTTTAGTAAATGAATATTATAGTTCTTTTTCAGAATTAATGATTTCTTCTTTGTCGTTTATATTTGACAATAATTCTGTTATGTAGGGATTTGATTTGTCTAAGTCTATTGATGTCGGAATTAGCAGGACCTTAAACGGTGATTTTAGCAGATTTTCGTTATGTTCTTTTAATATAGTGTTATATACAATATTCTTATTAGAGTTTTCTTTCAGGATTTAGAGTAATCGCTGTTATTCGTTTCTGGTTAGTTGTTTTCAGGAGAAGGGATTTGTAATAATTCGAAATCGGTGTAGAAATCAGTGCCTTTTGGACTTCCCTCGAAAATTCCAAGATCTTCTAAGTTAATAAGGTCAGGAGAAGAAGGTTGAGGTTCCTTGTCTGGTATAGGGTTTGTTTTATGAGGGTTATTAGGACTTATGAAATCTTCTGCGTCGAAAGAGAACGGGATGGAGAGGGTAGGTCCATTAAAGGATCTTCTAGAGGATTGAAGGATTCATTGTCTGATCTTTGAGTTTCAGGGTCCAGAGGATTCGGTGCATTGTTTTCTATTGCGTTGACAGGAAAACGAGATAGTGCGTCAGCGTTTGTGTTTGTCTTTCCTTTTTTATATACAATGTTATATTCAAATTCTTCTAGTTTTAGGCGCCACCGGACTAACCTAGAGCTAGGATCTTTGCAATTAAATAGCTATTGAAGAGGTTTGTGATCAGTTACAATTGTAAATTGGTGTCCATAGAGATAAGGGCCAAAAGCTTTTGTCCCAAAGACAATAGCGAGGCATTCTTTTTCTGTTACGCTATAGTTAATTTCGGCTTTATTTAATGTGCGAGAGGAAAAGGCTATCGGGCGGTCCTTACCGATAGGTCCTTGAGATAGGATAGCAGATACGGCGAAATTTAAAGCGTCACAGGTGAGTATAAATGGTTTAGAAAAGTCTGGGTATGCTAAAACCGGGGCTGTTGTAAGTGTCTCAAACGCGAGTTGTTGTTGATTATTCCAAGCGAAAGGGATGTATTTTTTGAGAAGTGTTGTTAAAGGTTTGGCTAGTTTTGAGAAGTCGGGAATGAAATACCTATAGTATAAAACGAGACCTAGAAAGCTTTTGATATCTTTAGGAGATTTTGGGGTTGGAAAATGTGAGACAGCTTTAATTTTTTCAGGATTGGGTTTCACTCCTTCACTATTTATTAAGTGTCCTAAGTATGCTACTTCCTTGCACATAAATTCGCACTTGTCGGGTTGTAGTTTTAGATTAAAGGTTCTGAGTCTGTCGAAAATAGAAATAAGTTTTTTCACATGGGTAGATAGGTCCGCGGAATATGAAACTATATCGCCTCAGTAAACAAAACATCGAGATCCTTGAAGACCGGATAGGCACGTATTCATTAATTTTTGGAGAGTGGCTGGAGCGTTTTTGAGGCCGAAAGGCATTCTAGCGAACTGAAAATGACCCTGTGGTACTGAAAATGCAGTTTTAGCTGCGTCTTCAGGGGAAACTAGAATTTGATGAAAGCCCGATGCTAGATCTAGTGTAGTGAAATATTGGCTCTTACCTAATTGGTCCAATATCTCCGTTATTTGAGGAATAGGGTATGTCTCGTCTATAGTGATGTCGTTGAGCTTTCAGTAATCGATTACGACTCTCCATTTGCGCTGGCCTGAGGCGTCTTGTTTCTTAGGTACAATCCAGATAGGTGAGGACCAAGGTTAATTAGAAGGAGATATAATGTTTTGTTCTAACATTTTATTTATTTGGGATTCTACTTCCTGTTTGTGACACTCTGAAAATCTATATGATTTAGTATAAACTGGGACGTCTGTGTTAGTTTTTATATTGTGTTCTATAGCTGTTGTATGCGTGAGTTGGTCGTTTGGGAGATGGAATATGTCAGAATAGTCAGCGCAGATTGAAACAGTGCTTGTTTTTCTTCGTCATTTAAGTGTGAGGTCCTGATTTGTTTAAGGACTTCTTGTGTTTGAGTTGATGCCTTTTGGTGAATAGTTGAAATAGGAATCTGTGTTTGTGGGTAGGCCTCGTATGGTTCTAAGTTAAGTTCTAGGTTTGAGTTGATAGTGACTGGATTCTCTGAGGTATTGGCTACAGTGATGTTTATACGGCCATTTTGTTTTACTTTAACTACGCAATTTGCTATTAATAGTGAATCTGAAATGTGTTGATCTACGATAATTCCCTCTGTGGCGTCTGGGTTTTTCACAGTACATTCTATTACGGTTTCTGATCTAGGAGCTATCGTGTATAAGGGTTTAGAAAATATTAGGTTTATGATTACATCGCCCATTCGCAATAAGCCTTGGCTATAGTCTATTTGGCATTCTACATCTTCTAATAAATTGTTACCAATAATACCGTCGTGTTTTAGGCTAATGTCTTTGACTCCGTGAAACTCATGAAGGTATGGTTTTTTTAATTTAGTACACATTTGCATATTAAAACTGCCCATAGTGGGGGTTGTGTCATTTCCGACATCGATTCCCTTCAAAATGATAATGTTATCGCTAAGTTTTGGGATTTTGGATAGTGATCCTAATTTAATTAGGGAGACGGAGGAGCCTGTGTCGACGAGAAAAGTAAGTTTACGAGACGCTACCGAGGTTTGCAGTTTAATGTGAGGTAAGCTACGTTTTGCCAAATTATTGTTTATTTTATAGATTTTAGTGTTTTCTTTTTTATTTTTCAGGTTTGACGCGGAGAAGTATTTGTGACAGTGTGGTGAGTTTTCGTCTGAGTTTTAATTGGAATGGATTTTCACAGAGTTGGATTTGGCTTTTGTGGAAGGTTTTTGTGTGTTAAGGATTTCAGGTTTTATAGTTTCGGAATTTTCGTGTAGCGTGGGAAGTTTTGGTTGCGAATTTTTATAGGATAGAGTTGAATTGAGTTGATTTTGTTGATTTAGTAGGTTTAGGATGAATTTCAGTGAATTCAGTGGACTTGGTAAGTTTAAGGCTGAACTCAGTGGATTCAGTGTGTTTAGTAAATTTGTTGCGAGGTTCAGAGGATGCAGTGGATTTGGTAAGTTCGTCACGAGATTCAGTGGATACCGCGGATACAGCGGGCTTAGTAGGCTTGTGATGGGATTCAGTAGATGCAGTGGATATAGTGGATTTAGTAGGTTTGTGACGGAATTCAGTGGATGCAGTGGATACAGAGGATTTAGTAGGCTTGTGACGGAATTCAGTGGATGCAGTGGATACAGTGGATTTAGTAGGTTTGTGACGGAATTCAGTGGATGCAGTGGATATAGTGGATTTAGTAGGCTTGTGACGGAATTCAGTGGATGCAGTGGATACAGTGGATTTAGTAGGCTTGTGACGAAATTCAGTGGATACAGTGGGTACACTGGTTTTAGTAAGATCGTCACGAGATTTAGTACATTCAGTGGATTTAGTAAGTTTGTGACGAGATTCAGTGGATACAGTGGTTTTAGTAGGATCGTCACGAGATTTAGTGGATATAGTTGAATTAGTAAGATCGTCACTAGATTTAGTAAATGTAGTGGGTTTAGTAAGTCTTTGACGAGATTCAGTGGATACAGTGGGTACACTGGATTTAGTAAGATCGTCACGAGATTTAGTAGATTCAGTGGATTTAGTAAGTTTGTGACGAGATTCAGTGGATACAGTGATTTTGGTAGGATCGTCACGAGATTTAGTGGATACAGTGGATACAGTGGATTTAGTAAGATCGTCACTAGATTTAGTAGATGCAGTGGGTTTAGTAAGTCTGTGACGAGATTCAGTGGATACAGTGGGTATACTGGATTTAGTAAGATCGTCACGAGATTTAGTAGATGCAGTGGATTTAGTAAGTTTGTGACGAGATTTAGTGAGTTTATTGATATCGGCTTTTGATTCAGGGTAATTTCCCAGGCGATATCCGCTAGGAAATTTTATTCGTTTAAATAGGAGTTGTTTTCAGCGTCATTTTTGGTAATGGCTAGGTAGGTTTCGGGCCCTATTGGTTAGGGTTGTCGTTTGGACGTCTTCTAAATTGTTGATTATTGTCGAACCTATTCCTATTATTATTATACTGTCGTTTGCAACATTGCTCGATCAAGTGTCCTTTATTTTTCAATAACGACAGATTATAGTATTGTTGGCGTTGTATTTTCTAGGATTATCGCGATTGAAACTCCGATTATATAAGGAGTTTGGCTGTTGTGTTTGATCGCGGCGAGGATATTGTTTCGGTTTTTCGTGATTGCTGAATTGTCTAGCCAGGATTTTTTACTCGGCTATGGCAAAGCTGATCGCTGAATTCAGTGTTGATGGGTTCCGACAGCGTACTATTTGTGATAATTTTGGATGTAACCCTGTTATAAATGCGTGCATGGCGAGGTCTTGTACCTCAGCTATCCTACCACATGTTTCGGGTTTAACTTTAGTAGAAATATTTATTTCCGTAATGAGCTTTGATAAGTTTTCCTCTATGCGGAGGGCGAATTGGCTAACGGATTCGCCCTGGGTTTGCTTAGAATCTTGTAGGTCATTGAGTAGGTGCGCGTAATGTTTTCTTTCTACGAACTGTTGTTTTGTAAATTCTGTATTTAAATTTTAAATGTATTTAAATACGATTGGTTTTTGGTTTTTATCTGCTAGATTATATGCGTTTTGGCAGTTTGTTATGAAAGCATTTATGCTCTCTCGTGACCCATCGTAGGGCTTGATAAATTTTAATATTATATTTAAGTCTAGTTTTTCATTCTTTCCTTTGTAGCATTAGAGGCATTAGCCTCCTTTACTGTGTTGGGTACATTGGTTTCTTTATTTGTCATCTTGGTTTAATTCTAAGTTACACGGGCATAATGGATTCTTATTTGAATGTAAATACACCACTAGTGGGTCAATCGTTGTAACAGTGGGTTAGTTATTATATTTAAAGTATAGTTTAAACAATTAATGTTAAGTTATATTAATAGTTCACTTTGAATTTCGGTATTCATACTTAAATTAACAAGGCACAAAGGATTACAATGTTGTTACACGAACAACGCGCTCAGCGTTGAAACAAGGAACAATGGATGTTACAATGTTGCGTAGAGTGGATTCTGAGTTCGAGTTCTAAGTAGAGGGTTTGGACAGAGTTTATTTGTTGCGTGTTCTTTGAAAAACTTTCACTCACATGGAAAACTGGAAAATCAGGAACAGGCGTTCCTGTTCCTGATTTTCCAGCCGCCGCCGCTCGGATCATGATGAGATGATGATTGACACAACTTGTGTCGTGAAAATTGTGGCGGTGACCACACGCCGTTGCAACTGCTGATGCTGATGATTTTCACTTTTCGCTTTCCCGACACTTTCACACTTTCAATTCTGCTTTTCTTTCTTTTGACTTTACACTTTGATATAGATTTTATTGCACTGACTGGTAGTTTATTATTAATTAAGAGATTTTATGAGTTGGTTCGGAGCGTATTTGTGTTTTTCCGGGGATTTTCGCATCCCACCGCTGCCACTAATGTTATCCCGGATCGTTCTAGGGTCTTTTTTTAAAGAAACTTTATTTTACCTAAAGATTTAATTACACTTTAACATGGAAACAGAGGAACTAGTAGACTTAGAAATAACGATAGAGACACAACAACCCGGAACGAGAGCGACACACCAACTGACTCGGGGGCCCGCGTGCGTGTGTACTTATACCAATGAATACGGCTTTGTTCGGTGTGCGTCAGCGATTCTACATACTAGCAAGGGTTATAACAGTACGTAGTATGTTCGCACGTTTTAGAAGAAGTACATTGATATTATTATGTCGATACTCGATAGAGATTAAAAAATACTTAGTGTGTTTTTTGTTGTGTATAAAGAGTTTGGTTATTTCATTACATTTTATTTTTATTATTTATACCATGGATCTCTACAACAATTTTCAGACCTATAGCGTCAAAATTTGCGAAAGTTTCATACAAACTTTCATCTCCTAGTTTAAGGGGCTGTAGGATAAAAGTTCCAAGTTTGATAATTTTTGTGTTGTTTATGTGCTAATACTAGCTTACATACCAAATTTCAGCTTTCTAGGACATCTGAAAGTACCGAAAGTGACGAGTAAACATTAGTCTTTCGTTAAAATACAGAAAATGGCACTTGATCAGTTAGCGTCAGTTTACACCAAACTTACGCGCGGTACATTTAATTAAGATAGCAATTCAAAATTGAACTTTATTCACTACACTAGAAGATACACGTTTCATTGCAAGAGTTTCAAGCAGCACCGCGCTGCGCTGGGTGCTTACTCGTATTAATTAATTATTCACTGAAATACAGCCTGTCAAAACATGTACAGTGTAACCTGATTTTTGACGTTTATTTTATAACTAACTAGTGATGCGCCCCAGCTTCGCGCAGGTGCAATGTATTATGCCTACATAAAACATATTATAAACCTTCCTCTTGAATAACTCTGTCTATTGCTGAAAACTGTTGAGTAGTTCAAAAGAACTACTCAACGGATTTAACCGTTGAGTACCGGAACAGATAGCGGAATGACTTCATTTTTGACCGACTTCATAAGAAAGGAGGCGGTTATATGTTCAGCTGTATATATATTTTATTTTTTTTGTATGTTCAACGATAACTTCGCCGCCTGTTGACTGATTTTCAAAATTCTTTTTTTGGTGTAATGGGTATAATCTCAAGTTGGTCTCATTCTCACTAAAGTAATGACTTTATGATGGAATCCATGAGGAATCGAGGGAACTCCTTGAAATTTATATGAACACATATAGTGATTTTGACTTTTTCTGAAGTAACCTAAGCATATAATACCAAAAAGTAAGATTTTGCACCAAGGTATACCCTACATCCAAAAGCACTGAACAGAACTCCTCAGTCTTTATAGATACGCGTTCGATTACATCACCCGATGATGATGTACGGTATTGATTGATGATACTTGATGACGCCGAGGTAAAGTCGCCGGCAACTAAGGCTCGGACTCCCGAGATTTGGGAAGAGCCACAACAACGCTCCGGCAGCCTTTGTGACCTTTTTGGAAAGCCACTTAAAGTGGTCCTTAAAGATCCAGCGACTGTCAAGCACCAGACCAAGGTACGTCATGGTTGGTTAGATGTATATCCTGGTTTCGGCCGCCGCTTTATCCTCGGCCCGTGGAAAAATATTGCCTCCCTCCGATTTCTCGAGGGCCATGTCACGGCCCAGCGTGCGGATATGGTGTACGGCTTGTGCAATCGCCGCCTACGCCATGATCACCGCATCCCTGTTCATTTGTCCACGCGCGACTATGAGAGTGTCGTCGGCGTAACACTCCAAATCTACGCCGGGAAGGAAGGCACCCCGGAGCACCCAGTCGGATCTGATGTTCCACAGCTGCCGCCCAAGGGCCGACCCCTGTAGGACACCGTACACGACATCCTTTGTCTCCCATCCTTCCCGTGCCGGGTAATGCACCGAGCGAGTAGAGAGGTAACTGGCGATGGAGTTGCGTAGATATTTGGGCACTTTGTGGTACCTCAGCTCCTCTTTAATCGTTGCCCGGGGCAAGGAGTCAAACGCGTTTGAGATGTCCAAAATTACCCCACCTCTTCTATAATATTGCGCAAATGCGCGACCGCACCTATCGTTGAACGACCGATGCGGAAGACAGTTTGGCTTCCGTTGGGACGCAGATTAGGCCCTCGTTCTCCTTCCTTACGTTCCTCGTTTACGACTCGTTCCAAATACTGGCTGATGCGAGCAACGATCACTCTTTCCAGGATCTTGTAGACCTCATCGAAGAGAAAGATAGGAGTTATATATATTATATATTTATAGGAGCTAGAGCCGCAGGTACTCGGCATATAGAACACTATATGCCGAGTACCTGCGGCTCTAGCTCCTACATTGCCAGAACCCACGTGCGTCCCGGCACACCGTCGAGACCAGGGGCCGTGTTTTTCTCGCCATCTTAAGCACGTCTGCTGCCAGCTCCGCGGACGTCACGTGCAGCACCTCCTCCTCCTCGTCGGATTCATCCGATGGCGGGGCCATTCTCGGTGGTGAACGGGCCCTGGATGGAAATAAGGCCGACACGACAGTTTCGCACAACTCTGGGTTGAGATTCTGGGTGGAGATTCTGGATTCTGATCTAGAGAGAGGTGGGGCAGAAGAGCGAAGCTTTGCCTCACCCATTTATAGGGCCTGTCCCATGGATCTTGCTCCAGAGTCGCGAGACACTCCTCCCATGCTTCCGTCTAGGAAACTTAAGGAAGTGATCTTGCGAACAAAGTTCGTTAGATTATTGACTAACGAACTTTGTTCGCAGGTCCACTTCGTGAGGATGCTCCGGGTTCGGTTCGAAACGCGCGTCGAATTTTACAACCTGCATGGTGGTGTGGAGTCTTGTTGGTACAAAACATTGTTGCTGACGTTGTTGCTTGTGTGGTGGTGGTGTTTGCACTGTAGGTGGTTGAGGTGTGATATGAATGTTAGGTTGAATAATTAACTTAACACAAAGCACTTTTAACTGTAGTTTATTTTGTTACAGTAAAACGGCGAATATAGTCCACACCATACACAGTTTAAGGAGAACTATAGAGGATAGTAATTAGGTATTACTTAAATATAATATTAAAGCCTAATTACAATAGATCGCGTAATAAACATATGTCGCGACAAGGCAGCTGACGTGAATTTCATACTGAAAACTATTTGCAAGCCGGCCGAGCGCTCGCACACCTAACGATATTTAATATCCTGATCATGATCCTGAGATAATTCCTGTTATTATGTATTGTTATTCGTTAGGTACTAGGTTTAGTAAATTTGTATATAGCTGTATGACTTACATATTATGTAACTACTGTGTTACGTCACAGCACGATCTTGTTTCTGAGTGTACGCATAAGCAGTGTGGGAGGAGGGAGCAATGTGTGTGTGCATGCATGCTTATGCATGCACTCACACATTTGCTTGTAGGTTGTGGGTATTTTTTTGCGGGTAATTGCTAGATATAATATTATTTAAATTGTCTACATAATAATGTTATGTTACATAAGTCACATTTTAATGTTTTCCGCTTTGTTTATAAACAACTTGAAAAACCCGATTTTGTGATTTTTTACCTTCACAATAAGGTATTCAACTCATTCTTATCGATGAGTATTTTGGAGATAAGAATTGTGTATGTTTAAAATCGGCGTAAGATCAATGACTTCTACTTAAATATGCCTACGTCAGTGAAACGTCGTCACGTTTCTGTGCTGGTATCATTTTCACGTTAGCTTCATTATCAACTATTTGCTTAAATTCACCATTATATATATAATCCTCTATCTCTTGCAATGTCCTGTCTTTTGTCTCCGGCAATATAAACCATAACACTACCAAACTAAGACCCATTATTGTACCAAACAACACAAAAGTACCATACACTTTAATATGCACTAGTAGATATGGTGTTAATTTCATAGCCAAAGTTACACACATTGAGAAAATGAAACCAGCGACACTAGATCCCGCTCCTCGATGGGCTAGGGGGAAAATCTCACCCAGCAGAGCCATCGGTATCGGGGTACATCCCAAATTAGACAGGACAAAATATATGACGAATAGCACCATAGGTATATACATTCTTTCGCTTGACAATATATCTATACTCACTAAATACAAGTAGCCACATATACAGTAGATAACAAATAAAGATAGGAAACCACTGCCAAACAGTAGTGTGCGTCTCTTCATTAATTTCACCAGAACAGAGGAAAATATAGCGCTCACTGTTATAATAGTATCTATTCCTAAAGTATAGTAGAATTTGTGGCTTTTGCTACCGGTGACTTCTCCTATTATTTGTGACGCAAAGGCTGGGAAAACGTGCCTCCCACAAGACTCCAAGCATATGCAAGCGAACAATATTATCACAACGGGTTTCAGAAAGTCTTTCCTCGTAAATTTCTTTAGGACCTGTGCAAGTTTTCTCCCGAAACTCGTATTTCTAACGTCATTAGCCATTCTTTCTTTTTGCGCTATAAGGAAGTCTTCAATTTCTTTTACGGATTCCTCGTTTCTTCCATTTAACCAGTAGAAGGATTTTTCACTTTCCTTGTATTTACTTTTAGTAACTAACCACGCTGGACTCTCTGGCCAGGTGCAGACATTGAGGAGCGAAGCAACGAGTGGCCAAATTGACAAGAGAGCTACGGTCCTCCACTGGTAGAAATGGCCAAGGACGTGTACAGCTAAGTTACCCAAACAGACGGCCGCTGTTTTGAGATTTAGGAACATCCCCCTATTCTTAGGGCTCGTGTATTCTCCGATCACTATGGCTCCTAAAGAAACGGTCGCCCCGGCAGCGAATCCCCCGAAGGCTCTTCCAATGATCAGCAAGGAAACGCTGTCTGCGTAGTATATGCAAAGCCAGCCGATTATACCTGGTATCGCTACAAGACCGTGTACAAATCTTCTACCACACAAATCCATTAAAAAGGCGGAGGTGAAAAATCCAAATATGCCAATGGCGCCAATCATTGAAGCTGAAACAAAAGTTTGTATTATTTGAAATCTTTATTAGGTACTACCTTTTTCCCGCGGCTCCTCCAGCGTAAATATAGTATTGGGTATCCTACAGGAATACTATACTTTTCGGGATAATAAGTAGCCTATGTTTTAATCCAGAGCCTAAACTACTACCATACCAAATTTAATCGAAATCCGTTCAGTAGTTTTTGCGTCAAAGAGTAACAAATATCCATCCATCCTCACAAAATTTCACATTTATAATAGTAGTAGGATATATATTATATATTAAACCCCTTCAGTTTTCAGTGGGTCTAAACTCAATCCCCCTTATTAATTAAAATATTTACACCACGGATACGTCAATCCATGTTGCTGTCTTTATCTATCAACTGACTTTTCTATCCTATCAGACAAAGATAGCAACATGGATTAACGTATCCATGTAAATATTTTTATTCATACGAGGGCTCGAAAGCGGGTGTATGTACAAAAAAACCTGAGGCGAAGTTAGACACACATAATACTAATAATACTGAATCACGACAGAGGGCATTTTTCTTTTTCTTTTCTAATATGGAGTATGAATGCGACTATGTCACTAAAAGAAAACCACGGACAACTAATGCACCAGATGACTTCATTACGGAATTCCTCAGTCCTATTACCTGCAACAGACGCTCCCTTGGAGAATTATCGCTAATACCTATTAATAGTCACAATAATATTATAATTTCAACTGAACAAAGATTACAAACTTTAGAAAAAGAAAATAGTAAATTACAAACTCAAATAACTAGTCTTGATAATGAATGCATCCAGTTGAGAAAACAATTATCAGGAAAAAATAAACAAATTGAACATCTTCAAAATTTCAACACACAATCGGTTCCAAATAGCCCATGCTTGTCTGCAACTTCGGGATTCATTCGACGTTCACTACCATGCGATATAAACAAATTGATAAATCTAAGACTTAGAACATCGCCGATTAACAATACGCTTAAAAAGTCTGACTGTAATAATTTACCAAGGCAATATCCTCGCATCTCTGAATCCCTACATTCCAAGACAGTTACGAGGGTCAACATCACAGATGGCGCTACTTGTAGTTCATCGAACAAAATACATATCATCAGTGATGGACCGGCGCGTGGACTGGCTTCTCATTGCTGAATGACTTCGAAAGAAACAAAGAAAAGTGTCAGAGATACGAGGTTTTTGGCATTATAAAACGTTCTGCAAACAGCTGCGAGATACTGCTCAAATCTTGTGAAAAGCTACTACATTCATTAGAACCGAATGACATAATTATTTTAACGATAGGCTCATATGATACAAATCCTTACCAACTACTATTAAACATAAGCAACATATTGTATCTATTACGAAATTATAAAGTTTTTCTTACAAATATTAGTCACAATAAATATTTAAATAAAAAAATGATTAACATAAATATAAAATTATTATTAAAAAATTATCCTAATAGCTATTGAATAGATATGTACTCACAAACATACAATATTAATCAAAAAACATTTATAAAAAAATTAAGTTTTTTATAATTCTTGTAGAGCTTGAATTTTTTCATATTTCAAAAAACATAAAATCGTCGCAGCCCGAAATGCCAGTAGCTAATAATAGTCTCACACCCTTTCTCGATTCTAGTTTAACTGTTAACAATTATAAAAATCAAAAAAAATCTCTGCCTAAGTCTGTTTATCGTAATGCTGTGCTTCCTAACAAGGGAACTATACCTTATTACTTTCGACAACAACAGCCGAATACCCAACTAAATAATACCTTTTTCGTCCCTAACGAATCTCGGTTAACCATATTTCATCAGAACATAGCTGGCGCCATTAATAAGAGCGAAGACATATTCTTCACATTAACTGACCTATCTAATAATTTCAAAGTAATTGATGTTATATGCTTGACCGAAACTTTTATGAAAAAGGGGGCCGGAAAGCTTACTAAAAATACCGGGGTACATATTAGTTTCCACTTATTGCCGTAAATCAAATAGAGGGGGCTCTTGTATTTTAGTTAAAAAAGACATTAGCTGTAAACCACTAATATTGGACCTTTATAATAATTGTGATCTAGAGTTTGAATGTTGCGGTATTGAAATAGTTGCACAAAATATTATAATCTTATGTATTTACCGCACCCCATGCAGTAACCCCTACATCTTTTAAAGGAATATTGAAAACATATTACATAAGTTATTGAAACGCAGGAAAAAAATTATATTATGTGGGGATTGGAATTTTAACACATTAAAGCCCAATAAATTTTGCTTAGAACTTCTTGCAATTTTCAAAAATTTCAATATTATTACTCATATCAAGGTACCCACTCGGCTTGATGCATGTCTTGACCAGATCGCGAGTAATATTAAACATGCTCAATCTGACGTACACTATCTAGGCCTCTCCGATCACGAAACTGGTCAAACACTAAACTATTAAAGTTAATAAAATCTGCAATCCTAGTTTTTTGTATGAGCAAGTCAGGGATTACAGTATTTCCAATAGTAATAAGTTTCTGAATTGTATCTCGCTAACATATTCTGATGTATACGAAAAAACTACTGTAAAAGAATCTTTTCAAGAATTTCATAGTTTACTTTCCTTATTTTTAATTTGTGCTTCCCAATTTTAAAAGTTAAAAAATATAATAAATCAAATTTAAGTACCTCGTGGGTGACTAAAGGATTGAAAAGATGTTGCATTAAAAAAAGGTTACTTTATCTAAAAAAATAGACAAACGAGAACCGGACAGCAAAATCATGATTACAATAACTATTCAAAAATATTAAAACTATGTATACATATACATCTAAACGGAGTTTTAACAAAAAGGTCTTAGAAAACAAGAAAAACAAATGTAAAGCTATATGGCAAATAATTAACGAAAACATGAATGACATAAACTCTAATACGAATATGACAATACTAGCTGACCTGGCAAACGTTGTTTTGCCTTATAAATTATTTCTAGTTTCTAGATAAATTCTAGTGTAGACAAAAAGTAACTTACTTATTATAAGTGTGTAAGTATGTGGTATATGCGTGAAATAGGCATGGAGCGCCATGAACGATAAGGGAATATAAAAATAACAAACGCCAAACAATATTATTTTCAAGTTACTATAGTTTATTTCTTAAAATTACATATCACATATTAATTACGACAGTAACACTAACAAACAACATCAATCTGTTAATGCTATAGCGTGAACAATATTTTTTGTTAGCCCATCTTTAGCGAGCACAAACAAAGTGGATGGTTTACCCACTCGAGAGCATGCTACGTACAATTGCCCAAGTGAAAAACATAGTGTACTCAAATCTAAGCCACAAATAGACATCGTTTGGCCTTGGGATTTGTTGATTGTTATTGCAAATGCCAATCTAATCGGAAACTGAATTCGTTTGAATTGAATTGGCACATCTGTAGGTATGATAGGAATCCGTGGTATTAATATATTTTCACCTTTGAACTTGCCATTTAAAATGCTGGCTTCGATAACGTTTTTCATCAATTTTCGAATGACTAATCGCGTACCGTTGCACAGCCTTGGCGTGGCGGGTTTAAATTACGAAGCAAGATAATTGGAGATCCAACCTTCAATTGTAAATTATGCGGTGGCATGCCTGGCAAATCCAGTGACTTCAAAAATTCTGTGGAAAAATTGACAGCTTCGCTGGCATCGCAAACTGTATCAATAGATTTGTATGATACCAAGTTCCCTGGCAACAACTGTTGTATCTTCAAATTTAAATTGTCAACGTCTGCATTTTTTGCTGCTAAAATAGCTCTTTCTGCAAGCCACTCATGATTTATGTACTGTGTGTGTACATCAGGATATATTTGTTCAATGAGAGTATCTTGCGAATCAGCGATTGTGCAGAAATCGGTCGGTAATTTTACGTATCCAGTTTCATCTCTAGCAACTTTTCCATCACCGATATCTAAGAGTTGTTTTGAGAATGTTTCAGCGGATGGATCTTGAAGCATTTGAACGCGCATATTTACTTTCACCTGTACTTTTTCAACATTACGCCACAATGGAGATGATTTTAAGCAAGCGTTGATCTCATCAGCGTATGTTGAACGTGGAATGACGGGAAGTGTTTGTCTGAAATCACCTGAAAGCACCAACAGAGTGCCGCCAAATAGTTGTTTTTAATATCTTTCAATGTCCTGTTCAACGCCTCAATTGAATGTTTGTGTGCCATAGTACATTCATCCCAGATGATAATTTTATACTGTTTCAGCACGGTGGCCATGGACGATTGTTTTTTAATGTTACACACTGCGTCCGGGTTATTTTGAATATTTAGTGACAGCTTAAATACTAAATGAGCTGTTCTGCCTCCATCCAATAAAGTTGCCGCAATGCCCGATGATGCAACGGCCAATGCGATGCCATTATTTGATCGTATCTCAGCAAGAATGAGTGAAATAAGGAATGTTTTGCCAGTTCCACCCGGTGCATCCAAAAAGAAGAACCCACCTTGTCCTGCTGAAACTGCGAGCAAAATGCGGTTATAAATGGTTCTTTGTTCGTCATTCATTAGTGGGACATTGCGAGTAACAATCGCTGCCATTTCTACAGTGTTGTACTGCAGTTCACGATTCATTTCAGTGTTAATTAAATCAGATGCAGTTCGATTTTTCGAATTCATACCGAAATGAGTGAGTTATAAGTTGGTAATGACAATGCAAAGATCCTCAATAGCAATCAATGCTTCATTGTACATAGCGTCGCTGAATGTTCGTCGTTAGATCGTTGCACCGTGTACGATGTTGATGCAATATATCATCAGTCATTGAATCTTTGTGATTATCCCACAATATCTGTGCTCGAGCTGGGAAACATGTAGTCAACACTATAGCGCATAGTAGACGAATTTGTATTGCTGTACAGTTCAATGCAGCTTAAGCAAGTATACACTCCCACTGGTTGTCGTCTTCCAGCAAGCCGAGTGCAAGGCATGCGTCTTTATATGTTGGATACTGTTGCCCATTCACTTTACGTATATCTTGAAATGATATTGGGCCAGTAACATTAACCAACAACAGTCGAAGATAAAAGCACTCAGTGTGTCTTGGATTGACTGTAAATAAAAGCGTTCGATTTAAATAAATTGAGACATGCATCAACTGGTGAGCCTTGCTTGCGGGGCATCCATTTTTTTGTTTGAGCCCATGTGAAATAGTGTGGTACTTGTGAATAGAGTAATGTTCTTGCAAAGGCACCAAAATCATCCGTACTATTACACAATTCAAAAAATGCAGTGAGTGTAGTTTTAGGTGGATTTGTAGCACGATCAATCACTGTCTCGTTCGTGAAAAATACACGCTGACTGTTTTCAAGATGGACGGCTAACTGAACAACTGCTGGATCCCGTTCATGAATTGGAAAACCGAAGATACGCCAAGCAGCTTCATTGGAGCTGATGTAACGACCAATTTGGTAGAGCGTAATTTCATCGTTTTTATTCATTGGAGGAGCATTTACATTAGTATTTTCTACTCTAAACACAGCCATATCACTGCCTTTATGGACATACTTGCAAATATATTTGATGCTCTTCACAGAACTGCAAAACTCAACATTAATATGAGCATTGTATGTCTTGCTTAGCAGAGGCGAATACGGCACCACCCAACAATTGTCAATGTCAATGTCTGTGTTGCTGATATTTTTAATAAATGATTGTCCGCCATTATCGGGATTTCTTCGACGATATATTGGATATTCGTCGGTATTTGTTATCGTATCATTAGTGAAATCTTTAGGGAAATTTTTAGTACATTTTCCATCTGCCATACAATGCGATGAACGATGAAGAGTACCGCATGGACCATGGATCATGTTTGCTGTAACAATATCAAACAGCACTTGGTCAGTAGACCGATCTGGAATTTCCGCAGAAATGATACTATCGATTTCTTCAGGACGGATTTTGTCGATTAACCAAACCAAAATGTGCGCATGAGGTAATCCTCGCTTTTGCCATTCAACTGAATACAGCCAGCAACGTGTGGGACCGAATACATGTAATTTAGTAATGAAACTTATTAGAGACTTCAACTTTTGTCTGAATACACGTGCTGTAATGTCATGACGATGTATTGCATTTTGGCCAGGCAATAGCAAAGATGTAATCTCTGCCCATTTTGGATTACATGTGAACGTGATAAATAAACACGGTCGTCCATATTCGCGCACGTAAGCCATAGCATCCTGTATATATTCTTGCATATGACGTGGACTGCCTACGTACGATGATGGTAAAATGACAGAGTTACCAATTTCGGCGACGTCGGCGTTGTTGTTAATAGCGTCTCGTAAGTGAATGTACTCTTCCGCGCGCAGCTTGAGTTGATTATATCGTAAGTATCGTAGTCGTTCGCCCTCTATCTTCGCGTACATGTCGACCATGAATTGTTGACAAAGCTTACGACATCGTAGACTGACGTTGTCCAGGCCGCGCCGAATCATTAATCGGTACGCATAATAATCTTTCGAGCTAACGTTCTTGTTTGTTTCAGCTCCTGTAATAATATATTTATGAATATTAATTTAAATTAATTACGTTCAATAATCTAATTGTTTTGTTAAATGGTTAATGGTCAAGTTCATAATAAATGAAGTACCTGATACGGGATCTCGTTGTTTTATGTTTATGCAATATCCGTCTTGCCCCTTCCAGAATATTAGCGGATATTGGAGAGCGTCATATGAACGATGTGTATCAGCAATGAACTGAAGATTATTATTTCTTCTACGAATCACAATTTCTCGTGTATCTGTACGATCGCCAACCATGATTCCAGCAACATCTTCAACAACAGGTGCATTGAATCTACGAATATGTTCTCCAGCTGGTGTTTTTGCAGCGTGGAGCAGCACGTGCATTCACGCGATTGGCAAGTGCGCTTCCAGAATCCTCGTCGCCCATGAAGTAGATGTGTAAAAAATTATGTGGTTCGTTTGGCATTGGCAGCAATGAGCCCATTTTATGATAAACTTGGCCTCTGATTTTGAATGTAGAATTGTATTGTTGACCATTAGCATTAGTATTTCGAACTATTTCTGTTGCTCCAAACGATGTCATTTGAAAGCATGAATTGAATGTTCGAATTGACTTCAGGAATACGTTAGAATCTGGATCCGTGGCGATAAGTAAACCGTTCAATGGTTCAGGTGGTGTTTCAATTTCAGGTAGTTGCACTTTTCCTGACGCGCAACACATCCCAGGTGGCTCATTTTTGAATTTGAGAGCATGACAATGCAGACATTCCTTATCCATAACACCAATTACCACTTTTGAATGAGCATAATATTCAATATCGGGCTCATACTGGAATGCTCAAGCAAAAATGAATCAGATGTAAATGCACGATGTACCTGTTGGCGTTGTTGGTCATTTGTTCTGCGTCTATTAACCGTGAAACGGCGTTCGTTGTTCTAAACGTATAACTTCATTGCGCTCAGCTCGTGTATCTTCTGATTGTTCTTGACGCAATTGCTGCATGCTCACACGTGCATCAGCATTTTGTTGCTGGACTGTTCTTCGGTTCTTTGGGATCTTTTATCTCTCATACTTCTGGATCTACTTGTATTACGGCTCAAATCAGCCCCTTTGCGTTTTCTTGGCATTGCTCTCCGTACAAAACACATATAAATAGAATTAATGAAATGACTTAATAATAGAAAACGTTATAGTTATAATTACGGCCAGGATTATAGCGAAAATATTAGATTTATGAAAAAAAAAATTCATGAAAATAAAAATTGAAATAATAGTTGTAAAAAATTCAAATAATTATATAATAAAAAGTATACTTACAACACAAAAGCCGTTGTTGGTTGGAGCTCGTGACACGTGTTGAGTACTTTGAAGGTTATGTAAATCACTTGTTTAACTAAAACTTGATTAACTGAACTAATCGTGCCAAATACACTTAAAATTATTAATTTTACTATTATGAATAAAATAGTAATAATTAATTAATAGTTAATATGAGAGTTACGCTGAGATAGCAATATGATAATTGTAAACGTTACTACTACACTTGATACATAAACAATAATGATGACCGAAAACTGTGTAGGGAGTGAGAGAAGTCTTATTATGTGAAGTGAAACAGGAGACCGGCTTCAGTCTATGGTATAGTGTGGCATTTCACTCACCAGTAAAGGCGCGGAAAATTTTAAGAATCTAAGATTGGTAACACTAAGCATATATTAGGATTAAACTTTAATAATAAAAATAAATGTTTATTTTCTTTAAAAAAAATTTAGATTTTTAATCGAAGTACAGTTAAAAACACTATAATTGATCAGTTATCGAGCGGGATGAAAAATTACTAAAATGGCTATAAAAAAATAGGGGTTGGTTATAAAAAAGTAAAAATTTTGGGTTGTATGTATTTTTAATGCCACATTATAAAAAAATAAAAACAAAAAATTTCGTCCAAAAATTTAAAAAAAAATTTAAGGGTGAACAACCCTTATCACTTAGGGGTATGGAAAATAGATAGTAGCCGATTCTCAAACCTACTGAATACGCATATAAAATTTTGTAAAAATCGGTAAAGCCGTTTCGAAGGAGTACGGTAACTAACATTGTGACATGGAAATTTTATATTATATAATATATTAGATAATACATGATAATAAGTTATACACAAATCCCGCTGACATTAGTAATCTATTCAATAATTATTTTATTAATATGACTAATAAAAATGACTTCCAATTTAACACTCATGACATATCAAGTACAATTAATTCAAATAACAATAATTCTGATTCAATATTCTTAAGACCAACAGACCCTTTAGAAATATATAAAATTATTAACAACTTAAACAACACTAGCTCGGTAGGAATAGATGACATAAGTACAAAATTATTAAAAACAACCTCAAAATATTTATCAAAACCTTTAAGTTATATTATTAATCAATATCTACAAGAAGGGGTTTTTCCTGATATTCTAAAAAAGTCAGTTGTTAAACCTCTGCATAAAAAAGGAGATAGAAGGGTTCTCGACAATTATCGCCCGATCGCATTAATACCTTTCTAAAGTTTTTGAAAAAGCAATGTTAACGCGTCTTGAAAGTTATGCATCACGTCATAATATCTTAACTCAGAATCAGTATGGGTTCCGAAAAAACAACAGCACTGCCTTAGCCTGCTTCAATCTGATTAAAATAATCACAGAATCTCTAAATGATAAAATACCAGTTTCTGCTATATTTCTCGACATGAGCAAAGCATTTGATCATGTCGATCACGCCCTTCTGCTGTACAAACTTGAAAAATACGGTATAAGAGGAACTGCCAACAATTGGTTAAAATCCTATCTATCACATCGGTCCCAATGCGTCGAAATAAGTAGAATAATAAATAAAAATAAACTTTCTGTTAGATCACAGTTTAAAATAAATGCTTTCGGTGTTCCCCACCTACCTACCTAAAATAACCCATCATTCAACGATACTATTCGCAGACGACACCACTCTCATCGTGAAATGTAATGTCAATTAAAAATAATGCAAGGACACTTTTGAAGCTGAATTAAATTCTACTCTGGAAAAAATAATTAAATGGCTTGATAATAATAATCTCAAAATCAATATTAACAAAACACAGCTAATTCAATTTCAAACTTACAAGAGTAAAAAATATAATTTAAATATACAATTTGACAGAACAAATATTTTGGAAGTTGACTCAATTAAATTTTTAGGACTCATGCTTGATAAGAACTGTAACTGGAAGGCCCATATAGATTATGTGTGTAATAAGCTGGACCGGTTCGTTTATGCCTTACGTAGATTACGTCAGACGGTAGGTAATAATAATAATATAATATAATAATAATATCTATGGACGCTTCACACCACGCCAATCTGGTCCCGTGCTAAATATTCGCAGAACTTGTGTTACAGGTACCAGAAAACGGGAAGTATATTTAATACTTTTTATACTATACATATATTTAAGATTTTTATTATATTATACACATATTTAATACACATCCATGACCCAGGAACACAGAAAAACTATTTTGTTCCTTCAGCGGGATTCGAACCCGCGACTCCCGGCTTGAGCACCAACGCGCTGAACCACTGAGCTACAGAGGTCGTCGGTCGGTTGGTGCTGAGGCGGCACTAATCGCGTATCACAGCTATGTATCATCGGTCCTCTCTTACGGTCTGCTGTTGTGGGGTAATTCGGTAGAAATCGGAAAAGCATTTCGTATCCAAAAAAAATGTGTGAGAGCTATTTGTGGTGCCTGGTATTTGGAAAGCTGTAGACCATTGTTTAAAAAATTACGTTGGTTACCACTAGCCTGTATGTATATTCGAGATCTCTGTATCTTTGTTGGGCTACATCCAGAATACTTTAAACAGAACTCAGAGGAGGGTAGAAAAAATGAAAGATATAAATTTAAACTGTACCGCCCTTGGTGTAACTTGAATCTATACAGAGATAATGCATACATACAAGCTATACACATATTTAATAATTTACCTAATCAATTCAAGGAATTGCCTACAATTTATAAATTTAAAAGAAATCTGACATCTTGGTTTATAGAAAATAGTTTCTATGACATAAATGAATTTATACTACAGAACAAAAAATTACCTGTATCTATTAGTCAACATTATGAAAAATCTTTAATTCATTAAATTACTATAATGCAAGTAATATTATTGATAAATAAAAATAAAGTTGACATTTATTTATATGGCTTTGACGTGATTTTTAAATTATAATACATTTGACATTGAACTTATTTAATTATTTATCTTGTGACCTAAAATATTTTGTGACCTAATGCATTCTCAAATTACCATTATAACTATTTATATGATTTTTAACTTTATTATTTTAATATTAATTTAGTAATAAACTTTCTGTTAACATAATGGTCAAAACCAATTATTTATTGTATAATCTATAGATCGACCAATTGCTTTTACTTTATATTTAAAACTATATTTTATAAGTAGACTCTGGAGATTGTATATTTTAATTTCACACACCATGCTATCATGGTAGAATGTATGTTTTTTTTAAACTTATCATCTGCATATGTAATACTATGTACTTACTACATTCAGTGAATAAATGATTTGATTTGATTTGATTTGATTCGATTCGATTCGATTCGATTCGATTCGATTCGATTAGATTCGATTCGATTCGATTCGATTCGATTCGATTCGATTCGATTCGATTCGATTCGATTCGATTCGATTCGATTTGATTTGATTTGATTTAATAATAACTCCCCACACCGATTTCGGTGACGGTGGCTGGTTTCATTAAAACCAGGCCAGTTACGCAGGAGTTGTTTTATAGTTCCCAAGTGTGTGCGCAGTACACAAGAGCACTCTCTCTTCCTACTCTCACATCTCAGTGGGACGAAAAACCGACACGACTGGCGAGAGATCAGGCGCAGGTCCGACTTTTAACATGCCCATCCGACGTATGCGACGTATACGTATGCGAGAATCGAACCCACGACCTCCGAGTCGAGACTCGAGAGCCAAGCTCCAACCAGTAAACCACGGACGCTGTTAGATACACATTATATTATGTTAGTTCGATTTCCACATTGGAACAACAAAAAAGTTGTTTCCAAGTTTGATTAGGACATTGCAGGCTGATCACCTGATTGTCTGACAAGAAAGATGATCCATATGTCGTATCTATATAAAGATGAATGCCAATTATAAAGTAGTCTATTCCCCAAGATTTACACTGGTTTTCCAGTGGATTCCATCCACTAGGATTGGCAAAGTAAAACCATTTATCTTTATATACCCACAGTACGGCTTAGAAACTTTGTTTGCTTCGTACATAATATGGCAATTGGCAAATATTAGATAACTTTATATTTACCTATCAGCGATGCGGAATATATGTCAACCGTGATCTCGGAGCCTGGCCGCTGCAGTGGGGGCAGCAGGACTGATGTGTAGCCCACCAGCATTCCCTGGCCGACCATGTTCAACAGCACTCCTAACGCCACCCATGACTGAAAATGTATTTCAATGTAATCAGTAAAAATGTTGAAGGGTAATACGATTAGATTTCTCAAGTGCAAGGGAACCATCCATAAGTCGGAGAAGAAAAAATACTCGGTCGATCGGATAGTTCATTTTTATTTAAATAGAAATAAGGAGAAAATATCCCAATAATACTATAGACTGTCCAGAAAGCGCGTATTTACCGCGTAATCATACGCACGTAAGGCCGACGCGCGAGTCGAGGTACTAGGCCCCATACATTGCGTCCAGAATAATAATAATAATAATAATAATAAGAATAATAATAATCGTTTATTTGCCAGAGTGAATGTACAATTTGGTCTTAGATAATAATATTAAACATTTCAGGTTCATGTCACTCAACTAAATTAATAGTATGCAAATGTCAGTAATAAAATTTATGATAATTATTAATTTTCATTCAAAAATTACATATTTTAATGTCAAAAAAGACAAAATACATGATCAGAAGAAAAAAAAAAAAGAAAACGATATGTCTAAGTCATTTACCTTATTTTTTTTATTTTTTTATTTTTTTAGAAATAAGTATCCAGATAATATTCCTTTACGTCATAAAAACATTTATCTAATAGCCAGTCATTCAATTTTATTTTAAAAGTTGATAAGTTAAGTTTATCAAAATCTTTTGGCAATTTATTAAATAATTTAATAGCCATAAAATAGGGACTCTTTTGACATGCTGTGCTGTTACACTTAGGCATAACTAATTTATTGGGATAACGTTGTGATCTGTTAGTCATATTGATGTCTTTGTTTTGTACAAAATATTTGGGTTTCTTTTTAACAAACATACACATGTCTCTAATGTACATGCATGGCAACGTAAGTATACCCAGTTTTTTAAATAACAGTTTGCAACTTTCAAGTGGTCCTACATTACATATAGCTCTTATGCATTTCTTTTGTAATTTGAAAGCTGTAGTGAATTCAACAGAGTTGCCCCAGATTATAAGACCATATGATATAACGGAAGATACGTATCCGTGATATGCACAAAGAGCTGCAGATATGGACACGGTCTTTGCTAAACGTCGCAGTGCATAAACGAATTTGCTACAAATATAGTCCACATGCGCCTTCCAGTTACAGTGTTGGTCAAACATTAATCCTAGAAATTTTATTGTGTCTACTTCATCTATATTTATATTATTATAAGTAATTTTTTTAGGTATTTGTATTGCGTTATAGTATTTAAATTGCATTATTTTTGTTTTACTCAGATTAACCTGTAAATCGTTTTTATCTAGCCAGAATATTATGTCATTAAGTGCATTGTTAATTTCTTGTTCATATAATAAAATATTTTGGCATTTTACTAATATCGTTGTATCATCTGCAAATAAGTCACTAGGATGCTTCGTTGCTGTTGTGACGTCATTTATATATGTAAGAAATAGAAATGGACCAATCATACTCCCTTGTGGTACTCCTATGTCTATATATGCGTATTTTGATTTGTATGTTTTTTTTATATTACCATAAATGTTTGTAATTTCTGTACATACTTTTCTTTTGCTTAAATAAGATTTTATCCAGTCGTATGCTTTTACTCTAACTCCATATCTTTCTAATTTATACAATAATATGTTATGATTAACCAGGTCAAAAGCCTTTGTCATGTCTAAGAAAATTGCAGTGATAGGTACTTTATTATTTAAACTATCATGTACTATTTTGCTCAAATAAAAACAGGCGTCTGTAGTCGAACTATTGTCACGGAAACCAAATTGTTCATCAACCAACAGGTTTTCAGAAATAAAGAAACTTTTAATACATTTTAACATTATTTTCTCAAAGATCTTTGCGAAAATGGGAATTAATGTTATTGGATGGTAATTATTTAATTCTGTTCTATCATATTTTTTTAACAAAGGCTTAATAATTGAAATTTTTAATCGGCTAGGAAACACTCCCTGTTCTAACGATTGATTAATAATTTTAGCAAGTGGATAACATATTTGTACTGCACATTTCTTAATAACATCCGTTCGAATCTCATCATATCCTACAGCATTAGTGTTCTTTAATGATAATATTGTATTAAAAACTTCATGGGGATCTGTTGGGTTTAAGAAAATTGTGTTTCTATTGATGTTGTGTGAGCACATAATCTTATTTATGTTATTGTCCTTTTTTGGCCCCATCTTTCCTAAATTTGTAAAGAAGTCATTGAATATTTGGCATATTTCGTTAGGCTTGGTATATACTTTTAAATCCTTCTTAATGTATGGAATATCATTATTTTTATTATTATCGCCTAAGTTATCATTTATAATTTTCCATCCTGCTTTGCATTTGTTTTTTTGATTATTGATATATTTAGTGTTTTGTATTTGCTTTGATTTAAAAATACATCTTTTTAACAAGCAATTATATTTTGCAAGTCGCAGTTTTGTACTGTTATTTTTTATTCCTGATATTCTATAATTTAAATGCATTTTTCTTTTTACCAAACATGATTTTCTTATACCTCTAGTTAGCCATAAAGTTCTTTGTTTATTCTTATTAATGCTTGTTTTTATAAGTGGGAAACATAATGTATAAAAAAGGACTATCAATTCGTGAAATTTGTTGAATAAATCGTCCGCAGAAGCTACGCGCGTATATTTTTTTACCCGACTACGGCGAAGCCAAAAGGAAAGGTAATGATTTTGGCAGTCAATGTATGTATGTATGTATGTTCCTTCGTAGTGCCTAAACTACTGGTCCGATTTTAATACACGTATGGGTGGTCCGCTCCTGACTCATATACGCGCGGCAATCCGATTGCTCATGCATGGGACGCGGCAACCTCGACTCGCGCAAGATACGGAGCGAGTAATGCACATAAGCTTCTCTCGCTCCGATGTATGATTCAGAGAGAGACAGAAGTATTCAGTTCATTCTTTAGGGCTTGTGCACAAAACTGTGATGCGAAGTAGCATCGCAGTTTTGTGTAATTACTAGCTGTTGCCCGCGGCTCCGCCCGCGCGTAAATACAGGAACAATGTACTTTTTCGGGACAAAAATTAGTCTATATTTTAATCCAGAGCTAAACTACTACCATACTAAATTTCATCGAAATCCGTTCTGTAGTTTTTGCGTGAAAGAGTAAAAAACATCCATCTATCCATCCTCACAAACTTTCACATTTAATATATTAGTAGGATTGTTTTATTTACAAGAAAACTGCATTTGTATTCAACTTAGCTTCTTTTAATTTACAACAACAATGGTGTTAGTCTTCTGTGTCTACTGACTACGGTAAAGAGCAGCAGCAGCCTTCTTTATATTTTGCAAGTATTATTTTGTTAATCTTACACATTTTCATAAACACTTTTCACAATACCTACATTAAAAAAAACCAATAACGCGACAACGTAAATTATATAGCCTATGTCACCCGGGATATTATTACAAATCTTCTTACAACTGATTTATTAAAATCGGACCTGTAGTTTAGGCGATACGGTGGAACAAACATACATACATAGACTGCCAAAATAATTACACTTTTGGCTTCACCGTAGTCGATTAAAAACACTCATACACTTTTATCAACTTGTTTATTAAAAAGCTCATGAGATTTTTAATAAACAGGTTGATTCAAATTTAGATTTTCAAACTTAGAAGTCAAATTTAGATATTACTTGTAATAACTAAATTTTATATTAATAATTAAATTACTTCCTACCTGTTTAAATGAAGGCGACAACATTGGTCAAAAGTGACGAATCAAATAAAAAATAAAATAATAAAAATATCATGATATCAACGTGCGTCACGACCGACCAGTGGAATAAATTTCAAATATTCTGAAGCATCGAACACATGTATTCGTCCCTGTATAATAGTTAAGAGGCTCTCAGACTACGGTATAATATAATAGTGTTGTGCCCTCCCAAGAGAAACAACCGATCGACTCAACAGATTTATTGAAACTTTACCTTTACAATATTTAATTTTGACAATCAATTTATACAAAATATGCACTTTAAAAATAGAACAAATTATGTTGAACCTTTATGTTATCGCGCACCATACATTGTTATGGACACGTCCACACTGTACTGTACTATATATTATTGGCTATACACCATAAAATGATGGGATACGCCGAGTTCATGCTGTGCTATTTCGCGCGCTGCCCTCTTCCTCCTCCCTCACCCCCGGTCGTCCAGCAAGCGAAACGAGCCACACAACCATATTGAACTGACTATATGTATACTATAAGTGCTTGCGATAATATCGCGTAATGTGAACGTCATGCTATATAGTATAGCATTAGGTCCTTTTTTGGTATACTATATAGCACAATAGTATAGAGTAGTCTGAAATGATCTTTAAGGAAAAACTTTTTATCTCAAATTTATTTTTGTGAACTTTAACTTCACTTATTAATATTTATTGCTTATAATTATTGTTTAATTAAAGCATTCGCGGAAAAATATACCTACGTTTTGAGGTCGCAGTTTTGTTTAAATATACTTTATTGTTATCACGTAGATTCATGCAGAATTTTAATATTGAGGGATTTTTTTAAAGCAACCAAGTAAGTCGTTTTTGTGTTTTTTTGTTGCGAAATACAAAATTTAATTCCCCTTTATAACTAGTAGTAGTAATTAGTAGGTTGATAAAAACATGTTGAAACTAACGACACTTTAAAAGCGTTAAGTCTTGTACCTTTACGAACTTGGGAGCCTATTTCACCCTTTTAGTATCCTTTCTTACGGAATGCCTATCGTAATAATAGTCTTGGTGCCAAATTCCAGCGCAATAGCTTCAATAGGTTAAGCTGATGGATGAGTTAGCCTTTCATTTATAGGTACAAAGAAAAAAAGATTATTAGCTAAAAATATTTATAAAACACTAGCTTTCGAGGCAAACATTGTTTTGCCATATATATTATATAAAACTGTATGTATTTTTAATGCCACATCATATAAAAATAAAAAACATTGGTCGAAAAAATAAAAAAACAATTATTTAGGAGCGATAAGTCATTTAAGGGTTGAATGAATCAGTCAAGCCGTTTCGGAGGAATGTCTCCCACTTACACTATGACACGAGGATTTTATATCTTAAATAGATTATTTTCCACTAGATATATGAAATTGTCCCTTAAATCCTAATTCCACTAACCTCTAAGTGTTAATCGTTTCTCTCAATATTATCATGTATTATTCGTCTATATACACTTCTCTTTCATTCATTATACGACGAACGAGAGAGATAACATGATATTTAATCAACGATTGTTATAACAATCGTTTGCTCTCGTTGGTGAAATCAACAATAAGCCCCGATTGCATCAAACTACATTATTAACGCTAAACCTGGATTCTTTCCCCTCTCTTATTCAATTTCTTTCCTTCCTCTATTCAAATTCCTTCTCATTCTGATGTTATCGTCCTGACTCCCACAGTGCGCGCGCGTAACCAGTTGTTCCGTATCACCTACATTGTAGCCGCTGCTCCGTAGCCTACGTCGAGCCCTGTTACGTGCCGCTTCGTGCCGATCCCGCGTTAAGTGCAGTGCCTACAGACTCCGTATAGCGTCCGTCAATGCACACCATGACCACACATGATTGCCGCCTTGCTGAGGAGTTTCCCTGCCTTTGGCCTCCCGTTGGAACTCGTTCCAACGTTGGGTCACGTGGAGCCAGCCCTCCTAGTTTTATCCGTGCAAAGTACACTATATTGACTTTTTTGACACTAAATACGTGTTAAGTGTTTAGTTATACCTGTGTTTTGTGTGAGTACTTTTTATATTAACTTCCTATATTCATGTAGATTTGTCTCCGTATGTTTGAACACTTTGTGACTCTTGTGACATGTTCACGTACTTAGTACATAGTGCTATTACCATGGCCGACCGTGGTTCGCGGCCGCATAGCCGCGCCGACCGCCACAGCCATTCTCGCGCCACATCAGGGTCATCGCACAGCTCCACCTCGTCGGGGTCGAGTTCGCGCGCCTCTGAGCGTGCCTATCGTACGCCCACCGAGCCCAGTTTGAGCGGCACGGTCACCGCTCGTCCCGGGCCGCCTTCGGCATTCTCGCGGGGGTGTAGTGACACCCCGCCGCCCCAATGCCCTCCAACGGCGACCCGCAGCTAGTCTGGGCCCCCGCCCCGCTCAGCCGAAAAGGGTTCGGCCTCACCGGCCGCGCCCCGCGCGCCCTTCGACGGAGGTATGCACCCCCCGCCACCCTCCAACAACTGCCTCAGTGAGGAGCAAGCTCACTTTTACCGCCTCGCCGGCCTCACCGCCGCAAGAGGAACGCCGTGCGGTAAGTGTTCCTGCTCCAAGGGCCCCCGCACCGGCCCCCTCGTCGATCATCATGCCCCCGCCCCCTGCCCCTCCCGTGCAGGTCACCAAACGGCAGCGACAGGAGGTGTCATCCGACGTCTCGCCGCCTGCCAAACGAGCCGATCGTCCGGCCACGTACGCCGCAGCAACTACTGCTGCCCCGACCGGATCTCCATTGGCCTCGACTTCGAGGGCCACATCGCCGATGGACACCAGCACGACAACTACCGCAACACTAGCACCGAACGTGTCTTCGCCGCCGCCTCCCCCCGCCCCCCGCTGTCCGCCACTCATTGTGGAAAAGCTGGAGGACTAGGTGAGGCATTTTAACCGCCTCGCGGAGGTCCTTGGCCACCCTCCCAACGCGAAGCCGCTGGGCCAAGGGGTCAAATTTACCCAAAAGGAGAGAAGGAGTATCGCTGCGTCCAAAAATTCTTGGACGAATTGTTACATATGTCAACAGTAAGATGTAACTGTCAATGTCATTATTGACATTGACAAATGTCATGAAGTAAAGCCTATCTAGTATTTTAGTTGGCCAAAAGGCTATACATAGTGTAGACGTATATTTTATGTTAAGCATATCTCATAATATATATATACGTATCTGTGGTAAGCACCAATAAAGGAGAGTATAAGAATTGTTGCTGTATTATTATCATCACCACTCAAGCCACAAGAATTGGCACAAGCACCAATCGCGCATCCAACCGGGTAAGTCGTGACCCACCCAACACCGAGAAAGAGGTCTCCCTACCATCGCCTACGGCCACATCCCTTATGGCCGAGGCAAATGACACCACCCCTCGTCCCTCGTCCTCCACTGTCCCTGCCCCCTCAGTGCGGAAACAGAGAATTAGAAAGAGAACGAGGAAGAAGGGCTCTAAGTCCGGAGCGGAGCCACTACCGAAGTGGCCGAGGTTACCACTGAGCCTGCAAATCCAGCAGCAGCTCTCGCCACCCTCCCAGCTATCGTTCCACCGCCCTCTCAGCGTCGTACTAGGAGGGAGGCCCCCGAGGCCCCTGAATCAACTGCCCAGCTTATCCAAGCACTCTTCTCCCTGGCAATGGATATCTATTTTAAAATCCAGGCCGGGGAAGACATTTTTAAAAGTCTACTGTCGGCTCTCCCTGAAGGGGCCTCCCTCATCACAAAACTGATCTCTCAATGGCTTCCCACGCCCCGACCTCACTTAAAATCGTTCATTGAAACGTGCGAGGGGTTCGAAGAAAAGTGGCCCCGATCCGTCTCCTCCTTCGGGAGTATGAGATAGACATCGCTCTCCTTAGCAAAACCCTTCTCTCCCCCCCAGATCGCTTTCATGTTCCTGGATATATTACAAACCGCCAGGACTACCTAGGAGGAGAGCAAGTGTGCAGAGGCCTCGCTGTCTTGGTCGGCAGGAGGCTCCTCCACCAACTCCTCCATCCATCCACTTCGGTATCATCCCTTTATGCGCTGGGCATCGAAGTGTCACTCGGCACCCACCGCACTCGCATATTCGCGTGCTATGAGCCCTCGGGGTCACATTTAGATATCTCCGACATCCACAGGCTCATATCAGATGAGCCGACTGTGATTTCCGGAATCTAAATTGTAAGCACCCCGAGTGGGGGAGCCCAATGCGGACGGTAGACGTCTGCTCGCCGACTCCGAGCAAGTAGGGTACACGGTGGTGGGAACATACACCCCCACCCATTACCCCGAGAACCCTTCATACTCCCAGACGTCCTAGATGTCGCATTTATCCATCGCATCGCAGGCGAACTTCATCAGGAGGTACTGGACATGGTCCATGGCTCAGACCATCTTCCGGTCTTGGCCATAATCCAAGCTTCCGCGGTAAGCGTACCCCCTCTCTCCACCTACCCAGTCCGCTACTGGGACGCCTTCTCTTTGCAGCTGTATGAAAATACGCCAAATTTCCCGGTGAACTCTGCAGAAACCATCGAATCCATGACGGTGCAGCTCACCGGGGCGATTGCAGCTGCAATTGACGCGGCTACTCAGCCGCCCACCCGCCGCCAACACAAGCGGCCCCCCTACCTCGCCACATAGCCGACCTGATCGCCGATAAGAGGCGCCTGCGACGACGATGGTAGCTCACTCGATGCCGAGCAATAAAGACGCAGCTTAACCGCCTCACCGCAGAGGTAAAAATCCCACCTAGAACTCCTCAATGCGGAATACTGGACCCGACGCATCCAGGAGGCGGGCCATGCCCGTATGGTCTCCGAGGAGGTAAAGGTGTTCCTACTATCTCCCTCCTCCCCCACTTCCTTCTCCTTCTCTCTGAGGGAGGTTCCGAAAATCATCTCGCGCCTCAAACCCAAGAAGGCCCCCGGAGCAGACGGACGTCCCAACTCTGCCCTTCGACACCTCCCATTCAGAACGGTGGCCACCCTTACCCGCCTGTATAATGGAATTGTCAGGACCGGCCACTTTCCCACCCCTGGAAGTTGGGGTTAATCTCTAATATCCCCAAATCCAACAAAAACTTGAGAAGGGCAGAGGGCTACCGCCCCATAACCCTCCTCTCAACTCTCTCCAAAACATTTGAACTCCTTCTCCTCAAGCAACTTGCCCCCCACCTCCCTCCTCGTGAGGACCAATTCGGGTTTAGGTCGGAGCTCAGCACCACTCTCCAACTGGTGCGTGTCATACACCATCTCTCCGTTGCGGCGAACAAGAAGGAAGCTTCGGTCGCAGTCTTCCTCGACATGTAAAAGGCGTTCGACTGTGTTTGGCATGAAGGTCTGCTCTTCAAGCTCATACGAGCCAACGTTCCACCCCCCCTGGTAAGGCTCGTGGCATCCTACCTCTCCGGCCGCACCTTCAAGGTACGTGTAGACGGAGTCTTCTCCAGAGAGCGCCCCATCACCGCCGGTGTACCTCAGGGCAGCGTGCTCTCGCCGGGGTTGCCCCTTGTGGAAGGGATCTTAGGATGGAGAGTGTGGAGGCTTTCGTGGCCCGGCTCGCCACGAACATGTTCGTGCGAGCGGATGCCTCGCGCCTGGTCGAGCTGACCGACCTGGCGCATGGCATGCCCGCCTGCTCGACCGCCACATTCTGCCAAGGGACGCTGTCCCTCCGGCAGACCCAGCGGAGCCCAGCCGCCCGCCTTACCGCCCCCGAAGAGGAGGAGCTCAGGCGCAATGATGCACCACCCCGCCCTCGAAGAGGAGAAGTCCAGGCGCAATGATGCGCCACCCCACCCTCGAAGAGGAGGAGTCCAGGCGCAATGATGTGCGCCCCGCCGAGGCGCATATCAAGCGCTACTTCCACCACTGGATCGCAGCCCCCTCCTCCCCCTGCACCGATAGAAGATTAAAATCTACCGATGCAACCTTCTAACATACGTCTGGGGCCTGTCGGAGTGGCAGCCCTCTTGCCACCCCGTCGCCTCCGTGGCGTACCTTCCCCCCCGCTATACAAAGCTGGGGCCCGGAAGTTCGTGCTCCTACCCTTTCCCCAGGTCGCTCGTGTCTACGGTCCGGCGAACGCGTCGCGTGAGGGAGTGGACCCAAACACGTTTCTCGGCCTCCGGGTCGGAACCCCCACGCGTCGTTTGGAGCCGACCGCCGGTCCTGGTCGTGCCTGGTTTTGGTAATTCGACATTCCAATTTGCTCTTATATATTTACTTACCTACGTGTGTATTTGTATACCAATTTATTGCGTTTTAAAAAATACTTCGCATTTCTCGAAGTCCGTTGCGTGAGTCGCTCGCGCCTGTTAACACGACCACTTTAACCATTCATCATAATTATTATGCGCAATAAAAGAGAATTTATTATATGTTTTAATCACTTGAGACAGTAAATTAACTTAATTTGATAAGAATTTATAATTGTTGATAGTATGACCAATAAACATCACCTAACGATATTTAAAAAAAAAAAGTGTGTGTCAGCTCCGACGCACGACTGGAGTTTACTCTAAAAAGTAAAGTTTGGTGTGCAATGCAAAGCGACCGACGCATCTTCGGCTAACATCGTGTGTCACCGTACCGTGTGACCGTGTGACATCGTGAATGCGATTTAAATCCCATAGATTTTCATATGGGCTTATATATGAAAATCGTTTCTTAAGGTGTAAATTCCAATAAAGGATTAAAAAAAAAGAGTCATCGCGCATTTTATGAAAATCTTTCTTTGCAATTTTGGGATTAATTAAAAACTTAAGCAAAATTTACAAAAAGCGAGGCCGCTATGAACTAGGCCAATAGCTATTCTGCACTATTCAATTCAAGTCAAAATTGTTAATGTATCTTTGTTTCTGTGATAAAGAACGCCATAATTGGCCATTTCACACAAAAATCAGTCGAGATGTAATATGCCTCTTAACCTCTAAAGACCGGATGTTCCTTTAAAGGAAATTTATTTTATAGTCGTTACAGCCGAGACTTTTACGAAAGCAACTTGGAAGAAACACCGGACGTGCCTCAGAAGGAACAAAAACTTTAGCGATCGATTTCAGTTCAAAATTCGCGCCATGTGAAAAAAAGTGAAAGGTGCGCAGAATAGGTTGCGCACGAAAACGTAACGAGGTCATTCGTTCAGTAGATTTTACTCCTTATATTTTTTTTATACCGGGGGCTTTATATGAAAATCGATTCTTAAGGAGTAAACTCCAATAAACTCCAAAAATTATATAAAATAATACTTTTTTGACATAAATATATGAGTTATACATGCTGTTACAATTTTTTTTGCAAGCATTATCAAGCTCTAAAACTTTTTTCTACAAATGCTCTCTCGTCGTCAGGGCAGCATTGGTCAATAACGAGCGAAAAGCTCGAGCGTTTTGTCTCCGATTCATCATAATCATTAGATTTTTGATAACTCAATTTCCCTAGACAGGATTCTTACCCGTATATTGAAAAAAAATGTATACTGTATTATTACACCATTCGATAGTGTCGCTAGTAAGGAGCAGTTTCTGAAATACATGACTGCCCTTCCTTTTGGCTTCGCCGTAGTCGGGTAGTAAATATACATGCACATTGCATACAATTTTGGAAAAACCGAATTAATTTCGGGCGAAGTTACGGTCAAAGGCGTACGTGTACCTACGTATAAAGTTCTGTTTCCACCTGTTAGTTTTATATTTATCCACATATTAATCATAATTAATTATTACAAAAACAATCAGATAACGAAAATCTAAACCGCTAGTTTGCGGAAAGTCTATGTCAGGGTTCCACAGGCAGGTAATTGATACTAAAATTTCAGAACCATTAGAGCGTTTTCACATTACGTCAGACTGATATCCAATAACAGACCGAAATAGCTCTTATGCGAAAGATAATAAGTGCGCTTTTTCAATATCCAATCTGATGTTCGATATCGCGCCGATAATAACAAAGACAGATCTAAGGCCCGTATTAATAAAGCGTTCTTATCTCTAAGACAATCCTCAAGAAAGTACTTAAGATGTTGTTTTAATTAATAGACCGTACTTAAGTACAGCTGTAGGTACGGCGTATCAAGTGATTGCGAACGTATTAATAAACGAGACTCGTTACTCAAGTACGCTGTCATTGCTGTCAAACTGTTACTTGAGACGCGGTTTCGTGGGTATAGTCAAACTTCACGCTGTTTCTCGTAGCTATTGGTAGTTTAATCTTATAACTAAAATAATTAAACTAGCTACTTCTTACTTGTTTAAATAAGTCAACTGTAAATAAATAAATTAAAATTTACATAAACTAAAAATTCCATAATCTTTAAGTTCTGCGCAGTGTTGCCAGGATCATTGCAAAATTTATGTGTAATATGTTAAAATCTGCATAAAATGTGTGTCCTATGAACATTTGGCAAGAAATCTGTAATAAAATCAGTATGATCAATGAAAAATAGAAAATATAATGTATTATAGTTATATTATGTATTAAATCTGTTAAAATTTCGTATAAAATCCGTATCCGCATCTAATGTATATCGCTGATCGAAAGTCCGTATATCTGGCAAGACTGGTTCAGCCTAAGGATAGGACTATATAATCCGGAATCTTTCCGACCGGAGAAAATTCAGGGCATTGAAAATAGAACTCTGGACTCATACAATAGAGTTGAAAATCGTACACACGAATGTTGTGTTAAATGCCAATGTCAAATGTGACACTTGTCAAATTGTGTGTCAATTCTTTGTTTTTTCGGTCGAAGGGATTCCAGTAATATAGTCCCGGCCTTAGGCTGTGACATTTTATGATACGGAATCCGGAACGCCGGTAAAAATTCAGAGCAGTAAAATTTGAACTCTGCGCTAATACAATAGAGTTCAAAAGGGAAGTTTCGAGTGTTGAGCTGTCATATTATAATAATATGACAATGACATTTGACTCGACAATCATGATGTGTTCGATTTTCAACTCTATTGTATAAGCGCAGAGTTCTACTTTCAATGCTCTGAATTTTTACCGGTGTTCCAGATTTCGGAGCATATAGTCCCAGCCTTATAACCGTCATAAACACAGATGTGTTAAGTTATAAGTACCTACTTTATTATTATTCTAAATTTCTACAGTTGAAATTTTAATCCCTTTGATACTCCCTAGCAGTGGCGAAGGGTCTAAAAAACTCCATTCTTATCAGCTTCCCTTTCAGATTACCTCATGAAGACCTCCTGCCAAAACTAGTATATGGAAAACAATAATATACTTTCAATCTGCAATACAAATTAGATGCGGATACGGATTTTATCTTAAATTTTATTTTATTTTAACAGACATTACATAATATTATATTATTCTTGAGCACAGTTATACGAATACTAACAATAAATAAAACTTAATATAATACAAATTCTATACATAACTATAATACATTTTATTTTCTATTTTTATTGATCATGCAATTTTTAACAGATTACAGATAAATAGTGTAATGGCCCTGGCAACACTGCACATAACTTAAAGAAGAAGAATAATTATGGAATTTTTAGATTTGCAAATTATTGTAATTTGTTTGTTTACAATTTACTTATTTAAACAAGTAACAAGTAGCTAGTTTGATTATTTTTTAAATAAACCCCGAATTGTTAAGCAGTGATCAAGCTGATAATGATGAATTATATCTATTATACCTGTCTCGATCATGTTAGCTTTCAAAATAAAAATAAATACTATTAAAATAACCTACTAATTAACATACTAAAACTAAGGCCCGTATTAATAAAGCGTTCTTATGTCTAAGACAATTCTCAAGAAAGTACTTAAGATGTAGTTTTAATTAATAGACCGTACTTAAGTACAGCTGTAGGTACGGCGTATTAAGTGAGTGCGAACGTATTAATAAACGAGACTCGTTACTCAAGTACGCTGTCATTGCTGTCAAACTGTTACTTGAGACGCGGCTTCGTGGGTACAGTCAAACCTTGACTTGAGAACGGCTTGCTTGGGAATTGGGATACAGTTCATTATTATTTGTGGTGTTTTTAGGTGTGTTACAACTGTGTAAATTAAAATATAAATATTTATGATTAAACAAACTCAGAATTTACACTACATACTCAACACAAAATAAAGATAAAAAGAAGATGCATATTGATACTTATTCTTCTTTTGCTGTTGCTGTTGCAAAGGTTTTGCACCAATCTGCCAGTGTCGAGTATTTGTAGAAATATTTTCGATTTTTTTTTATATATTTATATTAAACGAATTACCTATTTGATTTATATTAATTGACTTGATTTGACACTTGACAGCAGAACTTTTTTTCGCTGCCCAAAAAACAATCCTCATTTTATGATCCCTCCCTCCTACAATAATTCCTCGCCCTATCAACCTTAAATCTGTTCTGTGATTTGTAAATACTCCTTTTACTGAAACTTTATGTACATACTGTGGTACTGGCCCTAAATTTGTTTGTTCTAGGTTTTAGATTATTCAACAGACTTCCTCCTGTACACCGTGCCCTTGTTTATTCATAAAACCCACTCATAAGGTAGAGTTTTCGTCAACACAACACATTGGCGAATCACTAAGGAGCCACTTTAAAGAATAAGAAGAAGCAGAACTTTTTTCGAATGGCAATGATCCGCCATAAAAAATATGTACATTATTATGCTAGACAATAATAAATATTAAGATCTATGTAAAAATTAATGAAAATCAGTTTTTTCAATATAAAAAATACAGACTTAACTTTTTTTGGTATTTATATTATTAAATATTACATTTTAAAAAAGAAATATTGAAGGAATGTATAATCAATAAAACCGTTCTTTGTAGAAGTGTAAACGAAACGTTATTTTATTCGTTCTTTGTCGTATAGATGACGATTAAAAGTTGAGTAAGTGATCTCAATAACGTTATCAACTGAGACGGTCTTGAGATCATACTATTAATTAAAGACATTCTTGAGAACCTAATCGTTACTTGAGACCGTCTCAGCCAAGAAAGGTCTTGAGAACGAGTTTGAGAACAGTTTATTAAATACGGGCCTAAGTTAGTAGGTTATCGTACCAAGTGTCCCATATACAAAGTCGCAATGAATTGAGGATCACAATTTTAAGCATATGCTAACAAAAAATAAGATTGCACCAAGGTGATCCAAAAGTACTGGACAGAACTCCTGAGTCCATAAAAATACATGTTTGGGGATTCCAGGCGTTGTTTAAAGAACTGCAAACATATGCCATCATACCACTTACAGTAATCATCATCATCATCACCACCATCTTCACACGAAACAACATATTATTATGATGAGATAGGTACTAACTACTCATCAGAGTTTTGTGCACCGATATCAATGTCTTTGAAATTTTGCTATTGCCAAAACTATATTCGTGATCATCATCATCATCAAAATGTAGCAGTAAGCATTAAATATACTATATATTTAATGCTTACTGCTACATTTTTGCCACCGACTATAACAATAGATGCTCCTTTTAAATACGGCTATAATTTTAACTATTTCTCTACTCAATCTTCTTAATTTTGAAATCGGTACCAGCAAATTTGGACGTAAGTTCTTTAAAATATTCTAGGATATTTTTTGGGCTGGTGGCTACCGACTTCAAAATTGTGTAGATTGAGTAGAGAAAAAGTTAAAATTTTATCTAAATTGAAAAGGGGAATTATTTAGAAAACAAGTTTTATTTCATACTTTTTTGTGCGTTTTTACTTTGGATGTCGGTTTTAATATTTTGTTTAAAAATAATATTTTTTATAGTAACTGTTTGTGCAGTTTCATGGTCTGATAAAGCCAAGTAATTAATGTCTACAAAAACTGACTTTAATGTTGCTAACGATTAAATCTATGCAGGAGTTTAGTCTGGTAGGGTGTGAAATTAGCAACGTTAAATTGTTATTATTTAGAAGGCTCATTAGTTCATGACTGTGTTTGTTTTTTTTAAACATCGATGTTCCAGGTCACAGAACAATCTTTTCTTCCTTTCTTGCTTAATTGATTTATATAAACTTGTTTCAAGTTTGAATAAAAAAAATTGTCGCCTTGTGGTGTTTTTTTAAATAACTCATAGATATTATATATTAGATAGATACTATAGTTTATTATTTCAACACCACATGTCTCAAATACATTATCTTTAAGTTATCTTGTAAATCATAAAAATATCTTTGCCTTTAGGAATTTACAGTTTTTATACAGTTTTGTTACACATTCAATGTGGGTATTAAGCGTTTTTATTCTTAAGGCTCTGTTTGTGTATACTTGCAAAATAACATTATGAAGTTTGTCCAAGGCAAGGCAAATATCATTTAGCAATGCGTATGGATTTTTATAATTTTATCCAACTCTCAAATTCAATCTTCTTCAAAAACTTCAAAATCAAAATTGCATTTACCTAGTGATTCGCTGTTATGTGAAATGGGGTTTTTTTACAATCGAAATTACTTTATAATTATCATTCCATTTGTTATCCCTATATTTTATCAATTTATTTGCTAGGCCAACCATGTGTTGTTCACAAAAAATATGTATTACATTCTGTCTTTGTATCTTATTATTATTTCTGCACTCAATTTTTCTTTTTCATTTTCAAATTCTATGCGTCTTTTTTCTGTGGTATTTTGTAAGTTTGTTTTATTAATTTTTCTTTTTATATAATACTATGGATTAGTTCACTGTTAATTTTGTTTAATATTTTAAACTTTAATTCCAATTCCTGCGCTTTAGATAAGAGATTATTATTTTCTAGCATAATATTATCTATTTTTTTGTGAACTATTTCCTATTTGTATTCCTATTGTAGTTTAAGATCATTAATTTTTCTTGCATTCATAAAAATCATCGTTTCTCATTCTAGATATAACAGGTAAGCTTGAGGTTTCAAGGTCATCATCGAATGAACTGAATACCTCATGAAGTGAGTTATTTAGGCTTAAATGCATGTAGCATGTACTAATGCATATACTGCAGGTAGCATGTCTTGTAATTCTTAGGTTTTCTTATGTTGAATGTTGTTTGAAATTGTTGTCATGTTGAATTCCTCATCCATTATTACTAAAATAATATGTCGTAGGAAAAGTAATAAGACAACGATAAAAGTAATTTAAAGTATGTATTTAAAACATATTATATTTGAAGACGAAAATAATAAAGGGCAACCTGTAAACCATATTAATTTATAAAATGTTAGTGGGATTATAATACAATGTCAATTCTTTTAAAATAGATCATGATGAATGAAATTTGTATGGGTGGTGTCATGATATTGACAGATTTTCATACAATTCTCATTCGTTACGTTTACGACGCTGTCAAATGTTCCTGCTAGGCCCACAGTTTTATACTTATTACGTAAGTATTTGTTTATCACATTATTGGTTAAAGTATCATAATGACTAGCATAAGTTATAATAGTTCTGATTTGTGGTTTATAAGAGTTCAAAACATTTTAAACGGGTATCATTTTAATTTTGGCATTGTCATTAATTTTCGGCCTGTATTCTCCGTGGTTCAAATAGTATTCTATCTCTTGTAGGGTTTTATCCTTCGTCTCCGGTAGTATTAACCATAATACTACTAGACTGAGGCGCATCACGGAACTTAAGATAGCAAAAGTCCCATAAACTTTGATATTCACTAATAAATATGGTGTCACTTTCATATCTATAGTCAAACAGAGCTAGCAACAAGCTAGAGGCACAAGAACCAGCTCCCCTTATGTGCTAAAGGAAATATATCACCAAGCAAAGCCAGTGGTATTGGCGTATAACCCAAATTCGAAAGAATAAAGTAAACTATAAATAATAAAATTATTACTAATGTGCTAGTAGGTACTTGAAAATACGTTTGTACTCACTAAATATAAGTAGCCACATACAATGTAAAGAATAAGTAAAGCGGCGAATCCAGTTGAAAATAATAATGTTCGGCTTTTAAATATACTACTAGAAATGAATAAAATGTAGCACTGATTGTTATTATAATAAAGACGAGTCTTTACCTATGAAATTGGCGTTTTCTATGAAAAAATTTAAACGATTTTTTTTATGTATTTTTTATTTGTATTAATCGAAGTAATCACCCATGCAATCAATGCATCTTTGCCAACGCAGTGGCAGTTTATTGATGACCTTCTTAAAGAAATCAGCCGGACGGGAGGCAACAAATTTTTCAATGGCATTTTGTACTGCCTCTCGGGTATTGAAATTTTTTTCCCGCCAAGAAGTTATCCAAATTCTGGAAAAAGTAGTAGTCTGTAGGCGCAAGGTCTGGTGAGTAGGGCGGATGACGGAGAGCACCCAACCCCAGTTCTTGCAACTAGGAGACCGTCTGCTGTGCAGTATGAGGTCGCGCGTTGTCGTGCAGGAGCAGCGGAGACGAGCGATTGACCAATGCTGGTTTGAGATGTGCCAGCTTCTCTATCATTGTGTTCAGTTCTTCACAGTACACATCTGCAGTAATGCTCACCCCGTTTGGTAAAAAGCTGTGATGAATCACACCGGCGCTAGACCACCAAACAGTGACCATCACTTTTCTAGGGGTAAGTTTTCGTTTAGGGCAATTGCTTAGGTGCTGATCCAGGATCCAACCAACTAGCGGAGCGCTTGCAGTTATCAAACAGAATCCATTTTTCATCGCAGGTAACAATGCGGTTCAAAATTCCTTCATTTGTGTGTCTGTTGAGCAGTGCTAGGCACGTCTCGACGCGTACTTCACGCTGGCGATCATTGAGTTAGTGGGGCACCCATTTGCCAAGCTTTTTTACCTTGCCAATTTGACGCAAATGGACCAATATTATTTGACGCTAACGTCGAAAGCTGCTGCTAATTCAGCCGTAGATTGTGTATCACAGCTTCCACAATCGCCTTTATTCGTCATTGTCGACCAAAGTCTTCGGACGACCGCGAGGTTCATTTTTCAGGTCGAAATTTCCAGAACGGAAGCGAGCAAACCAATAACAGGTGGTGCGTTGGTTTGTAGTCGTAAACGTCGTTGATGTTGCGTGCCGCTTGTGCCGCGTTGCTGCCACGATGGTACTCATATTCCATAATTACTCGAATTTTTAACGTATCCATGATAACTAAAGAGATTGAAATGCGATGAAAATGTAACACTAATCAATAAACAAATGACTACTTTTGAAAAAGAATTCCATGTTTTTAAAATAAAATTAATTTGAAATTAGAATTCTCAGCCAAAAAAAAATTATTTTGATTTGAAATGGCCAGTACTGCAGAACGGCAATTCCATAGGTAAAGACCTATTATCTATTCCTAAAATGTAATAGAACGACTGTCCTTTGCTACCGGTTACTTCCTCGACGATTTGCAAAGCAAATGCAGGGAAAATGTCTTCGGCAAGATTCTAGAAGTAAACTACTTTAATAGTATAAAAATAATAAGTGGCATAACAAAGTCTATTTAATTTAATTTCATGAGGAATTCCATCAATTTATCCCAACAGCTTCAATTGTTTGCACTATTACTCGTTCATTCTTTTTGAGCACTTATAAAGTCCTTTATTTCATTCGTAGATTTAACATTTGATCCTCTTAACCCATAGAATGATTTTTCACTTTCCTCATATTTGTTTTAGCCAAGTGGGACTTTCTGGCCAAGTTAAAACTATGAGCATCGAAAACACAGACGGTACTAGTGCGATCAAAGCTATCGTTCTATCCCTAACCTAACCCCTACCGCTACTGAGGAACCACCAGTGAAGCCACCAAAGTCCACCGGCGGTAAGTAAAGGGATCCTTTAAGTGTTATAGATAAACCACCCAACAATGGTAGTATCGCCAGTCTAAACGCTGATCTTCGTCCGAATAATTCCATTATGAAAGACGACACGACACATGCTGTTGCGGCACCAATCCCCGAAACTGACGCTGTAATTAAAAAACAAACTTAAATTAAAACAAAATATTGTTATCGTTTAAAAATATGTAACATAAATGCCATTATTTATTATTATTATTAAAAAAATTTATTCAGTTTAGTGTCGACTATATAGGACGTTCTAATTTTCTATTTTTTATATGAATTTTTTAGATAGAGCTGGTTGAACACCAGTGCCATATTATACATAGAACTGTAACGCCATTAATGAGCAAAAATCATCCAAGTAGCATGGATGAGATTAAGACATCAGAATATTGAAGGAGGTTAAATATAATAGGGCGTAGCTAGCAAAGCTACATTTTTAACGTAGTTATTATAGCTAATAACGACGCTTCTAGCGTCATCTATTAGCTGTTTTTGCTAATTATAATAGCTAATTTATACTAGACGACGTCATCTATTGGCAATCGTTTCTAACTGGATCTTCATCTCCAATATTTCTTTAATTATGCATTACCGCTAGTTGTCAGCTAAAAAAAAACAATATGATTTTAGGGTATTTAAGGGCTGTCATGAGATGACAGTCCTTTCTTTTGCTGAATCCATAATTTATTCAAGTTTTTCTGGATACAAGTTTATCATATTATGTCTTAATCCCGTTTTTTACGGTGAGTTTTTTTTTATATCTGTTTTGTGAAGTTTTATTTCGTAAATCACGCTTGTAATAGAACACATTATTTTTTTCATGTAAATTATCACCTTGTAAAATTACTTGTCAAATTTTGATTGGCCAAACCACGTGCTCATTCTTTCCGTTTTTGCATTGATATAATATTAGGATTTTTGTATTTATACTTTAATTATTCTTGTATATCATCTTTTATTTTGCTTACCCCTTTTTATTTTGTGATGGTCACACAGCCCGTGATTTTGATCGTTTGGGGTTAAGATCACGCCGGCTTTGGGACTCCTATTCCACGTTTTTTTTTGTATGGATTTTCCAGGGATCTATACTCCGGGTTCAAGGCACCGTTTTTCATGGACTTATGGCTGGTTTTCACACATCTGGATTTCTGAGTGCCGCTAGTTATTCCGGACTGAACTGACTGGTTTTGGAACCAGTCTGCACTGCCCCTTGGACGATCTATGTCGCGGTGAACATACCGGCCTGAACGATAGAGAGACGCTACCGGAAGTTGGAGCCCAACTCGCTCGCGCCACGTGCTGACTACACTCCTGGACCCAGCTAAGTGCCCGCGTGGTTAAAGCTCCTCCGATTCCCACAGACACCACGGGCTAAACTAGATCTTTCGGCCCACGTCCCCTTTTTTTAAATATATTTGTCACGTTGGTAATTCCTCGTTTCATTTAAATTACCCGTAACATGGGGACGTACCAAGTACGATGGTACGCTACGTACGTACGGATGACGTTGCATTTACATCAGTCTTTATGTCTGACCCTAACGCTTGTAGGGCGTGCAATAGGATCGAGGTGAAGCGTTCCCATTCCCTCATTCTCTGCGTGAACATACTGAGCAGCACTCCCGAAGCGACCCATTTCTGAATATGTCAAGGGGTGAAAATGAGTTTTCTATTATTATTTTTAAACAAAAAATTAAACCGACTTCCAAAGTAAAAATGCACAAAAACGTATGAAATAATACTTATTTTCTAAATAATTTCCTCTTTTAAATTTGGCTGAAATTTTAACTATTTCCCTACTCAATCTTCAAAACTTTTAAGTCGGTGCTTGCAGTTCTTTAAACAATGCCGAAATTTCAAAGGCGTATCTTTAAAGACTATTCAGTGCTTTTGGATCAAGGGTACACCTTGGTGCATAATCTTATTTTTTGGTAATATGCTTGGGTTACTTCTGAAAAAGTCAAAATCACTTTAAACACACACCGGCATATTTAGCGGAACATAAAATAAAGGTTTGATGTCAGTATAATATTATAAGGTTGCTGTCTGGTTTATACGTCATTTAATTTAAAATGAAATATTTTCAAATTAAGAAAACAACTGAACATCACATTTTATAATTGTTTTAATTTTATTCAAATACACCTTATCCGGAGCGAACTTCGAGTATAAGAAATACCTTCTGAGTTTGATTTAAAATTTCATTGAAATACGGTTTTGTTAGTTTTTTTTAATCCCGTATCTTTTTGGAGTTGAGGACTGAATCATGCCTGACTTAGCCCCAACGGAGATTGCCAGTTGATTGGTTGATTGGCACTCGAAATGCGAAGAAATGGTCATACCTACAGAGTGATATCCAGAGATCTTCGTCGACCAGTTTCAACGATCCATCGCAGTATCCAACGGTTCGGGGAGACCGGTACTTATGAGAGAAGAGCAGGACAAGGCAGAAAAAAGACGCACTTCGAGTAGGGATGATCGTTTCATTCGGCTTCGTGTACGTAGGAACCCCCGTTTGACGGCCGTCCAAGCCCGACATGAGTTAGCAGTGCGGGGTGTAACCGTAAGTGAGCGTACGGTACGAAGAAGGTTCGAAGAAGCTGGTTTGGGTTCATCTATGCCCGCCAAGGCTCCAAGGCTCGAGGTAAATCATCGTAGAAACAGGTTAACTTTTGCTCAGGAACATCGACTTTGGAACGCGGACCAATGGAGTAAGGTATTGTTTAGTGATGAGTGCAGAATTCTCTTAAATCAAATTGACGGCAGGCAAAGAATATACAGACGCAAAGGAGAAACGATACATTCAGACAAATTTTGAAACTACAGTTGCATACGGTGGTGGATCAATAATGGTTTGGGCGGGCATTTGTTTGGGAGCTCGCACAGACTTGGTAGTGATTGACAGAGGGAGTCTGACTGCAGACCGCTATATCAGAGAAGTTTTAGAAGAAAATGTCGTACCGTTTGCCCCATATATCGGTGACGATTTTGTTTTTATGCAGGATAATGCTCGGCCGCATACCGCTCGGGTAACTCAAGCTTATCTTAATGATATGAATATCACTGTTATGGAGTGTACGACGAGATCACCGGATATGAACATAAGCAAGTATATTATTATATTTGATTTAAGATTTTTTGTGTTACCTGCTAAAACGTCTTATTTCCCCAGCGAATGCAATAGGGAACATGAAGTCGTTTTAAATCAGCAAAATTCTTATATAATAATTCCGAAAGGCAACATAAATATGGACCGAAAAATGCAAAAAGTACAGTAATCAGTTGCTAAATTAAAAAGTCACAGGACTTACAAAACGTCGTTTTTAGAGTTCCGTAATACTCAAGAAACCCTTGTAGTTTCGCTCCGTCCGTCCGTCCGTCTATCTGTCTGTCCGAGCTTCTAACTTCTGTAATTATGAATATAAATGGATAAAAATTGGTACAGTCAAATAATTTATATAGATCTCGGTTTAGGCATCATAAAATAATAATAATTTTACATTTTAGGGGTGGCTGTGATTCGTGATTGTGCATTTTTATACATGTGAAGTGGAGTTAAAATATTTTTTCATTGTACTCCATCGCGTGAGTATCGCTGAATAGGACTTTTAAAATAAACGTAAGGTTTTATAGATGACTTTTTTACAAATTCAACCATTTTCGAGTAATTGGCCTCCAATGTGGTTTATAAGTTGGTCCCACCCTGGAATTTCTAAACTATGGGAGATAGAAACTTGTAAGTTTCTATACTGATAGATCATGCTAAAAACTCATGAGGAAAAAAAATTAAATAATTATTTTGAGCGAAATTGGACTATAAATTTTGAAGTAATTCGAAGAAAACCTATTGCACGTTGATAGTTACGGAACCCTCCTTAGACATGTCCTGACATGCTCTTGGTTAGGTTATTTGTATAGTCCTAATATTCAGTGTTGCCAGGTGCATTGCACAATTTATCTGTATAGTAAACTGTTAAAAGCTGTATAAAATCTGTATGATCTATGAAAAAAGTAAGATTATAAAGGACAAGGGATTATTTGTGATTGTGAATTTACAGTAGGTATACCAACGTGCAGGAGGTATACATCACACAAAAAAACAAAAACATTTAATTCAAATAGTATGTGTCCTACAGGTACATTAAAACATACTTTTAAAAAATAATATCTACAAAATTATCGGTGTTTGAATTTTGGAATCAGAGAAAAGAATTTGGTTTGTAGTCTCCGCGCGTTATTTAATGTATTTCTAATTTTATGTCAAGTTTTTCTCATACATATAATATATTATAAGCTTTAACTATTGTTTAATTTTACCTAACTCGAAACGAAATCAAAAATGTATGGGATTTGACATAAGCCATCGTTAAGTGACATGTCGCTTGCGAAGCCTTATGTCAAATCCCATACATTTTGTTTTTGAACTTCGCCATCTTCACTAAAGGCCTAGCAATATGAATTGAAGAAGTCGCTCTTACAGTATTATTCTCTTATACTATTGATTATCTTATTTAATAATTATGCAGTTCTTACTATGTGTGCCATTTGGCGCATTTCTATTTAAAACTGTCATAATTTAAAAATTTCTAGTATGATTATATTTATGCATGTACTTTTAAATGTTATCAAATGAAACAAATTATGAATATAATGCGAAAGACTCGAAGTGGCCTTCTTAGACCTGTCAAACTTTTTAGTTTTATCACAGACAATTATATATTTTCTATGCAGATATTATAATTAAGATAACTGGGCTTATCAAAGATACCATCGCTAATAGTATGCTGACGAAGTTAGAAAACAAAAATGTATGGTATATACTATATAAGGTCTAGAAAAATCAATTACGGATATTTCGGGCACATGATTTACTGCTTATGTGAAGACGTTTAGGCAGAAAAATAATTGTCCTACTCGAAAAACATGTTAATTCTTTATATGGGCTAGTTTGCGTTAAGCGGAGAGTCACCCATACATGAGACGATTTTTTACTTTGAGTATGACAAATATTTTTTGCCTAAGCGTCTTTAAAAAAGCAGTGACTCATGTGCCCGAAGTATCCGTAAATAATTTTCTGAGACGATATATATATATATATATATATATATATATATATATATATATATATATATATATATATATATATATATATATACGTATTGCGAGCCATGCCACATATCACGCGTTATGTCAATCCCATATTTGTTTACATTATAGTTCTTGCTCATAACTTTTATACCTGCATATTTCGGGGCTGCCACTTTTTAATGATTGGCAACCATTTCATTGCTGTCGAGTCTCGACTCAGGGTTTTTTTTGTACTTATGGATTTTTGACCATCTCCTTTTATAGTGATAATATTGTTTGAGTTCACCGAGTGAACTAACCTACAATTTATTTATTATACAAAATTGAAAGGAGTAAAAAAAAGAAATTAGAATCTTTTCCTTGAGGATAATATGTCTCACCCTCACATTAAGTTCACGAAATCCGACAATTTCTTCTACCAGCTTATATTAATAATATTATTTATTTTAATACCACCATTCCTATTCGTTATAATCGTGATCCTCGTTTATGGCAACGTTATAAGGTCAAGGTCACGGTCCACGGATCTGTGTGCTCCACAACATCGTCAACGGTGTCAACTTAGTAATGAATTGCTTGCGAATATTAACTTTTCCATTCGTAAGCGATCAAGGTGTAAGTGCTCTTTAATACTCCACCGTTTAGCAATAATATAGGATGAAATAATCTTACATCGTATGTGTCAATTCTATATCGACATCTGTATGAGCAGCAAAGCAGAAAAAGATATTATCTTTCATCAAAAACCCCCAATTTATGAGAAAGCTTTGTTTAATTTGAAATAAATAAATGTTTAAGGCCCACTACTCCTCTGGTGGTCTCCACGAGCGACTGGAATCGCTTCCCATAAGCCAAACCGTTCGCTCGTTTTGCCCCATACATCACAATATTAGATTTTTTGGGAGATTTAGCTTCTTTATTTTAATGTAATGATGTAATCTGCGCCCCAGCGTGATAATGCGAATCTGAGGTCCCGCGGGAGGATGTCTAGTTTTGCAGAATAGGCAAATAATAAAGAAAAATTAAATACATATCAGGTATTTTCATAGGCGTTCAGGCACTAAATCAACACAGCTATACGCTATAACACATAAAGATCAGTTCACACCGCAACCATACGCGGCGCTGCATTTTTACCCGACTTCCAAAAAAAGAAGGCGGTTATGCATTCGGCTGTATATATATATATGTGACGTGCGCTGAGCAGCGCGGTGCAACTTGACATTCGAACTCTTACAATTAAACGTGTAGGTATCTTCTGGTGTAATTAATTAAGTTATATTTTGAAAAGATATCTTAAAAATGCAGCGGTCCGAATTGACCCTAAGGTATCTTGAAACAATTAAACTTTAGCATATTTTATTCTCAGCCACTCTAAGGCCTCAGCTACTCTTAATTTATTAAAAAATCTATTTTTATATATCCTGTGCCATCATCTTCAAATTCGCCTCATCATCAGTTTTCTTATACACACCATAGTTTAGGTAATATTCTATCTCTTGTAAGGTTTTGTCCTTTGTCTCTGGTAGGACTAACCATAATACTAACAGGCTGAACCCCATCACAGTACCCAAAAGTGCAAAAGTTCCGTAAACTTTAAGGTTTGCTAATAAATATGGAGTCACTTGCATGCCTAACGCTACACACGTTGACAAAGTAAACCCCGCAATACATGACCCCGCACCTCTGTGAGGAAAAGGAAATATTTCACCTAGGAATGCCAGTGGAATAGGAGTACAACCCAAATTCGATAGCATAGAGTACACTATGAACATTAGAATTGGTATCAATGTTATGGTATTTGAAATTACTTCTATGCGTACTAAATAAAGATAACCACATAATGAGTAGAGTACAATTAATGAAGTTAAACCACTTCCAAAGAGCAGTGTACGTCTTTTGAACAACTTGACTAAAACTGATGAAAACACCGCGCTTGCTGTTATAACGATATCTATGCCAAGTGTGTAGTAAAAAGACTTGTCCTTGTGTCCAGTGATTTCTTCTATGATCTGCGAAGCAAATGCTGGAAATATATGCCGTCCACAAGACTCTAAAACTATGCTACCAAATATTACGATAATGGTGGGTTTCAAAAAGTCTCTTCTTGTAAACTTCTTCATAATTTCAACAATCTTTTTAAAGAAATTTAGTTTCACTGTATGACAGGACATCCTTTCCTTCTGCGCTGACAGTAATTCTTCTATTTCGTAAACAGAATCTTCATTTCTTCCCCTTAACCAAAAAAATGATTTTTCGCCCTCTTGATATTTATTTTTCGATACCAACCATGCTGGACTCTCTGGCCAGGTGCAAATAATTACTAAAGAGGTTAACAGCGGCAGTAGAGATATCAAGGCTACGATTCTCCAATGATAGAAATGTCCCAAGAGATGGACTATTAAGTTTCCGGAGCAAACGGCAGCTGTTTTCAAGTTCAGAAACATTCCGCGATTTCTTGGGCTTGTGTATTCTCCAATAACTACTGCTCCGAGGGTTACGGAAGCTGCAGCAGTGAATCCTCCCAGTGCTCTTCCGATCACCAGGGCTCTAGCATTTGTGGCGTAGTAGATGCTTAGCCAGCCAACAATTCCGGGGAGCACTATAAGAGCGTGGGCCAGGCGTCGTCCAAACAGCTCCATGAGCAGTGACGACGTCAGAAATCCCGGGATACCAGCGGTACCGATGATTGATGCTGAAACGTGAATATAATGTGTTTTAGTTATAATTTGGTTAAATCAGATACTTACTTTTATGATCGGTAGGTACATACCTACAATGTATTTGTAAAGTGTGTATCTATTTTTTATAAAATTTCCTTAATTCTCAAGGCTATAATCCATTATAGCCTTTAAAGTAATGAATTCCTGAAAGTATCCATGTATGTAATACTTCCAGGGATGCATTACTTTTGTATAATATCGACACTCCCTAGGAATTACAACTTAACTTGAGTTACGTGAAAAATGAGTTTATTCCATATTCTTTTTTATCAATTAATTTGCCATTTTTTAGTCCTGGAAAGGTATTTCTACGTTAAATAGATCCGAAGATATCAAGATTGATATTAACGTATTCCGTGTCACTTAGTGGAAATTTTATAGATTTCAACATAAAAAGGATCCTATATTTATATACAATTTTATAATACGGATAAGTTACTCCCTGATTAAAAGCAATAACAATTATTTATATTTAATTACATTTTTTATCAGTATTTTTTTTGGACATACTACATAGAAATCATTGTAAATTGAGTTACGTTTTTGTCACCGTATTTCATACAGAGTAAGAAAATGTATTATTGTGTTATGTTAAATTACCCTACTTCGTCTGTACCCGTATTGATTATTGTTTCGTGATTTGAAAATCAAAACATCTTATATTTAATTACATTTTTATTATTTGGAATTTCATTTTTTTGGAAGTGTATGAAAATAAGATAAATCATTTTAAATTGAGTTACGATGGCATAGATAAGTATTACATTGTCAAAAACCACGATACAGAATCCAAAAATAAACAGGAATGAACTTGTTCGCGATGCGGCACAAGTTACGTATTTGCGGGGTCAGTCTGCGCGGGGATGGCTATTTTGTTTACGCTTGACAGACGGATCATAAGTCTTAGTCATAACCGACCTTTTCAATTACGAATGAATGAATCTGATAAGAATAAAGGTAAGTTTTTATTTGTCTTACTTTTGTAAATAATATTATAATATTTTTAATATTTTGTTACCAAAACTGTGGTCATTTTCAAGAGCCATTTTCTTATTTTAAAATTACGTTAGGTATTTTTTAGCATCAATATGTTTTAGCATCAAATTTATTTAAATTATTTATATATTTTATTATTTTTAAAGACTATTAGTTTCTGTTATGTTTCTTTTTATTAAGTATAATTTTGTTTATTTACAGAAAATTAAAGCGAAGAAATCAAAGCAGCTATTGTGTCACACACTGAAAAGCAACCGGATATTGCACAGTTAATATTATCAGATACCAACCTAAACATACAAGGAAGCCTTACTCAAGAAAACCTAAATGAGATTAATATTATAATACATAAAGTTGTAGAAGAAGAACAGCAACTGGATTTTCAACCACATGATATTACATCAAACAGTAGCCGCAATGTTAATGAAAGCGTTTGTGATGTTGCACATACGAGTGAAGTAATAGACAAACAAAAGAGAATTAATGTTAGTAAGAAATCAAATCCAGGAAAAAAAGAAGTCTAAATAAAGAGAATTGGAAGTCAGTCGAAAGTAAGAAGAACAGAAATCTTGGGCAAGAATATGTCAATAAAAAAGGTAAAACTGTTCCTGAAAGAGTTATGAAAACGGGTTGCGGTTACAATTGTATCCGATCCGTAATTGTCGGACTAAAATCTTGGATTCTGAAAGATCAACTCTTCAAAGATTTTTGGGCTCTCGGGGATCACAATAGACAGATGGATTATATTAATAAATATGCTAAAAGGGTTCTTAGGAAACAAATTATTGTAAACACAAGCAGAGAAACTCCATCACGTCGTAAATGGTCTCGAGAATATTACTTAAAGATTAGCGATGGCCGTGAGATTCGTGTGTGTAAAAAAAATGTTCCTCGATACTCTAGCCATATGCGATATGTAGATAAACACACCGTTTAAGAAAAACTTGACAAATCTGGAAGTGGAATTCTAGAACCAGACCGTCGAGGACAACACTTAAACCGAGTGAATGCTATGGATCAAGATTTAAAAGACTCGGTACGAAATCATATCGGCGAAATTCCGACAGTAGAGTCACATTATGTTCGAAGCCGTAGTTCAAAATTATATTTCGAAGAGACACTTAGTGTTCCTAAGCTTTACAATATTTTGTATGAAGAATGGATGACTGAAAAATATCCTGAAAAGCCTAAAGCCACATTAAGACAGTACAGGGATATTTTCAAAACGGACTTTAATAAATACGGATTTTCACACACCAAAGAAAGACCAATGTCTTCGCTGCGATATTTTCAAAAATGCAAGTTCTGCAGAAAAAGAAGAACTAAACGCTGATCATGCTTTGCATATAGCCAACAAAGAAATTGTGAGATCATTAAAAGATATGGATAAATCGAAATCCAAAAATTCTCCAAGTGTGATAACTGCATGTTATGATTTACAGAAAATTCTAAACACTCCCCAGTCAGAAGTATCTCTCTTTTATTACAAAAATAAATTTGCCGTGTATAACTTCACAATATTTGAAATCGGTAAGCACATTGGACATAACTATTTATGGAACGAAACGATTGGTAAAAAGGGTGCAAACGAAATAAGTAGTTTTGTTTATGATTTTATTCAACAATATGTTGAAAAAGGAGCGCGAAGTTTTAGATTTTATTCGGATTCATGTGTTGGCCAAAATAAAAATCGCGTGGTTTTCGGTATGTACGCGAAAGCTTGCAAGATGTTCAATATAGACAACACATAATTTTTTTGAAGTGGGACATTCCCAGTCTGAGGGAGATGCTATGCATGCTTTGATAGAGAGACGCAAAAAAAATCAAACTGTGTATACGCCTGATCAATGGGCAACTAAAATTAAATGTGCTAAATCTTCTGGAAAACAATATGAGTTGACTGAAGTTACGCAAGATATGATATACGACTTCAAAAAATACGGCCAGCAATATCCAAATTGGGATAAAGACACTAATAATATTAATATCTTATGGAAGAAGATAAAGAATGTACGTTTCTCAAGTGCTGCGCCCAATATTATGTATTTCCAGTACAACTTTTATGATGACGTTGGTCAAACAATTGAAATCAATTGTTTGACCAATCTAGAGCTAATAGAATCTGAGCGTAGGCGAGGACGACGTGAAGGCAGCCGTGGCCGTGGCCGTGGTCGCGGTCGTGGTCGTGGTAGTGGTGTTTCACGACGAGCGCAATCTGTAGAAGATATCAATGATGGCCTAACTTTTAACTAGAGTCTTCAGAAAGCTTATAATAAACCTTTGCCTATATCGGCTGCAAAATATAAAGGTTTGTGGAGCTTGTGTACGGCGAGGGCTATTCCAGCTGTTTATCTATAATATATTTTCAAAACAATACAGAGATAAAGATAAAGACGAGTCGGATACAGATAATGACGATGACTGTTAAATTATAAAAAAGCTAATATTATAATATTACATTAATTTTAATTACCTACGTAGCAGAAATAATCAAGTGAAAAAACTATAACATTTACTATTATAATTTTTAATTCAAAGGTTATTTCTAATTACATACAAATACTTAAATCACCTATTTAAGTATTAGAAAGTTGTTTTCATGAGTCTAATCACCTGTTTAAGTATTTTTGTATGTAATTAGGAAATACCTTTATAGACTTTAAAATTACATATTTTATAATACAATTGTAGTTTTTTCATATTATTACTATTTTACATAATATTTAAGGAACAAATAATTTTAAGAAATTTAGATAATTTTAATTTTAACAAATTGTTTTTTAGTTTCATAAGGGAAGTAATGTAAACTTATAGCCAAAGTTATGTTATTAAAATTTAAAGTTTATAGTAATTGTTCTTAAGTACGTTGTTGAACGTGTGTTTCAACCATTTTAAGTAATTAATATAAAGCAATTATATTGTTCATGAAGAAATGTTTTTAATTAAACCATTAGAGTTTTTACATATTTCTACAGACTCTCTGCCAATGATTCCAATATTTCCATTCATAAATTGGTACCTTAGTGTATTATTCTCGATAATTGACTTGATATACCTCGTATTTTTGAAGTAAAAACTCAAATCACCAAAGATAATTATAACGTATCTCAGACATACAATTATATACCCCGTAAGTTCATTAATCTCTCTATCATTTCGGTGTTTGTATTTCAAGTTACAATGTTATTCTACGAATCAAATATTGAGACCTATCATTGTAAGTCATAAAACTACATGAAGGAGATTTTTTACAATAAAAACAAATAAATAATTAGAAAAAGAACGAAAAATGCATGCTATGTATAAAAGAATCACTAATATTATTAAAAAATGTAGGCGTGAGAACATTTTTTAACATTGAAATAGCTCTCCTGAAAAAACGTAAAAAATGAGTTAAGTTGTTATTCCTAGGGAGTGTCGATATGTATTGTTTAACAAAATCATAAAATCTATAGGCTTAAAACATTCCTCTGGTACTAATCAAGATCTAATTTCTCAGAAGTCTTTAGGCGAAGAAAGAAGAAAGAGTCTCTAGGTGTCAGTCTCACTTCCCACCACGTAAACATTTTTCACCAGGTCTATTCACCGATACACGATGATGTGTTGATGTCAACCGGTATATCGGAGTCCGGGGCCTGGAGAGTCGGTAGCAACACTGACGTGTAGCCCAGCAGCAGACCCTGACTCAGCATATTCAGCAGCACGCCCATTACCACCCATGTCTGGAAATATTGCACGGTGCCTTTAATACCCTATAGTAGTTATAGGAAATGCTACAAAAGTTCAGGCTTGCGGCCTTAGTCACTCGCGGCCTCGCGGGATTTCAGCGTTATTTAAAGAACTGCAAGTATAAGCCACTATGTCAATTAAAGTAATCATCATCATCACACCATACATCATCACATAATGATGATATAATACAAACTTCTCATAGTATTTTACACTGACACGAATATCTTCAGCCCTACCTAACCTAACCTAACTCTACCGTTTGTGTACCTATTTGCAAAATTCATTTGTTGTCGTAAAGGGTATAATTCGAAATTGGTCCTTTAGTCACCACAGTGGAGACATGATGGCATCCATGAGGAATCGAGGGAACTCCTTTAATTTATAGGGACATCTATAAGAAATTTGACTTTTGAAGTGAAGTAAATCAAGCATATGCTACCAAAAAGTAAAATTTTGTACCAAGGGTACCCCCTGGATCTAAAAGCACTGAACAGAATTGTTTATAGAACTACAAGCATATTATATATACTATACTACTTGCAGTAATCATCATCATCTGGATCCGCATATGTTAATTTTGTCTATGATATTTACCCATATTTAGGCTATTCAGTTTTTGCAACTCCCCTCCCAAACTTCCTCTCTCTCGAGCAAAAATGTCTCTAATTTTACAGGTTTCTATTGGATAAATCTCCATGGACCAAAACAAATGACACACAGGAAACTGTCTTCAGCCAGTGTGTGTACCTGTGAACCAAATCCATGGTAGTGGATCCACTTATCCACTTTATTTAGGTTTTTACACTAATTTATTCACGTATTAATATACTTACATATAGATTAATCTCGGCGCATCTCGTGCCTCCAACAGAAATGTCTGTCACAAGGTGTTACCGCAATGTTTGGGTGCATTGGGCACAAATTATTGTTTTGTTTTAGTACTTTAAAAATAAAAACTGTTTGACTGATGTATCAACGCACAGGCTAAGGCTAGAAATTTTAAATTTTGCATACGTATTTCTCATATTATGACGTAGGCATCCAGTACCCACTAAGGAAAGATTTTTCAAAATTTAACCCCCAAGGGAGTAAAATGGAAAATAAAAGTTTGTCTTTTTATTCCTTATATAGGACATATTTGCATGAAATTTCGTATGAATTAAGTACCTACGGAATAATATAGTTACGTAGTTCAGCGTTTTCTTGTATTCAACCCCCAAGAGAGTAAAATAGGTGATGAATGTTTTAAATTATTTTAAAGATATCATTTAAAACCCAATTTCACGCGGGCGAAGCCGCGGGCAAATGCTTGTGTATTATAAACAAGCAATTTTCATAAGGGACGCCGGTTTGTATGGACGCCTCACCTGTCGTAGCCTTAATTTTTTCGTATAATAATGTTTAAGATATGGCCTTGTGCTTGAAGTACCTATGTGTAAATGATTCGAAAAATTAAAAATAAAGTCACCGTTTTCATTTTTGGATTCATCAAGCTCAACCATGACACATCCACACATTAAACATGGTAAAAAGAGTTCATTGACATTTAAAACCAAAATGCACTACAACTATACTACCGATTTTGTTTAAATAAAATAAAAGAATAAATGACTCCACCTTAACACTTTCCTACTTATCGTATACGTGTGATCGACATCTAACACAATACAACGCAGGCACACTACGTGAATCACGATTTTCACGATATTAAAATTTAAAAACCACTAAATTAGTTTCCATTATCACATTAACTGCTTTACCTGTTTCAGCGAAGGCGGCACCATTTCTGAACGACTTATTAAGTAATGATTGCAAGGAAAAAAATGTCACCTTATTCTATGAATGCCATCTAAATACGTAGACAATGAATAGATAAGGTGATGACACATCCAAATAATTTTACTATTAATTAATTAACACTAATTGTATTTAATACTAATTGGAGAAATTGACATTCACTTTCAGCGATTAGGGTTAAATGCGTAAAGCTAAACCCCTCACAAGTCTTTATCCGAGATCGGATGAAAAATAGATACGAGCGTAGTAACCTTTCTTTGAATACTGTAGTGCCTGGGACAGGCGGTTTTAAATCTCATGTGCTTGCGCAGCACATACGCTTTTCTCTGGCTTCGAATGGCTTACCGGCGGCGTGGGCCGACTGGCCTACTTAAGAGAAATTACAAAAAAATTAATGACAACTAGATCAGCGGCGAAGCGAATGAAATAATTTTTTATAAGCTGGCTTGTATGCACGCCTTGCCTGTGACAACAACCATGGTTGGCCCCAGACGTATTGACGCACATGACCCGCGGGTATCCTCACCTTTTTCCTTATCCATTAGCATCCATATAATGTACTTGAAAAAAATCTCATTACTCGCCACAACCTGGTGTCGAAATCGCTAAGTGACATGTCGCTTGCGATGCCTTATGTCAAATTCCATACATTTTGTTTTCGAACTTCGCCGTCGAAATTATCGAATACATCTTGGCTAAAGGTGCTCCCCACTAGGCCATGGACGCACTAAAATAACTCTACTACCTATATAAAATAGAGGTTTTATCTTGTTATTAAATAATTATGTAGCTTTTCTATTTTTCTGTAAAAAAGAATCTACACATTTTTCTGCATTTCGTCTGCAGAAAATAAAGCTAATCTGCATACATTTACTGCCTTCTAATAGCTATTTCAAAAGAAAACAGTAAAGTTTATCAGGCATTGATTATGGTTTTTAAAATTAGGTACAATTAATTACAATTTACAGTAAAGTTAGTTATGTATTAATGTATTATGTTTCATCTCAATACGTTTTCATACTTATCATCAAAATCTTAATACTTACTTTTTAAGATTTCATAAATTTTCTACAATAAGTAATAATTTGTGTGACTTTGCAAGTTGCAACGCGTGTTCTTAAAAAAATTTATAATATGGAGGATATTATAAAAAGCTCTACAGAACCAGTAATTATTTTGGTGTCAAATTATAAATTAATAGTTAGTAGTTATGTGTTCATCTGTAATGAACTGAAATAAGATAACCTAGGTATAAAACATTTAACACATTTTATAACTTTCTCATCCTTTGCGTGTTTTTATTTATTTATGTACATTGTCATTTCTCGGCCTTCAGTTGAAATTAAAATAATCACTTTTTATAATTATTAATTAAACTAAGTATAAGAAATTGTTATGAATGCTGATAAATTGGCGCTTTCATTTAGAGTTCCTTTTGACCACAACAGGCTATTCTTATAAATTATAATTAGGATACTAATATTAAATTACTCATTACATTGTGCGTTTTGTGAAGTATTAAAGCGGCACATTTATAGGGTTCCGTATTGTATATAGATATACTTACTATTTATACCTACTTATTGAGGATTAAGTATTTAAAATTACTATTCAACAAGAAACGTGGGTTTAAATAAAATTGTTAATTATTTTACCGTTGTCAAGACTCAGGTATGGTATTAAGTACTTGGTCAAGGTTATGTTTTTTTGTATACACCAAATATTGTATTTAACTGCTGTATAAACAGAGATTTGACCAACAGATAAACTACATGTCATATTTGCGCGACTGTATAATATTATAACATGTCGAAAAAACAAAACAAGAATATCACGTAATACTACCGACTTCATTAATTATTATAATAAGAACTATGTATTTCTTTGAGTATTCCAATGTCATGTGTCCTTCCGGCATTTTAACTGGTCTATTTAATATTTTCAAGCAGTTCATTGTGTGTGTTGTGTGTTAAGTCTATACTCATCGAACTCTACCATTTCAAAGGCATAATCTTGGCGACATTGTTGTGACTTGTGTCAGGTTGGTGATTAGTGTAGTGTGCAATGTGTACAAATTGTTCGGACTTATACCTACTGCCAAAGATTTCAAAACTAAAGATTGGCGTAGGTACATTTGACAGAACAAATCTACATACAAGAAAAAGTTACGCCATCTTGGTTTTAACCACGTTTTCACCATACCTCAAATGTCAGCCATCTTGATTTCACCATACCTACTTCAAATGTCAAAAACGGCCATCAAAAACTCCCAAAGTGGGGCCATTTAAGTGGAGACAGTTGTCGCCTCAACATGCCTCGTCTATAATATAATACGTCTATGCCGACTCCAACTTTTTGCGACTGTTTTTGACACTTTTTTTTTCCTCATCACCTTGATGAGTGGCAACTGGCAGTCCTCCACCGTGCACTTTAACCGAATAAATTAAGCTTTGGAATTAACTTTCGCCAGCGGCATTCCTGGACCATTACGACTTGCAAACCTTCAAGAAGGGTGCGTATTCCCTCCTAAAAGGCCGGCAACGCACGTGCGACTCCTCCGGTATTGCGGGTGTCCATGGGCGACGGTAATCGCTTTTCATCAGGCGATCCGTTTGCTCGTTTGTCCTCTATTTTTATTTAACAAAAAAAACACCAACAGCTGAAATTTAATAATTTTCCCTCACCTCTCCCCATCTTTTTTTATCTATGGACGCTTCCACACCACGTCAATCTGGTTCTAGTACTGTACTAAGTATCCGAACAACTTGTATCACAGGTACCAGAAAACGGAAATATATTTAATACTCTTATACTATACACATATTTAAGATTTTCATTATACTATATACAATATCCATATCATATTAAATACACATCCAAGACCCAGGAACACAGAAAACTTTTTGTCCCCTCGGCGGGATATGAACCCGAGACCTCCGGCTTAAGAGCTGACATGCTAACCACTGAGCCACAGAGGTCGTCGTATATGCACCCTATTAAAGCCCAGTTTCTGAGGTTTTCGCCGGTATATCTATTCAATAGCGCTTTTGAATGGTTAACGTGTTTGCGTCTTCCAAGCAAATGCACTATCGAAAAGATAAACTACTGACGAAAAACCTCAGGCACCGGGCATACAAGAGCTAAATGGTGAAAATAAACGTCATAGTATGACAATTTCCGACTTTCCAGTGGAATAATAAATGATTATTAATTAATGTCAAGGATGAAATCAGAATCAGAATCGTTTATTCCAAGAAATTGGTTACATAGATGTTACATTTTTATAATTGATCACAATTTCGGTCCTTATGGGCATGGAATAATATTAGTACATAGTTTTGTAAAAAAATGAATAGAATCATATTAGTGAACAAAACATTTCAATTGTCATCAAAATCCCAGTACCATAATAATGTTACATGCAAAAATTGTAACATATTTTGCCAACAGTCATGAAATATAAGATTATACACACATACAAAATCCCCTTAAAAACTATTTACACTTATAGCTATTATGTCTTTCTCATTAAAAAAAATATTTTAAAAAAAGATTCATAGTGTAGCTGCTGTCAGTGTCAAAATAAAAAAAAAAAAAAAAACTAGAAGAGGATAAAGCATCATGGTTTAAACGTGGCATGGGCACAATATTTTAACTTTTAAACCCCGGAAGAACTAAATATAAATTATAAGCATTTGAGAAATCTTTTAGTGTCACATCTTGCATTCTATTCTATATATATCAAATATAAGGTTTTGGCGAGAATCATGCTACCTTCCGCCTAATGTGCATACATTACAGGTATTTCAAATTAAGTTTTTTACATTTTCATTCCTATATTTGTATTTCAGCGCCCAAGAGGGTGGGATGTTTTTCTAGAAGTTACTGGCGAATATAAAACAGTTTCATTCTGTTCATATTACAACCATATATCATATTTCAAGCCTAGCAAACAATTAAAAATAATCTCTCTTATTCAACATACCTAATTAAAAAGAAATGTCACATTATTGTACCAATTTAAAATACTTACATACAACTTTTGCTAATTTTAATACATAGAAGAAACATAAAATCATAGTATTAAATCACAATTACACACTTATTAAATAAATTGGATATAAAATTAGATGTCCTACAATAATAATTAAAATGTCAATATATTTAAAACAAAGTCATCATAAGTATAGAATATAGATAAAATGACAATTACAGTTATTAAATTAAAAACGTCATATAAGTTTATTAACATTAATCCATTTTAATTCTTATTCTAATAATAGTTATTCATTATGTCCTAAAAATTCATTAATGGTGTAAAAACATTTTTTAGTAAGCCAATTGTATAGTCTTCTTTTAAATAAGTTACCAGTAAGCTCTTTTAAATTTTTAGGCAATTTATTATATATTTTTACGGACATACAATAGCTGTTTTTACTTAAAAATAATGTTTTGTAATTGGTAATACTAACTTGTTCGGGTATTTAGTATTGATCTTAAGGACTTCAGATTTTTTAATGTAAAATTCAGCTATATATTTTTGAACGAACATACTTATTTCAAAAATATACAAACATACTAAAAGTAAGTAAATTTAATTTTTTAAATAGAGAGCGACATAAATCCATGGGTTTCGCTCCACACATAGCCCTGACACAATTTTTCTGCCCAATGAATAATCTAGGTATATCTACCGAATTGCCCCATACTATCAGTCTATACCTAAGAGCAGACACTACAAATGAATGGTATGCAGTTAATGCCATTTTTGTGCAGGTTGTTTTTTGTAAGCGACTAGGGAGATACACATATTGGTTAATTTTCTTGCATGTCAATTCAATATGTGGTTTCCATGACAGATTATTTTAAATATCGACTCCTAGAAACTTTACAATATGCGACTCACTTATCTGATGTTGGTCATATTTTATACATAAATCTCTACCTTTATTACCCTTGTTATAAAATTGCATATATGTGGTTTTTTTAACATTAAATTTTAAATCATTATAGCCCATCCATGCAATTACGTCATTAACAGCATTATTAATTTCTAAATTATATGTCAGATCATTTTTATTATTAACTTATTATGGAAATGTCATCTACGAAAATTGTACAGTAATGTGAAGTAATTCTAGGTATGTTATTTATGTGTATAATAAATAGAAGAGGAACCAGGACACTTCCCTGTGGAACTCCTCTAGCCTTAACTCTAATATCTGAAGTAACTGATACTGTTTCCTGCTTATTATTAGTTTTTGTAACTTTTAAATATTGTGTTCGGTGAGATATATAACTTTCTAACCATTTATTAGCTAGTCCTCGGATACCATAATGTTCACATTTGTCCAATAGTATTTTATGGCTTACGTGATCAAAGGCCTTTGTCCTATCAAAGAACACCGCTGATACTGCGATCTTTTTGTCAATACACTCTGCGATTTTTTTTATCAATGAGAAACATGCTAGTGTGGTGGATTTCCCTTTTTGGAATCCATACTGTTCCTTGTTTATAACATTATTTTTCTCTATAAAAGACATGAGACGCGTAATTACTATGGCGACACATAACATAACGCCACGCCAAAACCACGATTTATTCGATATAATAATCATGTTACACATCTGCCAACTGTCGTTACAGTCCACATAAAGTTTGTGAGGACGGATGTATGCTTGTTACTCTTTCACGCAAAAATTACTGAATGGATTTCTATGAAATTTGGTATGGTAGGAGATTAGGCTATGGATTAAAACATAGGCTACTTTTTATCCCTTATATTTTTATCCCTTTATATAAGTATAGTGTTCCTTTGGGATACTGTATTTACGCGGGCGGAGCCGCGGGCAACAGCTAGTAATATTATAATTGACATATTATGTGGTATTTGAAGTCGGCTTTACAACTTATAGATGTGGCTGAACCTAATTTATAATGGTGTGCAAAAGTGTTAAAATATTGCACTGAAGGAAATACCTATGTAGAATTAATCCTCACTCCTCAGTCCTCAACTTCGTAATCATTTTTTTACACTAACCCCCTTAGGCCCGATTCGACCAAACTTGAAGTTACACGAGTGTAACTATAATGAGAATAATTTTACTCCTTCAATTTACTCTAGGATATCTTCGTTTGCGTTTTACCAAGTTACTCGAAGAGTATACTACGCTCTGTATTATTATTCAATGAATAATGAACGAATGTATAAACCGACAAAAATTCATGTACTATTGTTTTTATTAGAATGACTTGTACGCCATAACAATTTAATTTCGTAGAGTAATACAGTAAAATGTCAATGTCACTTCAAAACACTTCACAATGACATTGATCGTGACAATTGACAGCCAGCTGTGCGACTATTCACTATTCTCAGTTTAATACTTTACTCCGTCAAAATCGCCCGTATAAATATTTACTCCCGTGTAATTACCTTATTCTTGGATTAGAAGTTGGAAAAACGCAAAACCAGCATATTCTTAGATTAGGAAACATTTATACTCGAGTAAAATTTTATTCCAGTTTGGTCGAATCCGCCCTTAGTAATAAAAATATTTACACTACGCTTAAGCCATACAATGTTGCTGTCTTAGTCTGTCAAGTGACTTTTCCAACGTATCAGGGACTCAGGGAATTTTATATTTCTTCTAATATATTATCACATACTACAACGTTGTATTTCCTGTGGTTATAGTAGTTTTCTATCTCCTGTAATGTTTTGTCTTTGGTTTCCGGAAGAACGAACCACAATGCTACCAGTGCCAGAAACATAGCAGCCCCGAATGTGGCAAAAGTTCCGTATACACTAATATCTTCTAGCATGTAAGGAGTAATTTTCATCGTGAACATTAAAATCAGTGAAATTAGCAAACAGGAGACACCCGTTCCGGATCCTCTATGTTCTAGAGGTAATAATTCACCGAGCAAAGAACATGCTACCGAAAAACAACCCAAATTATTAATTATCAAGTAAAGCCCAAGCAACAATACGGGTATGTAAGTTCTCTCGCTTGATACTATGTCTACACTACATAGAAATAGGTAGATACTAATAGAAAATAATACAAACAAAGAGAGGAATCCACTGACAAAAAGCAATGTGCGGCGCTTAAAATACCTTGATATTACCGATGAAAACATTATACTAAAAGTTATAATAATGTCAAGGCCGAGAGTATAATAGAATGTGTTGACATTGTTACCGGTGATGTCTTTTATAATTTGTAAGGCATATGCCGGAAAAAAATGTCCACCGCTTGATTCAATCAAAACACCACCGAGTATGATAATAAAAACTGGCTTAAGAAAATCTTTACGCGTAAATTTTCTAAAAAACTCAGAAACTTTTGAATAAAACGATTCCGATGTATATTGACTTGTTAACCGTTTTTTTTGAGCTAAGATTAATTCTTTCAACTCTTGTACAGAATCAGCATTTTTCCCTCGTAACCAATAAAATGTTTTTTCACAATCTTTAAACTTTTTTGCCGATGCAAACCAGGCCGGACTCTCAGGCCATGTTAATACTACAAATAAAGCTACAATAGCTGATCCTATAGCGATTAATGTTACTGTTTTCCAGTATAAAAATTGACCAAGTAAATGGAGAGCTAAATTTCCTAAGCACAGTGAAGCAGCTTTTAAATTCAGGAATGTACCTCTATGTTTAGGGCTTGTGTATTCACCCAAAACTACAGATCCTACAGATGTTGTTGATGATGAACTTATTCCTCCTAATAATCTGCCAATTACAAGTACCAGCACAGTAGTACCAAAGTAAAGACACATCCATCCCACTATACCTAACGCTAAATATAAAATATAAGTGAATTTCCTTCCATACAATTCCATAGCAAAACATGATGTGCAGAATCCAATCATAGCACCAATTCCTACAACTGATGCTGAAATAAATAATAAATTAATATTTTTCTATAAAAGTAATGAACAAAACAACAATTAACTAAACAATTACAGTGGCTGTTACTTACCAATCCATGACGCTGTATTTAAATCAACTTTTACATCTGAATCTGAAGCTAGTAAAGCTGCTTGCAATATCGATGGAAAACTTATAACCATTCCTTGAGATATATCATTGAAGAACACTCCCATGAAAATCCATGTCTGAAAGTCCATCAAATGATAAATTAAAATAACATCTACCACCTGCATTATCTTTGTCGGATACTTATGCTGTATGCTTAGGCTAGTCTTTAACATAATGCAAGCATGAAACTGGAACCAAGATAAAGTCATGAGGAGCACCTAGGTCCAAATCGATATCGCTTCTCTTCAAACCATTTACGCTATATGGCACGATTTCAAAATGTAGAGCTATAAATTACAGTTGAGTCACAGTTTATATCGTAGTTTTATTTTTAACTATTGAGCTTTATAGTGGCCATCGAAAACTTTCTCAAAAACCGTAATATCATCCTTCGATTGTTGGATACTCAATTAACTTATACAGTTAATTGAGAAAATGCCTGTTAAATAGCGATCTTTTATATTTTAGTCAACTTTTTTATCATTTAAATTAATAAACTGTTCTAATTACAACAGTAACTGTGTGTAATTCATAATTTTGAAGTCGGTACCAGCCAACTTGAACGTGAGTTCTATTTTAAATATTGTTTTATCAGGATGTTGTTGTTCGGTGGTACCGACTTCCAATTATGAAGATTGATTATAGAAATAGTTAAAATATTAGCCAAATTTAAAATGGGAATTATTTAGAACATAAGATTTATTTGATACATTTTTATGTATTTTTACTTTGGAAGTCGGTTTAAATTAATGTTTAAAAATAATAAAAAAAACCCTTTTTAGTAATATTGGTAAAATTATTATTATTACATTTTAAGAACGTATATAATACCTAATGATCGAATGTATAAGTGAACATGCGCCAAGCTTCCAATAGGTATTGTATAAGTTCCTTATATATGAAATTGGCGTTTTGTCGTACTGGCCACTTTGATCTGAAATATATCTTCTTTGGGTAGGAATTCCTATTTCAAATCTATACCGCTATTTACTCATGCATTTTTGTTTCGAAAACCGTAATTCTTTTGTTTTTTAATTATTTTGTTTACAAAATGGAAAACTTGAAATATCGTATTATTTTCGAGTACGAGTTCCACCGTGGCACCAGTGATGCAGAAACTGCTCAAAGGATTAATGATGTGTATGGCAGCGGTGTCTCAAAAGAAAACACAGTGCGTTTTTGGTTCCAACGTATTCTTTCTGGAAATTTCGACCTGCAGAACAAGCCCTATGGACGGCCGGAGACTAAAGTTGATAATTAAGAATTGAAGGCTATTGTGGAAGTGGATCCATCGCAAACCACTAGCTGCAGGCTGCGGTGTAAGTGATAAAACTGTTTTAATCCAGATGAGGCAAATTGGGAAGGTGAAAAAGCTTGAAAGGTGGGTACCTCACTGTAGTGTGTGTGATTCACCAATAAATAAATAATATAAACATAATACAACAATTACCACACACTTCACATACATACAAACAGATATACAAACAGACATAACACTGTCTTGATCGCACCACGTCAGTCACACGAGAGTCTTAGACGAGAGTGGACGTGTAATAGTTATTACTGCTAAGTGCGTGATCAAGCCTGTGATTTACGAGTACATCACCAACACCGGGTACCTATTACAAATGGCGACGAGCAAAAAGGTACAATAATCATTTTATTTTCAAAATAAGACTTAAAAGCGTATAGGTTAAAAAAAAAGAAGGAAAAAGATTTAATACATTACGAAAATGAATCATAATCCTGTTGTGATTATTGTTTGATACATTTAAATTTTATTTATTGGATTAAAACTATTATAATCTACTAATTGTTTCTCAGTATCTTCATACCTACATTATTTATTGCTATACCAAACATTACTTGTGCGCGCGCGTTATCTCGCCAGTGGTATACGTACATTCAGTTCAAGCTTTACGAGTTTTTCTAATGTGCGAATTAAGTTACGATATGAATGATAAAAAACAAACCACAGTCTTATTCTGAAACTACAATAAGATATAAATTTTCTTCTGAAGATTTGTAGTAAGTTATTTGAGATATTAAGTTGGTACTTAGGTAGTTTGGACTTTCTTTAATTTTATTTATTCTTAATTAATAAACAAGATAAATTCTGATTCTTGTTTTAAGTTGAGCTTGTTGAAAAGTCAAAAGCAGTAAAATAAAGAACATATTTGCTTTATGTGCATAAAAATATAAAATTAATTTCGTTAAATTAATATTGGTAATAATGAAAAATGCTTTTTAACTATACTGAATTATGAAACAGGGTACCTAAAAGGCGGTACCTACTACCATTAAATTGGCTGTTGGGTATGAAATAATACCTCCATTAAATTGGTTTTTGGGTATAAAATAATACCTCCATTAAATTGGTTATTGGGGATGAATAATACCTCCATTAAATTAGCTATTAGGTATGAAAAAATACCTCCATTAAATTGGTTATTGGGTATGAATAATACCTCCATGAAATTGGCTATTGGGTATGAAATAATACCTCTATTAAATTGGCTATTGTGTATAAAATAATACCTCCATTAAATTGGTTGCTGGGTATAAAATAATACCTCCATTAAATTGGTCGTTGGATATGAAATAATACCTTCACTGAATTGATTACTGACTGAGTTGAGTAAATTGGTAGTATAAAGGGTACAAATTGATACCATCATTAAATTGATAGTTTTAGAATTATTTATTTATAATAAGGAAATGGGTGCTACCACATTATAAATTCAGTAGTATACACATCTATTTGCGAATTGAGTTGAGTAAATTGGAATTAACAGTTCTGTTGTGTATGATTTACAGGTAGCCCCATAAGATCCAGGATAGCAAACATATTACCAACTCTCGACAAGTTTGACTTAGAAGGAGACAGTAGTTCTGTCGGTATAAGATGGGAAAAATGAAAAAGGTCCTTAAAAATATACTTAGAAGTGACCGATATCATACTTTCAACAAAGAAACGAGCAATTTTATTGCACTATGGAGGGTTAGGTATCCAAGAAATTTACTATAACCTTCCGGGAGCTAGTGTTGAACCATCAGCTGATGTTGATGTTTTTGAGGTAGCTATAAATAAGCTTGACTATTATTTCCTACCTAAACAAAGCAAGGAATATGAGAGACATGTTTTTCGTTTATTAAAACAAGAAAATGGAGAAAAAATGGAAATGTTTGTAGTAATACTAAGGAACCAGGATGAAAAATGTGGATTTCAAACACCAGAGGAGTACTTAATTGATCAAATTACAAAAAAATGTGTGTCTACGGAATTACGCAAGAAAATTTTAACTCTAGGGGACAGTGTAACCTTAGATAAAATTATTACCGAAGCAAACACTCTGGAAGTAGTAAGCAGACAGCTAGAAGAATATAGAAGTACAAGCAAAAGCCAGGAAATAAATTGTATAGCAAAGAAAGAAGATTGAAGACAAGAAAAACACAGCAGTAATCAGGTTAAATTTCAAAAGAAAATACATTGTGGGAGATGTGGGAGTAACGTCCATTCTGCAAGAGACTTTAATTGTCCCGCTAAGGGTAAAGAATGTCACCAGTGTGGTAAAATAGGACACTTTAAGTCTTATTGTAAGTCGAGATTAGAAGACTCAAACAATGAAAAAAACCGTGAAAGTTTTTCTAATAAAAGAAAAAATACACAGACTTAGAAAAAAGCAGAAAGAGAAAGAATGGGAAACAGAAATGAAGTCGATTTAGTAGAATGAGGCACCCAACGCTGCTATTTTAAGAGAAAACTATCCTTTGCCCACTATGGATAATTTGTTGCCGAAAATAAATAAAGCAAAATATTTTAGTAAGCTTGATATTAAAAATGCCTTTTATCATGTTGAGATCCATCCAGACTCACGCCATATTACAACGTTCATCACGTCTAAAGGGTTATATCGCTATAAGCGCCTAATGTTCGGAATTACATGCGCTCCAGAGCTATTTCAAAAGATTCTTGAAAAAATGTTGATTAGATGTGAAGGTACGGTTAATTTCATAGATGACATTCTAGTTTTTGGAGATAGTGAGGAACAACATGATAAAAGACTAGGTCAGGTATTGCATGTTTTGAAAGACAATGATGTTATGTTAAATAAAGACAAGTGTTTGTTTAAAATAAACGAAGTTAGTTTCTTAGGCTATAATTTAAGCTCTCGAGGAATTAAACCCTTGAACAAATATGTACAAAGCATAATGGATTTTCGTACTCCAAAAACTGTGGAAGAATTGCAGAGTTTTTTGGGCCTGCTGAATTATATAAAACCGAACCTAGCTACCTTAACTGAGCCGCTAAGGAAAATCCTAAAATATAAATTTGGTAAGAATGCCAACATAGAGAAATTCTGGTTGAAAGAACAAGATACTGCTTTCATTCTTTTAAAAAATACGCTCACAAATATACAATCATTAGGCTACTACGATGTTCAAGACAGGGCTCAAGTTATCGCAGATGCGAGCCCAGTTGGACTCGGGGCTGTACTAGTACAGAAAGATAATAATGGACCTAGAATAATTGCGTACGGCAACAAAACTTTAACGGACTGCGAGCGACGATACAGCCAGACAGAGAAGGAAGCCTTGGCATTGGTTTGGGCCGTCGAACACCTTAACATTTTTCTTTATGGTAAATAATTTGATTTGGTCACTGACCATAAACCATTAGAGATTTTGTTCGGGCCCAAATCAAAGCTAGTATTGAACGTTGGGTATTATGGCTGCAATCGTACAAATATAAGGCTATTTAAAGACCTGGAAAATCGAATATTGCTGACCCTTTATCACGTCTATGTCAATGTTCTGATGTTTCATCAAATAGTAAAGATATACACGTACGGCAAATTATAGAGCATTCGAGACCATTGGCGATACCAATGAAAGATATTTTAGAAAAATCTGACATTGACCCAGAAATTCAGGTAGTAAAAAAAAGGCATGTATCAAAATGACTGGGTAGATTTATCTAAATCCTACAAAGTGTTCATGAACGAATTATGTTTCTATGAGAGTATTTTGCTGAGAGGAAACCGAATTACCTACCCAACTTCGGAAACACGTTTTGAAACATGAAAGTCGTCTAAGGTGCTAGGTCTGGTGGCCGCGCATTGACAAGGATGTAGAAAACTTAATCAGATCTTGTAAAGGTTGCACGTTAGTAGGGTTGCCAACACCACCAGCGCCTATGAAAAGACGTGACTTACCTTTGGCTCCATGGCTAGACGTTGCGATGAATCTTTTAGGACCACTGCCGAACAGTGACTATTTACTTGTTCTTATTGACTTCTACAGCCGTTATAAAGAAGTAAAAATCACTAAGACAATCACAAGTAACGCTCACACATATACTAATCACAAGTCACTTAAATAATAAAACTTCTGAAGGAAATTTTTAGCAGATTTTTTTATATTTAGAACCCAATTTCTATTACGGCAGATAATGGTAGACAGTTCGTGAGTGAAGAGTTTCGAATATTTTGCAAAGAATGTAACATTCGTCTTTTTAATACAGTTCCAAATTGGCCGCAAATGAGTGGAGCGGTTGAAAGACTGAATAGAGACATTTTAAAGCGTTTGCGTATTAGTCAGATTGAAAAAAAGAGGCCTTAAAGATCGAATCGATCGAAGAAGTCTCTTTGAGTACCTCATGATGTACAATAGTACACCGCACAGTGTAAATGATAAAACTCCATCTGAATTATTTTTCAATAGACTTAATCGTGATAAAATTCAATCTCTAGGAACTAGGCAAGCTATGAAAATGATTCTGAAGTAAGGGATAGGGATAAGATACAAAAACAAAACGGAAAATAGTATGGGGACGCTGCACGCAGAGCTGAAGAACCAAAAATATTGGAAGGAGATAAAGTTTATTTAAAAACATTACAAAGAGCAAATAAATTAACACCGAACTTTGATCCTACTCCATATACCGTAGAGACAGCAATAAACGGAGATTGCACAGTCCGCAACGAAGAAACGGGACAAACTTTAAGAAGGAATATAGTACACCTAAAGAAGGTCCAAGGGGAGTGGAGGGCAGTTTCTGAAACAAACAACGAAACGAAACGAAACAACATAAATAAGATTACAAATTAATGAAAGTGATTGTAATGATAAATTTAATTGTTAAATAAAATAACTTAATAACATCCCTTATGTTGTGTATGTGTTTTACCAATAAATAAATAATATAAACATAATACAACAATTACTACACACGTACATATATACATACAAACAGATATACAAACAGACATAACACTGTCTTGATCGCACCACGTCAGTCACACAAGAGTCGTAGACGAGAGTGGACGTGTAATAGTTATTACTGCTAAGTGCGTGATCAAGCCTGTGATTTACATCACCAACACCGGGTATTACACTCATGAATTGAGTGCAACAAACCCACAAACGTGCGTCGACTACTGCGTTACATTACTCAACCGGCACAATAATGAAGGGATTTTAAATCGAATCATTACCTGTGATGAAAAGTGGATCCTGTACGATAATCGGAAACGCTCATCGCAATGGCGAACCAGCTGAAGCCTGCCCTAAGCGAAAATTGACACAAAAAAAGTTACTTGTGAGCGTTTGGTGAACTAGTGCCGGTGTCGTACACTACATCTTTCTTAAATCTGGCTAGACGGCTAAACAACCGAGGTTGGTCATTCGCTCTAGGCCACTGCTGCTTCAGGACAACGCTAGACCACACGCTGCACAACAGACGGCTACCAAATTAGAGGAGCTTCAATTGGAACGGCTAAGACACCACCATACTCCCCGGACCTTGCTCCAACAGATTACCATTTTTTTCGAAATTTGTACTATGAAGAAGTTAAAAATAACTTCTTGCAAGGGAAAAAATTTAACTCCGTTGGGACAGTCCAAAGCGCCTTCAAAGATTTTATTGATTCCTGTGCGAATGGTTTTTTTAGTAAAGGAATCAATGAACTACCTATAAGATGGCAAAAGCGCATAGATAGCAATGGTATGGTACTTTGATTAAATAAACTTTACTAAACGCCAATTTCATATGTAATGTCCTAATGTATAAGATGATAATGATGATTACTAAAAGTTACATAATGCCATATACTTGCAGTTTTTTAAACAATGTCGAAATTTCCAAACACGTATCTTTAAAGACTAAGGAGTCCTCTTCAGTGCTTTTGGATTCAGGGTTTACCTTATTTCCGAATCTTACTTTTTGGTAGCATATGCTTGGGTTACTACAGAAAAAGTCAAAATCACTATATGTGTCCATATAAATTTCGAGTAGTTCCCTCGATTCCTCATGTATACCATCATCAGGTCACCATTTTAGTGACAACGAGACCAACTTTAGATTTTACTTAATACATCAATGAAAGGATTTTGAAAATCGGTCCATAAACGGCAGAGTAATGTTCAAAGATATCCATGTCGGTGTAAAATACTATGAGAAGTACCTATTATATCATCATTATGTGATGATGTATGGTAGAATTATGGTATTGATGATGATGATTACTTTAATTGACAAAGTTTCTTATGCTTGCAGTTCTTTAAACAACGCTGAAATCCCCAAACATGTATATATAAGGAGTCAGGAGTTCTGTTCAGTACTTTTGGATCCAGGGTAAAGGTTGGTAGAAAATCTTACTTTTTGGTAGCACTTTTGCTTACTTTTTTGTAACTTACAAAATATATATATATACAGGGTGTCAGAAGATTACTTCCATTAACTTTGTGTTATGATTACCACTTATTCTCATTACAAAAATGTATTTTTTTTTAAATTATTTTTTACAAAAACTTTTTTTTTTACATTTTATACCTTTTAATCATAAGAACAAGATGTTTTGAAGTAGATTTTTGATTAAAATCAAAAATTTTATTTTTTTTACTTCATTACGCAATGTAATTTACTTCATTACGCACGCGGGCCAATGACCCGGCCCGGAGAGTCCGATGGGCACAGCTGAAACGCCATCGCGCCGTGCTCCTCTCCGAGTACCTACACGCGTTCAGCGGTGGTGTAATATGCGTTACACCACCGTGAACTCGGACCTCTGACCTAGATAATGCCCTAGTCCGTATTTTTCTAACTACCATGTAAAGATCCTAATTTCATAATTTCAATTAATTTTGACGGAACCTTGATGACTATCCTACGGAACCCACCTTGGAAATCCCTGCTCTACACCGCCTGCAGTGTGGTTCGTAAATACCACGCACAAAATGTTTCTTAACAAATAACGAAACCAGTGTACAGTGCAACTAAATTCTTAATGTCCAACGGCAATCATCGCTTTCCTATCGAAATTACAGACGGTGTGTGAAAAACGACAATAAGCGAAAGATGTAACATGGTTGAACTGTAGGTAACAATTAAACTAAGTAGTATAAAAGGTGCCCGAAGTCGCATTGGTCAATTATTATTAATAATAATAAGTTACGTACGTAAGTCTGTACACCGATCATAATATTATGTAAAACCATGGCTAATGCTATTTACTTACGTAAAAGAAGTATTGAGTACTGAATGACTGCTAGTTGGTAGTAGGTACTAAGTCTACTCCTAGTACTAAGTTCACGGAATCCATCGACCATCAGGTGACCGCAGCAAGGTGTCACGTTAAGAGTTAAAACTTAAAGTTGTTAGAAAGTGTTTTTGTTGCATTTTGAAAATCGTTGCTTGCACCATAAATCATTACACGTATCACTTAAAACTTAACAACACAACACTACGTTTTTAAACCCGACCTATAGTGAAACTTAAAGCAGACGACAACTTTTTACCTCGAGAGAAAAACCGCAACTAAATTCGAAAATCTATTTCAAAACAAAATAGTTCTTTTATCGACTTTCGGCAAAATTCAAAGGATGCCGACGCTATGCGGCGCGGGCGCGGGCGGAGGGTCGGCACGCACGGCCACAGCACAGCTTTTTTGCGGCAAATATCAAAATTCAAAAGCGTACCGCTCGACTACCTACGACCTATGAAAATTTAAACGTGTACGTAGTAGATATTTAAATTATTTAATTGTTTGATATGCTTTTTTTGCTTAGTTTTTGTAATAAATAAGTTACTGTTTTTATATCAAGCTGGGTTTTTATGATTTATGACCGGCAATCAAGCAGACAGATCGCCTGATGGTATGCGATTATAGTCTTCCATGCGCCTCTCTCTTTGCTCTTTTACGCGCCTGGAGCCTCCAGTAGATTTTGTAATAAGTTCAATGCCAATTAAATAGTAATTTATCGATATGAAAAACTATAGATACATTTCTGGATACATGCCTATGTTTTTTCATAAAATCATTTTCTCAGGTTGGTCAGTTGGCTGTAAGTGTAAACCCGCATTTTCGAGTGACTTTCCGTGTTATTTTTTTAATTATTTACTTCTTATCTTCGTTTTAATTTTTCCTTTTTTTTTCTCTGACTTTCGTTTGTTTTAATAACTGTTTTATTTATAATAAGTATTTTTTTGTTCTGTTTTGTTTGTTTTGACTTGTTGACTTGTTTTTTGTGTTTGTGACTTGTGTGTGATTTTTTTTCCTAAAATGCCTTCGCCATACGTGTATACCACGCGTTACTATGGTATGATGATGATGTGCTTATGTGAATCATGAGGGATTGTCGCAGAGGCATGAGGATTTACCGGAGGTGATATGATCATGCGCGCCATCTTTCAGACTCCCGTACCATTACACAGGCATGCGAGTGTTAGAAAATAGGCCCATTGAGGCTCCAGCGGTGGGCAGCACCTGGACGTAAATATCGATGAGCAAATTTTAGACGGTGCGCCGGGATCCTCGTCTTGGAGCTAAAATCGCAGTGTGGCTAAAATGCTTAGACATCGGCACGGTAGGCCAGTAGCTACTTGCTGTTCGATTTAACTGTATGTACCTCATCTCATTTTATTTTCAATTATTATTCTTAATCAGAACAAAAAAATTAAAGTAATTAAATGTTAACTTAACAAAAGATAGTAAATAGGTACTTGAATGTTATTAGAACTTTAAATAAACTGAGGCCTTTTCATCCGTTATAGGATGATTTATACAGTATTCTTCGAGCGAAGTAACCACTCTTGAAATAATGTAGTGCGTGGGACAGTTGGTTTTTAAATGTCGTATGGTTGCCCAAGCACATACGGCATTCTAACAGCATAGTCAGTCAGTCCAGAGGAATGACAGGTCAATACGTCTGGGGCCAACCATATGCGGGTTTCCTCACGATGTTTTCCTTCACCGTTAGCCCGTCCGTATAATGTACTTAAGATCTGAAAAAGTATCATTGGTACACGCCACAACCTGGGAATCGAACCTGCACTCTCTCGAGTGCGAATCAAACGGTCTACCCACTAGGCCACGGAGCTATCTAACTTTAAATAAGTTTGTTATTAATCTATGCAATTTTCGTGGCTTATTTACTACACACGGTACAGCTGCTAGTATCAGCTGATATTCTTTATTCGCATATTCGCACCTGCGCGGGCGCGGGGACGTGTTTACGCGGCCTACCCCGCGCGCGCCCGCCTCCGACCGTCCGTGTAGTTATGTACGTTGTACATTGCGTATTGAAAATTTTAACTTTTACAAAAACAATCGATTAAAAACAAATGACTAATACCAATGGATCTATCTCGTGGCCTTATACAAGCCCACGAAGTTATTGGGACTGATCTCATTACACCCTGTATATACAGCCGAACGTATAACCGCCTCCTTTTTTGGAAGTCGGTTATAAATTGCCGTTTCGCAAATTTATAAACAAGGCAGTAGCAGCACATTTAAATTTTAAACAGCGGCGCAACTGTCTAAATACTTTGCACCACCTTAATTTTGGAATTAAATAATTTTGTATTTTACACGTGCTCAAAATTTGATCCTATTGAATTTTTTTGCATAATCATAGTCAAGGCCGGTCGTGTTTTTAAATTGGATTATAAAAAATTGCTGATTATAAACAATAATTCAATTGAGAATCATTGAGAATGATAATGGTAGCATTTGACTTGAGCGTCACTTATAATTTAACTATCGGTTCACTATTCGGCCGCTAGTTCTTCTAAGCAGTAAGCATGCATGTCTAAGTTATTTATGTTACCTCTATTGGGATACCTTCATAATTGCTTAACCACATATAATGCACTATTCGCAACTTAAAATTCAACACAATTATCAACAAATTAACCAGCAATTGATAAATATATGTATAAGTAACTAATATACTTACGGCCGAATACTGAAACGCTATTTAATATTAAGATTCGAAGGCCTCCTATTCACAGGCTATCGCTGTCTCTGCTAGCGGAAATGATAAGGACAGCATGTGACTTGAGCGTCACTTAATTTAACTATCGTTTCACTATCCGGCCGCTAGTTCTTCTAAGCAGTAAGCATGCATGTCTAAGTTATTTATGTTACCTCTATTGGGATACCTACAGAATTGTTTAGCCACATACAATGCACTATTTTCAACTTAAAATTCAACACAATTATCAACAAATTAACCAGCAATTGATAACTAATTATTTATGGACTTATTTTCAAATTCTTATCAACGAAACGACGACGAAAACTAGTAATACCTGCTTAAGAGCCGGCGATGCTATCGCCATGGTATCTACTCGTACGAATATTCAATAACTTTGCCTCCGTCCTTATTATATAGATAATATGCTTAGGTGGTAAAAAAAGTAGTCTAAGAGTTTGCGATGTTTTTCTAACAAAATTAGTGCAATGTCAGGAATATCAAAATTGACTGTTATGCGAACTTACCTGTGTCTAGTTCACAAATTACACTTTTTGTTAATTTGAGAACTGTTTACTTTTCCACCTGTATTTCATATTTCCTTTTCGTTTGTCGTTTCATCTCGACTCTACTTAAACTACTTAGGTAAAATTATTGATTGACTGACCAGTGACCAGAGATAAGAGATACATAAGTATGTTAGTTAGAATAGTAGATGTAAACATAATAATATACTCAAGTGTCTACCTTTACCACTACCTAAATATTTTTCTTAAAATAACGCAAGATTTTATTTTTACTAATAAGTATATAAGAAAAATAACACAGTTAATATAGTTCATACAATATATTCATTAACCAAAGCTTTTACAGACAATCACTGATTTATTTTAGTTTATTAAGCTATATTTATAATTACTGTACATACTTAATATTAACGTATTAATACTTTACCACCAATTAACACTTATCACTTTAACACTGTTATAATCAACACTAATAATAATTATCGGATACACCACACCGTATATTATTTAATGTTCACTTCACCACAGTTTGTCACTAACCAGCCAACCGTTAGACTGTTTGACGGTTTTATAAGGACTCGTTCGCGCCAATTATTGTGGCGGGAGTGGCGCTAGAGGCGCCATCTATACTGGAGCGAAAACTATAGTGGCGGGAGTGGCGCTAGTGGCGCCGTCTATTCTCGAGTAATAACAATTAGTAGTGGACCGCATACAACCGCATACATTCATACACACCGCATACATCTCGCTCCTAGACTATGCGAAGGAAACTAAGTGGCAGACTTGTTCTGTGAATTTTACATTTATATTTCCGACTCATCCACAGTTGACCAACCAAAAAATGGAAGATTCCCAAGGGAAAAAATGTAATTAAAATTATAAATAAATCAATATTATCATCAATATTTATAATGTAGGTACGAGGGCGGCACTGAAATAGCCTTGAATTCTTCATTATCAACATTGGTCTCCGGCCGTCCACTGGGCTTGTTCTGCAGGTCGAAATTTTCAGAACGAAAACGTTGGAACCAAAAATGCACTGTGTTTTCTTTTGCGACACCGCCGCCATACGAGGGCGGCACTGAAAATTTCGGGAATCAAGGAAGTGACACAACATTACTATTTAAAAATGTATTTATTGCTTTTCGAAGTATTCTCCGCGAAATTTGACGCATTTTTCCATACGATGGAACCAATCATTGAAGCAACCATTCCATTCGGAAGTGGGGGTCTCCAAAATGGCCGTTTTGTAGTCGTCCACAGCTTCTTCAGGTGACGAAAATCTCTGACCACGCAATTTATTCTTTATTTTAGGGAAAGTATGGAAATCATTAGGGCTTAGGTCGGGGCTGTACGGCGGATGGTCTAATAATTCTATGATTTCTTGCTCTAAAAACTCTTTTGTTCTGTGCGCGGTGTGAGAACTCGCATTGTCGTGATGGAGGATGATGCGGTGGTTGCAGTTCTCTTTACGGAGTTCAGAAACGACCTGTGGCAAACAAATGTTAGCATACCATTCTGAATTAACCGTTCTTTGTACCTCAAGAGGAATAGTCGCAATAGTGCCGGTTTTGGAGACAAACGTGGCCACCATTTTTTTTGCAACACTCCGTGAACGAACAATTTTTGTTGGCTTTAACTCATTTTCGAACACCCAAACTCGTGACTGATTTTTTCTTTCGGGTTCGTACGCGTATATCCAGGATTCGTCACCTGATACGATGTTGTATACAGCATTTGAGGATCCTGCGTGGAATCTTTCGAAAGTTCTGACGCACCAAGTAACGCGAGCCGCTTTTTGCTCTTCACAGAGCAAATGCGGTATCCATCGGGAAAACAACTTTTTTACACCTAATTGTTCATGCAAGATTATTTGTATTTGACTCATGCCAATGTCTAAAGTTGCCTGAATTTCGCGGTATGTCACATGTCGATATTCCTCAATCAGCTTACGCACAGCATCAACGTTTTCTTGGGTGACTGCAGTTTTTAACGACCTTGACGGGGATCATCACTAAGCTTGACACGTCCACGTTGAAATTCAGCAAACCAGCGATAAATTGTGGTTTTGGATGGGGCTTCATCACCAAATGCAGAAATATCCGGCCAACACACTGTTTTTGTGTTAAACCACTTCGAAAGTCATAATAAATCATCGCTCTAGAATTTTCTCGAGTCAATTACATTTTCTCAACGACTAAACAAGTTTGACAAGACCTTGTGACAAGACCGAGAATCTTTTTTTAAATAAATAAACGGTATTCGATTTTTAAAACCAAGGAGTTTTAAATTAAAAAGATTTTAATATGACAGGAACAGTGGAAATATTCCATTCCCGATACTTTTAGTGCAGCCTATGTATAATTAGAGAAATAGTAGACGGTCGACAGAGCAATTATTTCCGCTACCGCGTCCGCCGCCCCACGTTGCACAGTGTTTTAGAAATCTTGATTGGAAATAGAAAAAAATACTGTATAAAGGAGATACGACAAATTATTTTTTAGTACAATAAACAAATGCGGAAACCACTAATGGCCGATTTCTTCATGAGATAGATAAACTAGGGTTTATCTCTCTCATGAAGATATACTTCTTCCAGGGCTAAAATTTTGATGGTTGTCTTCAACAGACCGACGGGTTAGCTATCCTATGGCCATGTATGACTGTGTGACAAAAATATTCGGGGATTATTTCTTAAACTGGTGTGAAGAAAACGAAATCTCCAATTAACTCACGTTAACTCTAATCGTAGGATAACTACGAGTGAAGAAATCGGCCATTAGTATAGAAGAAAAAAAATAAGTTTGAAAAGTGAAAAAAATTTAATACTCATCTCTAAAAGTACTCAAGTCGTAAAAACGTAATAAAGTACAAAAAATGCGTGTTAGAAGTCAAATAACAAGTTTACAACGACTCGCAATTGATGTAATAATTAATTTTATGAAATGATGACTTTAAAAATTCCCATCTTTCAAATTATTTATCTCAAAGACTAAGTAGAATGGGCACACGGAAGGTTTACCCTTAGGTTTGGAATACAAGACGCCATCGACCTATGGGCTTAGCTTAGTGACGTCCGATTTTGAGGATTTCTAAAACACTGTGCGTTGAAGGTCCGATTCCTGTTGGCATTGTTAGGGACATTATGCTGTCTCAGGTTAGCATTATGTCCCAGTCTCATTGATCAGTCAATGAGTCATTTATTTCTTAAATACCTAGATACGATCAATACAGAGTAGTATGCTAGTGCCTATCGACTATCAGCTAAACGTCTTAATGGGGACGCTAGCAACAAGCGACAGGCAGTTGTGGAAACGTTGGTCAACAGTCTATGATGATTAGTAATTATCATTTTCGAACAAAGGTTGTTGGTAGGTAACTTTTATATCAAATAAAAAATCGTATTAAACAAAACTTTTCATTCAAAAAGTAACAAATACTTAAATACCTACTGACATAATATATTATATCTAAAGATAACAAATACATTTATTTTATATTTAAATAAATTATGTTAAGAGGGAAGTGTAGTGTTGCTAATACAGAACGTTATAAACGTTCTCTTACACAGCCTTATCTTCCCTATCTGTATAGTTTTGATTTGATTACAAAGAATTTAAATTCGGCGTAAGTACTAAGTAGGTACATACTACTTAATCGATTGTCCTAAAATTAAAGAAAATCCGTAGCACAGTATTGAATAACATAATTGTTTGTAGTTTTCGTTAATAAATTTTCGTGATTGATTGACCCACAATCAACCGATTTATATTTCGCATGATTGAATTAATAATCTTCGATCTCTTGCAGTGTTTTATCTTTAGTTTCTGGCAAAACAAACCACAGACACACGAGCATCACAAACATCGTAATACTCGTTATAGCATATGTGCCATAAACTTTGAGATTAGCTAACAAGTATGGAGCTATTTGCATACCTGACATTAAAAACAAAGCCAGAAACGATGACGAGACACGATATGTAGCAGACGCTCTGTGTTTTAGAGGAAATATTTCACCGAGCAAAGAAACAGTAACAAAAAAACTTCCCAAACTACTCAATACCAAGAAAATTCTATTGAATATAAATACATTAATGTTCTCTATCTTTGCTTGCTAGGAAAATGTTTGAAGAAGGCATAGGATGATAATACGATCACAGAAAGAGTTCTCTTTTCTGTACCAAATATTATTGTTCGCTTTTAAAAAAATCTCATAAGGACCGTTGAAGACATTACACTAATAAGATGACTTTATCAAATGCCAACGTACAGTAAAAGGCGTTCGTCTTGCTACCAATCATTTCTTCTAAATGATTTGCAAAGCATATCCATGGAAATAATGAGACCCACTGGATTCTAAAAGTATGTTACAGATTATTATAATAAAAATAGGCTTAACGAAGACTTTTCTAGTAGTTTTCTTTAAAAAATATTGAGCGGCATGTATACGAATCGGGTTTATTTGAATGTCTCTCTTGCTGAGCCTCAATCAATTATTTCAATTCATATACGGAGTCTGTTATTTTTCCACGCAGACAGCAAAAACTTTCTTTTACAATCTTGAAACTTTATCTTTGAAGCGAACCAGGGAGGACTTTCTGGCCACGTTTATACTATCACAAAAGCTGTAATTGCTGAAGTAGCTGGGACCAAAGTGACCGTTTTCCAATTCAGGAAATCTCCTAATATATGTACCAATAAATTACCAGACCAAACCCCTGCAACTTTGAAATTCAATAACATGCCCCTAATACTTGAGTCAGTATATTCTCCAATAACTACTGGCCCTATAGAAGCAGTAGATGATTGACTAAACCCTCCTAATAATCTGCCAAATATAAGTATAGACACTGCAGTTCCAAAATAAACACACATCCAGCCAATTATGCCAAGAGTAACAGACAAAATTAAGGCTCGTTTTCTACCGTACAATTCCATAATTACTGCTGACGAAGAACCCCAGTATTCCACCGACTCCTATGACAGATGCTGCAAAAATAAAACAAAAAAATTTACTTTTGTCATGTTGATCATTATAATTATTCATTAAATTTTAGATCATAATATTTTGTAAATCATAATTCTGTTAATTAGATATTTTTATTAACGTTGTTTACTTTAGGTGAGTTAGTTATCGAATGCCTTAGTGTAATGTATTAGTTATTTATATGCATTGTTTATTTGTGGAGCATAAAGTATTTTATTAACTTTTTAATCTATATAAATAAAAATAGAGGTGTGTCCCTATATTTCACTTTGCAGCTAAAACTACACGTCGCAGACGCAGTGTTTGTCCGTCGCAATAGGTACAAGGCTCCCATCGTGCACCATAGCCGTGAAATTCTTAGAATAATCGAAATTTTTAGAATTATCTGGAAAATTTCGTAGTTTGTGGTGATCATTTTTGCGACTATAATATAGACGAAATGTCAAGCCCGTGCTTCAGTCATTTTTTTACAAGAATTGTGTAACGAATAAAATATTAGAAGTATAAGATTACGTGTAAACAAAATTTAAATAACATCATTGATATGTATTTCAATAAAAATATTTAGTATATCATGTTAGTCGTAGGACATTATTGTAAAAATAAGTAAGATCAATAAAATAATAAGAAAAAAAAAAGAAAATGTGTATTTTGTATGAAAAAGTTACTAGTGATAGATTATTAACATTAACAAATAAATATACAATTAAAAATGACCCACCAAATTAATTTAGTATTTACAGCTATGATGCTATGAAATTATTGTTATGCTCTCCGCAATAGTCAATCTACAATAGATAATAATATTTTTATTTGATTAATAAAATTTTATTCTACAAATACAATGTAAGTAATTAATACAAAATCCTATGTGTATTTGTTAATTATTTTTCATTACTCACCTATCCAAGATGCAGTATTTTAAAATTTACTAATATCTACTTACCTTAATTTTGGAATCTGGCCACAGTAAAGCGGGTAGCATTATGGAGATAAGATTTAAAAACATTCCTTGTGATATTTCATTAGCAAACACTCCCATAAAGACCCATATCTGTAAAAGAAAATGTCCATCACTACAATACGAAGATACAAAAACCATTATACTGAACTAAATAGAGATGAAATGAAAATAAATCACTATAATATATCCTGTATATTAAATGAAAAAAAAAAATGTCCCAGAAAGAATGGATAATTTATCGTGGAGTGCCTAATACTCGTAGTACGGCTATCAGTCACTCAAATAAAAATACACAAAAAAATCGAAGTGGTGCCAAAAATATGACGTTTTTTTAAAAAAAAAACCTTACTGTACTTTCATGGACACTACTGCCGCAAATTAAGGAAATTCGTTACATTTTTGGTGTTATCTTATTCCTCATAGACCATACTATTAGAAATACAGTAAAAAGTATGAGTATCTATTGTACTTTTTTGGAAAAACAAATATCAACTTAAATTTTTGGCATGAAATTTAATAAATAAATAATTTTGACAAACTTTGAGAGCTTTTAGTGAAAAAAAATAGTATGAAGAGCTAAGTAGCCAACTATTTCAAAAATATGCGCAGTTAATACAGTTTACAAAATGGTCATAAAATTACGTATTACATATTTTTTTTAACATTATGATGCAAAAATGGTAAATTCGACTGAAGAAAGAAAATAATAATCATGTCTTAAATTGTAAAAATAAAAGCGCTAAGTTGTACATAAATCAATCTTTATTACATAACAAGTGTTCGAATTCTCTGCCACCGACTCTGATACAAGCCTAATAAATGCTCTTCTAAGAAGTAGTGCGTAGCGCCGTTCAGTTATTTTTGAAGCAGCCTTCTGCACACGACTGCATAATTCCTCCAAACTTGAAATAGGTTTAAAATACACCCGTTCTTTTAGACAGCCCCAGTAAAACAAAATCTAGTGGATTTAGGTCCGGGGATCGCGAAGGCCACAAAATGGGACCCAAACGACCAATCCATTTATTTGGATACGTGGCATTAAATACGCACGGACGTTTGCAGCATAATGTGCAGGACACCCATCATTTTGTAGCTAGTGGGATTGTCTCAACTCCTCAGGCACCTCCTCCATTAAATTTGGCAGATCATTTTGTAAAAACACAAGTAGCTTTGTCCAGATAAATTTCCGGGCAGTTCAAATGGACAAATGATTTTTCCGTTTAATATACCAGTCCAAAAATTTATTTTGAACTGGTATTGTGATCTCTCTTCTCGCATTAGATGCGGATTCGAGAGTTGCCAGCTGTGCAGATTATGCATGTTGAAGTATCCATCTTTTTTAAGAGTGGATTCATCGCTCCACAGAATTTTGTCGAAGAATTGTGGATCTTGTTCTATTTTTGCAAGCATTTGTCGACAAAAAACAATCTTGCGTTGTAATCTCTCGGTTGTGGAGCTTGGACGCGTCTAATGTGGTAGGGATGATTTTTTTTTCAGTAGGTACACGGTGCACGGTCGTCTTATAGATTGCGTATGTCGTGCTATTACTCTAGTAATAGCACCTCTAGTAGAGGTGGACGGGTCTAGCTCAATTTTGTTAATTACAATGTCTTGTGTATTGATATTAGCCAGTCTACCAGTGCTCGTACCACCAATGCCGCTGCCAGGTATTCTACCTTCAGAATAACACCTGTGGACTCTGATGAATATGCGGTAATCTGGATGACGCGCGGTAGGGTATCTTTCCCTATAAAGAGCTGCAGCAGCACTTGCGTTGCCTCTACATTCACCATAAATGAAGGGCATTTTTTTGCGTATTCTTGAGCCGTTTATTGAAAACGTGGCATCTTAATACACAATACTAGTTCAGATACAAGCTAAGTCGTCGTAAAATCACCAAACAAAAACCAAACCACTGAGCAAAAATAAGAGTCCAATGATATAGCTAGGAGTCGTCGTTATAACACTGATTTTAAAATTACAGAGAAGTCTAAAAGGAATGTACACATGCAATACCGAACAAGTCGAGATACGCAGTAAATTGTAAATACTTGCCTTTGTTATGTGCCCTGTCGCGAGAAGAATGGTACAATGTATTAACATTATACTCTTCTCTTGCTCGCTAACACTCTACCTGTCTCGTAATAAACAAAAGATGGGTAGCATGGGCCAGGTAGTAAATACCAGGCTCAGGTAGTAAAAACCGATATTACACGATCTTTACTGTAGTAAAAAGGGCTCTTTTAGAACGCCTGTCACCGTCTTAGTCACCGTTTAAGACAAGATAAGATTTTTTTTAAATTTTCTGTCTTTAGATAAAATTATGTATTATACCATTTTGTAAACTGTATTAATTGCGCATATTTTTGAAACAGTTGGCCACTTAGGTCTTCATACTATTTTTTTCACGAAAGGCTCCCAAACTTTGTCAAAATTATTTATTTATCAAATTTTATGCTAAAAATTTAAGTTGATATTTGTTTTTCCAAAAAAGTACAATAGATATTCATACTTTTTACTGTATTTCTAATAGTATGGTCTAGAAGGAATAAGATAACACCAAAAATGCAACAAATTTCGAATATTTTTTTGTGTATTTTTATTTGAGCGACTGATAGCCGTACTATTAGGCGCTCCACGATTATCCATTCTTTCTGGGACACCCTGTATAATTAGTATCCCTTCTTTTAAGAGTGCGATAGTCAACGGCTCGAACTCAGTGTGGCGCGCGGGGAAAATGATTAATATTTCACCTAACGTCGGGGAAAAAAGGATATACCCATAAAATAGTAATCTATACTTTATAATCTATAAATCTATACTTTTCCTTACCCTAATCCGTTTTTGCATTTTCGTACCTAAATTGACATATGTCTTACGGTGTTGTCAACTGTGGAAGTTCGCTCAACTTCTCAAACAGTTGTATGATACCATAAGACAAACGCTCTCCACTATTTTGAATACAAATTTCGATGACCGCGCATGGACTCAGGCAACGCTTCCAGTTAGATTCGGTGGCCTGGGTGTTCGAAAGCGCTCTGACTTATCGCTTCCGGCCTTCTTGTCCTCAGTCCACGTGAACCATAGTCTTATCTCCAAAATACTACATCACCCATCCTACTCCAATACAGTTCCCTTTCTGGACGAGGCCAAGGACGTCTGGAGCGCAACTAGTGCTTGTAGCGAACTGCCTGACAATACTTTTTCCCAAAGGCTCTGGGACGAGCCACTCTGCAGACTGGTACGGTATAATCTTCTTAATACGTCCTCCAGTCCTGTGGAGCAGGCTAGCCTCTTAGCTGCGGAGAAGTGGGAGTCGGGCCTTTGGCTACAAGCATTACCGTCACCCAATACGGGCTCATTGCTGGATCGGAGAGGAGAGCCGGAGTGCCAGCTGTGCGGGAACCCTCTGGTTTGGCGCGCGACGATGGCAGGAGACCAGACGGTATGACCCTGGTCCCTTGGAGAGTGGGACGGGCTCTTGTATGGGACGCTACTTGCGTCTATACACTTGCTCCGTCCCATGTCCAGGGCACCTCGAGTTCTGCAGGTGCGGCCGCCAATCAGGCGGAAAACCTCAAGCCGCGCAAATATGAAAACCTTAGTGGGGATCTCATATTTGAACCGTTTGGGGTTGAAACCCTACATGGGGTCTGGGTGCGCACAAACTTTTCAGAGAAATCTCCAAAAAGCTCATTGAGGCCACCCGAGACCCCAGAGCCGGCACCTACCTGGCCCAGAAAATAAGTATCGCAATCCAGCGAGAAAACTCTTTGAGCCTTCTAGGTACTCTGCCGGGTGGGGACAACCTGGGAGATTTCTTTGTTTTGTAGCATTTTAAGTTTTGGAGTAGTTATTATTTTTTTAGTACTTACCTACTCTTATAGTTTATTTTATTTTAAATAGATTTTAGTTAATTTTAGCTTAACATTTTAATACGTAATCTGTACTTAGAAGAGAAGCTATGATATAGATAGATAGCATATATAAGATATTGTATGGACTATCCATACATTTATACTGCTTTGTAAAGTATTTTAGAAAAGACGTCCTCAAATTAAGCAAATCGACACTCAGCTGTTGGTGATTTAAAAAAGCAAAAAATATATTTTTGTCTGAAGTGAAGTTATCTCTAAAATTTGGGTCTGCAATGTTTGATTTTAGAGTAAATCACCAAAAGCGTTTGTATGGAGAAAAAACCGACTAGTGCAGCCTTAAGTGAGATGTTTACTAGCTTTAACTTCTAAGAAAATCTTATTAATCTAAATATTTACTACTCAGTACTCTTACCTGCTTTAACTTTGCAGAGAACATTGTCTTTATTCGATATTTTTATTATTTGTTTCCGAATATTACCTATGAATCAAGACAATAATATAATATAATAATAGGACACAAGACATTGACTGGATTGACTGAAGTTAACACCTTGAATGAGTCGATAGCACCGACCGATCTACGAAAAATGATAGGCAGATAAAAACAGACAGACTCACCTGTGTATCTTTATCACATATGTGAAGCTGGCTGAATATTGAAAAAAACCGGTCTATTACGATTAGTGCTCAATGTTCGGGTTTCATAGTTATAATAAGAAGATCTAGTCTAGCTAGTCGGCTTGTAGTTAAGCCCTATTTTGCAATCCTTCATTAGGAAGAACTTGCTTCAGTAGTAATGCCGCCACTTTGGACTTTGTAAGCTATTGCATAGCTTTTATCGCGGCCTTTGAGCGCGGCTACCGAACCAAGAAATTCCGTAACGAAAATAAACCTAACAATAAACCTAACTCCGACCGGCACAGCGGTACGGCATTGAAAGCCGTGCATCGTCTAACGTCGTTTCAGTTCGGCAGACTTCGGCACGGTGTTTGTGTGCGTGCGACTAGACTTTTGCGTGTTGACTTACTATGCAATAGCTTTACCGCGGCAGTCCCCGAGTGCCACACGTATTTTTTTTAAATTATTTTCTGTATGTATTTCGTTCTTAGTTTAAGTTCAAAGTTATGTTTAGTTCAAAGTAGTTTAAGTTTAAGAATATTTTATTTCAATTAAATTTTAGTTAAATAAATAAATAAATAAATGAATTTTGTTTTTATATACAGGGTATCCCAGAAAGTATGGATAATCCTGGAGCGCCTAATAGTACGGCTATCAGGCGCTCTAATAAAAATACACAAAAAAAATATTCGAAGTAGTGCCAAAAATATGAAGTTAAAAAAAAGTTTTTATTGACCTTACGAAAAAAATAAATTTCATCCCTACCACATTAGACGCGTCCAATGTCCACAACCAAAAGATTACAACGCAAGATTGTTTTTTTGTCGACAAATGTTTGCAAAAATAGAACAAGATCCACAATTCTTCAACAAAATTCTGTGGAGCGATGAATCCACTCTTAAAAAAGATTGATACTTCAACATGCATAATCTGCACAGCTGGCAACTCTTGAATCCGCATGCGAGAAGAGAGATCACAATACCAGTTCAAAATAAATTTTTGGACTGGTATATTAAACGGAAAAATCATTGGTCCATTTGAACTGCCCGGAAATTTATCTGGAAATCCACTAATTTTTTTTACTGGGGCTGTCTAAAAGAACAGGTGTATTTTAAGGCTATTTCCAGTTTGGAGGAATTACGCAGCCGTGTGCAGGAGGCCGCTTCAAAAATAACTGAACAGCGCTACGCACGCACGACTTCTTAGAAGAGCATTTATTAGAAGATGTTGAGCTTGTATCAGAGTCGGTGGCAGAGAATTCGAACACTTGTTATAAAATAAAGATTGATTTATGTATATGTTTTTGAAAATTAACATCTATGTATCTGGCTCCTGTTTCCATATTGTTTTGCTATTGATATTTTCTGATAGTGTCCAGAAAATATGATTACAGGCAGTAAAATGATTAGACAAATTAGTTATGACATAAACCATTTAATTTAAAAGTAACTACTTAAACTTAAACATTTGTAAGACATAATATTTTTATTAAAATGTTGACATTAAAATGTTTAAGTTTAGTTATTTATAGGTTGTCTTTTTTCGATTAATATTGAAAAAAGGCTACCTTAGAACTTCAATAAGTATTAAACTTATTTGTAGTATTCATAAACAAATTTATTTGTTTGCCTCACAATCGACAACACTATATTTTCCATGGTTGAAATAATTTTCTATCTCTTGCAATGTCTCTTTAGTTTCTGGTAAGACGAACCACAAACTGACAAGCATTAAAAACATCATAAGCCCAGTTACAGCTAATGTACCATGAACTTTAAAATTAGCTAACATATGCGGAGCTACTTGCATTCCTGACATTAGAATTAATGCTGAAAATGATGAAGAAATACAAGTAGCAGACTCTTTATGTTCCAAAGGAAATATTTCACCAAGCAGAGAAACTGTAACTGTAAAAGTACCTAAACTGTTCAATACTAAATAAATACTAAGGAACGTTACCGGCATACACGTTCTCTCTTTTGATATTACATTTTTGCTGGCTAGGAAAATATATAAAAATAAGAAATATATAACGAGAAAAGAAAGAAAACCTGTACTGAGTATTATAGTTCGTTTTTTAAAATATCTCGCAAGAACGGAAGAAAACATTACCCCCATTAAGCTAACTATGTCGAATGCCAACGTACAGTAAAAGACGTTCAACTTACTACCAGTAATTTATTCAATAATTTGTAAAGCATAGCCTGGGAAATAATGAGCCCCACTTGATTCAAGGAGTAGACCGCACAGTATTTTAATGAAGATAGGCTTCACAAAGTCTTTTCTAGTCATTTTCTTCAAAAAATGTTTTATTCTGGTACAGCTTGTGGGAGCAAGGAGTTTATTTGAATGTCTCTCTTGCTGAGATTTAATCAATTCTTTCAATTCGTGTACCGAATCTGTAGATTTTCCACGTAACCAGTAAAAAGTTCTAGTAGGTAGTGTAAAAAGTCAGTACTGGTGGCGTAAGTGGTATCAAAAACGGTTAATAAGAAGTTTCGATTATTTTTCTGTAACCAGTCGGCGCTTGGTAGCGTGACGGTCCTTGTTGGTCGTGTCAAAAAGCTGTTAGATGTCACGAATTCAAAAACCCTCATTAAGAAGAAGTCGTCAAAAAGCGACAACCTTGGGACTTGACACCTTGAAAGATGAATATGGTCCTTCCATGTATATTCACTAAATTCGAAGTTGTAAGTAGCTATATTGTCTCACAAAACATCAATGGCATAAACCATAAGTGTGTAAGAGTAAGAAAATACATGTTTTTTCGCCTTTTTCAAAAGTTGTCCAGACTTGGCGATCTCTCGGTCGTCTTTTTTACAACGTTTGATTTACAACTCTATGGCACCATAATAAGTGTTAGCATGTGGGATAAGAAACGATATATGTTTTTCCTCGATTGTTATAGCCTTGTGTCTATGCTATTGTTATTAATTTGAGCTCGACACTACTCCAGGGCTGTCGCTCTTTGACACGTTCTTTAGCTTTTATCGCGGCGACGGGCTATTACAGCTTAGAAAAGACTTTCTAATCATATCATTAGACATTAGTAGACAATTTTCTCGCCTCGAAAATTCCACATGAGGTCCGCTGCATAAAATCGACTTCTACCACGGTTTTTTTTACTATTTGATTATTAAACAACTGAAGTCGCGCGGAAAAATCTTTGTCTGGCTTAAAAGTAGAATTTTAAGTCATAAGGATAAGACTTATGTGTTGTCATAACACCCGTTACAACTCTGACCGCGGAAATAACATGTGCCGTTCCAACCCGCGCTCCGAAAGTCGAAACTTACGTGATAATGCACGGGGCCAACATTCCGATGTGGCATGTCGATGACAACGCATTTTCCACAGCTTGAACCGCTCGCTGTCGTATTTTGACGTATTATGTAGGACGCCGGTAGTCCAAACTGTGACGTGCTACACACACACGACTGCAGTCCAAACCACATAGATCCTTCCGCGGTTTGAATGCGGTACGATCCGCCATCCGAACTTTGTGAGTGCAGGGCGCTAATAGATCCCTATACATGCTCCATAGACGACTGGATACTACATATTTAAATTTCTACCTATGCATCATGCATAGGTACAAATCACGGACGTTAGAATTTAATTAGGTATAACATAAGTAGGTAAAGTAGGTAATTACATAAAGTAGGTACATATTATAAAATTAAATATTATTAAAAGTAATTGTAATAAAAATTAAAATATGAATAATGTAATAATAATAATTGCATACATAAAGGTAATATTAACGACCTGCACCTACCCGTTCGTAGTCCTACGGGGTTGAAGATTATTACAATACTAATATCGCTATTAAACATTGGTGTAAGAAGGGTGAAATTGAATGGTTATAATATGTATGTATTTGTAAATTTTTTTTTTTACATCTCAAGTACATTATACGTACGCCCTAACGGTGAAAGAAACATCGTGAGGAAACCCGCACATGGTTGGGCCCAGACGTATTGACTAGTCATGCCTGTGGACTAGGCAGACTGTGTTGTGAGAATGCCGTGTGTGCTTGGGCAACCATAAGACGTTTTAAAAACCGACTGTCCCTGGCACTAAAGTATTTCAAGAGTGGTTACTTCGCTCGGAGAATACTGTATAAATCATTCAATGTAATGTATTTGTAATGCCAAATCATAAAATATATATTGTTTTGGGGCGGGCCACCCTTTTTCACTACGGGATGTGAAAAATTTCATAGAAATCGGTGAAGCCGTAATTTCAGAGTAGTTCTGTGGCAAACAATGACCCACGAGAACTTTATATATATATAAAAGATAAATTGATTTTACGGTTGTTGCATTTTGACTACCCGCTTTACAAGTAGACCGTTTTATGTAAAATCACCCAACACTCATTAAAAACATTTTACAAGCGCAGTCGGCAGTAAGCAGGCACTGAAAATAGAAAATAGAAATTCCGGTGCATATAATCCCAGCCTATGGTGTTTGCGCATATCGATAGGTACTTGTTATTTAGCATAGACGTATAATATATTAACAGCCGCCGTGGTCTAGTGGTTAGAGCTTGGCTCTCGACTCGGAGGTCGTGGGTTCGATTCCCGCATTGGAACAACAAAAAAAATGTTGTTTCCAAGTTTGGTTAGGACAATGCAGGCTGATCTGATTGTCTGACTAGAAAGATCTGAAGATGAGAGATTATCCATGCGTCGGATGGGCATGTAAAAAATCGGTTCCGTGCCTAATCTCTCGCCAGTCGTGTTGGTTATCCGTCCCACTGCGTTATGAGAGTAAAGGAAGAGAGAGTGATCTTGTGTACTCCGCACACACTTGGGCACTATAAAATTAATCCTGCGTAACTGGCCTGGTTTCAACGAAACCGGCCACCGTCACCGAAATCGGTGTGGGTGAGTTGTAATATATTATAGACGAGGCATGTTGAAGCAAAAAGTGTCTCCAGTTAAATGGCCCAACTTTTGCGATTTTTGGGGCCATTTTGACATTTGAAGTATGGTGACAACAAGATGGCTGACATTTGAAGTGTGGTGAAAACCAAGATGACTTTTTCTTGTTTGATCTGTCAAATATCTGTCATAGCCTATCTTTAGTTTTGAAATCTTTGCTATTCGGATTGACAAATTGGCAGTGCTCCAAGTGGCACGCCGCACGAGTCTTAGATAGTGTTTATCGCATTATCTAAACGAGATTACTTGTTGCCTGTTAGTCTGTGTCCAGTGTGTTAGCCGCTACAGAGATGGCCAAGAAATCGTGGATTACGCCCTTCAAAAAACAAGTAGGTACCTATATATGTGAAATTATTTTGTTGTTGAATAGTGTTATTTAAAGAGAGTGAAATGTTATATCTGAAAAATAAGTATTTAAACTAGGCACTTATTTAACATTACCTAATGTTTAATAATTTACTAGATTTTTGTATCTAAATAATTATATTTATGAGACATAACTAGAAGCACAGAGATAATAATATACTACGTACAACTAGAAGCTAACTAGTAAAATATATTCTATTATTTATTTAACGAGAAAAAAATATTCTATAAGAAGTTTTACGTAAGGTGTTTTAGGAATTGATTATTTTTATATTATTTATTTTTTCCGACTTTTATGTTAAAAAAAATATGTTTTAAACACTTACGGATTGTGTTCATACAACAACTAGCCACTTGTGTAAAGTGCTAACAAAACCAATCTTTGAATTTTTAGTCCGTCCGAGTTATTTTACCTCGTAGTTTCTATGAGACTTAAGAGTGATATTTATGTCTTTGGCATAAAGGTCCTGTCAGATGTAAAACAACTCAACAACGGTCTGTAGCTTAGTTACTAGACAGTTACGAGCACCAACCTGACCTAACCTACCTGAGCGTTCCAAAACCAACAAATTGTAAACAACGCCATGGTCCACGGAGCTGTGTTGTAGAGTTTACACAAAGTATTACCCACATATAAAATTGGGGAGATATAAACATATAAAATATTTAGTTTAATTTATATACTCATAAATTGACACGAACTTATAAGTAGTAAGTAGCCTCAGATAAAATAAGTGTGTTTCTGCAAACGCTAGCTAGCAGTTACTAAGGTTTAAGTTTTGTTGAATCTCGAAAGTCTCTAATACGTTTTGAATGGACAATGTGTGTGTGTAATTTTGTATGTAATTTACCTGGGTAACTTGTAACTGAGCTCTAGTAGATTAAAAAAATAATAAAAAGAATCACAAAAATATTTTACCAGGGTTCGAACCCACCACATTCCGAATTTCCGAACAACGCAAAAATAAACCAAACTGCCAATCGGACTTACATTGTATAGTCGAAATTATTGATATATTGATGCACGATGAAAGAAAAAACATTCATAACTTAAAAATGCGCAGTAACCCTGCGATAAAACCTAGCTGAACCGATTTTCTCCCTGCATACTAAATTTCATAGCTCCGTGGCCTAGTGGGTAGACCGTTTGATTCGCACTCGAGAGAGTGCAGGTTCGATTCCCAGGTTGTGGCGTGCACCGATGAGACTTTTTCAGATCTTAAGTACATTATACGGACGCTCTAACGGTGAAGGAAAACATAGTGAGGAAACCCGCACATGGTTGGCCTCAGACGTATTGACCAGTCATTCCTCTGGACTAGGCTGACTGTGTTGAGAGAATGCCGTATGTGCTTGGGCAACCATACGACATTTAAAAACCAACTGTCCCAGGCACTACAGTATTTCAAGAGTGGTTATTTTGCTCGGAGAATAATGTATAAATCATTCAATAACGGATGAAGAGGCCTAAGTTTTTTTTAAAATTTCATGGTAATACTTGCAGCCGTTGCCGAGATTACGATTATATGTATATAGGCACAATATTATCTCGTTTAAAGTATAATATTTACCACAAAGCACGCAGTTTTCAGCTAGGTAGGCAGGTACTTCAGTTTTTGTTATCATCTTATTTCATAAATCATAGATTGCCGGAACTTACGTCAATCGGCATATTGAGCTAAATACTTAGGCTTATCTTATATCTTTATTGCACTTTCAATAAATTACTGCTGAAGACCAAAACCTATCAAGAAGTTATATTACCTAAACCAAAGAATCACAAAAATATTCATTCGACCGGAATTTGAACCCGTAACATTCCGAATTTCCGAACAACGCAAAAATCATATTGCATATATATGATTTTTTACCAAACTGCCAATCGGACTGACATCTAGTAGAGTCGAAATAAATGATACTTTGTTGCGCGGCGAAAGAAAAAACATTATATCATATTACGAGGGCGGGTCAATAAGTCCGTGACTTTTGGAATAAAACACAGATTTTTTGATAAATAAATCATTTTATTTTTCAACGTAGTCCCGCTTGAGCTCTATACACTTTGTCCAACGCTTCTCCAATTTTTTTATCCCTTCCAAAAAATATGATTTGTCGAGGTCCTCAAAATAGGCCTTTGTTTGCGAGATGACTTCATCATTGGAGTCAAATCTTTTTCCACCGAGCCATTTTTTCAGGTTTGGGAACAAGAAGTAGTCACTCGGAGCCAAATCTTGAGAATAGGGTGGATGTGGGAGCAATTCATAGCCCAATTCATGGATTTTTGCCATGGCAACTGCACATGTGTGCACCCTTGCATTGTCTTAGTGAAAAAGAACTTTTTTCTTGGCCAAATGAGGTCGGTTTTTTTTCAAATCCTCATTGAAGCGGTCCAATAAGTTGGCATAATATTCCCCATTAATTGTTCTTCCCTTTTGAAGATAGTCAATGTGGATTATCCCACGTGCATCCCAAAAAACAGTCGCCATAACTTTATTGGCTGACAAACCCACCTTGGCCTTCTTTGGCGCCGATTCACCCTTAGAAACACACTGTTTTGACTGTTGTTTGGTCTCTGGTGTGTTGTGATGGATCCATGTTTCGTCCAAGGTTAAAAAACTCCTCCATATTGTGATTAAACAACGCCAAACCTTCCTGTGAAGTTGTTACACGATTGCGTTTGTGGTCGACTGTGAGCAAACGCGGCACCCATCTTGCGGAAAGCTTTCTCATGTCCAAGTGATCATTCAAAATTGAAACCACTGAGCCATGCGAGATGCCTATGGCTTCCATAATCTCTTGCACTTTCAATCTTCGGTCGGCCAACACCATATCGTGAATTTTTTCGATTGTTTCGGGTGTAGAGACCTCAACTGGGCGTCCAGGACGTTCGGCATCTTCAGTGCTTGTACGGCCACAACGAAATTCAGTAAACCACTTTTTTACCATTGAAATCGATGGTGCAGAGTCCCCATAGTATTTATCAAGCTTAGCCTTGGTCTCGGTAATGGTTTTTTTTTGCAAAAAATAATGCTTAATAAGCACACGAAATTTACTTTTTTCCATTGTTTCCTTAAGTTACTGGATAGTCTGATAAAGATAGCTGTAAAACACAAACTAACTGACGCAGCAAGTTCAAATTTTGATAGGAGTCAACTGACAGATGCCTGTTGACAGGAGTAGTGTTGCTTTTTCAGTAAGGAGGTTAGAAATTCAAAAAGTCACGGACTTATTGACCCGCCTTAGTAACATATGAAATTGGCGTTTTGTAAAGGAGAAACATAAAGTCAATTTTTTTTAAACGTAATATATTTATTTAATCAAAGTGTATACCATTGCTATCTATGCACTTTTGCCATCTCATAGGTAGTTCATTGATTCCTTTACTAAAAAAACCATTGGGACAGGAATCAATCTTTTGAAGGCGCTTTGGACTGCCCCATCGGCGTTGAATTTTTTCCCTTGCAAGAAGCTATCCAAATTTCGAAAAAAAATGGTAATACTGTGGATAATGGGAGTACGGTGGATGTCTTAGACATTCCAATTGAAGCTCCTCTGATTTGGTAGCCGTCTGTTGTGCAGTGGGTGGTCTAGCGTTGTCCTGAAGCAGCAGTGGCCTAGAGCGAATGACCAACCTCGGTTGATTACGGCAGATGTCTATCTGCCGTAATCGTCTGGCCAGATTTAAGAAAGCTGTAGTGAACGACACCGGCACTCGTCCACCAAACACTCACAAGTAACTTTTTTCGATTTAAAATCTCTTCATTATTGTACCGATTGAGTGAATGTAACGCAGAAGTCGACGCGCGTTTGTCGGTTTGCTGCACTTAATTCATGAGGTACCCACCTTTCAAGCTTTTTCACCTTCCCAATTTGCTTCAAGTGGATTAAAACAGTTTTATCACTAACACCGCAGCCTGCAGATAACTTGGACGTCGTTTGTGATGTATCCTCTTCCGCAATAGCCTTCAATTCTTCATTATCAACTTTTATATCCGGCCGTCAACGGGGCTTGTTCTGCAGGTCGAAATTTCCAGAACGAAAACGTTGGAACCAAAAATGCCCTGTGTTTTCTGTTGCGACACCGCCGAAATACACATCATTAAACCTTCGAGCCGTTTCTGCAGGACTGGTGCCACGGTGGAACTCTTAATAAAAATAATACAATATTTCAAATTTTCCATTTTGTAAACGCAGTGACGCAAAGAAAAAACCAAAAGAGGAAAAAACAAATGAATTACGGTTTTAGAAACACAAATGCATGAAATAAATTTGAAATTGCCGTATACCGTGCTTTTCGCAAATACTAATTGGGACAATTTTAAGAAAGCAAGAAATAGGTGCAATCAGATGATACGGAATACTAAACGCCGACACATTTTCATAATATAGTTAATATCTCTTCTTCATCTGCTACGTTATGGAATTTCCTTAAAACCATTGGTATAGGTAAATCGCGTCATGGGAAGTTGCCGTGTACGATTAGTTTGGATGACATTAATATCCATTTCTCTAATTCCATAACCATAGACATCCATACTAAATCTCAAACAATTATCTATTTAAACGGATTACCACAAGAGATTATAGAATATTTTCAGTTTACACCAGTTACTGCAGGCGAGATCAATACAATCATTAGATCTCTTAGTCCGAAAGCCGTGGGCTGTGATGAAATCAGCCGCCAAATGATCAATCCCCTCCTTGAACATCTCTTGCCAGCCATTACCCACATTATAAATTTCTCCTTTGGGAAAAGTAGAGGATACTTTTCCCGATTTATGGCGTAAGGCCTACGTCCGTCCTTTAACCAAAGGTACAAATTCCTGTGCAACCCTCACACTTTCGACCGATTTCCATTCTCCCGTTCCCCTCCAAAGTGATCGAGGCGTGTGTTCACAGACAATTGTCTCGGTTTGTGTTCAAACACAACATTCTCTCTCCACTACAATCTGGATTCAGATCTGGACACAGTACCACTTCGGCTCTATTAAAAATTACTTGCGATATAAGGGCAGGCATGGAGGATTCGAAATTCACTATTTTAGTGCTGATTGACTTTTCAAACGCCTTTAACAATGTTAATCACGATATTTTCCTGGCCATCCTTTCCCATCTTATGATCTTGCCTGAAGCGTTAAACTGGTTCTCTTCTTATCTTCGGGGCCGTCAGCAGCGTGTACGAGTTGACCAGTATTTTATTGATTGGTTGGTTCTCGAAGCTGGGGTTCCTCAAGGCGGCTTACTCTCTCCTCTTTTATTTTCCATATTTATAAATTTAATATCCTATGTTCTTCGTACTTCGTATCATCTGTATGCTGATGACATGCAAGTGTACTGTCAAGAAAGGGTTGAACATCTGTCCACTGCCATCGATGATATAAACCGAGATCTAAACGCTATTCACACCTGGTCCACTGAGTTCGGACTGTCAGTGAATGCCACTAAGTGTCAGGCGATTTTATGAGGAAGTCCCAAGACTATTGAGTATAGTTGACACAGGAAGTCCCCCGCCTATTATCTATAACAGCAACATTATTTCTCTCAGCTCGTGTGTTAAAGATCTCGGTTTATATATTGATGCTAATCTTGACTGGCGTACCCAAATCGCTAATGTTGGTAAAAGTGTTACCAGTTGATTGCGATCTCTCTACCGTCTGAAAAATTTCTTGCCTTCCAATATAAAAACTATGCTAGTTCAAGCCCAATATATTCCCAATACTGGATTATTGTGATATTTGCTACTTCGACCTTAATGCAGACCTACTCAACAAACTCGACCGGCTTCTTAATAATTGTATAAGATTTGTTTTTGGCCTCCGTAAGTACGACCACATCTCCTCCTTCCGCTCTAAGCTTCATTGTCTGCCAATACGACAAAGTCGTTCTCTACGGGCTCTGTGTACACTCTATTCCCTTCTTCACTCCCCCTCTGCTCCTCACTACCTAACTCCTCATTTTAAATATCTTTGCAGTAGCCATGATAGAAATCTTCGTTGTACAAATAATTTGCTCCTTCTTTGTCCTTCTCATAGCTCCTCCCTTGTCCATTCATCCTTCCATATTCAGTCCATCCTCCTTTGGAATTCACTACCCCAAGAATTTAGGATTTCTGAGACAAAAAATGTATTCAAACGCCGAGTTCGTGAACTATACTTAAAATCATTTGCAGACTAGAAATAGACTAGAATAAATAAGTAAATTATTTAGATATCTTATTATGTTATATATTATTATGTTTACATATTTAAAATATTAAGTAGGTTAATTTTAAATAAAGAGATATTAGTATTTATATGGTAGTATTTATTATTATTATATATTTTATATATACTCAAAATGTCTAAATCTAAGCTGCCTTTTAATACTATGCATCTACCTGACACTGTCTCTGCATCACCCATAGGTTGGCTGGTAGAAAATGCCACAAGGCATTCAGCCCGCCTCTGTACCATACTGTGTGCATAAAGTATAATAAAAAAAATTGGAATTCCTAACCAAAGAAGATATATTTGAGACCAAAGTGGCCAGTACGACAAAACGCCAATTTCATATGTAAGGACCTAATATTATAGTTTAAAAATGCGCAGTTTCCCAGGAATAATATAGGAATAATCTAGCTAGGGTTAGATCCATTTTCTCCCCCAAAACTCCCTACATACAAAATTTCATAGTACCTACCTATCTACCTATTACCTAATACATACAGCCGTTTCCAAGTTTCCGATTAAATACGTAATATAATACAAGATTAGTTCATTTAAAGTATATGATTATTACATTTAAATTATATAATTATTATTAAGTATTGTTAACTATTAAATATAAAATAAATAAATAAATATCTATGGACGCTTCGTCACCACGTCAATCTGGCCCCGTGCTAAGTATCCGAAGAACTTGTGTTACAGGTACCAGAAAACGGGAAGTATATTTAAGATTTTTACTATATTATACACATATTTAATACACATCCATGACCCAGGAACACAGAAAAACTTTTTGTTCCTTCGGCGGGATTCGAAACCGCGACCCCCGGCTTGAGCACCACTAAGGTACAGAGGTCGTCAAAGTCAACAAAACTCATAATAATGAGTTTCGACTTTTGTTGACTAAGTATGTTAGAATAGCTTAGTAAGCTCTGTGGCCTAGTGGGTATACCGTTTGATTTGCACTCGCGAGAGTGCAGATTCGATTCTGAGGTTGTGGCGTGTACCAATGAGACTTTTTCAGATCTCAAATACATTATACGGACGCTCTAACGGTGAAGGAAAACATCGTGAGGAAACCCGCACACGGTTGGCCCCAGACGTATTGACCAGTCATTCCTCTGGACTAGGCTATGTTGTGAGAATGCCGTATGTGCTTGGGCAACCATACGACATTTAAAAACCAACTGTCCCAGGCACTACAGTATTTCAAGAGTGGTTACTTCGCTCGGAGAATACTGTATAAATCATTCAATAACGGATGAAAAGGCCTAAGTTTAAGAATAGCTTATGTTGGTGATTGCTGCTGGGCAAGTTTACGATATTTAAAAACCTCCTTTCCCAGGTAGGTACTACAATGTTTTAACTTTTAAGAGTAGGTTCTTCGCTCGGAGAGTAGGTAGGTACGGTATCATATTCTTATCACGGATGATTGATGAAAAGACCTAAACTTTTTATTGTGCCTTTATTTACGATTAAAGTATACATAGCTTCTTCTTACTACATTTAAAAGTAGAATACTTAGATACTTATACAGAATAAAATATTTCCAGTGTTTCGTGTCGATGGGAGTGTCTATCAACATGGCGGCCCACGGGCTGACCATGGGCTTTGCCGCCATCCTCCTGCCACAACTGCGCAGGCCTGACTCCAGCATTCCCATAGATGACGCCTCTGGATCCTGGATAGGTAGGTGTAATTAGTCTTAGGATGCTTTCAATCAAATGACCAAATCATAAAGACCATGAAAACGTACCTAGCGTACGTACCTTTTAATAAGGTAAGTTACAGCCTGCGGATATCAATAGAGCGAGAACTCTCTATTGATGTCCGCATGCTTTAAAGCTATCCGTACTCCGTTTGTTTGTTTGACTTTTAATTATACCACATACATTTTGGATGTATGTATCTAAGACTAATTACTTTTTCAGCTTCAATCCTGGGATTTGCGTTGGTTGCCGGTAACTTCATAGTTCCAACGATTATGGCAAAATTTGGAAGAAAGCCTGCAAATTTGGCCAGCCTGGCACCCATGCTGGCCGGATGGTTTACCATAATCACGGCGAATAGTATTACAGCTTTACTGATAGCGAGGTTTCTTCAAGGGGTAGCCATGGGCATGAGCTCTTCGCTGGGACCGGTTCTGATTGGAGAGTACAGCAGTCCAAAAAATAGAGGAGCATTCTTAACAGTCATATCTCTATCCATAGCTACAGGAGTTCTTGCAGTGCATACGGTCGGTTCCTACTTCAGTTGGCAAACGACCGCCTTGGTCTGTGCGTTCATTATGTTTTTCGACCTTTTAATAGTAATATACTCCCCTGAATCTCCTAGCTGGCTGGCAGATCAAGGTCGATACGATGAGGCTAGAAAAGTCTTCCATTGGCTGCGTGGAGATGATGAAAATGATGAACTGGAGCGGATGATAGAAACGAGTAAGCTGATTAGAGAGTCCAAGCAGGATGCCGCAGTTACTGACACGTTTACGAAGAAACTACGCAGCAACCTGGCCCATTTCAATACTACTATCAGGAAAAAGGAATTCTACAAGCCAATATTTATTATGATACATATTTACACCTTAGGACAGTGGGCAGGAGCAAATCTTTTAGCTGCATATACCATGGACATTTTCACTCATGTTATCGGATCGGATGCAAATATCTCCCTTCTGGTCATCACTTTAGATATCCAGAGGATCATTTCTAATTCTTTAGCGGTGTATGTGATTAAAAAAGTCAAGCGCCGAACTATGTTATTCTCGACTGTGGGAATTAATATCTTCGCATTTTTATCAACCGCTGCTTACACTTATATGAGGGGACATAACATGCTGCCATATGATCACCCTTTCATCGGTATCCTGTTGGTACACATTCATATGCTCTCAATAGCCACAGGAACTGTACCACTACCATTTATTATCGCCGGTGAAGTATTTCCAATGGAATACAGAAGTCTTGCTGGCGGTTTCAGCGTACTGTCTCTATCTGCAAATCTCTTTATAACCGTAAAAACTGTTCCATTCTTGTTCAAGAATGTTGGCATTCATGGGGCATACGTTTTATACGCTTGCGTGGTTGGCTACTGCTTGGCTGTTGCCTGGTTCTTCCTGCCCGAAACAAAAGACAGAACGTTGCAAGAGATAGAAGATGAGTTTAGAGGCACACCACTGACGGCTGAGGAATTGAAGTCGACGCAGTCATTGAGGTCGAGGAAATACTCGAATGCTGATAGAAGATGTAGTGCTCCAGTGATATAAACCTAGAAGCACAATAGACAAACACTTTGTGATATTAATGTAAGATATTATTTTTATAAGAAATAGCAATTAAATAAGTTGTTGATGGAATGCTGTTATCATTAGTAAAAAAAATTGTTAAACTATTAAGTATTTATTTATGTATGTAATTTAGTAGGACATCATTAAGATCGTATTTGAGAAACAAAACAAGAAAGATGACGTGTACAGAGTCCACGTGGCAAAGGTATAGGTAAATGAAGGTATATATATATATATATATATATATATATATATATATATATATATATATATATATATATATATATATATATATATATAAACGAGGGCGGGTCAATAAGTCCGTGACTTTTGGAATAAAACACAGATTTGTTGATAAATAAATCATTTTATTTTTCAACGTAGTCCCCCTTGAGCTCTATACACTTTGTCCAACGCTTCTCCAATTTTTTTATCCCTTCCAATAAATATGATTTGTCGAGGTCCTCAAAATAGGCCTTTCTTTGCGAGATGACTTCATCATTGGAGTCAAATCTTTTTCCACCGAGCCATTTTTTCAGGTTTGGGAACAAGAAGTAGTCACTCAGAGCCAAATCTTGAGAATAGGGTGGATGTGGGAGCAATTCATAGCCCAATTCATGGATTTTTGCCATGGCAACTGCACATGTGTACACCCTTGCATTGTCTTTTCAAAGTCAAAGTTGACAGGAGTAGTGTTGCTTTTTCAGTAAGGAGGTTAGAAATTCAAAAAGTCACGGACTTATTGACCCGCCTTAGTATATATATATATATATATATATATATATATATATATATATAATATTTTGTCTATGAAAGATAAAAGAAAGATTAATAATTACTTCAAACCAGCAACTACTGCTTATAAAATCCTACTGTTATAAAATCCATATTATAAAATATGTGGTCAAACGCACGGTAGTATGAGTGAGGAGTGTGTTACTTTATTTTCATTATTTTTAAATTTCTAAGCATTAATTAGGTCCTTACATATAAAATTTGCGTTTTGTCGTACTGGCCACTTTGATCTCAAATATATCTTCTTTTTAGGAATTCCAATTTCAAATTTATACCGCTATTTACTCATGCATTTGTGTTTCGAAAACCGTAATTCATTTGTTTTTTCCCTTTTTGTTTTTTCTTTGCGTCACTCTGTTTACAAAATTGAAAACTTGAAATATCGTATTATTTTCGAGTACGAATTCCATCGTGGCACCAGTGCTGCAGAAACGGCTCGAAGGATTAATGATGTGTATGGCGGCGGTGTCGCAAAAGAAAACACAGTGCGTTTTGGTTCCAACATTTTCGTTCTGGAAATTTCGACCTGCAAGCGACAACAATTCCGACAAGCCCCGTGGACGGCCGGAGACCAAAGCTGATAATGAAGAATTGAGGGCTATTGTGAAAGCGGATCTATCGCAAACCACGTCCGAGTTAGCTGCAGGCTGCGGTGTTAGTGATAAAACTGTTTCTATCCACTTGAAGCAAATTGGGAAGGTGAAAAAGCTTGAAAGGTGGGTACCTCATGAATTGAGTGCAGCAAACTGACAAACGCGCGTTACATTACTCAACCGGCACAATAATGAAAGGATTTTAAATCGAATCATTACCTGTGATGAAAAGTGGATCCTGTACGATAATCGGAAACGCTCATCGCAATGGCTAAACCCTCGCGAACCAGCCAAAGCCTGCCCCAAGCGAAAATTGACTCAAAAAAAGTTACTTGTGAGCGTTTGGTTGACTAGTACCGGTGTCGTTCACTAGAGCTTTCTTAAATCTGACTAGACGATTACGGCAGATGTCTATTGCCAGCAACTGAAAATCATGATGGAAAAGCTAGCTGCTAAACAACAGAGGTTAGTCATTCGCTCTAGGCCACTGCTGCTTCAGGACAACGCTAGACCACACACTGCACAACAGACGGCTACCAAATTAGAGGAGCTTCAATTGGAATTTCTAAGACACATCCACCGTACTCCCCAGATCTTGTTCCAACAGATTACCATTTTTTAAATTTTAGTGTATTCCATTTAAAGTGAAACTTTTACTACATCGTCTCAAACTTTTTCGTCTGTGTGTTGCATGTCGCGTGACGGTCGGCCGCGGAGTAGGGATAAAGTGAAAGGCGCTCGTCAGAGCAGCCGAGGCCAATATGGCGGCGCCTATAGTTCGCATCAGCTGACCGTGTAGTGTATAGACTAGTCTCATTTGTGCCAGTGCTCCACGCTATTTTGTTATTAAGTTTCACTTTTACCGTGGTTTCATAAAACCACACAATCCTTTTCTTGATTGGTTTACAACCCAAAAATACTTCACATTAGTAAGGCACTCATAAACATCTTATGCAAATAGGTTCGCTTTACCTATAGCGTGATCTAGCGGCAAATCAGCGCCATCTAGTATGCCATATGAGAACCAAAGTTCCTTAAGAAAATTAACTTAAAATCTAACGCATAAACAGTCTGTATATTTAAAAAAGAGCACATTTAACTCGTTATGTAGTTCACGCGAAGACACAAGAAGCGCATTTTTCGAAATTTGGATAACTTCTGGCAAGGGAAAAAATTCAACTCCGATGGGGCAGTCCAAAGCACCTTCAAAGATTTTATTGATTCCTGTCCGAATGGTTTTTTTTTAGTAAAGGAAGCAATAAACTACCTATGAGATTGCAAAAGTGCAATGGTACATACTTTGATTAAATAAATATATTGTTAAAAAAAATCCACTTTATTTCTTTCTCCTTTACAAAACACCAATTTCATATTTAATGACCTACTATTAAAAAAAATCTGCACACCCTATTGCACATAAACTTTAACTGTGCCAAATTAAAAAAAAACTACACTCAAAATTATTGCTTAGCATATTCATAAAATTAAACTATACGTATCCTTCACATGAAGACAGTTTGAAAATGTTTATCTAACTAGTGAAGGCTACATCGAAACTGAAATATCTATCGAGTGTTTACTTATCAATATCTTCTTATCGGATGCTGTATCTTTAGATTTGCGTCTTACTGGACTTTGACTTTATATTCTATCTAACTGGATCAACAAAGTAGTTTCTTCTATCATCAGATACAATAACATACCAAGTTATCCCATAAAAATTCGTACCAAAAGTAGTAGATATAGGTACAATATGTAATAAGTAATATTATCATATTATCGTATTATCGGATGACCTTAACAGATATACATGAAATGAACGGCCCTCCATAAATTGCAATTGTGTAATGACATTGGACACTATATCTATAGCCTTATCAATCACTAAGTATAACGCGTTTACATGAAAAGAGATTGATGTCCGTTTTCTGACGTTTTTTTTCAGTAGTTGTATCTATTCAATAGCGCTTTTGATTGGTTGACGCGTTTACGTCATAAATAAAAATAAAAAAAATAACTCCCCCGCACCGATTTCGGTAACGGTGGCCGGTTTTATTGAAACCAGGCCAATTACGCAGGAGTAATTTTATAGTGCCCAAGTGTGTGCGTACACAAGAGCAGGCTCTCTTCCTTTACTCTCATAACCCAGAGGGACGGAAAACCGACATGACTGGCGAGAGATCAGGCGCAGATCCTACTTATTACATGCCCATCCGACGCATGGATCATCTTTCTTGTCAGACAATCAGGTGATCATTGCATGCCTGCATTGTCCTAACCAAACTTGGAACTAACATTTTTGTTGTTCCAATGCGGGAATCGAACCCAAGACCTCCGAGTCGAGAGCCAAGCTCTAACCACTAGACTACGAAATCTGTCATAAATAAATGAAAAGCGCTATAGAATAGATACGTCAAAAAACCTCAGAAACCGGGCATCAGACAAACATATTACACAGGCCACATTATATGAACAGTTGACGTGTAGACTTAATTTGTCTTAATCCACCTCAATGTAAACACCCTATATCCAATTACAAATTATATTGGTAAGATTTTGGTGACAAAGAACATTATTTGTCACTGGAGTCGAAACCTGAACCTCTAAGGTTCAAACCACTGTCATAAATAATTACAGCATAAATAAAACATACAAAAATATCATCCATACTTTACTTAATACAACAAAATAACAGTAAAAAACAAACTTACAATCTAGGCAATAATTTGATTTATGAATGTCCATTTTGAAAAAAAAAATACAAAATGTCAAAGCTATGATTTCAAATGGAGAAAAAAAATTAATGACAAGAGACATCAATGTAACCTGGTCCCGCCCGGCTTTTGATTTGTGACGTCAATCGTTACATTAAGAGGACTGAGACAAATAAAGTCAACATACGATCCGTTGACGTATCGTATGTAGACTATATTTGTCTCTAGACCTCTGTTTACGCAAACGCTTTGCAATACCATTATACTGCAGCAGTATATTTGACCCTATGCTCAAAAAATATAATTTCAAGATTATTTCTATTCTCTAAAAACAACCTGCCAATGTTTCTGCTTTGTGATTGATTTACTAGCATACTCACATTATTTTCAGCATCGTGATTGGCTGTTTTGCTAAGCAACAGGGTCAAGTAAATTGCCACTCGATACATACATTTATTATACAAAATATACATCTCATCATCGCGCTGGATATGTCATACAATATTCATAACAAAGTAAATTCACTTTACTTTTATATAATATGTATTTCCTAGTGGTATAGAGAAAAAAATTGCGAATTAAAACAAAACTAAATTTTACCAATCCCATTCTGTTAGTATCATTCATTCATATATTTAACACTGATCGCAAACTGTGTGTGGTGATATAGCTTTTAAAACACTGCAAACTGTGTTCCGATACAATTTCATCCAATGAGGGCCACAGTTTTCGATAATTACTAATACCTTAAAACCGTACCGTAAAAATATAAACCAGCAGTGCTGGGCAGGCCCGTTTTGTTTGAAAAAAAAAACCAGGACATAAGTTTTCCGAAAGATAAAAACTTTTTCTCAGCTCCGCTTTTAAAGCACATACCTTGAGCCGTAACACGTATTTTCGCGAAAAATATTCGTGGAATTCACTCGCGGTAACCTCATTTTCAACTTAAGTCAACCAAATTAATTTCATTGTATTTCTTTACTAGATGTTTCCGCGACTCCGTACGCGGAAAATAAAATCCCGCTGGAACCGTACATTTTCCCGCGATGAAAGTGCCTATGAGCCTATGACCTTCCCCGTGGTCTATTCTATATCTGTGCCAAATTTCATGATGATCGGTTTAGTAGTTTTTACGTCAAAGCGTAACAAGCAGACAAACAAATTCACATCTCATATAAATATAAAAATGAATCACCGAAATGTTTGCACGCGTTTGTTCTTTTGTGTGTTTGTTATTGTATGAAAACAAATATTAAAAAAAAATGAAAGCAAATTTAGGGCAAAAAATATGGAGATAGGGTTCGCCGCGTCAGCTAGTTTATAATATTAGTAAGGATTGAACGGTAAATAAGTGACATTTAAATTGGTAGCATTATAGCGCGCCACATTGATCTGTGTTTATAAACCGTATTAATAAACCATTCTTATCGCTAAGACATTCCTCAAGAAGTACTCAAGAAGTACTTAAGATGTTGTTTTAATTAATATATCGTACTTAGTACAGTGCTAAGTGTCAGTTTTTCTTTTGACATTCAATCGTGAGCGTGTTTGGCGTTTACCAGGAATTTGTATGTGATTTGACCTAGTTGTCGCGTTTACAACCAGATGGCGCTGCTGTACACTTAGCACTCTGCTGTAGGTACGGCGTATCAAGTGAGTGCGAACGTATTATTAAACGACACTCTTTACTCAAGTACGCTGTTATTGCTGTCAAACTGTTACTTGTGACGCTGTTTCGTGAGTACAGTCAAACTTTGACTTGAGTACCGCTTGGGATACAAGTACAATATTATTTGTCGTTTTTCAATGATGTAAATTAAAATCTAAATACTTACGATTAGACAAGAAGAAGAAGAAGACTCAGAATTTACACTACATACTCAACACAAAATAAAGTTATGAATAAAAAGACGCTTGTTGATACCTCTTCTTCTTCTTTTTTTGGCAATCGCGGTTGCAAAGGCTTTGCACCATTCTGCCAGTGTCGAGTAATTATAGAAATATTTTTGATTTTATTTATTTATTTACATTAAAAGAATTACCTATTTGATTTATAATGATAGCACTCAATACCAAAGATAAAAGTCAAAACAAAAGTGACTTGTTTCGACACTTGACAGCAGAACATTTTCGCTGTCCAAAAAACAATCCTCATTATATGATTCCCTCCTTCCTACGATTAAATTATAAAATGGTTGATTAAAGATACATATAATCTAAAAGAAATAGGTATTTTGATTGACGCGATTAAGAATTATAAGCAATTTAAAAATATTGCCCTCTCTTTCTTGCAAAACGATTTGTTACGTCACAAGTTGGCATACATTTTGTAATGACAAATGTATGGCGGGTGCAACTCGTGGGTTAAAAAATGGGTTCTAGATTGTTTATTAACATGTTGTCTAACATCGAATAGACGAAAAATAAAAATTTTAAGCTACATGCCTATTCCTCGCCCTATCAACCTTAAATCTGTTGTGTTTTGTAAATACTCCTTTTATTGAAACTTTATGTACATATATTCTAACTAACAAAATAAAACTGTGGTACTAACTCTAAATGTTTGTGTTTGTTCTATATTTTAGATTATTCAACAGACTTAATCCAGTACACCGTACTCTTGTTTATTCATAAAACCCACACATGAGGCAGAGTTTTTGTCAACACACTCTGACATTGACGAATCACTAAGGAGCCATTTTAAAGAAGAATAAGAACTTTTTTTTAATGTCAATGATCCGCATTCCGTTTTACGTGGCTGATAAAAATATGTATATTACTATGTTAGAAAATAATAAATATTAATATCGACGTGAAAATTCATGAAAATTAGTTTTTTCAATATAAAAAATACAGACTAAACTTTTTTTGATATTTATACTATTAAATATAACATTTTGAAAAAGAAATATTAAAAGAATTTATAATCGATAAAGCCGCTCTTTTTAATTACAGACCATCTTGAGTAGCTAATCGTTACTTGAGACCGTCTCAGCCAAGAAAGGCCTTGAGTACGAGTTTGAGAACGGTTTACTTAATAAATAAAACGGAACGAGCCTTAGATTAAATTGTATCGGAGCATAGAGAAGTTTTTATTTTAAATGTCAATGAAACTAAAAAATACATCTCATATAAAAATATAATCCGCAAACACTAAACAATCTTAAACCGAATCAGATCTCAACATCCACCAGTTATACAAAATATTTCGGTGTAGTTCTTTCAATACTTACTCAGTAACCAAAAGTGAAGTGCAATAAAATCTTTTAGAAATATATTATAATTTCGTTATAGTCCAATTATAATAATAATAGTATAATTATAGTTTCGTGTCAAAGAATACATATTTTTAGAATCAATATGAAGTACCTAAGATTTCACACACTTTTAGTTTTATCATTAATATGTCATCCACCTTTGTTGTTGTAAATTACATTATTATCCCCTTATTCATTATACAACGATAAAACTATATTAGTCAACAAACTATATTCATCAGTTTTTGAATGTTGATAATATTTTTCTTGTTGTATATTATTATGTGATTTATGTGTTATGACTTATGTGTGTGAAATAGAGAAATTTGACTTGATATTTATCATAAAGCGGTAACACCTTTATCTGAAACAAATATAACACCAACATGCTTGGTACGTTTTTCTAAAGTGGTATTACACTTTATAATTTTATTACCGTCTTACATAGGGTAGAGTATAGTCCATTAATTTTATGAACAGAGACAATTTATAGAACTAGATGATGACACAGAAATACATTAAAACCATCAAGATTTTATTGGGATTACCTGTATAGCTTAATAATAACACCATTTATGTATAAGGGCTCATTAAAGCTTATGGACGCGTTCATTTTGACGTCCAAGTTCGCCCTTTTTAAGTGCTCAAACTATTATCACTTGAATACAAACATCATAGTCGTTTAATCGCAGTATAATACATAAAGAGTGTACGGTGTGGCGTTTTTTTTATTATATTGATACAGCGATCATATCAATATAGAATTATCTAATTTAGAAGGCACAGTGCAACATTTACAATACAGTTACATTATATACATTGTAATAAGTTATTCTTTCCCGTTTGAAGATACAATACGATCGTTCTAAATTTATGTTGTTAACTGTCAACTATTAACTTAAGGTAATAATTTTCCATCGGCCGCACTCAGAGACATTTAATGCTTACTTAAGAAGTCACTTAGTAGAGATTTTGGCAGAAACTGTATGGACTTAATGTCAAAATCTCTACTAAGTAGTTCTTTAAGTAAGCATTAAATATCTCTGAGTGCGGCTGTAAGAGTGATCGAATCAACTAAGCATAGATCCATTCACCCAAAAACGACCATATTAGGAATCTTCACATACATATATTTTTAATAGTCACATACTCGGATATGTAACTATTTTTTTTCAATTAATGCACATTTACTAAAAATATACAACCTGTTTAACGGTAACAGACGTCTATAATACCACAACAGTCTGAAGTGAGCTGCAGATTCTAAATATTTTACTTTGAGAATTATAAAGCAGCTAACTTCATACCGTTCGCGATATTTTTTTATACATTATTATAGATTTTTAGTACGCCATGCCGTACGCTCCGCCACACTAAATAAGCATTTTACATACACTAATTATGTATATACAAATAAAAGCCATTTATTTACGTTTGAAAAAGGTCTCACTTGATCGTTCGGATATATTTAATTCGTTAAGCAATGCATAGACATTAAATTTAGATTTATACACAAAATACTCTTAGACTTTTCTACTATTAAAAATTTAGCTAACCTAACCTATAAAACAAATTAAAAGAAGCAAGATTTTTTTTTTTATTATTATTATTATTATTAAAAATTAAGCTAATAAAGCTTCGCACAAAAAATTGTATGTGAGGGCAGCGCAAAGTCATCAAGTAATAAAGTCAGGCGCTCCGACTACACTGAAATAAAGATGCCGATTTATATATATTTGAAATTGCTTTAAAATAACATTTTCTACTTTGTACAATCATGTATGATCATGCAAAGTAGTGATAAAGTAGAATTTTTTTTTCATCAATCATTAATGTAATATAAACATTTGTTATTACTCAAATCCGAACTATCAAGTTACTATTGGGAACCCAAAGAAGATTTTATTCATCCAACATGGGCCAACGCTACCTCAAATAATATTGTGATTTTAAATACACACATAATTTTATTTACTATGTAACGTCGAGGATTGCACAGAATATGTCAAAATGTAATCTTCAAGTAAATTGCGAAATAAAACATACTCCATGAAATTGTAAATAAAAAAATGTATGTAAATAATTTGAATATTATTTCTAAGAATATTATAAAGCAATGCTGACATATCCTATACTGATAAGTATGTGGATGTTTTGAAGCAACCCCAAACATGGATGGCGCCGAAAGCCACGCCTCTTTTATAACTTGTGATTTTAACACTTATCTATAGTAAGTTTAAGGCCTTCCCCACATTAGGCGTGCGCGTTCCTCGGGCGTGTCAGCGATGCGGGCGCTGCGTGCGCGCCGCGAGTACGCTGCGTGTCAGCGATGCGGGCCCTGCTCGCGCCATTCACACGCCCGAGAATCGCTCACGCCTAATGTTGGGTCAGCCTAAGCGTGAAAGTAAACATCTCGGGCAAAAATACGACACACATTGGTCCATTCTTCAACATAATATATAATAATATATATTCTGCCGCACTCTTCAATATATCATTTTATGTATTTTAAGAATTTTACCCAGACGCTGCTTCGCCGTCTTCATACCCTTTTTCAGTCTTGAATCTGAAATTATTAATATTAATTCATATAATGTCATTGGCAACATATTATTGTTTTTATGTAATTTACCAAGGCAACGTCAGTCAATAGCTTCTAATAACCAAATTATCACACCTAATATTAACTATTAATTTACATTTCACTTACTCTTATTACTGGCCGCGGTGTGTACAGGCGGTGGCGGTCTTCTACTTTTTGTCGCTAGGACTGCTCGTTTGGCGCTCTGAAAACAGAAAAGATTAATTCTTATTCAAGCTTAAATTTATGGAAAAAGTCTGAAGATATCGTTGTCTGTTATGTTTTGATAGAAGTACAGCTACAGCTTTCTATATGTCCTCGATAATCGTAATTCTATGGCAGTGTCTGACTATGTATGGAAACGAAGTTTCCCGAAAGACATCAAGTAAGTATTAATATTGTACTGTACATTCTTATTACAGGCCACACAAAAACACAAAGCGGGCACCAAATATTTTTGTATATATAAATAAATACATACACTTCAACAAGGATAATCAATGCCCTTAAAACAGACGCATGTTATAATTGCGGTACATACTTGCGGGTGCGTGGGCGGCGCGTGCGGCGCTTCGTGGCGGTGCGAGGCTGCAGCGTGCAGCGCGGCACGCACGCACTCGCGACGCACTGCGGCCCGCGCCGGCCCGCGTGCTCGCGGCACCACGCGACCGACACGCGCACGTGGCGACCACGACTCGTCCCTGGGTATTTAAATGGTGAATGGTAAATATTTGGTCATTTTTTAAATTAGGAATCTCAAATGGCTTCAGGCTTCTCAGTCAATATTACCTAACGTTCTGTGTCATCGATAAACAACTACGAGTCACGCCTTATTCCATATACCACACAATAACTTATGGTTTCTTAAAATAAAAACTGTCTCTACTTAGCAGTTGTATTTTCGAGAAGACGTATTAATAATTATATTAGATAATCATGGCTGGAACAATGTGACGCTATCAAGAAGAACATTTCATGTTTGTTTGACCCCAGATAACAACGTTTGCTATACTTTGTTGCTATACTCACTTTTCACTCTTGTTTCGACTATCAGTCCGATTGCGCGACGCCCGCCGCCGCTTCGACGGAGGCCACTCGTCCTCGTCGTCGGAACTCATCTCCAATGACGGATACACTATAACAATAATAATTAATCTTGGAGTATGTACTGTGTATTTTATTTTTTATATTATAAGTTGCTTATATTAGAGAACAGATTTCGATAAAATTTACTATAGTAGTAGTTTAGGCTCAGTATTAAAACATAGGCTACTTTTTATCCCGAAAAAGTACAATATTCCCGTGGGGTAATATACTTTAAACGGGCAAAAGGTAGTAATATATAGGACTTAGTATAATAGCTACTTATTTAACTCACCATACTCCTCATCTCGATGGACCTCTTTGATGACGTCCTCCTCGTCCGCATAATCCTCGTCCACGCTGCTGGCCGGCTTCCGCGCCCGCTTGCTACTGCTTGGCGTGCTGTTAACGTTAAAATATACTGGTGATATATTGTGGGTAGTCATAGTTCTACAACGAATTGGGCGGCTAGAACAGAGCGCATCCAGATTATAAAGTCGAGTGTCCATAGGTGGCGATAGTAATAATTATGCTTTATAACTAATAAAAATAGTGCAAAGCCTAGAATTCTTAACAAATCTCACTGAGCACTACGTCTAAAGTATTATGTTGATTCACAGGCAAAATAATATATATTCATACCTGTCCTGCTTCGACGTGTTGTTTTTCTGTGGCGTGGTGGAGGCGAGGCCGAACGTCTGCGCGGGCGCCTCGTATCGTTCACTTATACTCAGCATGCCCGCCACCGCTGCGTCTTCACTGAAAACATATTTTTATTCAATGTAGTTTTATTCAATTTTTATTCAATGTGCGTAATACTTCAACTAATGTTGCAACAGAAACGCTTAAAACAATTGTATACATATTTCTCCGTATGCATCAGAGATATACAAACACATTTTTGACACCTCTAATTATTTATTAGACGTTCCGTAAATGCGTTCCGTCTGCGACTTTTTTCCCTATACTTTTTAAAAGCAAACTCCCTGCGCTCCTTTGTATAAAAATTACATAATGTTTATGCAAAATATGAAGTATCGTATCGTATAAGTATCGTAAATAGTAAGTATATACATATAGGACTAAGGAATCACGTTGCCCCATACAAACTTTTTCCCCCCTTTTGGGTGGCCTAAGGGGGTGGCCTTAGGAGTCGAATTTCGGAAAATCCCTTGTTATCGGGTGCATACGCATTACAAAGAGCATGCCCTGCAAATTTTAGGGCTCAACGATCAGCGGTTTTGGCTGTGCGTTGATCCGTCAGTCAGTCATTCAGGACAAAGGATTTTATATGTATAGATTAGAACTTACGGTTCGTCTACTGGCGGCTCCTCTTCAGCCAATACGGACGCCTGTATGAGCGACTCGATGCCGTTGGCCGGAGCGGGCCTCGCGGGAGCGCGGTACGCGGCACTGCTGTTGGCTGCTGTAAAAGAAAAATATAATAAGTTACTTTTAAATATAATATGGGCAGATAGACTTAAACATATTAACATTTTAATTTCTATATAACAGAGGTCATAAGGGAAAATATTATTTTAAATAAAGTCCAATTTATACGTATTCGTAAAGAATAAAAGTAACATTTTGCTCGCAGCTTCGCTAACGTAAACCCTTTGTTTACGTACTAACTCATCTTTTTTACCTAACGGGCGAATTTGGCAAAATAGATTAACAAATGACAGCGAGCCAAATGTTAGCGCAATCTATTCAATGTTTCGAGCCGTATTGATGAATAAGCCAACAATTATATTTGTACGTACGTGTGGGTCGGGCGCGCGGGCGCTGGTGTCGTGGCCGCGGCGGTCGCGGCGGGCGGCGGCGCGGCGGCGGCTCGTCCACGTACAGCTCGCTGTCCTCGTACTCGTACGAGCTGGACACGCGCCGCCGCGCCGCACGCTCCGATCGCCGCACGGATACGCCCTCTGCCGCGGTCGCCGGGACAGCGGGTTGCTCGGTGCTCACCTGCTAAAATAAACACGATTAATAAGTACTTATTGATATGTTTTGATGTTAAATGAGATAAATCTTTACTTTTAAAATGTGTGGGGGACACGCCTAGATTACTGAGGGCAACAGGCTGGGATCGAAATCAAGGGGAAAATTTAAGGGGGAAAAGGAAATTAAAAGGACACTGGGAAAGTAGAAGGAAAATAGTGGATTAAAAGGTATTAGAAAAGGGAAATAATATAACCAATTACTGTTCACTACTTCGATAGGTGATGAGGCAGGAATTCTTCTTACTTTGCGGTTGGAGAGCGAACTACGAATTGTATGGCCGCCGGCCATATACTTATACCGGCAGCTCATGCCAACCTTCTAGAACGTTGCATGCCTTACCCCCTTAACTCGAAACATTTATTTACATATTAAATGAAGTTTTATACCATTATTACAATGTTCTTATTCTAATAAATGTATGTACATTTACCATACAATAGGATATGCATGTATTTTTTTTAACGTTTCTACTGGTTATAACATTACCAAATATACTATATAACACATCCAAAATATTATCCATTAGGCTGGAAAAAATGTTTTAAAATCACAATAATTTTTGAGCGATTTAAAAACGCCATTTTCGGGCTTTTGAGTTGTGAGTGATGAATTCACAACGTCATCGCTCTTAAAATAGACAGTTGACAGTTAAAATCATTGTTTGACTTTGACATACAGTCATACACTATACGAGGGGAGGTCCAAAAGTTCGCGGAATGAAAGGGTTGTTAATAAAATATAACAATAAATTTATTTTTCCTTTTCAATATAATCACCCTTAAGTGTAATACATTTATTTGATCTATGGATTAATTTTTCTAAACCATCGAAAAAATATTTTTTGTCTTTGGCCTCAAAATGCGCCGAAATTGCCTCCTTCACTTCGTTATCTTCGGAAAATTTCCTTCCCCTTAGCTCTTTTTTTAAATTTGGAAACAAATAAAAATCGCTAGGGGCCAGGTCTGGACTGTAGGGTGGGTGAACAAGTGGTTCGAATCCATGCGTGTGAAGAGCAGCCATGGCAACTCGGCTCTTGTGAACCGGCGCGTTGTCTTGCAAAAGCAACACACCCTTGGCCAATTTTCCACGACGTTTTTCTTTAATTGCCTCCTTTAACTTTTCCAATATTGTAGCGTAGTATTCTCGGGTTATAGTGGTACCTTTTTCTTTATAATCAATCAGTAATATTCCCTCACAATCCCAAAAAACAGTGGCCATCAACTTTCCAGCCGATTCTGACACTTTGAATTTCTTGGGAGGTGGTGTACCCTTTTCGTGTCATTGCATGGACTCCTGTTTTGATTCAGGTTCAAAGTGATGAACCCATATTTCATCTCCAGTAACAATCCGCTTCAAAATCTGCACAGGGTTGTCTCCACACACCTCCAAAAAGTGCTTAGACGCGTCGATGCGCTGCTGTTTTTGAAGCGGCGTGAGCATTCTCGGCACCCATCTTGCACTGACTTTTGTCATGCCCAAGTGGTCGTGCAGGATCCGCAAAATGGTTGTATCTGATACTCTAACAAATGCAGATAATTGTTTTTTCTTTAAACGTGTGTCTTCCAGTACAAGTTTTTCGACTTTTTCGACGATGTCTTATGTGGTGGCCTCAACTGGCAGCCCAGAGCGAGGGTCGTCTTCAATTGAATCTTGACCATGTTTGAAAAGTCCATGCCACTTATAAACCATTGTTTTACCAGGGCACTGATCTCCATAAACGGCTTCCATTTCATTTAAAATGGTTTGAACGTTTTTTCCTTGCTTGGTAAGGAATTTTATCACAGCGCGATGTTCAATTTTCTCCATAGTTGCAGTTTGCTTCCGGATTGACTTGTTTAGCAGGCGAGTACTCGTAAACGAATGGCGCTATAGGGTTGAGATTTTATATACAGGGTGTTCGGCACATGGATGGACAAACGAAAACCGTGGACCCGTGGAGCCTTCTGCTATACATTGAGGCCTAATTACAAGACTCAGGCCCAATAGTTTTTTTTTAAATAATTTTTTAAGTTAATTTCGAAAAAAGCCAGTTTTCAAACTTCAAACGACTATTAATTTACTTTTAACATTGAAAATCCAAACATGCTTTTGTAATAATTATCTGCATTAGTTGTAGAATCATATTAAATTCAGTTTTGGAGGAAATGTTAGATATAAAATTAGATACGAGTCCTTAAACGACAAACAAAGTGAAAAAATAATTTTCATATTCCACTTTGAAATTCTTAAAAAAAAAAACTATGATTTTTAGAGCACTTAAAATTCTAGGAAAACATCTGTGGTTCATACCCTTTATATCGGTATACAATTTGCACATATTTGTTTAAAAATAACTAGAGTAAATCGCAATTTAAACTAACGGGGCCTTAATTCATAAGACTCAATTTGCGAAAACTTAAATCAAGTACAAGCCAATTTGTCATAATTGCTTTCGGTATGTTCACTAACACTACACGTGGGAGCTAGTAGTCTGTCTCTTTCTTACCAGTCACGATACTATCTCTTGTCTCTTTTGTTGAATTTGGACAATATCCGTACGTACATAGCAGGTAGAAAAAGGGTTGTTATTTCACTCTGCAATTGCGCTATTGTTTGATTTTGTCTATTCCTTATCAGTCAAACGTTAATTTTGGAAAAAATTGTATTACTTATTTGTCGAGTCTTAACTGCCTCTGCGATCTGACGTGTCCGTTGCGCTTACTGTTATTGTTTTCGTTTTGTGATTTTGTTATCGTTTTACGTTATTGTTGTTGCTTCAGTTTGTTAAGTTTTCTGTTATTTTGTTGTTACGTTGTTGTTTTTTTTTCGTAAAATGACCACCTCTTTTACGAATGAAGAATACGCCAATATGTTGTTGGTGTATGTAGCCGCTAATTGCAATGGACGTGAAGCACAAAGACTATACCAAGGGCGCTATCCTAACCGTCGACTGCCTAGCCACCAAACTTTTGCTACTACATACCGACGACTTAGAGAAACGGGTAATTTGCGTTATCAAGAACCAAGGGTGAATGTACGACAACATCATGTTGCTACAGACGAACGTGTATTAGAAGAATTTAATAATAACCCTAATAAAAGTATAAGAGAGGTAGCTGCAATGCTGGGCCTTGGCATATGGAAAGTGTGGGCAGTTCTCCGGGAAAATCGGCAACATGCTTTCCATTACACTCCCGTGCAAGGTATGGATACAATAGATTTTTTTTAATTCCGTAAAGAGACTGAATATGTACCAAAGCCTAGATCTAGTCTTCCTTATTTTATATTCTAAAGCCTTTTTTCTTTGTTTTCAGATCTTCAAGATAATGATTTTGGTAGACGCGTAGAATTTTGTCGACATCTACTACACACTGACGTGGAAGACGAAAACTTTTTAAGAAGTATTCTGTGGACAGATGAATCAAAATTTGATAAGGAAGGTATTTCAAATTACCATAATCTCCATTACTGGGCACCCAAAAACCAAAATCCACGAGTGACGCGACCGAGAAAATTTCAAAGATGATTCAGTGTAAATGTTTGGGCTGGGGTCATTGGAAATAAACTAATCGAGCCGCATTATTTACCGGACAATATTAATGGAAATAATTACTTAGAATTTCTGCAAAATGATTTGCCCGGTTTAGTAGAAGAAGTATTACAAGAAGACAGACCTTTTGTGTTCCAACACGATGGCTGCCCAGCCCATTGGAGCATAGCTGTGAGGGAATACCTTAATAATGTGTTCCCGAACTCGTGGATCGGTCGGGGTGGTCCAATTCCTTGACCACCAAGGTCGCCCGACCTTACCCCATAGACTTTTACGTCTGGGGTAGAGCCAAAGAGCTAGTGTACGCAACCGTGGTGCCCAGTCGAGAGCAGTTAATAATTAGAATAAATGAAGCATTCGAAAAAATGAAAGCCGAAATGATATTTCAAACAACAACAGTGGAAATTTTAAAACGGTGCCGAGCATGCATAAGAAGTCAAGGGCACCAATTCGAACAATTGTTATAAAATAAATTTTGGAAATAAATTTAAATTTAAATTATCATTGTGTTTTAATAATAAATTCATGTTCTACTAAAAAGCTTACTAATTGAAAACATATAAGATTTCATAGAATTACTACTGCACAGAGAAATAACACCCCCTTTTCTACCTGCTATGTACGTACGGCTATTGTGCAAATTCAACAAAAGAGGCAAGAGATAGTATCGTGACTGGTAAGAAAGAGACAGACTACTAGCTCCCACGTGTAGTGTTAGTGAACATACCGAAAGCATTATGACAAATTGGCTTGTACTTGATTTAAGTTTTCGCAAATTGAGTCTTATGAATTAAGGCCCCGTTAGTTTAAATTGCGATTTACTCTAGTTATTTTTAAACAAATATGTGCAAATTGTATACCGATATAAAGGGTATGAACCACAGATGTTTTCCTAGAATTTTAAGTGCTCTAAAAATCATAGTTTTTTTTTTAAAGAATTTCAAAGTGGAATATGAAAATTATTTTTTCACTTTGTTTGTCGTTTAAGGACTCGTATCTTATTTTATATCTAACATTTGCTTCAAAACTGAATTTAATATGATTCTAAAACGAATGCAGATAATTATTACAAAAGCATGTTTGGATTTTCAATGTTAAAAGTAAATTTATAGTCGTTTGAAGTTTGAAAACTGGCTTTTTTCGAAATTAACTTAAAAAATTATTTAAAAAAAAACTATTGGGCCTGAGTCTTGTAATAAGGCCTCAATGTATAGCAGAAGGCTCCATGGGTCCACGGTTTTCGTTTGTCTATCCATGTGCCGAACACCCTGTATATATACTAATTATGAGTGCTCAATTAGTATGACACTAAGCGAGCTACCCTATCCCCACTCCATCCCCTCCATTCCGCGAACTTTTGGACCTCCCCTCGTACTTCGTGCGTCGTATGATGATATGGGTGACAGTTCTTATATTCCTTGCTACGCAAACTTCTTACAAGAAAACAAAAAAAAAGAAAACGAAATAAATTATATTCCATTGACAAAAAATAATATTTCTTTAATTATAAATGAAACTGCTATTATTCTTATTATTAACTCTGATATCTTATAATAACTGTGAAATATAAATATGAAATCAAATTAAGAAAATATGTCATAAAAATGGCAGATGCATGTAACGGAACTTCTGTCAATAGAGATTGACACTGTTGAATCGACATCAAATCGATGAATAAGAGCGGCCATCTTGTGATCGTATTGCAACTCGGAAATGTCAGTACGAGTGCATCTGCCTTGTAGGTATATGATTTGTGTTTTCGTTGCGTCTGCTTTGAGTTTTTGTTGATTTTGACTTTTGTTATTGTTTTTTGTTGAGTTTTTTGTTATTGTTTTTGTTTCCGATTCCGAAACGATCTCGCAATCTTCGAGTTCCGACTGCAGTGAATAAGAAAATAAACGATTTGAATAATTTTTATTCTTTTATTATTATTTATTTACAAATTACCCATTTCTTAGCAATTTAATTCACAAATCTAAAATCGATAATTTCGATTTCATTTCCTTTACCTAATTCGATACTTTTAAACAATCGATTAATTTTCGTTATGTAACTTCACTACGATTGTCAATTATTATCTGTCACGCATATCTTCTTAAGACGCATATAGTATAGTTCGATGTAAAAAACAACGAAGTGATTAGTTCACAAAGTTATAAAATAAGTGATAAAATCAACATATTACCATGGAAAAGCACAGCAACCCATGTAATAAATATTGTGTCGTCCCTATGTGCGAAAATAACACAAAAACCGCACCTGACAAAGTTTATTTTCATATTCCGAAAGGTGCAAGTATGTATTAGGAAAAAGTGGTGCAAGGCGATGAGAAGAGAAAGTACCTATCTTGTTTGAGCACTTTATACTAATATTAAGATCTATGGACGTTTCACACCACGTCAATCTGGCCCCGTGCTAAGTATCCGAAGAACTTGTGTTACAAGTACCAGAAAACGGGAAGCATATTTAATATTATCATACTATGCATATATTTAAGATTTTTATTATATTATACACATATTTAATACACATCCATGACCCAGGAACACAGAAAAACTTTTTGTTGCTACGGCGGGATTCCAACCCGCGACCTGAGCGGCGCGGCGCGTTGCGCGGCTTGAGCAACAACGCCCTGAATCACTGAGCCACAGAGGTCGTCAAACCTGTTGTGAAGATCAGTCAGTACATTGAATTAGATTTTCTACTCATACTTGTTTATTTACAAACCTCGACGAAAACAACCTAGTTAACGAAAAGTTCGTAAACATATTTAATTCATTCATTTTTATTTAATATCCTAGTGATAAGTACTAAATAAATATTCATTTTTATTTTGAAAACAACAAACCATAGAAAACATGAATTAACTTCTTCTTCTTTTATTTATGGCAATGGCGGTTGCAAAGGTTTTGCACCATTCTTCCAGCGCCGAGAATTTATAGGTTTTTTTTTCGATTTTATTTATTTACACTATCATTATACGAACTATAAAAAAAACATAAATTTCGAGGAGGATCCAGATTCCTCCACTCTTAGGTTTATTACGCTGGGACTATATCACCCAGAATCCGCCTGGCTCTAGAAAATTCAGTGCACTGAAAATAGAACTCTGCGCTAATACAATAATGTTGAAAATGGAAGTTACACGAGTGTCGAGCTGTCATATATGACATTGCCATTTGTCTCAACACTCATGTGTTCGATTTTCAATTCTATTGTATTAGCGCAGTGTTTTATTTTCAATGCTCAGAATTTTCTTCGGCCTTATAAGAAAATTCTGTTTTACTTGACACAATCAAAATTGACACTGGCAATGGTTTAATACCTTCCGCCTTAAATATAAAAAAAGTGTTTTGAAAGTTGATACACGTTCGACTGTAGAATGACGTCACGATTCGTTCCGCCAGAATATATCCTTTTCTGAAATTTGCGCAGGATTTAACACTTTTTGATGATTAAATATCACTATTAATTCACGATAAATTTTAAAAACATTTGTGCAGGTATATTTTTTTAGCGATAATAATAGAAATAAATTTTTTTATCCATTTTGGTGTCACATGCATATTCCCTAAATACACCTGAAAAGCTGCCGAGGACTGAGTAAGTAAATTGGTTTTCTTGATATTTATATGGCCTCGTCCTCCCCTGACATAACGGTCTCCGTTCGGTCCCTTTCACACAGTCAGTCTCGGAGCGGAGGCGACCCCTAGCGGAAAAACCGCTGCAACTACCAATTTTCCGATAAAAACATACTCAACCCCTGTAACACCCCTTTATTGAAACGGATCATAAATTTTCTACATAACAAAAATTTACATACTAAATCGTCAATTATAAGTTAATAGTAGTTTACATAAAGAAACAGGTGTTTAATAAGACATTTTAAATTTCGACTCTATAATAAAGTTTAACAGTTTTACTTATAATTTACTTTAAGGTTTTAAAAAATGTTACTTATTTACTAGTTATATATCGCTACCTCGATAGGTTCGTCGTGAACAAAACGGAATAAATATATTCAAGATTTTAATGTTCAAATATTTTGCTTAGTATGCGCGTGACTTTGTTCGCAGGGAATTAAAAGACTAGGTTGTAAAGTATTAAATTTCTGCATGTCAAATTTCAACATAAGCCTGACCAACAATTTCGGGGTTAAAAGCGTAACGCAGATAAGTAACTAGCGAATATATTACTCTACTCACATATGTATCGTGATAATGATGCGATAGCGCCGCATCGTAGGACGGCAGCTGTGAAGTGGCGTACGCTACATGCCCCGCCCCCTGCGGCACCGGCGTACTGCTGTACGTCACCGTCTAAAAATTAAAAAATATATATTTAAGCAATATTTTGCAACTACTTCCTTTTGAATTTAATGGTTAAAGTAGATAAGAACCCATAACTAGTTATTGACTTCATTTACGTAAAAGGAAATAATCGTACGTTTTGCTGGAGGTCTGTGTTCGTCACCAAAATAATATTGCCTCAAATTTAGTGCTGTTATTATGAATTATGTTTGGCTATCATTTTACTGACGGAGATTAAAAATCAGATTATAAGTTTAAAAAGTGTAGTAAACTCACTTGATGGGTCGCTTCCACGGCCGTGTACCGCTGATACGTATCGGCGTAAGCCAGTTCTGCCGCAGGCTGGTAGGCGTATTGCTGTTGATACGACCCAGGTTTCGCCGCTTCAGAGTATTGGTAGTCCTGCTGTATATCTTCCGCCGAGTACATTCCTGTTTGTGATAACAAAATGTGTTATTTACATGAACGTTTTTGTACTTCAATATAAGGCTGGGTCTATATGATCCGGAATCCGTAAGGCCGGAAAAAATTCAGTGCGTTGAAAATAGAACTCTGGACTAATTCAATAGAGCTAAAAATCGAAGTGTCGAATGTCAAGCTACCATACATGACATTAACATTTGACTCGACACTTGTGTGTTCGATTTTCAGCTATATTAAAATAAAAGAATTTTAATTTTATATTATTTTACTAGCGCAGACTTCTATTTTCAGTACTCTGAATTTTCCCCGGCCTTACGGATTCCGGATCATATAGTCCCAGCCTAACCATAATTGTAATTAGTGAGTATTGCGAGCACGCTTCGCAAAACTAACCCGTACAAGTGTTTTCTTTCTACAGAATAGACAAAATAACAGATTGACACAGGAAAGATGTCATTTCGTCCAAATAATCATTATGTTTATCTTGTGTAAAGTGCGATCGCGGAGCACGTAAAATAGCGATAAGTCAATGTACGAAATTCTACGTGCTCCGCAACTGCACACATTTTAGACAAAACTCATTTCTATGGTGGTCATGCTAAGCGTGCAGGTGAGTATAAAAGGTTATTCACATACACACAAAGACTCACGTCCATTTACCAGCCGAGGTATAGTAGAAAAGGGCCACCAAGCCTGATAGAGGCAAGCAGAACAAATCTGTAGCTCAATTCTCGCAAACGCGGGAACATCTACGTTGTATGTATAGGAAGATATGTTTAAACTTAAACATACCTGGTCCATAACTCATTTCTTGTGGGTCTATCCGTAAATTGCCTTGAATATTGTGATCATTGGTGAATAGAATTTGTTGTTCTTCGTGGTAATCGCCGATATCTTTCTTGGATATGGTCCATTGCTGTATAGGCTTCTGTCTGTCTGCGCGTATTAGGTGCGACTTGAGGATAGAGTGCTCAGGTAGACTGTATGGAGGAGGCTCTTGGGAAGATGAAGGAGAGTGACTGAAACAAAACATACTTGTTTGTATTACTTTTACTTTTTTTACTTCACACAGGTCAATTTGCAAAAATGATGTTCCAATATTTTTAGTAGCTATAATAGCCTGTTATGTTTTCACTGTCAAATTTATTGGGTAGTACAAATTAGCTGTAGCTATGCAAAGGAACGATTTTGTAACCCTTTTATTTCTTATAATGTTGCCCAGTTTTTTAAATATTAGATAACGAACATAGTCCACTTACTTCAATTTCATCTTCAAAATAGTCTTCTTGTCTCTATCATAGCCATTGCCGTCATACGCCTCTTCGTAAGTTTGATAAATATACTTCTGATCTGCAATAACTTTCTCCACATATTTAACTTCTGGAGTGTTGTTGTATTTGTCTGTGGCAACATATTTGATGTCATTCGCATACTTATCCTGTACATATCTGTCTGGATATAAAACCTCTTTGTTATCAATATACAACTTGTCCAAATAAACTTTTTCCTCTGCGTATTCTCCATTTGGTGTCATGTGCATTATCGGTTTAGGGAGTGTGAGCTTGAGTGATTTCTTTGGCGTAGCTTGCTTTTTAGCTGCTGCTTTATTTGGTGAATTCTTTATTTTAAAGTCCTAAAATAATAAAAAATTAACACTTAGTATACTTATTTTATAAAGTACAACCTTTTGCCCACGGCTCCGCTTAAGTAAATACAGTATCCCACGGGAACACTACTTTTTCGAGAAAAAGCCTATGTGGTAATCCAGTCTTAACTACAACCATACAATCAAAATCCTTTCAGTAGTTTTTGCGTGAAAAAGTAACAAACATCCATCCATCCATCCTCACAAACTTTGACATTTATAACAGGACTCGATTTTTTTGGGTAAAGGTAAATTAATTATTACATATTGTTTTTTTAAATATATCAATGGATCGAATAATTACCTTATCCTTATTACTAGCCTTCCGTTTCTCTAGCCTTCTAAGCTCTTTATATAATTCCCTCACTAGTTGACCAGAGTTTATACACTTTGGTACATTTTCGCGTTTTGATGCATCAGTCTAAAAAAATAAAAGCAATAAAAACATAATATATCTAGAAGTAAAAGTAAAATATTACATAGTAGGGACCAGTGGCAATACCATTTTCAATATAATACTCACACTTTTAAGTACATGCCATTCTTTGAGAGCATTGGCGAGTATTTTGATCCCGCGTAGCAGTAGGGGCGGCACCTCGGCTTGTGTGGGGGTGATTTTGCTTTCGCTGATTATAAAATCTTCATCCTGACAACATAGAAGAAAAATATCATTTACAGTTTTAGGACGTGTTTACATATTTGACATAAATTGGCGGTTATTCGGTCGATTTTGCTACCTAATAAAACTAAATCCTAAAACTAAAGTAGCAATTGTCACAAAAAGAGTATTTCTTTATCTGTAAATTTGTTAACAACATTATACCAAAAAAATATATTTTTAGTACAGCAAAAACAATTTACCAGAACTCTTCGTCATGTGCATATTAATTTTTCTGCTCCTACCTATGTAGCTTATTTAATATTTTGTATGTCAAAAAATACCCTAAGATAGCGGATGTAATCACATTTGCTTATTTATATTAGGTGCTTACATCTGAAATTCGCGTTTTGTCGTACTTGCCACTTTGATCTCAAATATATCTTCTTTGGTTAGGAATTCCAATTTCAAATTTATACCGCTATTTACTCATGCATTAGTGTTTCGGAAACCGTAATTCATTTGTTTTTTCCTCTTTTGGTTTTATCTTTGCGTCACGCTGTTTACAAAATGTAAAACTTGAAATATCGTATTATTTTCCAGCTTCGGCTCGAAGGATTAATGATGTGTATGGCGGCGGTGTCGCAAAAGAAAACACAGTGCGTTTTTGGTTCTAACGTTTTCGTTCTGGAAATTTCGACCTGCAGAACAAGCCCCGTGGTCGGCCGGACCAATGTTGATAATGAAGAATTCAAGGCTATTGTGGAAGCGGATGCATCGCAAACCACGTCCGAGTTAGCTGCAGGCTGCGGTGTTAGTGATAAAACTGTTTTAGTACACTTGAACCAAACTGGGAAGGTGAAAAAGCTTGAAAGCACTCAATTCATAAGGTACCGACCCTCATGAATTAAGTGCAGCAAACCGACAAACGCGCGTCGACTGCTGCGTTACATTACTCAACCGGCACAATAATGAAGGGATTTTAAATCGAATTATTGCCTGTGATGAAAACTACTTATATGAGATGGCAAAAGTGCATAGATAGCAATGGTATATACTTTGATTAAATAAATATATTATGTTTAAAAAAATCTACTTTATGTTCCTCTTTTACAAAACGCCAATTTCATACGTAATGACCTAATAAATAATCCAGCAATATTAAGAATTTATTTAAAAAAAGCATAAAAGGGATGCTCCAAATTTTCACGTGCTTTGCCATCATGCATCAATCTTAATGCGCAGCAATTAAAGGTTTATTTTATTTGGTTACTATCTGGATTTATTGCACAACATTTCTAAAGAAATGTCGTTCTAGGCCGCTGTCAAACAACACATATGGAAACGTGTACTAATAATTAGAATTCATTCACTAACTGTAAATATAACTACAAAGTTCTTACAATCGAAAGTAATAATATTAGTGAATTAAAAGTCCAAAACGCACTAGTACACATCGGTTCACGAAAGATAACCACTGCGCGAAAACATTTTTTTAGGTTTTTTTCTTCGTTGAGATTCATTGTTATTTATTTTAAATTAGGTACTATATGTTTGATTTACTTCACAACCAGCATTTACAGCATTACATAATATATTATGTTAGTAACATCTAAAATGTTTTGTCATATAAGTATTCTCTTCATGAGTGTACATGCGCAGACGGCCGCCATTTGTGGTCGTCTTTTGTGAACCGAACACTGTAACTCTATTAATTGTAACCTAAACACAGTAGGCTGTAGCGGGTGTTGGCGACAAGTGATAACTTGTCATCAAGCAATCCGTCTTCTATTTCACTGCCCACGTTATTTTTTTTCCGAATCTATTTTCGGGTGACGGCGGTCGACATGCTTGTACAGTAAAAGTAAACTAATTATATTATCTGTCAACAGTACCTGCGTCTCCTCGTTGTGTCGGCGCAGCACGGCGAGCAGGTGCGAGCCAGCGAACCAGTGCATAGGCTCGAACAGCGGGTACCGGAACATGGTCGGCGTCTCCACACGCCGCTCTATCTCGTATACCCTGTTATGCAATATTAAACCTAATTACATGACAATAATTTTTTTAAGAACATCAATGCCACCAATGCGTAAACAGGGCAGCAATGTTATTTATTCACGATACATATAGGTACTCCATTTAGCATGTCAATTTTGCTCACATCTATAGTAATGGGACTTCCTTCGATACTCGATAGTAAAAAAATACAAAACATTCAGACACAATTTTCTTGTTTACTTTATCCATTTCATCAGTATGTTAAGTATGTAATCTTAATACTTACTGCAACTGCATTTCAATAGCGTAAGAATGTAAGAGGTTTCCGCCAAAGACCAGCGAATCTGTAGGTGTGTACACCGCATGAATCCAGCCACCAGGGATAAATAATGTTTCTCCAGCTCTCATTTCTGCTGTACCATACCATTCAACCTAAAAAAATCATAAGAACTTGATTTTTTGTCTTGTTTTCCTTTCAATTGATTTATTAATAGGAACATAGGAAAAAATATTGTTTTTTTTTACTTTTTATTTGAATTCATAAGTAAGTAGTTTTCATAAACTTACCAGATCCCCGAAAAACTTTTCGCTCTGATTGTTAGCTGCAGTCCATTGCTGATAAAGAGCCAAGTTTGTGCTTGTTGGTGGTATCAAGTAGAAAATCTGACAAAAATAGCTTACTTAATACTTAATACTTAGTTATTTAATTTCTGACAAAAAATAGCATAGTTACTTAATTTATAAAAATTGTCTCGATGCCTTTTGCGTGTAGTAAAAAAAGTGGTTTTCTATAAAGTCGGTTTAAGGATGATAACTTTAAGTGATCGTATACGTGATAATGCCTCTCTATCGCTTGTTTCGTGCTCTCGCTTGCACGCTCGGTTCAGGCGGAACATGACAATTTATAAGACGTTATCATGTCAAAAACGCCCTGTAAAACTTTGTTTAATAAATAAAATACTGTTTGTTGACGAAATATTATTTTAACACCTAAAACGCACCTTACGTCCATGCAGCACATGGTACCACACTGCCGTTCCACCGAAGTCCAAGTGGAAGTCCGTATAGGATCCCCCAGCGGAGAGCAGGCAGTAGCGTTGTACCGCTGGCCGGGCTCGCTCCCCGCCCGCCCACACACTACCTTCACCCGACCAAGAGTCCCCGCTGCCAGCCCAGTCTAGTCGTCGTAGAGTGGCAGGTGGATCAACTAACTTGCACATACTGTAAAGTTGTTATAAAACTAAGCATGTAAAGAAGGGGCGAAACGTCCCCCCTTGTAGCACTACCACACATGTTATGTCAAATGAGGGAGCTTGAAAAATTATAATTTATATTGTTGAAAAAAACATCCTATATTATTGCACATTTGATAGAGTTGCTAGTAAGGAACAATTTCTCGGATGTAATAGTATATGGGAAACTTAAAGAGTTGTATTTTCAAGTCTAACATTTTTATGAGAGTTAAAACTCCATCATTAGATTTTAGATAACTAATTTCCCTAGCCAGGGTTGGACCATGAGGTTTTGAAAAAAATATATCCCTGTATTATTGCAACATTCGAAAGTTTCTCTAGGAAGAAACAATGTCTTGGATGTAAAGGTATATGGCAAAGTTTCTTTTTGTAACAATCAACCCTCATTCACTTTATCTGACATGGTTTAGAGATTTTTCAATATACAATAAAATGGTACACTTTTCAAGCCCATTTATTTGATAATATATTATTATGTTACGCCGGTTCTTCTCGGCGGGGTAGGGTTGAACCGGTGGTACTCTTTATGTTGACTTTCCGAAAAAAGCTTGTTAAGTTTCATTTGGAAATAAAATAATTTCAAATTCATGAGGATAATGCTACAAGAGAATGGACGGGCTCCTTAGAAAAATGCCCCTTGTTCCTTTTTAATATAAAATCAAAATACACACATCAACATGTTTGTTTGAGAGTTACAACAATCTCATAGAAACTAATAAAAATATTCTAACATGTTTGTTTTATTGTTTAAAAAAAAAACAATTTTTAACATAATTTGAAACCTTTAAAAGGCAAATATACTATAATATCTTATCCTAAGATGCCTAGATATATTTTATATTACAGTACATAATATGAAAATGTATTATAGTATCTTAGCAATCGGTTATAGTTCATATACTGTATAGCAAGCAACATTTTATCTTAACATAAAATGTTATAGTGTCTTCGCCGTCTACAATAAAGGGGTTTATTATTCAATAACAAGTACTAAACAATACTGTAGAATACACATCTAATATTTTATATGAACTTTGTAGTTTGGTTGATGTGGGTACATTCTTGTTTTTCTTATTGACTTAATAAGATGAACTAAGTGGGTAACATAAATATTTTCAGTGTATTTTTGCTACCTAGCTCATTAAAGCTGTTCTTTCGTAATTTAATGTTTTAATACTTATTCTGAATATAATAGTGGCGACGAAGGGTAAAATTTGTAAAAATGGATCGAAAATGCGTAAAATTTTGTGAATACAATACACAAACAGACAATTGGGACAACTATATTGATAGACTAAAGTTTTGTTTTGAAGCAAATGGAATCATAATGGACAATGTAAAACGTGCCAATTTTATTACGGTGTGCGGTCCGCAAGTGTACGAAACGTTACTGGCGTTAATTACTCCGCGAAAAGCAACCGATGTGTCATTCAATGAAATCATAGACATTCTAACCAAACAATATAATCCGAAACCAAATGAGATATCTATGTCGTACAAGTTTTATAAACGCGATCAAAATCGCGGCGAATCCGCTGCCGAGTACATAGCTCAACTTCGACGGATAAGTGCTAACTGCAATTTCAGCGACTTAGAACGTATGTTGCGGGACAGACTCGTGTGAGGCATGAAAGACGAAAAATTGCGAGTACGAGTTGCTGAAAAAAGACAATCTTACTTACCAGGACGTAGTCGATGCCATGTTATCATCTGAAAGTGCCGTAAAAGACATGCGTATGATACATGTAGTGGAGAGCACCAGCTACAGAGGCGCGCAGGCGCCGTCAGGAGCAACCGCGCTGGCACCGCACCTGGCGCGCACCCGTTGGGTCGCCGTTGCCGCCGCCGGAACCTATGGATTTGGATGTCAACGCGCTGCGCCCCCGCCCTGCTCCGCGAACGTCGGCGCCACCTACTGCAGCACTGCGGCCTGCTCCTCGA